>OW964559.2:19829900-21029900 GCA_943138885.2 Tholera decimalis
TTCAATGTCATTATTATTGTAGAGGTTGAAATGCACATAGCTGTGGTCCGCAGTGGGGTAAGCGGAGGCACCTGCCAGACGCGTACAGACTTAAAACCACCCTTTTTTCGTTGGGAAAATCATGTAATGACCGGGTGGAGCTGAGGGAGTGTCAGACTTCTACTAACTAAAAACCTATCCCGTTCCTTCAATTCCGCTTACGAATGTTCTAACGAGATGGGTTTCTGTCTCCTTAGAAAAAAAAAACCACCCTGGTATCCCCTTGGTTGCTTGCGTCTAAAACTGCTGGTGCTGATGTGACTTCGCTGTCCTGGACTAGCATCGCCATCGGCCTGCAGGCAGCAGGTCTAGTCTCGAAAGTGCTACCTAGTAAATATAACAACCCATTTAAATTTGTGTTGCCCAGGCCTACATGCCTCTTGATGCCTATTGGCCTAGCTCTGTTCTGTCTCCCGCTTCATATAGAAAGAAGTTGCAATTATATTTTACTTCGTACTATACTGTTCTTATCTGATTGAAACGCGAACCTATTACCAATACAAAAAATATATATTACTAGATAGTTGAATCGTCCTGCGTGACTCATTGACTCGGCATTTTTAGGGTTCCGTAGCCGAATGGCAAAAAACGGAACCCTTATAGTTTCGATATGTCTGTCCGTCTGTCTGTCTGTCTGTCCGTCCGTCCGTATGTCACAGCCATTATATTCCGAAACTATTAAGACTACTTATACATGTGAAACTTAGTAGGTAGATGTATTCTGTGAACCGCTTTCCGATTTTTTAACAAAAATAAAAAATATATAAAATTAATAGGGGCTCGAACTGAAAGGTCGTTAAAAATGATATTGATGTTTCTAAAATCACTTTTTCGTAAAGTCAATCATTCAAAAGGTGATAAAATGTGTCCACCCCCCCCCCTCTCTAACTTCTATAATAATAGAGTGACAAATCTAAAAAAATATATGTCTGCAGATCTTAATGTAAACTTTCAACCAAAATTGGTTTGAACGAAATCGGGTCACCAGTTTTTGAGAGACAGCATATTTTCTAAAACCGGAAATATAACTTTGTAATTCATACAAACACTATGAAAAACAAAGTTATTTAGCATAGTTGTAAAAATGTAAATAAGCTAGTTTTAAGAAATTTTTAAGGTTTTTTTATTCGGCAAATAAATATACATATTATATTATATTATTATAGTTACTACGAAACCCTTCATGGGCGAGACTGACTCGCACTTGGCCAATTTTTTAGGGTTCCGTAGCCGAATGGCAAAAAACGGAACCCTTATAGTTTCGACATGTCTGTCCGTCTGTCTGTCTGTCTGTCCGTCCGTCCGTATGTCACAGCCATTTTATTCCGAAACTATTAGGACTATACATGTAAAACTTGGTAGATAGATGTATTCTGTGAACCGTTTTCCGATTTTAAGAGAAAATTTAAAAAACATTTAAAATAAAGGGGGCTCCCCATACATGGAACTGAAACTGAAAATATATTTTTTATGAAACCTATGCGTTTGTGGTATCTATAGACAGGTCTTTAAAAATGACATTAAGGTTTCTAAAATGACTTTTTCATAAAAATAATCGTTTAAAAGATATACGCTTCCAAAGTGGTAAAATGTGTGTCCCCCCCCTCTAACTTCTATAATAATGAAGTGAAAAATATTAAAAAACCATATGTTGTAGATCTTAATGTAAACTTTCAACCAAAATTGGTTTGAACGAGATCGAGTCGGCAGTTTTTGAGATACAGTATATTTTCTAAAACCGCAAATATAACTTTGTAATTCATACAAATACTATGAAAACAAAGTTATTTGGCGTAGTTGTAAAAATTGTAAATAAGCTAGTTTTAAGAAATTTTTAAGATTTTTTGTTTTTTTTTTTTCAATTAAATATATTAAGTTTATTATATTTATTATAGTTACCACGGAACCCTTCATGGGCGAGTCCGACTCGCACTTGGCCAATTTTTTTTATTCTATTGTATAGCCAGTATACAGAGTGGCAGTGGTAGGGAATAGATTAAGACGAGATTGTGACCCCAGAAAAAGAAATGTGATAGAACTCCTTGACTTTGACTTGATCTTTTAAATTGTCTGTCTAGTAAATAATGAACATCAATTAAGTTAAATTATTTACGCTAACACCTGCCTGTAAAAACCACATTTAGGTTACGTGGTGCTCAGTTAATAGCCTGATTAGTAATGACCAGTCAGCATTGGCAAGTGCTGATGTGTTATTCGGCAGCTTTGATTAAATTCGAGGTATGTTATTACCACAGATAAGCTAATATGTGGTACTGAGTGAAACTAACCAGTTCGCTTTAATTAAGTGATTTATTTTGTACTGTTCGGTACATCCAGAGAGTATATATATAGTCTTTGGGTACATCCCACCGTTATTTACTACCTATCTATGGAAAAATACGTTGCTGGCAATTGATGAACACGTAGGTGATGATTTTTTTTTTATTTATTTATTTCAGAACATACATACAGCTATCTTTACAGGCATTCCCAAAGTGATAGTGTAGAAAAAAAAAACAAAAAACAAATTGCTTAAATCACAAATAAAAATAAAAAATATGTTCATTAGCCCATTAAATAGACTTAATACAATTCAATAGTTAATTAAGATAATCAATCATACAAAAAAAAGAATCAATAAAAATCATAATCAATACATAATCAATAGAAAAACAATAAGAAATGATCAATCAAAATAATAAATAAAAAATAATCAATCAAAAATTGTCAATCAAAAAATGAATAAAAAGATAATTTATCAAAAAGTCAATAAAATAAAACATAATCAATCAAAATAGTCAATCAAAAATAAAAAATAAAAAATAATCAATCAAAAATTGTCAATCAAAAAATGAATAAAAAGATAATTTATCAAAAAGTCAATAAAAATAAAACATAATCAATCAAAATAGTCAATCAAAAATAATAAATAAAAACATGTAAAAATTCACCTCAGACATTAACCTGCGTACGTGAATCTCACGTGTGTTCTCAGATGTAACCAGTACGGTTGATAGACTCGCTTTTGACCACCATCTCACCTGATTATAAGCGATATGATGTGGTTGATAAAGGACGCTTATCTAGAAATAACATATTCACTCTTGACTTAAAGAATACATAAGACTTATAGGAAGAGGCAGGGAATTCCTTCAATTCCTTAGCTGTACGTACATTTGTTTCAGTATTTATTTTCAGCTAGTACTTATTAGTACCATATTATTTGATAAGGTGCCTATTTATATCATTAATTGATTTAGTTCAAAGGCAGTTGACCTACTCATGACAACAAAATGTTGGGAATATTGATCGCAAGACCCACGGCGCCAATAACGATGTAAACAAAATAAATTATTTATCGATATACAAGTAATTTACATTCTTTCATCCTCACCTGTGGAAATGCTGCGAGCAATGGAAAAACAATGAATGTAAATTGGTCGAACGGCAACAAAAGTTTCACTACTACATTCAACGTATAGGGTACAGTTGAAAAAAGAAATAAGTGGACAGGCAACCTTCTTTGAGATATTTGAAATGTATGTTAAGCGTGTGCTGAGCAGGCAAGAATTTGATCAGAAATAGCTCTTTTGTGAGTATCTCAAGATTAAAAAGTTTTAACAAAGCGTAGTAGACTAACATCATGTTTTCATAATACCAAAATATTTTGTCAACTGTACAAGTAAATATAAAATACAAGTGCAAGGGGGTGCGACGTAGTAATAAAATTGGTCGTACAGTCGCACTCGTAAACTATTGTGCGTTTTTATGATTCATCTCTCTGTTTGCTGAAGCCCTCAAAAGCGAAGATGGTACGCTCGCGTGCTAAAGGCGTATGTCGTAAAGTCTGTATTATTTTTAAATTACCGAGCGTGAGTGCGGGTTTTTCATAAGCGTTTCCATGCGTGAGCTTGTAAATGAAGGTAGAATATTATATTTCTGAAACGGTTGAAAAACTAGTATTATAATTTGTATTTGACTTTGGACGTCATTTTTAGGGTTCCGTAGTCAACAAGGAACCCTTATAGTTTCGCCATGTCCGTCTGTCTGTCCGTCTGTCCGCGGTTTAGCTCAAAAACTATTGGTACTAGAAAGTTGTACTTTGGCATGAGTATACACGTTAACAACGCCGAAAAAGTGGTAAAATAAAATAAAAAAAAAAAAAACAATTGTTTAGGGTACCTCCCATACATGTAAAGTGGGATGATAATTTTTTGTTTTCGTTCTTCCCATAGTGTGGGATATCGTTGGATAGGTCTTTTAAAAATATTAGGGGTTTGGTAAGACCGTTTTTTGATTAAGTACACCGTTCGTGACTTATCAAGCTTTAAAGTACCAATTTTCGTTAGAGTCAAGTGTCCCCCCCCTGTATCAACTAAACGGTTGTAGTTAGAAATTCAAATGTCACGGCAGTAGTACCTATATATAACGAAATTTAAAGGAAAACTATCACACGTAGGTGGGCTTTACAAGTTTACGAGTAATAGTCGGCCAATTGTATTTGACTCGAAAATTTCGAACAACTCTACAGAAATGTCGATAGATGGCGCTAAGCGCCAGTTGTATCGTGCTAGCTTCTTGTGACGATTGAGTAGTGTAGCTTTGTGTCCGTATTTAAATTCAAAACACTGGCTATGACAAGTTTTATACAAATCTCTAAAAAAAATTAAAACTTTTCGTGCAAAATTGTCGGATCAGGTGAGGATTTGTATAGGAAGTCAAATTAGTTGGGTAGTCATGTTTGGCTTTTAGTTAGAGCATGGTACGAAACGATCAGTCAGCGAATACGACACGCACTTGGCTGTTATAAAAACTACGGAACCCTACACTGCGCGTGGCCCGACACGCACTTGACCGGCTTTTTGAAGACTATACAAGCCGTTGTACGTATGTACAACGGCTTGTATAGTCTTCAAAAAGCCGGGCAATTAACAACTACTACAATTGATACGTATGTATGTATATACATACGTATCAATTGTAGTAGTTGTTAATTGCCAGACACTGTTTGACTGGCGGATATGGATATTCTGAATTATGTAAAAACATCTATTTCAGTGTTACTGTAAAAATCTTTAGATTAAGTGAATTTTAAAACTGGCTCACTTAAAGTAACTTACCTTAACAGTTTTTTACTTGCTTGAGCGATATTTGTGCTAGAAGAAAGAAAGAAAAGAGTTAATTTTCAGGCTTGACTTATACCATAAAAACGCGAATGAATAACCGAAACAAAAACCGAAAAAGATATGCGTCACATTTAGAAATGTAAATTGAAAAAAAAAAAATGTATTTTTTCACAATCTTGAAAAAAAAAGATTAAAAATAAATTAAAGATTGGGGAAATTCCCATTCGTAACGTGCGTAAACTTCAATGAGTATTGCTTATAATTTTGAGATATTTATATAATATTTAACAAAAAATGGACGGTATTTCTTATATGCACTTAAATAAATCTAATATTAGCTCATTTTTAATGATAGCCATCTTTCTATATTTGTATTTTCGTAATTTTGAAAAAAAACCTAATCCAGAAAAAAAATGTTTTCATGTTTTATTTTTCATCTCAGAAAAAAATCCGTTTTTTACAACTCTAGTCACATCCCCTTAAACCTCAACTCTCTGCACTGGTTTACAATGACAACCAGATTATGATATCATAATTTCTACTGGAGTAGAGTTAAAAATAAAACTTATTCTATTGGCCACATACTGTGTGTGTAGATGTTAATGAGCTTCTGAAAATGTTTTGATTGTGCAAGTGAAGTGGATCAATAGAGGCCCTTGACTGCCATACAAAATCTTTTTATTCATACGAGTCACTATTATGCTTTTCTCAACACCAATGTGCGTGACTATACGTCAGTGCGAAATTTTTGCAGTGCCGTCTAAGTAAATTTGGTCATCTCACCCAATCTGTGTTTACGAGGGGTCAATCCTGCCGCCCTGCGTGAGCCATCGAGATTTGAGGGCAAGTTGGCCCGTAACTATGAATCATTGTCGCGAAGACGTGTCTCTTATTTAATTTGCTCTTTGTTTTACGTTTATTTTTCTTAGTCACCCTCAGTCTGACGTGTGTTTCAAAAGGAAATGGTTAACAACATTGCTTTTGGTCACGTTTCGTTATTGTTTATTTAGTTGTCTCTAAAATAAATACGATTCACGTTTTATAGATGGACCCCTCACCAGATATAAACATACGTTACAAGTATATTTAAAAACGTAGCCGAGAACACGATCAATACACTGATTAAGATAATTAGAACACAGCGCTCTATAGCTACCAGCTATAAATTACAAAACAATTAAAATCTGTGTTGTAAAATCTTCTTGTTTCTAATTACTTTCAGCTATTAATACTTTGTAATAAACAAAACGCGAACACATCTGAAACAAAACCTTCGCAAATTATCCTCCTTGTTTGTCACTTAAATTGAAAGCTCTCTTAATCCCTTTCGGATGAGGGGGTGGTGTAGGCTTAAGATAAACGCACGTTACACACCCTCAGGGTATGTGTCGATGTTTCACAGAACCCTAAGACAGTATCGTCGGCCATATTTCTCTCAGGCCGTCAACACACTACCGGGTAGGTTAGCACCGGAAATCTGCCAGGCGCAGCGATTCCCACCATCGACACTAGACTTTATCTAGCGTGAAAGTTTATAGTAAAGGGTAATGTAGTACCTACATGAGATTGGGAACGAAAGGTTCTTCAATGGACTGTTTCTAAAAACATTGTGCTTTGTTTGAATTTTCATTAGCAAATTATTCATCGTGTATTTTTATTTTATTAGTAATAATTTGCGTTAAACGTTGCATGAAAAATGGGGGAAAATTGCCATCTACTGACTGACACAAATGTATACCCTGGGCTGGTACTAAGAGAAGATGAATTAAGAATTCCTTTTATAATCCCGTCACACTTTACCGGGTCCGAGAATCATAATATTATGCTCAGCAGTAGCATTTGTGACAACCAATGAGACGCCATTCTTCATTAAATGACCGTAGTTTTGAGTTACTTCGGTTTAATAAAACAGATGTTTACAAAGGCAAATGTCAATCAAAATGTAATTCAAAAGAAAATTTGTACTGTCATCCATTTAAATGCATTAAAATTATATTTGGGACTAGTACTCACGCGGGGCTTCGCTCCCGTAGATTCTATCACGATAAAAACATAACTCTCCTTTTTTGCAGTAGGGTAAAAAGTAGCCTATAACCTTCCTCAAGCTTCAAGCTACTTCCATACCAAATTTCATCCAAATCCACCCCGTAGTTTCGAAGATTAGCGCGTTCAAGTAAACAAACAAACAAACTTCTCCGCTTTATAATATTAGTATAGATTTAATAACAGTGGTATAACCAGAAGTACATGAAAGAATTTGCCAATTTAGTACACGAGTCTCTCAAATTTGGCAGCGATGAATGCGCATTTTACGCCAAATAGCAATTGAAGTGTAGGTATTTATTTGAATTTTCCTCAAGAGGAGCTCCGAAGTCACGTCTGTAATAATATTTCGTGTCTTCTCTTATGTGAAAAACCCTAAATAAACCTTCAATATTCTACAATGATTTCTGTCTTATCAGGCATTGAGGAAGATATTACTTTCTGTTTATCAAAAGTGGCTTTACAAAAAACACTTTTCTTTTTAACCGACTTCACAAAAGGAGGTTTACAATTCGTCTTGAACTTTTTTTTTTTTATGTATGTTACCTCATAACTCGGAGATGGCTGGACCGATTTGGAAAATTCTGTTTTTGTTTGAAAGGGTATACTTTCTAGTTGGTTCCATTGTCGTCACGTTTGGATCTTATGATGGGATCATGGAGAAATCGAGGGAACTCTTCAAATATTATAGGCACACCTATAGCGTTTTGGGTATTTCTTGTAGTACCTTGTGCAGTTGCTCTTGAAAAGCACCATTTGAGGAAGTGGAACTGATGATGAAGAACCCAGATGGCCACCGAAACTACTCAATAATAAGTATTTCGTTGATTGCGATTAGATTACTTGAATATGGATGTTAAGCACTTTATGCTCGTCACAATGCATATGGTGAAGTAGAGCTGATGGTGATGTACCAGGAGAACTCCTCAAAAATTAACGGCTCTGCACCGGGAAAAGCAATATTTTGTAAAAGGTGATAAGTAGTTGACATTTTGGCTCTTGTAACTAGATAAATTACAAACCGACCCACTAAAAAGCGTGAAAAAAAGCTTTTTAGCAAAAAATAGAACCGACTTCCATATAAAAACACTACAAAAGCAAAAATAACTTTAATTTCGGAAGGCGGTGTCTTTAGTTTTGTATATATTTTCGTTTTTGACACCGCCTTCCGAAATTAAAGTTATTTTTGCCTTTGTAGTGTTTTTATATGGAAGTCGGTTCTATTTTTTGCTAAAAAGCTTTTTTATTGTTTCTTCTTTATTACTAATGAGCCCGCTCTTGACTTCGATCACGCCTGATGGTAAGCGATAGATGAAGTCTACGATGGAACGACCGAGCCCAGAAGGTGCCTGTTCAATCTTGCTTAAAAGACAGACGGATCAATATACAATAACTTGTTTATATGGCTGTCCATCAATTCATTTTTCAATTTTTCATTAAAAAAAGAACCAAAAATGTTGGTAGAATTCAATAAAAAATAGTCGACAAAAAGATTTAATTATAAAACTGCCAATTACTTCAAAACCAGTTGTAACGTTTTTTCAGTTCAAAGAAGTTTCAGTACAGATCTATTTTACAAGGTCATCGTGCCATTTGCAAGGCTTCTCAAATACTCACCTTGACCGATTTTCTTTCTATACAATTCGACGCACGCCAAATCGATAAAACAAAGCAGAGGTAGATAAACAAGCAATAGCCATAAAAAACTAAACCGAATACAAAATGAAATGGGTAAAGTAAATAACATAAAGTGGGACATTTACATTTATGTTAATTTCATGAAATTTTGCAACAACGCTCATATAATGCTAGCTCACGGGAGATCCCAAATACAAGTTTCACGTACGACTCCGTCCGAAAAATTAAATCCACAATGTAATTCCACGCTCGAATGGACAATTTGTTTATTAATTTACGGGGATATTGGTTTCTTTGTTAATTGGTAACACGAAAGCTGCTGATTTGATTGTTTTGCTGTGTACCTACTCTTATCAAAGCAAGCAAACAAAACGATTAATTGTTCGTGACCATTATACATAATCTGAATACAATCTTAATTTCAAATTATTAACATAACATAAAATAACAACATAAAATAGACAGGAAGTCATACCATTCCAAACGAATAAAATATCTATCTATACTGCTACTTGCAGGGCTTAAGGTATTAATGATATGGAAGAAGGTAAGGTATAAAGGCCAAGCTGTAGAACTCTCTGCCGACTTCTGTGTTCCCCGCCACTAATGACCCAGCCTTTAAAGCAAGAGTAAATCTTCTGGGCTCGCTCGTTCTATTGTAAACCTCATCTATCGCTTACTATCAGGCGAGACTGAGTTCAAGAGTGGGCTCGTCTATAGTCAGGTCTAGGTCAACAGTTTTCCTCATTATGGAACATCGAAGGATCGTCGTTGCTGAAGGTATATCTGGGTCGTTAAAAATACCTTAACGGCCCATTTTCCCAAGTTTGTGGAGGTCGTCTATTCTAACTGGATGCAACGTACTAGTGTAGCAGGAGGAGTGTGTGGAGCAACTGGCTAACTACCCAACGAGCACATTAGTGGAAATAGCAGCCTATTTTGTTACTTTGGGTTGTAAAATAGCGGTTTAAGGGTTCAAAAAGCAGTTCAAAGTTGCATATCTGCATCCGTAAACGTCTATAGCTATAAAAGTTACTTAAGGTGCTATAAGCTGAATCAAATACTATCCTAGCCTTCACAGTAGTCCACGGTAGCACTCATTTACCACTCACACCTTTATATGAGAGTTACGTAGGTCATTCTGCCACTCACAGCTGCACAGTGGTTTCCATTGTAACTTTTATAGGTTATAGTTATAGTAACCACTACTATACTACTATAAGTTTCATTATAGAAATAATAGAAACTCTTATGCATACTATAGTTACAAAAAAATCATCAGTGTAACTAAGACCTTTAGTAGCAATAGTCATTCCTTGCAGGCTCAATCCATTCGCCATTTTACAGCCTTTTTTTGTAACCATCATAAAATAAAACATTTAATAAAAATGGATGCTAAACGAATAAGTACGTAACTAGATCTTATAACCTCAAAAACAGGAAAATATGAGCTTTTTGTGGCTGTGAGTTGCACTAGGGGAACAAAAATCACTTGAAGCGTTAGAAGGGTGAAAATTAGCGCTATGATTCTCAAAAGGGAGTTATTAGAGCTAAAACTGCAGGTTATGACTACATTACAATGACGCCATGGTGTTTTAAGAAAACTTATAATTCACTTGCAAAATTGAGTTGATATACATTGGTTTTTTAGTTAAATGTGCATTAAATGTACCGGTAAACAATCGGCCACTTGCGAATAGTAAGTTATCGACACGTAAAAATACGGAAATAAAATTTATTCTGTATAACAAATAAAAAATATCACATATCTTTTGTTAATTTTTTAAATATCATAAAAGCGCGTTTAAATTACTCGAAAATTATCTTATATATCTACAGTAAACTGGACAGCGTTTTAAGTATCTTTATATATCTTGCTAATACAGAATACAAACTTTTACTTCTTTTTGTTTTATTTTCATAATGGCGACGAAAACACTTTACCAAAATATTACAAATAATGTCAACTGAAGATATACAATAAAGAACTATAATCAATTCATTCGTTCAAAGTGGTTCAAAATCATTCAAAAGTAGCGCTATGAGAGCTTTAGTATAGCGTTAATAAATCGTTATAGCTATTAAGGAACCTTTATGCAACCGTTGTGCAGGTTAAATGGAACTTTAGGTTGCATAAAATGGCGCCCAAATAGCGCTAAAGCGGCTGCTTTAAGTCTGTAGTTGACGCTCTAGCGCTTACGTCTATTACCATAAGTAATAATCGGATACGCTCCAAAGCCCTAATGCAGCCCATTTGTGCTAGTTGGGTAACCTCCATATCCCCGTAATAGAATAAGATACTCCTTGGTAAGACAGGTAGGTAGAAGATTTTCTGGCTTCTTTCTCCCCATAATGACTGTCACAGATGTATCTACGCGAAGTCGACCCCAAAATAGTTTCACTAACGACTAGACTAAGCTTATTTGTTTTACTGTTATGGTGTACAATAAAGAATATCTATCTATCTAAGATAAATCGCAAAATAGATAAAAAGATCTATTTGTGATTTCATTTCTTTTGTACAGTCATCACTAAATGTCGATTCAAAGTCAGCATCATTAAAACCTAAACGTGCATACAACAAACACTAAAGAAATCATATAAAATTCAACAATCCATTATAAGCTAACATGAACGATGCTATGGTAATATTAAATGTTCTAACGAGATACCGCGGCCCCGGAACACAAGGCCAACTGAAGGAGCAGGGTGGGTTTTTAGTCAGTAGAAGTCTGACACTCCCTTCCGCTCGACTCACAGCGGAAGGAGTCATTTGATTAATTTCCCACCCAGAGAAAAATAAAACAAAAAAAAAATGTAAAATTTGAATTATCATAGAACCGTTATTCAATTATTTATTTGTCAATATTGAAACCTTTTAAGTGTGTAACATGCTATGTACTGTTGTTATGTTGTTTATTGTGGGCCTTTTGTTTTTCATTTGTTAGTGTACAATTCGTGATCGAAACGGGATTTCGGAGATTACTTTTTGTAAACAAACAAACCACTTGACCTTTATTTTAGAATAACTGTTGCCCGCGACTTCGTTCGTGTATTAATTTTGTTTATTTTCCCGGGAAAAGTAGGCTATGTGCTATTCCAAACTACTCTAATAATATAATATCCAACAACTTTCACACAACGCCATCTAGTCCCAAACTAAGCAGAGCTTGTGGTATGAGTACTAGACAACCGATAAACATACATATATATTTCTAAATACATGCATATTATAGATACTCTATCTCTATCCCTACTCTATCTCTATATGCCGAATTTTATTCAGATCCGTTCGGCTAAGAAATACAAATAACAGCGAAGTTGACATTGCCTGGACGTTTCTTATAAAAGAAATGAATGTCAATAATAGTCCTCCTAACCGATTTCGGCCACGACAGCGTATGTCATAATTGATTTAGCTATCTGTGCAGGAGATACTTACTATAGTGCACAAGTGTTTGCGTAGGTACAGGTTCACTCTGTTCCTGTACTCTCATTGTCCGATGGGAAGACAATCCGACACGACCGGAGAGGCTAAACGTTCTTTCCGAGGCGTTTGGGTTATCACACCACCAACTTCCAATCTCCGGGCTACTATTGAGAAGATAGATAGATAGATAGAATACTCTTTATTGTATACCGATAATTTAAACAAACACTTGATTTACAATAATGCAAAATATGGTTACAATGGCGGTCTTATCCCTGATAGCGATATCTTCCAGACAACCTTTGGATGGACTTTAAGAACATAAAACAAAGAGGGGAGGGGAAAGTCAGTGTACTTACTTCAAATATATAACATACACAAAATGTAACTAAAGTAGTTAATACAAGTATATATATATATAGGTATATATAATACAATACAATACATAAATAAGTATAAATGAATATATGTGTTTTGTATATATAAATATGTCATAAGGAGAGAAATACAAGGTAAAATCATAGGAGTGTGTGAAAATGGTTGACAACAGAGCTCTTAAAAGCAGCAAGTGACTGCGCTTGTCTAACTGACAACGGCAATGCGTTCCACAGACGAGTAGCCTGCACCGTATACGATGAATCATAAAATTTTGTGGCATGTGCAGGCATTGAAAGTGTCAAATTTACCGATGATCTCAAATCTCTAGTATGTGTGTCATGAATGAACTTAAAACGTTCTTTGAGGTAAAAGGGAATTCTTGGATTGAACAGAATATTGTAAAGTAATGATAAGATATGCGCATTCCGGCGAAGACGGATAGGCAGCCACTTGAGCTTAATACGAAACTCAGAAACATGATCATATTTGCGCAAACCAAATATGAATCTGATACAGAAATTTTGGAGTCACTCAAGCTTATCTAGCTGCACTTCAGTGAGGTCTGGAAAACTTGCATCAGCATAGTCAAGAATAGGAAGAATGAGAGATTGGGCGAGCGCAGTTTTAGTGGCAGTTGGCAGGAAATTGCACAGTCTACGCAAATACCCCAAAGATGCAAACAGTTTGCGACTCACTTCTTGTAACTGGGGACTTCAAGACAAGTCCTTATCCTATGTAAATACCCAAGTCTTTCACTACATCACTATAAGGTATTACTGCACCATCAAAAACAATTTGGGGAAGGTTGATCCAGTCAATTTTGGATCGCATTCTAGAGCTGCCAACCACAATCACTTGGGTCTTCGAGAAGTTTCTAACAGAAAAACCCAATAGCACTTTTTACCCGACCCGGGTATCGAACCCGAGACTTCTTGCTTAGCAGTCGCACTTGCAATCACTAGGCCACCGAGGCAGTTAGAAATAAATGTTATATAAGATTGATATACCTACATGTTTTATTTAAACAATATTTCTTTTGTGTTTTACATAATATGATACGCCTATTTTACACTAGTTTTAATTTTTGTATCCATAGAAATATAGTAAGGTGTACAATAAAGTATATAATAAATAATAATAAATAAATTTATTTAATCAATAATAGGTATATACACTTAAATAAAAACAGCTAAAAATAAACTAAAATATGGCGTCCAGAAATTCGTGGGCATCGCTGTCCCAAAAGACTGGCGGCATTGCCACACTGTATGGCAATGCTTAACCTCTGTCCAAGGTAAAAGCCAGCTTTTGGGTCATATATGGACAACACATTCAATCCATAATAGCTTCTACTTGCCCTCTTTATTAAACAGAACATAATTTGCCAAAGCTTGCTTACTTATTAAACACACTTTATGCTTCCTTCCAGTCCCCACAGACTGACGCCGGCGCATTTATTAGCAAATTTTTTATTATACAGCGCTGCACCACTTTGTGATCATAATGCACTGTCAAACACTCTTTGTAACTTTAATGAGAAATTTTAGCTGAAAACTGGAAACTTTGTGGAACAATTAGTAAGCTCTACTTTTACACAAGAGTTCTAATTAATTGAATTAACAATTAAGTTTTAATTTATTAAATTTATAATTGGCTAGCATTTAGGTTGGTAATGAAATACAGGTTTGGACCGTTTCAGTGAACGGTTATTAGGAAAGTCCATGTTATTTTGTGGTTCTGCTTTATGGTGGTAGATAATTTGGTATGTTTATCGATTCTCATGCTACATGATGTTCTATCTCATGTCCATAGTTTATGATACCTACACTAGGATTTGAAAAACATTGAAACCTTTGCACTTTGTTCCCTATTTGAATAAGACAAGTCTAATTCAAATGAATCTAGATTTTACCTCAATCGCCTAAATTAAGTCGACCGTCACCCATTGTATTTTTTTTTTCTCCTTTTCCCCGATCATGAGAACACCGGTACCTTATTTGTCTATATTACACATTCATACCAGTTCTCGCATATATTCCTCTCGCACTTTCAAGCCGCATACTATGTCTTTCTTTCATTCATCATATTCATTCTTTGCCGGGTGGGACTCCCGCTACTCTATGCCTATTTCTATTTTTATTTTTGTTTGGGAAAATAACGTTTCTTAGACTTTTATTTTAATTTCTGTTTTGCCTTCAAAGTTATTATGTTTAACATAATATTGGCTAACTTTACAGATTTTACATATTACTTACTTACGCTTAATTACATATTACTTTCAGGTTTACATTTATTTGATTATATAGGTTCTTTTAACTATTTTGCTTATCGGTATTTTTCTTACAATTTTATTTCTTACTTCTATTCTTACATCTATAATCTTAAATTAGTATAACATATTTATACTTATACTTATCATCTTTCTTTACTTATCACTATTTATACAACAGTAACTACATTTGTTTATTTTATTATTTTGTTTACTGTTTCCAATTTGTGCATAGTTTTGTATTTAGCAGGATTGGTGTGTGTTCTGTGATGTTGTGTCTGTTTTGTCCTTTACTTATTTATTTTGATACACGCTTCTGCCTAGGCAATAATATATACTTAGTTTATTATATTTATTGACTTTCTTTTTCTAATTTTTATTTTATGCTTCATTTTTCCTTTGTTTTGTGCAACGAATTAGGAATGTTCGTTGGTTTTGTGTTATTTTTTGTAGGTCATCTGAGTGTTTCTGTGCTGATATAGTTGTGTATATTCAATATACATTCTATATATCTGTTTATGTTTATGTTTTCGTGTATTTCATGTTTGTGTGTGTCGTGTTTTTGTTTCTGTGTGATTCTGTATCTGTGTGTGCATGTTATGTAATATCCTGCGTATGGATTAGGCATAGGCCATGTTTACTCGAGCCAGGTAGTCCCACTTTTTGTGTACCGGGCAGTCAACACTGAACGCATTATGATCGGTCTTCCGCAACCCAGAGTGTGAGCAGTTGCAGCACTGCGGTTCATTTCCTGTGGTAAAGTCTGCGCATTTCTCGCGGAGGTGAGGTCCTCCACAGTGGCTACATCTGTCCACACTCTCGGTGCAAAATTTCGGTCCATGTCCGAACGCGAGGCACTTCGTGCATTGGATGAGCGGAGACTGGTCCTCGACTCTGACCCTTTGAAGGTCCAGATAGAGGGCTCCAGCCTCCGTCATCCTCTGCCATACGTTGGGCCGCACCTGGAGTATGATATGCGCTGTTTTAGGATTTCCTGTCCGTTTTTTTAAATTTTATTGCAATTTCTTTGTCCTCTTCAGGTAAGCCCATGAATGTGTCTTGGTTCTGAGCGTAGAGCGCCTTAATTATTTCTTCGTCTTCGCTATCCACAAACACGTCTTTCAGAACAACGAGAGGGTTCTTATTTTTTATTGGTGCTACTTTCAGTCCTTCCTCGCGACTCTCTATGACCTCCTGGACTTTCTTCCTTTCCTCTTCGGTGTCGCAACCCAATATTATAGCCTGGTTCTTGGCCTTTCGAACCTTATTTATTTTAAGGCGAGTGCCTCTGGCATCGACCGCCCTCTTCACCCTGGCGAGCACCTCGTCAGCAGTCTCCAGACTACCTTCGAAAGTGACTGCCATCGAGTGAAGCGCAGGGCGGTGGACGGGTTTTGCTGCTGCGACGCTGGCGTATGACTTCTGGACTGGGGCTATGTTTGTTTCGCATGCCAGTCCTTTTGCGACCTCCAGGAGTTCTAGTTTGGCTGCGACAATATCACCGGCAATACCATCGACCAGATCTTTGACGAGAGCGTGCGTTCGACTCTCGACCTTCTCGGTCGTTTGGTCTATGGCAGCTCTGGTCTCGTCGATCCTGCCGATGATGGTCTCGGTAATGTTTGCGCCTCGGTCGTCGTTACCTTCGTGGAGTTCTACAATGTCCTTTTTCAGACTCCGCTCCATCTCGTTCAGTCACTCGGTCAGCGTCGCTTCCACCTCTCCCAGTTTCTTAAAGATAACGTCTTGCCCATCGGATGACGAGGTTTTTGTGGGTGTCCTCTTTTTTGGGACCTCTGCTTCGAGACTTTGAATCCGCCTACTGAGCTCGAAGATCGCTCGTATGCCCTTGTCTGATTGTACCTCCAGGAATTGTTTTATGTCTCTCCTCATCTGAGGGTACTCATGTATTTTTGAGGGTATATCCTCAAAGGTCTTCATTATTCCCTGGAGGAGCTGATCACTCGACAATTCAGCATAGTTCTGTTGCTGCTTTTTGTAGAGGTCCATATTGCCGAGTGATCTCCTTTTGGCTTGTGATCTTTTTATAAATGTCACAGCAGCGTCCTGCGTTGCTGCGGTTGTGGGGGCAGGACTGGGAGTGGTGGGCTTTTTGGCAGTGCCAGAAGTCGTGGGTGTGCAGTACATATTGATGTATGAGTGTGTATGAGTGCGGTGTGTAGTGTGAGTTGTGTGGGTGGATCGGGGAAAGTTGTCCCTTTGTATGTATTTACCAAACCCTGTAAAGGGGGGTCTGTGTAAAGTATAAAATAAAACCTATACGAAGAACGGTATTGACCGTTTCACTGGTATATACAAAGACACAATTAAAATACAAAGCTAATTAATCTATGTGTTTTGGCCAATAGCAGAGAGTGTGGTTTTCAAATCAGTGGCCAATAGGCTCAAAGCACTGTCACTTAAACTAAAGTAAAACCTAGCTAGCTATAACTAAAGTATATATTTTATACAATGAGACTCTAGCTCTGTCAAAATCCTACAGTAAACAAAATGTGGACTATATGTCTACTTGTCCTCAAATTCTATAATACAACTTGATACTGCAATTAAATTTTTTTGCAGATCTGGGTCAGGTTAGGTAAGGGGTCATAAACCTAAAAGGTATAAAATAATAAAATAAAAAAATCCTAAAGTTAAAATTTAAAATAAAATTAGCTGTAGCCTATATTTTGGTATGTAAGGGGTGGGGGAGGGTCCAAACGAGGGAGAGGGGGTACCTCATATGCGACTTTAGCCGTGGTGTCGACACCACAAAGGCTGATTTTGAAGTCGGGTCGGCTCTATCTCCTCTCATTCCCGAGATATGGCCCGCAAAAGGTTGGGGGAGGAGAAGGTTCAGGAAAAAGGAAAAATGGGGGGAGAGGTAACCTCTTGTGCGACTTTAGCCGTGGTGTCACCACTAAGGCTGATTTTGAAGTCGGATCGGCTCTATCTCCTCTCGTTACCGAGATATAGCCCGCAAAAGGTTGGAGGAGGGGAAGGTTCAGGAAAAAGGAAAAATGGGGGGGGGATGGATATCTCTGTGGCGGTTTTCACCTTGTGATGTCTAGACCACTAAGGCTGAATTCGCGGTCTAAAACTGCCTATCTCCTCTGGTTTCAGAGATATCCGCAATTTTTATCCTGGGTTCGATTCCCGGTTGGTGAAATTCTATCGTGAAAGCTATTTCCGCTGTTGTTGGGCTATAGGGCGTGAATTTGGGCTTAAATGGTGGAAAATAGGTGCCTGAAGTCCGATTCTGCACTTAAATTATTTTTAAATATATTATTTTATTAATTATAATGAAAAAACACAATATCTCTAACTTCGGCGTAAATCTGTAACTTCGGCGTCTGAAGTGATAAAATCATGAAAAATGTCATAAAATTTGTATAAAATACCGTAATTAAAGAGAGAAAATTTTGAAAAAATACTGAACAATAATTTAGAAAAACTGAAATTTTGACAAAAACTGTTATATTTTAGCCTATAATTAACTTAAAATTCTCTTCTTACTGTCTAGGTCATCAGCAGGTTAGCGCGCAACAGGAACCGGTGAGAAAAGAGGGGGTGCTGCCTGAAGATTTTCCTGTAGGAGCGCCTGAAATTACAAACTTTGAAGTCTTATATCTTCTGATCCGGAGAAGATAAAATTTTTCTTTGAGTGGCAAAAGTCTTCTCCCGGTGTCTTCGATATTTCCTGAAAGTTTCAGCGTTCTGGCACTTGTGATAGTGTGACCACGTGCCACGTGGTTGTGAAATATTTACATGTAATCCTTAAATAATTCTGGACTGCGTGGGCCGATTTTCGCCGCCGAGGTGTCGTCGTATGCGTCACGCTGAGCTCGATGATTGAGGCCCAGAAAAACTGAGAGTCGTCGTGTCGTTCCTGAGATATTTCACTTTTAATGTTCTTGAAAACACTTGTTTTTGGGTTTTAGCCCTGGATTTTTTTTTCTGGAGTTTTTCGGTTAAAATTTTTTACACAATCACATGAACTGCACAATTACGCGTCTTTTAACGTATAGCACTTTGTTATACGAGTAGAAAAAAACACTTTTTCGAATTTTTTACTGCGGAACGATACAAAAACGTGGTGTTCGCGGCGGTTTCTGGACGCAGTCATCCATTGTATTGAATAGTTCCAATATTAATCAAAATTCAACATTCTATAAAACACAATTTATCGCGACTGCAACTGACGTTAGCCGCAAGGGTTAAACCAACCCTGTGACTGCCACCGTCATTCATAATTAATCGGGAAACGGGTCGCGCTGTAACAAACGGGAAACACGGTTCAAGCGACATTTCATCCGCTGACCGAATATTGTTCTCTGTTATTTCAATGGGAGATTGAGGCCCTTTTGTGTTTTTTGAGTGTCCAATTTAGTCAGTGGCGATTGAATGGGTTAAAACTCCTATTACGGTAGCGGGCTGAAAGCAGTGGCCTTTTCACACGTGGCTGTATACGGACCGGCCTTTATAAAAAGTAGTTGAATATTAAGGTAGACTAACTTTGGTTAGATTGGCGCTTAAATAAACAAAAATAGTGAATGTGTCTACGGGTTCACAACGCTGTTTCGGTTACAACTGAAAACAAAAAATATACGCTAGGTATTTCACGAGGATTCACTCATGTTGAAGAAATCAATTTATCAAAAATTGCAATCATGCAATTTTTTGGAATGAAACCGTAAGTATGACTCACACCGATATACGATAATATAGCTTCCTATATTTTTTTGTACTGAGATCAGTTATTTATGTATACAAAAACGTTAACAAATCATTAACCCTGGTTATTTTGAGAATCGATTTTATTAATACTTACAGAATTAATAATTATGTTAGCAAAGGAAAACCGTATGCAATATTTGTTTTTATTTTTCGGAAATTATTTTCAGTGTTTTAGAAGAGTTTTTGGTTAAATATACCCAGAAAATACGCTGACATCTGAGATAGGTACATGATGTGTCCAAGCATGTACATGATAACTTGAACATAATATAGTGGCTTAATCTCAATAAGAATGATAAATTAAAGCCATAATAATATTATTGCTCAATATTATTTCTCTCCTTATTTTCGAACAGAATAAACTTCATTACGTAACGTTCGCAGTGCCTTACTCGTTTTAGGCTACTGGCAAACATACGTAAAATGAAACAGATTGCATGAATTTAGCTTTGGCATGCACAAACCAAAACGCAGCACCGCAGATACTCAGCTCTAATAAATATTTGATGAACGTGACTATACGTTGAACTTCGGAATTATTTTGAGAACAAAAAGCAAAGACCCGTAAATTGATGTTTCTTATTATAAATAATCAAAATAGTTTAATAATCTGCCTTATAGCGTTAGGGTCAAACATGGCTGTGGGACACTTTCTAATTTCAGGGTATAATTGTTGGTATTTGCATTCGAAAGTAAACAAAGGTTTTTTCTACATAATATATGTACTACTGCTGAGCCTGTAATGTCCTGAGTTGAATCCCCAGTTCTCGCAAAGTGTGCACAGGTACATAATGATATTTATTTATACTTATAGCATATTTTATAAGCAGTTTGAAGCCTGGATCTAGTCATGGCATGGCAATAGGCTTATCCAGTGTCATCTGTTATAATAAGCCTTAACCATAACTGACCAAAACCAGTTGAAAGAAAAAAAATCATAGCAGAAAAAGAAAAGCGTCTCTAAATATGATTTTTTCTTCTTAGGAAAAATCATTGAATTACACCCCCGCCCTGGGTTGAGCGGAATCCGTTCCGCTCAACCCAGAGCGGGGGTGAATCAGAAGAAGGTGGAGTTTTCACCCATAAAAAAGTGAGAAGCGGGCTTTCCGAGGCCGCGGTAGGTGGTTAGAACGTTCCCGCAACCCCGGCAGGCAATAGTGCTATCGGTCTTCATCGTAGCTGTTCACTTGATTAAGCGGCCTGGGCTTGGCCCTTACCGGACGGTGAGGTAACAGTACAAGCGTAATAAGTGTTTACGATAATTTATTACCATTTCACCTAGCCGATAAAGTAAATTACAGATCTTATGGAACATCATTATTAGGTTAATCTTTAAATATTTATTAAATAAATAATGAATAATGATTGAATAATGATGTCTATTTTGCAAATAGGTTATAAATAACACTTTCACACGTCTTTTTTTCGTAAATGTAAACTAGATGAGGCCAGTGTTTCCTAACTTACTACTCTGAGAAGAAACACTGAAACAAACTCAGAGGTCAACGTCTCTTTTAAAGTCCAGACAATCTGTAGTGATCCAAATCATATGAGAGCCATGTAGGTTAATGTCTGTGGCGCCCTTTAGAGGACAGAATCAAACAGATTTGAGCAGGCCCGTCCAAACAGTGCACGCATTTATCAAATATCGCGTAGCTCAACTTAGAACCTTAAGGAGCTGGAACGATTTGACGAACATTACCAAAGTAAGGACATTTGGGTGGGCCGTATAAAGCACTCAAACTGCCAGACAGTCTGATAATCTATTCATAATATTCGTTGTTATCCCACATTGCTCTCACATTCACAACATAGCTTTTACTTTTACACAAAATTAAAAGTATTACTTGAAAAAAATAATAATATTGTCATCTTGTACAAAACGAAATTAAAAATGTTAAAGTATAAAAATAAAAAAATAAAAAAAATATATATTCTATTACTTGAAAAAGTAAATAATATTGTCATGTCAAAATGTATATGAAATGATCATTATAATAAAAAAAAGAAATAAGTAAAAAAAAATTATAAGAAAAATGAAACTAAATCAAATAATTTCAACAGATGTAAGTAATTGGAGCAGCTTAATCCCAAGCATTTTTGTCCGCAAGATAGTCTTTAACAGAATAAAAGGCTTTCTGGCAAAGTTTCTGCTTCACAAATGATTTAAATTTATTGAGGCTTAGTTCTTGCACATGACTGGGAAGTTTATTGTAAAAGCGTACACATTGTCATCTAAATGAGCCCCCAATTTTCTTAAGCCTAGTTGAAGGAACAATAAATGTGTGCTTATTTCTAGTATTTATATTATGGATATCACTGTACTTTTTAAACAATTTTTTTATTTTTATGTGTGTACAAAATATTTTCATAAATATATTGACAGGGCACAGTCATTATATTAATATATTTAAACTTATCTCTGAGGGAGCATCTAGGACTTAATTTATAAATTGAACGAATAGCCCTTTTTTGTAAAACAAAAACTGTCTGAATATTGGCGGCATTTCCCCACAAAAGAATACCGTACGACATTACACTATGAAAATAGCTAAAGTAAACTAAACGAGCCGTCTCTAGATCAGTTAAATTTCGGATTTTCCTAACTGCATATGCGGCAGAACTCAGTTTTTTGGATATTTTATCTATATGTGGACCCCACTGGAGCTTAGCATCCAGAGTAATGCCCAAGAACACTGTTGCATCCTCAGGGTTCAACTCTTTACCCTTTATCAAAACAGTAGTTGGCACTTGCCTAACGTGAGGCATCGTAAACTTTATACATTTCGTTTTTTTTTTCATTCAAAAGAAGATTATTAACATTGAACCAATGTACTATTTCTGAAAGGGTGTTATTAATGTCGTCAGAATCAGGTTGCTGACGTTTAATTTTAAACAAAAGTGAAGTGTCGTCTGCAAACAACACAATTTTATTGTTATCCTTTATGAGGTAAGGCAGGTCATTTATATATATAAGAAACAAAAATGGTCCAAGAATTGTCCATAGTACCCCCGATCCTGGAGATATTTTCCCATTTACATCGATTCTCTGAATCCTGTCACTTAAATATGAAGTAAGAAGATTCAAAGAGGAGTCCGGAATACCGTAGTGGTGTAGTTTTCTAACCAATGTTTCATGATGAACACAGTCAAATGCCTTGGACAAGTCGCAAATGATGCCCAGGGCATCACATTTGTCTTCCCATGCATTGTAGATGTGTCCTAGAAGTTCAACACCTGCATCGGTTGTTGAACGACCCTTTGTGAAACCGAACTGTTTGCCATGAAATAATTTGTGTCTACTAAAAGACCTTTGCAACTTCTCTAAAATTAATTTTTCAAATATTTTACTAAAAGTAGTAGTACTGAAATTGGTCTATAATTACTAGGGTCTGATGTTCTACCTGCTTTAAACAATGGTATAATTTTGCTATACTTCATTAGGTCAGGAAACACACCACAATCAATACAATTATTAAAAATAAATACTAAACTAGGAGCTACAATATTAATAATGAACTTGACGATGTCCACAGAATTACCCCATAAGTCTTTTGTCATTTTTACATTCAATGTGTTAAAAGTTTTAATTATATCCTTACAAGAAACATGTTGAAAATTAAATACTGAATCACAAACTTTAACATTTTCTTTTAGCAGAGACTCTGCAGCAGTGGGTGAGGAATCCAGAGATTTCGTTGTTGATACCGGGATCTCTGCAAAAAAGTTTTCAAAAGCCGCGGCAACCTGGGCGTCAGATTTAATTATTTCATCATTAATTACAAGGTTGTAGTCACTACACCGTTTTTTAGACCTGCCTGTTTCACTGTTAATAATATCCCAAGTTATTTTAATAATATTATTACTATTTTTGATCTTAGAACTCAAATGGCGCGTCTTTGCCATACAACAAACCTTTTTAAATAATTTTGAGTATTTCTTAACATATAAATTAAATTCAACAGTGTTTATATGTGCTCTTTCATTGTACAATTCATAAAGACGAGTTCTACTTTTGTGAATACCAATGGTAGCCCAATCACCGAAAGATACAGTACTGTTAATTGAAATGGTTTTAGGTAAAAAAGTGGAATTAAATTGCTTACAGTACATATTAAAAAAGTCCTTATATAAATGATTAGGATCATGTAGGGTCGTCAAAACTGGTAAACTATGTCTGAGTTTATTTTTGAACTTTTTTTTTTTTTTTTTTAACGTGGTAAAATTATCAAATAAGTCCTCCCACTCCGGGCAGGGTGGGAGGGACTGTCAGACTTTTACTGACTAAAATCCACGGTGTTCCTTCAATAACCCTTTACATACCGGGGCCACGGTAACGGGATGAGTCCCGAGAACTATAATACCGCACAGCACATGACGAAACCGCCAGACCTCACCAACTACAACCACATGACGAACCAATGCACCACCGGTATACGGTTGGCATCCACCGAATACACACCGATCTTTTTTAAAATACTTTAATTATGCATATAGCTAAGGAGTGGAGTCATTTGCTGCGGTTTATTTTCCTGATAGCTGTAATTTGTCAATTATATCAAATAATTAGGGCACCTAAAATTGTCACTTATGTATCTACCTATTTAGGTACCCTACGGAACTGGCAACGTGATTCCCATGAATGTCAGTCAACTTGCATAGCGGCCAATATCATAAATTCATACCCCAATAGTGCTCTGTATGCATAAAAAAAGTGTAAAACAAAAGCATCGACATTTTTTATATTCTGCTGGGAAGATATTTCATTGATCTTTTATTGCGTTTACACTGGGGGGATAAAATCACAACTTTGGGGAAGAAATGAACTGAAAGGAGAAAGGGTTGGTACAGACACGACTAGAATAGACAATGCTCATTCGGAATGTTGATTTGTTAAATCGCTACGCGCATACCAATGAATTTGGCTGACTTAAAATTAAAGACTCATTGGCAACGATGCACTGGTCGAATCAAAGCTCCAGAGCCTTGAACATCGACGACGAGTTGCAAGTCTATCGGTTTTCTATCGGTTACATTTCGGGGAGTGTGCGATGGAATTACACAATTTAATTCCAACAAGCCCGTTCCATCATCGGACTACGAGACAAACGGCGAAGCGCCATCGTTACATGGTGGACATCCCACCCATACGCACCAAACGTTTTGGGAATACCTTCATTGTGCGTACGGCTAAGGAGTGGAATTCCCTGCCGGAGTCTGTGTTTCCCGATAGCTATAACCTAGGAGTCTTTAAGTCAAGAGTGAATAGGTTACTTTTAGGTAAGCGTGCTCCATCTTCGACCACATCATCACTTACCATCAGGTGAGATGGTGGTCAAACGCGAACCTATTCTAAATAAAAAAAAAAAAAAAAAAAAAAAAAAAAATTGTACCATAAAAAGGAATATGAATTTTGTACAAAAGCTATTCTTGGATTCCTTTCGTTCGTGTAAAACGGCTGTATTGTACAACATTAACATTTTAAATGAAATATTATTGTTTTTTCTGCATTTTGCTTTATTAAATATTTACTTCTGATTTTTTCCAGGTGTGAGGTCTGCCATTTTTAATTTGACAGTGGTGGTCCAGTCATAGATGAACCAATTTTTATGGTATATGTCGTGGACTGAAACCCAGTCCTGCGCTAAAAAAATCACGTAATTTTTTCTATGACCGGTATGAGCACTGCTCTCAAAACTGCAATAAAGAATCTTATAAGGGTAAATGATATTTTTAGCAGAAAATATTGGTTTCATCCATCTTTCACACTGATTGCGTGGGTAATAGTCATAAATACGAGTACTTTACGTCGATGGTTCTACTTTCTCGTGCATTTGATAGTACGTCTCCCTCTTTGTATCGTCTTGCCATCCCATCAGACTGTGAAGGTAGAGTTACAGAGAGTGCATCTGTGCTATAATATCTCCCCCATACTTTGCTAATACCTTGCCTAGTTTCACCACCTTAACCGAACTGTGGTCGGACTGGTTAAAGTCAGATCATGCGATTTTCATCTGTCAGAAATCTAAGATTCATTATTCAAGTTTCAGCGTTAAGGTGAGTCCAGATGGGAGTTACTTTCAAGATGAGGATTGCTGCCTGCAGGTTCGCTGGTCCGGGGCAGAGGTTGTTACATACGCTACTGCAGCCCCGGACGCAAGCGACCGAGGAAACACCAGGATTGACACAAAGAACATCCACACAAACATACTAGATTTTATTTTATTATTTTTTTTAGTTTCTAGTTTTTTACAGACTTTAGAAATGTTTCAATTACATTTAGGTACAAGTCATGCATTAAATTTTTTTCTTCTGCAAATATTTACTTTCTTACGCGTGCATGTTAAAAAAAAAAATTAAATCCAATACTGGGTCCTGGAACTGTATTTTATAAAGACGGGTTATTCTGTAGCCTATCTGGGAAATCAGTACTCAACCCATGATCTAGATTAAAATGCAATATATATGCCTTTGTTAATTCTAAACTCAAATGTAATCTAGCCTAAGTGGCACAATAAATCTATATTTATTATTGTTTTAATTATAATTAGTTTGATAGGCCTCAGCCGACCACACGACGAAATACATCCATTAGAAAAACCACATTGAGAGAGAAAACCGGGTAAGCACCGATTGCAGCTAAAACGATTAGTTGCATTGCTTCGATAAGCTAAGCGGATACTTACTAATTTAGCATTATGCTCATACGCTAGAGATACGAACTAAACTAACGTACGTTTACTAATTATGACATTGATTTATTATTGTTGTGAACTCTTCATTGTGGTGGTGTATCGCACTCCGCACTGTAGTTTGTTTAGGGAAATTCTGTGATACTAAATTAAAACGTACTTTATCTAGTTCAGAATATTTTAAAGAGGTTTATTTGTTTTAAAAGAATAACCGTGGTTTTTCTACATAGGAAAGGACATTTCGAACCATTTCGAACCGTACAATAGCTTCTGACGTTTTATAAGTGTCTATATAGGCTTATGTTAAATAAAAATATTTTTGATTTTATTTTATTTTTGGAGGTCACATCTATTTTTGAAATGCCACCTTATAGCTTTCGGTTCAATAGCTTCAGCAATGTGTAAAGCCGTTCTCAGAAGCCCGAAATTGGAACTACCACCATCTCTCCTGATGTGTAAGTGTGTGGTAAGTGACGATGTGGTCGAAGATGGAGCACACTTACCTAAAAGTAACCTATTCACTCTTGACGTCAATTCTTCTAAATTCATTATCTTCCAACTGGGTTCTATAGGTCGGATAGACAGTCGTTCTAATGTAAGATACTGGTGGTCAGATGCATGCGATCGATTCGCATGCTCTGAAAGGTGATGGTTCTACGTATGTACATAGTAGGTACTTATAGATATTAAGAAAATATTGGGCTAGACAAATATTGACTGAATCTGTTTATACATTTTCTTAGGGGTCTTTAAACCCAGAGTTCTCGATAACTATGCCAATATAGAGATAACTGGTAGGTATTCAGTTCAATAATTTAAATAAATATGTCTTGTAAATAAGTCATTATACAATTGTTAAGGTTACATTACGAAAATTTTGATTACTGTGCACGTGTGGTGTTTACCGTTAGTAGTTGTTAACCTATTATTACTGTCTCTGCGTCGTTGGGGTAACGGTTGCAAGTGCGGCTCGGGTTCGATTCCTGGGTTGAGCAAAAAATGCTACCGGGTTTGTAGGGTTCCGTAGTCGACAAGTCATCCTTATAGTTTCGCATGTCAGTCCGTCTGTCCGCGGCTTAACTCAGAATATAGGCATAGATATTCATATTAATCACGCCGACATAGTCGAAAAATGTAATTAAGCTAAAACATTTCTTTTAGATGTAAATAATAATAATAATAATTCTTTATTTTCAGACAACAATGATCCAGCGTGTTAGTAAACAATAATATAACTTATTACTAGTGTTAGTAGTTAAAATACAATAGAGAAGAAGACAGACCATATAGTATTGTGAAAAGGACATCCCCGAATTAATGGTTAGTGATTGTCCTTCTCACAAAACTTTTAATAATCGGAGAGTCGATACTCTCCGCCACAGTTTTTAGAATGCTGTTGCCACTCGCCCGCAACCTTGACAACAGCGGCGAAAGAGAGTATGATTTTTTTTAACTCGTCTACCCCATAGTGTGCGTTACTGTTGGATAGGTCGAAAATAATGAGAGTGGGGATAGACCATAGATAAAATAAATAAGTAGATGTGGTCAACAGAAGAAATTATATCGGAACCGTGTGTCTCCAGTTAGGCGCTGGGCGGGGCAACAACTACACATGCAGTTTAATAAAATCAATAGATACGCACTCGCGCACACACCCGCATTTCCTAAATCAGAACGATAATAAACCTTATTCCGTCAAACACAGCGTGTATTTACCATGCACCTTAGAATTTACCCACACAAAAACATCGGTCGCTATCGTTGTGCTGTGCAAAAGCAATTTATTTTACATATACGCTAGTGATTGACTAAATCGGAAAGTTATCGATTCTTCTATTTGTTATTGTACATTTTTTTTGGGCACCTGAAAATGAACCAAATAAAAAATGGCATGTCCAGAAAATATTATAATAACAATAAACATATTATTAAGAACATAACATTACATAATTTATATTAAGTACTACCTACTAAGTATTAAGGGCTACCCTGGCGCTTTCGACTTAAATCTTAATATTTAATTATCATAGTGATAGGTCAAATAGAAGTTGATGTTAACTTACATTACGCTCTTGATCGGAACATACCAGCCGTATAGGTTGTATAGAATCCTAAAAAGTTGAATGACTGATTTTATGAATGCCCTAAAACATGAGAATAGCTTTCAGTAATAAAATAAAATTTAACCCACTTCTGCAAAAATCAGTTGTACTCTTAATTTTGGAATTGTCCATTCAGGCTGGAACATTTCTGCGCTGAAGTGAACCGAGCATTTATGGTGCTATTTTTTGTAGGGTACCAGTTAGGTGGCATGCCTGTGGCATCAATCCATTCCTTTTTTATATTACCATCTTTTGGGAAGCTGAAAAGTACGAAAACCACTTATTTATCATTTACATACATCCTAAGCTACTTCTAAACGTCACCATATAATAAGCATCGCAATAATTACGTAACACACTATAAATCAAGATCTGAATGATTTTGACGTATATTGCTAATCCATTGCTACATATGTTCGAAATATTGGTCTGCTCAACAACGTAAATACCACAGTGAGTGTTGTTGATTTAGCATAATGAAACCGATTCCTACTGTAAGTGTGTTACGCAATTACCCCGCAGGTAATAGTTTAGTAGGTTATAATAGGTTTTTGTTATAAGAAAAATCCTAGTTAGTAGAGAAATTGTTAAATATATGAAAACAAACACACATCCATGCCTAACAAATAAATAGCATGAATATATTGACTTATTTTCAGCTAAATTCACAAATATATTATCTGAACCATGCTGATTATTATAACGCATTCGAAGCTTCAACGGAAGTTAACTACAAAAACCATAAAAAAATAAAGAAACAGCAACATAGGATAAGGCATAACATGCGATAATTCTAAACCGAAAAACACCACCGATTATTAACGTAAAATTAAAGTAACTTACTTTACGAATATTGGTTACGCATTTCTCTACTACTCTGTAAAAAAATCAAAATAAGTAAAAAAACATTATTTACACCGGGCTAAAACGGTTGACAGATTGAAAAACAAACTATTGTAGCGACAGCGACGTCGGAACTCCTTACGCATGCTGCGGGCGTAAAATAAATTGTTTATTTTTTTTTTACTTTTTTGTACACTTGACATTTCAACGTATTTTTATTTCTGTCATCTCATGTAAAATAAAAGTTAAACATATTTTCTTAGAGGTTTCCGTATGTTATAAAAAACTTTTACCAAAAAATTAAACAGACTCGGTAGTCGGTGTCTTTAGTTTTGTATTTTCGTTTTTGGCACCGACTTCCGAAATTAAAGTTATTTTTCACTTTGCAGTGTTTTTTGGGAGTCGGTTTAATTTTTTGGTAAAAAAATTTTATTTCACTCTTTTTAGTTGGTCGATTTTTAATTTACCTAGTTACAAGAGCCTAAATGTTAACTACTTATATTCATTTACAAAATATTGCTTTTCCCAAAGTCGGGCTGTTATTTGTTGAGGAGTTCTCCTGGTAGTTCACCATCAGCTTCACTTCACCATATTGCATTATGACGAGCATATTGTGCTTAATAACCACATTCAAGTAATCGAAGCGGAACACATGAACTACTTATTATTCCTACTTATATATTGAGTAGTTCCAGTGGCCATCGGTGGTCTTCATCATCAGGTCTACTTCACAAATGGTGCTTTTCGAATGCAACTACACAAGTTACTATAAAAATACTCTAATCACTATAGGTGTGCCTATAATATTTGAAGAGTTCCCTCGATTTCTCCAGGATCCCATCATCAGATCCTGACTTGGAGACAATGGGACCAATTTCAAAGTATACCCTTTCAAACAAAAAAAGAATTTTCCAAATCGGTTCAGCCGTCTCCGAGTAATCGGTGATCATACATAAAAAAATAATAATAATATACGCGTCGAATTGATAACCTCCTCCTTTTTTGTCGTCGGTTGAAAAACCCCTAAACTATAATAGCAATATTTCATTCGTCAATCGACATTGCTGTCGATAGCCTACGTTAGTGGATCTGCACAAGCACATCACTAATTCGTCGCAAGAAGTGGCGGCCTCACTACGCGATGAATCCGCGTAATACAGTTTCGTATGTTATTTTTACATTGCTTGTCCAGTTACTTAGTGACGAACTCAGGTAGTGGTTAAGGAGCAATGTATTTATAGCAAAAGTAGTACAGTCGTTCTGATATTTGAAATCAAAAATAACATAGTAAAACCGAGAAATATTTTACGATTTATTGTTTTTCATGATTTTTATAAAGACAAATATTGTAAAATACTGGTACTTACATATGGTAAGTGATTCCATGATTCACATAGTTTTGATTTTGGCTTCGGTTTTTACAAGATACCACAGAACAACTCGGCATTCATATATGTTATCACGATCGCCGTCGAAAGCGCACTAGTTCGCAGAGACGGCCACTTGCCTGTGACATGAGCCCTGTGGCCATGTCGCGCGGACACCGATACGCCCCCTTACCACTTCTCCTATATTTTTGATTTCTGTGGGATAGACCAATACTCGGCGATCCGTTTTCGCGTGAAGCTTTAAAGTGCTAATTTGCGTTCAAGTGAAGTATCCGCCCCACCCTCTCTACCAACTAATTATTTGAAGCTAGGAATTCAAACGTCACGGCAGTAGTAAGTTAAAAGGAAAACTGTTGTACCTAAGTATCTTCCGACTCGCATTTGGTGTTGTAGTAAGCTAGGGATCCCTACACTGCACGTGGCTCGACACGCACTTGGTCTAATTTTTTCTATTAGAAATTTCTCAGTAGTAGCTCGGCGTTTGGAAGTCGGCGATACGATACCCGTGTACGTCGGCAAGCACGTTAAAGGTGAACGCAGACCTAGCCGCACCGCACGCGCCGCAGTCTTTGCATTCGAATTCTTTATATGAAGTTCTATGCAACCTCGCACGCCTACCCGCGCCGCGGTCGCCGCAGTCCCTGAAACGACCGAACTCCCCAAGCCGCAGCTGATGACGTCACCCGCACGCAGCGGACGCTGCGGCTAGCGCAGCGCGGATGACGTCATTCGCATCCACGGCGCGCAGTGTTGCCAGAGTTATAATGTAGACAGAGAATCTCTGCCAACGGTTTATAATAAAATTACTTGTTCTCGTATAAATAATTACTTGCTTATTCCCTATTATAGCACCTACAGATAAAATTACACAAAAGAGCAAAATACCAATACCAAATACAGATTTTTTACAGATTTTTTGAATCTTCGGTACAGATAATGCTTTCAAAAATCTGGCAACACTGCAAGTGCGATGCGTGTGGCGACGTGAACGACTGTAGAGACTGCGGTGCGGATAGATGTGCGAGGCCATTAACATAAAGCGATGACTGCGGGGACTGTAGAGACTGCGGTGCGGCTAGGTTTGCGTTCACCATAAGCCGTTGTTCCTGCGCCTCCACCTCTCTCCGGTCGTATCGGATTGCCGTCCCATTGGGCTATGAGAGTTAAGGAAAGGAGAGTGCACCTGTATCTGTGCACACACTTATGCACTAAGTATAATATCTCCTGCGTATATGGCTAGTCTTGGTTGAAATTGGCCGCCGTGGCTGAAATCGGTCGGGAGGAAAATGTATACTACTGTATAGGTAACAATAGTTTTTATGTATATTATTAGTGCAAACGGTCGTTGGTGAATGAAATAAATAAATTAACATTCGTCGCCCGCGTTGATGCAAATAGCATCTTAATATTTATACAACGTGTAACTGATTAAGCGCAATACCTCAGACACCCCAATTAGAATATAAAATTATAAGTCTAAAGCAATATCCGTAACTAAATTAATTGAAACTAAACCTAGGCATTTTTTTTTTTAATAGTTATCCTTACTAAACGCAAAACGTATGTGCGTCATACAATATCCTTACGCAGACGCATTCACTCATGCAATGTTAGCGTCCGATGCGATACGCACACAATTTCTATGAATTAAGGATTATATTAATTTGTCATGATACTGTGTTTCCATTTTAAGTTAAATGAAAGATTTTGCCATCAAAATTTAACACCTATTTTTAATGACGGAAATCGATTCAGAAGCCGATTCTGAACCAATTGCTTTCAGGAATTGCGTTTATTCTGTTACACGTTATATGTTATATTATGTTCTAAATAATTATTCTCGATCATTTTCAAAATACGACATCATTTTCCTTAAATCTTTTTTAGACCGGAAAATAAGCAACTTCACTCAATTTTCCTTCTCAATCTGCATGAAAATGAAATACGTCGCCGGCTTTCTTTATAATATACATAATGTTAATATTTCTTACTCGGTCTCCGAATATATTCATTTCACGGTAAATAAGATATTCATATCCGCCATGCTGGATTTAAAATTATATATCAAGAGAAACTTAATGTAACCTTGGTTCGCTGCGAATTCATTATGGTTTGCGACTTCATTTTATTTATTTATTTTAACTTTATAGTGGTACATGGGCGGATGGCATTCTCTACCAGTCAACTTTTGGGTTAAAAAGACCACAACGTGGTAGGTGTACAAGTAAAATAAATGTCATTATCGAAATGATAAATGATCTTTATTTTGCAAATTGGTTATTAAATAACGCTTTTACACGTCATTTTTCGTAAATATTAACTAGATGAAGCCGGTGCTTCCTAACTGACTACCCTGAGAAGAAACACCGAAACAAATTCAGGGGTCCGTCTTTTTTAAAGTCCATACAATCTATATGGGTTTAATTATATGGGAACCTTGTAGGTTTCAGTCTGAGGCGATCTTTTGAAGAAAGATGCTCACAGATTTGCGTGGGCCTGTTCATACAGTGCAAGCATTTGTCAAATGACGTATAGCTCAACTTAGAACAAGGAGTTTAACGATTTGACGAACAATATCAAGGTAAGGACGCTTGGGTAGGCCACAAAAAGCACTCAAACTACCAGATAATCATGTTTAACTCGAATAAAATAGCTTACATAGTTCACATATTCACAACCGTTTATGAGGATTATGTAGATTAGTCTGAAAATGGCCTTTTGAGGAAAGAACTACACAGATTTGAGTAGACCCATCCTGTTAGTGCAAGCCTTTGTCAGTTATTATGTAAGCTCAACTTTGGACTACTAAGGAGCTCAACGACCTGACGAACAATGCCAAAAATGGGAAAGGGGGATAGAATATATGTATATATATCAACGTGTAATTTAAAGGGTATATACATACCAAGTGCATGGCTTCAATGGATGATAACAAACGATATGGCAAGGGTTTTGTAATCCTAAGTCTACGTGTGTAGAACTTATTACAAATTCCAATACACAATAACAGAGACCGAATTTTTCAAATTAAGAAGAACGAAGAGAATTATCGTTTTATTGGCAAGTGACGTGGAAAGTGATGACTCTCATAGTGTTGTGACACGTTTGTTATTACTGGTATTCGAGAAACATATCAAACCAATAATTTGTGGTCAATTCTGTGAGTCACTTATTCTAAGCTGAAACTTTGCATAGAGACTCCATACTAGATGTAGTCTTCAGTCCTTTTGGATAGATATGGGGTTTCCGTTACACGTTGTATATATATATTATTTATGACGGAGCAGAGTCTGGTGTAGAATATTGTGAACGGTTTGTTAAACGTCTATTCCAATAACACACTAAGACACCGTCAGGAAGAAATATTTATATGTCCTACAAATAGGTCTGTGGTTCGATTCCCGGGTCGAGTAAAAAGTGCTATTGGGTTTTTCTGTAAGGATTTTCTCATTAGTAGACGGGAGTTTAGAAGTTGGCGGTGTGAATCCCCCGTGCCTCGAAAAGAACGTTAAGCCGTTGGTCCCCGGGCACGCCGCAATTGCGGCGGTAAGACCCCTCTTTGAGGAGTGGCTAGATCGGCGTCCTGACCTACCGCATGACGCAGGTCCTCACCGGACACGGAAGTTTCGGGAGGTACCTGTGTCTGATGGGAAAGGAGGAAACGCCTGGGTGTCACCACTGCGAGGGTCGCCCTGAGGACTGCCCCGCTTGGGCAGAGCACCGACGTGTCCTCACGGCAGCGATAGGCGGAGACCTCTCGCGCCCGGCATTGGTCGAGGCCATGCTGCGGGGCGAGAGGGAGTGGGAAGCGGTCGCCTCCTTCTGCGAAGCAGTCATGCTTTCGAAGGAGTAGGCGGGCCGCGTGAGGGAGAGGATGGCGTCCTCCCTCCAGCCCAGCCGCAGTGGTAGACGCCCACGGCGTCGGACGTCGGCCGACGATCTCCGGCCACCGTAGGCGCGGGCATGCGGACAGCGAGTAAAGGGCAACTCGCTGTCCGACCATGGACCATGCCCGGGTCGACGGCGCGTTGTGTTCCAGGCACGCCTCAAAGAGCGTCAGCAATATGACGAGGCCCCTCTGTAGAGGGCGTGGGACTTATCCCATTACCGTGACCCCAGTACGTAAAGGGTTATTGAAGGAACACCGTGGATTTTAGTCAGTAAAAGTCTGACAGTCCCTCCCACCCTGCCCGGGGTGGGAGGACTTATTTGATAATTTTACCACGTTAAAAAAAAAAAGGCGGTCCAGGCGTCTTCGAGTAATCGGCGTACATACATAGAAAAAAAATACCACCCGAATTGAGAACCTCTTCCTTTTAGAAGCCGGTTAAAGAAAGGTGTTTTAAAATAATAATATACAGCTGTGACGGAAAAGTTATCTGAATAGTTACCGGGAATGAGAAGACCAACAGAAATATATCAAATAATTTCATTCAGTAGATCTCGGGTAATACAACTATGTGACTCATACAGTGAACACACTCACAATTACATATATTAATATTATATTATATCGATAAAATAGTACTAACATTTTCAATCAGTGTATAGTCAACAATTTAATATCTATGTATTGCCGGCTGTACTTAACAGCGCGTGAAACGAAGCTTACAACAATGATGATGAGAAAAGATTCTTCTTACTTTTGTGAAATGTCTAAATACTATTACCGAAACGGAGTACATTATCATCAATCAATACATATAAAACGCTTCCGTTACTGACTATCTGCCAGACAACGCACAGCCGAAACTACTGGGTGCAAGAAGCTGAAACTTGGCATGTATGTTACTTGTGTAGGGGAGCAAGAAGGATTTTTTGAATTTCCCACGGGATCGGAATTAACACGGGAAAAACCTCCGACGCGAACGATGTCGCGGGCAACAGCTAGTAATGTATAAAAACTAGAATACATAACATCACATTATTTTCAATTTCATAGATTTTTGTTCTTGCCCTCTAGGCAATCTTATCACATCCCGGGTAACTTTATACTCTTTGATTTGCACAAGCTCATATCTCCACGATGTAATGTAAGTGAGGCTGGCTTTGGATTACCCGCTATGCAGTGAGAACACATCTTTTCTAATAACACTACCAGTTCATCTCGCCAAGATTATTTTGCGACATAATGAAATTGTTGTAGTTTGGTATTTATTCACCTATATTATACAAGTTGGTTCAAAAGTGCATGGAATATTTAAAAGTACTTCTTTAGTTAGTTAGCTCTATACCTGTAATCTATATAATATCATATAATAAAACAGTAAAAAAGTGTGTCTGTATATTTAATTTTTATACAAAAATAATAATTGAGGTGGGTTAAGAAACGGTCACACGGCAAAAATATAAAGTCTGTCTGTTTACGCTAATCTCCGGACCTACTGGATGGATTTTAATGAAATTTGGTAAGTATGTAGTTGACATCCTGGAATAACACATAGGCTATTTTTTATCCGAGAATTCTCACGGGATCGGGATTTACGACGGAAAATCCTCCCACGCGAACGAAGATGCGGGCAGCAGCTAGTCTATAACAATATTATAAAGCGGAAAAGTTTGTTTGTTTGTTTGAACACGCCAATCTTCGAAAGTACTCGGTAGATTTGGATGAAATTTGGTATGGAAGTAGACTAACGCTTGAGAAAGGTCACAAACTTTTTAACCTATGGTAAAAATGAAGGTTATGTTTCCATCATGATACCTTCCACGTGAGCGAAACCACGCGTGACTGCCAGTACGTCATAAATGCTTAGTCTTTCCCCAATTACATTGGGGTTGGCTTCCAGTCTAACCTGGACATGGAACGACTGCCTATCTGACTTCCACAATCCAGTAACTGGGTAACACAGTACCCTAGACCAGTGACAGATATTTTGGCTTCTGTCTAACTGTAACGACCGACTGTCATAGATGTCCTAATGACTTACTCAACGATCTCTTGAGGCTACTCGGCTCTCGAACTAAGCCCCAGGCTACTACTGAGAAATGTTTTATAGACAGGGTTAATTGTAAAACACCGAAAACCTCTCGGGACTATGTTACTAACATCATAATCAACAACTTTTGTTCTATGACTTTTAAATATTCGCCATATTTTAGTTATCCAGATTTTCATACAAAAATAAAAATATTTAAATTGAACGCCCTAAATGTTACAAGGTTCTATGCGAAGCAAAAGAAAAACTTATACTATCACTTTATTTTGTTTCGCATATACTCCGTAACATTTAGGGCGTTCAATTTAAGTATTTTTATTTTTGTATGAAAATCTGGTGAACTAAAATATGACGAATTTTTAAAAGTCATAGAACAAAAGTTGTTGATTATGATGTTAGTAACATAGTCCCGAGAGGTTTTCGGTGTTTTACAATTAACCCTGTATACAAGGTGTAGCAGATTAATCGCAATACCTCAGACACCCCAATTAGAATATTAAATTATAGGTAAATCTAAAACAACATCCGTAACTAAATAAATTGAAATCAAACCTAGACATTTTTTTATAAAATAGTTATCCTTACTAAATGCAAAACGTATGTGCGTCATACAATATCTTTACGCAGACGCATACACACATGCAATGTTAGCGGTCGATACGCACACGAGCGCATTTCCTTGAATTAAGAATTATAATAATTTGTCATGATGCTGTGTTTCCATTTTAAATTAAATTAAAGATTTTTCCTTCAAAATTTAACACCTATTTTTTATGACGGAAATTGATTCAGAAGCCGATAATTGCGTTTATTCTGTTACACGTTGTATAGAAAATCCCAATAGCACTTTTGGCCCGACCCTGACATCGAACCTGCGATCATATGCTCAGCAATTGATTTGAACTGCATTAAACTACTACTTGATAATTGATTTGTCTTGTTGCGGTGGATTTTTTGGTTTTTATTGATATTTGTTTTGTAAAAAAAGAAGCCGGATAATATGTCACTTTTGTTGTATTACCCAGCGACTGGGTTGGTTGTGGAGCTCAAATAGGCAGTCGCTCTATGTAAATCACTAGTAATCAGATGCATCCACTTAAACTGAAAGCCTAACCTAACCTATTTACATATATCAGATACAAAACATCACACTTAAATCCAACCCTGTACTTTTGAATCGCCATGTAGGTATGAGGGGTTACTAAAAGGGACTTACCTGTTTATTTTTTAGCTCTCCAGGAAAAGGCTATTTAAATGTAGCGCGTTTATACCGACTACTTGTACGTATTTGCAGAATAGTGTCTCTTGTCTTTACCCAACAGTCCCAAAAGGATGACAATATCTTTTGAGAGTATATGTAATTATGTATATTTGTTTATTCGTTTGTAAGTATTTCTCTTTGACACGAATGTTGCCTAAACGACAATACAGATTGTATTGTCGTTTAGGCAACATTCGTGTCAAAGACACACTGACAGACAGACTGTATAAATTTTAATGAAAATGCAAAATGGCCGTTGGTATTTACGTAAAGAAAGTCGTAGTTTTCCGTGAGAGTCCCTTGGGGAATCAAGATAAAATAATTCAATAAATATTTTTCTATATGTTTTGTATATAAATAATATATAAAAATACATGGTAAAGTCCTAATGAAGACAGTCGACCGTAGTTTATCGATTGTGTTTGGATATAGTCTGTGCTACAAAATCTATGATTGAACTTATGTGCAAGAGAAAGTAAAAGAGTTACCTTACGACTTTTTAAAATCACCGTGATCTATCTTACTTATCAATCTTAACAGTAGTTCTTCTGAAACTCTACAGTCTACGGAGAAAATCCAATGAAAATGCTTTATTGTATTGTGCTCTACCTGACTGTACTTTTCAGTAAATATCTACATATGTATGAAAGACTATACATTGTATACTTGAGTGTTCACTGCCATGATTCATTCACCTAAAACTTTTAAATAAACTCAATTAATTAACCCCAGACCATGAATTTAGTTCGCGCCTGACTATCGGACACCAGCAGAACGAGGATTAATCTGTAAATCATGTCAACTTCACACTACCGTTAAATCCTAAATACACGAAACAGTTTTAAACGAGGCTGGACATATTTTTTGCAGGGGCTAACACCCTTAACACAAAGGCATTAGGTTGAAAATGATAGGAATTGAAAATGTGTTCGGATATCCGTAATTAAATGGGTAGAGACGGGTATATATCAGCGGGTGGTGAGACTGTGCCCCCTAGCGGACAATCACGAAATGCTTTTATTTTTCAGCCGGCCGCCGTTATTGCCTCATCAGAGGTTGTTATGGTCTGGGGCACTGCAGTTACCACCGCCATTGCAATTTATACAAGTTAACGTAAGTAAGTACATGTTTAACACACAAGGGGTGTGGCTGGTCGAGTACTTCGAAAAGTGGAAATCACGAATGAAGAGATATGATTGAGTAGTATATGTTTATGTTATTTCTTTTCTCAGTTTTTGGTATGGTATTTATATCTATCTATATATCTGGGCCGCGTGATGGAATACGGCCCACTCCCTTTCATAAAGAAGAGACCTGTGTTCTAGCTTTGGGCACGTAACAGGATGAATTAAATTATTATTATATTAGATTGATTATGTTTAATTAAGTATTTTCATTATATTCAGAATTCACGGAACCTGGACCTCATTATCATCACAGTCGCTAACATAACCTCATCTAATCAAATAGTGCCAAAGTACCTATTTCTATCAGTATAAATTAATGGCCAAAAGCTACACATGGCTATTGGCTAATAATAGTGATAATTGGGTAACGTCATAGTTAGACGGCGAATCGTTTAATCAACGCTTGTAATTACATGCCGAAGTCAAATATTATCTAATAGGACTAATACTGTATAATCAATTATTGCATATGGCTATACATTTATAACACGTCTATTGGCACTTGTATAAACCATAGGTACTCGTAATTATGTGGAAATTCCCAGTAGAATACATCGATATATACATAAAAAGTATCACAAAACCCAGTATGAAGGAATAGGGTGAGTTCTCAGTCAGTAGAAGTCTGACACTCCCTTCCGCTCCACTCACAGCGGAACGAGTTTTGATGACTTTCCCAACCAGAAAAATGTAGGAAAGTACATGTAGGTAAATTATAAAAACGAAAATTAATTAACAGGAAACGGTTCCGTTTTCTGTTAATTAATTTTCGTTTTTGGCTAAAAGAGACGGAGAGAGAACACAAATCCGTGATTTTTGGAATATAAGATTTATTTATCTATTCATCTACTTTACAACTATCCTTACGAAGTCGCTTAATGCGGTAGCGTTAGGTAGCGGTAGCATTCAGTCAAAAAAGTATTGGGAATTGATGATTTGTTTATTTATAGTTCTAAATTAAATTTTTAACGCTTTTAACATTTTAACGCTGAGTTTGAGTAGGATCTGTTATTTAGATAAAATACAGTTACTGTTTTTACCCGACTGTAAAAGAAGGGTTATGTTTTTCGCGCGTATCTTGTATGTATGTATGTATATTTGTAATATTCTTTATTACCTCATATCTCCAGAACCGCTGAACGGATTCACATAATTGAGGTATCGTTAGATTTGTCTTAACAGCCCAAGTGTTCTTAGATATGCTGGCATTTGAAAAAATTAAACATGGCGGCTGTGCGAAGCCATTATATATAGAGAAAAAAAAATTGTTTTCGAATACTAGTTCGGAGGCCCTGAAAATTTTACAGAAGGCCTGACGGTGAACTTTAATAAAAATACGTGCTTATGAGCGGTACAAAGCTTTCAAAAGCGGTCGAGATGTGATGGCAGATTCGCCTCGTTCAGGTAGGCCATCAACGTCTTCAACGGAACCGCACAACTGAGTCAATCCGTACTAGTTTAAATAATCACTTGGGTATGTAACATATTGCTGCCCGGCTAGTCAACTCAATTTTATAAGAGTCACCGAGGACATGTTAGAATGAGTCAATTCAGAACTAACATTTATAAAACGCATTCACTAACATTTTGTGTATTATTGTTTCCCGGTACCTGTATATAAGGGAATAGTACCATGGACTACCCGCGTATTTATTTTCTTCTGCTGTGTCAAATCCATCCAAAGGTTGTCTGTACAAGATCGTTTTTGCGATGAGACTGCCCATTGTAACACTCTTTGTAGTTTTTATGTCCTCATTTAATTCTGTATGGTGTACAATAAATATATATCTATCTATTTTCCTCGTGCAGTACATTATAAAAAAGAATAAAAGACATATAATTTGAATACAATAAAATCAAACATGCATATAATATAATACAGTCTGTCAGTTTTCCTGTTGGCGTGTTTGCTAGCGAACCATTCTGAAACTAATGAAGGGAATTTTGTTTCATTTACACAGGTGAACGGTGCATAATTGTAGGCAGAAAATTGGCTTTTTTCTATATCCAATTTTATTGAAATAATGCCTATATTCGGCTTTCAATTATACCTTCTCTTTCCACATGTAATAACTACCTTTATAATGTGGCTGTCACTATATAATCTTAGAGGAGCACGTTGTTAAATAATAACAGCCTCACGGGTCGATTTTCAACGTTAAGCAACGCTTTCTAAGGTCGACCTGTGGTTGGGTGACCATCTTATATTTCTAGCAATCTTGTTAATCCCTTTAAATAGTCTTAATACGCTTGTATCTTGAGTGGGTTCACGGCTATCGTGTAATGGGAGGGGCTCGAACACGCGGCCTCTTAACCACAAGTCCGACATCTTCTTTCATCTATTGACGCCTACCATCTGGCGAGATCGAGATCAAGCGCGGTAAAGCTATTGCATAGCGTTTTTTATCAACTCATGCAATTATAATTATTTATTTATTTTATTTATACAGTATTACACTAATTAAATTAGTAGTACACAAATTTTACGCGTACAGCTATTCACTGTTGTACATAGATGATAGATACCTATACCTATATACTTTTTCACAAACAGCTGCTTAGGTATTCGTCCGATTTCGGAGCAGCTCGTCTCGATCCGTGCGAGCTTCGTACAGTCGTACCATATACATACATGTTAAGGTTCAACTAGTTGCTGGCTCGAACTCACTCGTGGACTCAATTATGAACAATTAGCAGCTAGTCTACACGCATACGTCTAGTCGCACGCACACTAACACCGTGCCGAAGTCTGCCGAACTGAAACGACGTTAGACGATGCACGGCTTTCAACGCCGCACCGCTGTGCCGGTTGGAGTGGGGGGTGTTAGGTTTATTTTCGTTACGGAATTTCTTGTTTCGGTCGCCGCGCTCAAAGCCCGCGATAAAAGCTATGCAATAGCTTAAAAAATGGCCAAGTGCGAGTTAGACTCGCCCATGAAGGGTTCCGTAGTAACTATAATAATATAATATAATATGTATATTTATTTGACGAATAAAAAAAACCTTAAAAATTTCTTAAAACTAGCTTATTTACATTTTTACAACTACGCTAAATAACTTTGTTTTTCATAGTGTTTGTATGAATTACAAAGTTATATTTGTGGTTGTAGAAAATATGCTGTATCTCAAAAACTGCTGACCCTATTTCGTTCAAACCAATTTTGGTTGAAAGTTTACATTAAGGTCTATAGACATATATTTTTTTTTAGATTTTTCCGTCCATTATTATAGAAGTTAGAGGGGGGGAGGGCACACATTTTACCACTTTGGAAGCTTATATCTTTTAAACGATTAACTTTATGAACAAGTGGTTTTAAAAACCCTTATATCATTTTTAAAGACCTGTCTATAGATACTACACACGCATAGGTTTCATAAAAAAAAATATTTTCAGTTCTAGTTCCATGTATGGGGACCCCCCTTAATTTTAAATATTTTTTAATATTTTTCTTATAATTGGAAAGCGGTTCACAGAATACATCTACTTACTAAGTTTCATATGTATAGTCTTAATAGTTTCTGAATAAAATGGCTGTGACATACGGACGGACGGACAGACAGACAGACGGACAGACATATCGAAACTATAAGGGTTCCGTTTTTTGCCATTCGGCTACGGAACCCTAAAAACATTTCAAGATTCCTTCGTGCCTCGGTAAGTACATTAAGCCGTTGATCCCAGCTGTCATTCGGACATCTTTGACAGTCGTTACGGGTGATAGACCATAAAACCACTGGTTTTATACTCTGTTACGCGTAATCAGAATCCAAAAACTGATAATGGTCTGGCCGAGGGGTATCGTGTTACATACACAGAGAAGGCTAAGCTGATGATGATGATGATGACAATGCAATTAAATTAATATATTTTAATGCAATTTATTTTGATGCAATTTAATTAATATATTTTTTTAATAAATTAATAGTATTGGGTTTTAGAGAGAGTATAAATGAGAAAGATTTATGTGAATGAAATGGTGAACGAACGATAATTGCATAACAGAAAAAAAAATAAGAAATGTTATTTCAACCAAACCATAATAGATGATGCCTAAATGGATGCCCATTCCATTTAACAAAGAATAGATCTGTAACTAATACTTAGCCACATTCAAATAAAACTGTAGAACTGTTCATTTTGTACATTGAAAATATTAAATGACAGGGTGTGTTACTCAATCGATACCGAAACCAAAAATGTAAAAAAAAATGTATGTCTGTTTGTTAAAGCTTTACGCAAAAACTTGGTATAATTATAGTTTAACATACTGGGCACCACACTGGATACTTTTTATGTCGGAAAAGTATATACAATAAAAAACAAACTTAATTTTGTGTTTCGATCCCTAGACACGATTACTGTGCCAGCCGCAAATAATAAGTTTGTCGTACGTTACATCGCCCACAGTGGACTTCAATACCGTTGCGCTGTAATTATAGGGCCAAAGGTCGAATTTGGCTTGAACCGTTTACGGCTAGGTACTTTGAAGAACCAAAGTTTAAATTATTATTCGACAGTCATGCTACTTACCAAAGTAGGAATCTAATACAAAAAACTTACAGAACGCGAGTGAAGCCGCGGGCAAAAGCTAGTCATTAATAAAATAATACGACAAAATATTTTGTAAGTATTTGTTTTTTGCAAGATAATCACAAACAACATCAACTAATGAGACAGGCAGTATAAATAGACAAAAATATCTTCGAAAATCTTGACAAGTAATCACTAGTAAACACCATAAGAACGTATAAATATATGTACTCACGTAGGTAAACATTGTACCAACCATTATAATAGATCCACGGGAAGTAAATGAATGGCTATCAAGGCCTCAATAACATCACGCAAATGAATGAGGAGCTGCGGGATATCAATAAAAATAATGATAATTTTATGATAGTTATGATTTGACTACACAGAAAAATAAATCATTTTATTTGATTGCTGAAATGCAATAAAACCTATTCAGACTAAATGTGGCTGGATCCGATTGTGTACATACTATGGTATCTACACTCTAGGTACCTATGCCTAGAGTGTTAATTCAAAACTTCCGTTCACTTTATTTCCCTTCGAAAATAAATTAGAAAAATTCACAATTCACATACTAAAGTCAAACGTTTTGTATGCCTCATCTTGGTAGCAATTAAATTATGTAGTCAATATATTATATGGGTCACATTATTCTATTGAATTTTATACAGTTATACTCTTCCGATTGAGCTAAAATTTTGCTGATACGTTTAGTTAGAGTGACAATGCAGTGATGTCAAATAATTGAATGAAGCATTATCCAACATGGCTGACTCTAAAAGATAGCAAGTAATATTTAGTGTCGGACCACTTACAGAGTAGGGTTCTGTAGCTAACCGTTCTCATAAATAAAAACACAAATAATAACAAATTCTACAAATGCCGACAATTATGAGTCATTTTCTACGTCAAAGTAGGTACCCGAAATAAAAAAAGTTTTGTTTTATAGATAACTAGCAATGTGTATATAATAATTCACATTAATAGTAATCTTGTTAACCCCTCCAAGTAAGCTAAATATGCTTGTGTCTGGAGTAGGTACGTTCACGGCAATAGTGTAATGTGTGGGGTTCGAACCCGCGATCTCTCGATCACAAGTCGAGAGGTAAGGTAATTCATATATTACCTTAGCCATTAGGTACAACTTTGTAAGATTTCCCGACCGTTGATGGGCGCTTGTTGAAACAGGTCCTACGACTATCTAAACCGGAATTGCGGCTCGTGACAGCCGCCCTTACCGGTCATGGATCCTTTAAAAAACACCTCTATGTAATAGGAGTCACAGACAGCCCACTCTGCAGAGCCTGCATGGAGGAAGACGCAACAGCAGCTACTGAACTGCGCTGTAGTCACGGACTACAGGACTAAATACTTCGGCAAACCAGGCACCCTCCGAGAAATGGTAAGCAAAACGAGTGCGTTGCTCGCCTTCCTGGAGGAGTTTGCATGGATAGAATGAAAAGATCCTTACCCTTACGCAGAATACGCGCTTGGTCGTGGAGTTGCGGATACCTGCCCGACATACATACATACATACAACTTTGTAAGCATGTTTAATATCTATGAATAAACTTGATAAATAACGGCGTAGCATAAATAGTCGCTGGGTTAAGCATCGGGCTGATGGACATGGGAAAACTATTTAAAGGATTGTTTGTGTTACTGTTTAACCAAAGAAATGATTTGTTATATTCATAATTAATTCATGGGTCGATTGGAGTAATAAAGTTTAATAAGATCAATCACAAAGTTAGAATGCACCTTCGTATCTAAGATCATACATTAACAATTTTCACTTATCCTCCCATCTTACTAACATGAAAATTTTTCAAACTAATTTACTCACTTAAAACTTTTCTCTACCAAGTATGTCGGGAGGGAACATGCAAGTGCAATTTGGAAGCAAACTTTTGGAAGTGCCTGCTAACTTGAGTTGGTAACAGCACTGTATGCAAACTGGGTGGCGTAATCACTGTGCTTAACACCCCGTTACCGAAACCACTTCCCGTGTCTCTTGCCTATGATTATGGCGGAGAGACGACATGGAGAGCTAACCAAGCAAACAACGTATGCGATCAAAATAACACAGAATATGACAATATAAAAATTAAGTCCTTCGAAAATTTTCTTTTAAGATAAACAAATATCTCAATATATGAACTTAATATTTATCCCATGAAAAACATAAATGTGAAATGAGAGCCAAGTTCAATATTATCATAAATGCCTTGCTTGTTGACTTCAACGACAAAAGAAGTGAAATCTAAATGGGTGCCAAGTTCAATGGTCAGTCCTGTTTATTTATAACAACATAAAATATCATTTATTCTTATAACTTAGGAGAATATATCGTAGCCTAAGGTTTGACCTGGCTAGTTCTTATATACGAATTATTATGTTCGATGGTTAGTTTCTACCAGCAAGCCAAATTTTTGGAATAATAAAATAAGAACCGACAAGTAACAGGTTTAGAACTTGCAAAGGTTAAATATAATTCGTATATGAAAACTAGCCAAGTCAGACCTTAGGCTACAATATATTCTCCTAAGTTATAAGAATAAATGATATTTTATGTTGTTATAAATAAACAGGACTGACCATTGAACTTGGCACCCATTTAGATTTCACTTCTTTTGTCGTTGAAGTCAACAAGCAAGGCATTTATGATAATATTGAACTTGGCTCTCATTTCACATTTATGTTTTTCATGGGTTATCATTACTTTTTGTACATACATTAGTAGTAGGTATTTACTTATAACAAAATTAATACTAAATGGTTTTTTGTTAAACTACTGTATTTTCCTACGTTTACGGGGTATAATTGTCCTTTTTACCCGACTGCAAAGAAAGGGTTATGTTTTTCGCGCGTATCTTGTATGTATGTATGTTTGTAATATTATTTATTACCTCATATCTCCAGAACCGCTGAACGGATTCACACAATTGAAGTATCGTTAGATTTGTCTTAATAGCCCGAGTGTTCTTAGATAGGTGACATTAAAAAAACTTAAACATGGCGGCTGTGCGAAGCCATTATACAATGTGAAAAAAAAAAATTTTTTTTCGATTACTATGATATGGGTATCAAATTAAAGGGGTTAACATAAGGATTTCAAACAGGTATATCATGTTTATCATTAGTGCAATGCTAGCAAAATAAAACAATGAGAAAGTTTAAAAAATATGGACTCACTTTCTGAATCCGGTGGAGTGCCAATGTGACACGACCGGGAAAACTAAAAAATTGTTAATTAATATTTTAACTAAAAAGTTGAAAAAAAAACTTATTAAAAAAATTTAAAAAACCTGACTGCTCAACTGAAGTGTAAGAAACAAACACATTTTTATTTTTAAAAGTGACAAGCAGGCGGACACTTCCCATTTAAAAAAAAATATGTTCAATTGGGTCCCGCCTGCTTGTCAATTTTAAAAATAAAAATGTGCTTGTTTCTTACACTTCAGTTGAGCAGTCGGTTTTTTTTTAATTTTTTAAATAAGTTTTTTTTGTGTTATTTTCTATATTTTCTTGTACCTTTGAAATATTCGAATGAATTGCCCATTCAGTATCCGGAATTCTATTTACGCTTTTTGCCTCCATGGTGTAGTGACCCTCTAAGATAAATAGGTGGCGCTAGTGGTTGTAGAATACGGTTAGTTACGCGTAATAAATACGAAAATTTACTATATTCTTATTTATAAGTACAAAAACGGAAATATTTGAATTAAAAAAAATTAAGGGTGGTATTTAACTCGTTATATATTCACGTAAAAATCTTAAAATCCACATATAGAGATTTAAAGGCACTAATTAAGTATAAGTTAAGTGAAAATTATAATAAAATGATAAAAAATTACCAGTTTCTGATTTTTTCCTTTGTATTCACCTAATGGAGTACTGCTCTCATCTTTGGGATGGATCTGCTAAATACCAACTGGACGCGCTTGAGTCTATCGAGAAGCGGGCCAAGAGACTCATTGACAACGATACACTGGTCGAGTCAAAGCTCCAGAGCCTTGAACATCGACGACGAGTTGCAAGTCTATCGTTTTTCTATCGGTTACATTTCGGGGAGTGTGCGATGGAATTACACAATCTAATTCCACCAAGCCCGTTCCATCATCGGACTACGAGATAAACGGCGAAGCGCCACCGTTACATGGTGGACATCCCACCCATACGCACTAAACGTTTTGGGAATACCTTCATTGTGCGTACGGCTAAGGAGTGGAATTCCCTGCCGGAGTCTGTGTTTCCCGATAGCTATAACCTAGGAGTCTTTAAGTCAAGAGTGAATAGGTTACTTTTAGGTAAGCGTGCTCCATCTTCGACCACATCATCACTTACCATCAGGTGAGATGGTGGTCAAACGTGAACCTATTTTAAATAAAAAATAAAAAATAAAAAAAATTACCTATCTTCATGCCAAATTTGAACTTTCTAGGTCATCTGGAACTGGGTTATAGTTTTGATCTATAGGTCAGTCATAAAAATGACGATTTTTGGACGTTAATATCTAAATAACCGTTTGAGATATGTTTATAAAATTTGGAACACGTATGTATCTCGCCAGTCTAAATATATGAGCCAAATTTGACAAGTTTAGGTGAAACAGTTTTTGAGTTATGAGGGGCTCAAAAGTGGTTCCAAATGGTTCGTGTAATATTACACACGGTGAGCTGCGCGCCAGTTCTTGGCTTGAAACGCTCCCGCGTGTCTAGATTTAATTGAACTACCTCTTTGTTGTAGTGGTTGCAAGTGCTACTGTTGAGCAAGAGATGAGGTTTGATTCCCGGATCGGGAAAAAGACCCAGTTCGATGTTTGTAGTAAAAAAATCTCAGTAGTAACCTGGGGTTTGTAAGTTAGATAAGATAAGATAAGATAAGATAAGATAATTTTTATTGGAACAAAAATACATTATACAACATTTTTGTGTACGAAAATAGCTACATTAGTTAATAACTGTGTCGCAGCTATTAACGCCCACCTCCAAGAGGGAGACGACAGCGTTCCATTTTATTATTATTCGAGGGAAACAATTTAACATGAAATAATAACTATTGAAATAACATGAAATAATAACTATTGAAAACTAACTACTTATAAACTAAAACTAAAAACAAATTTAATATAATAATAAGAATGAATAAAACTAGGTGAGTGTAATATTGTTGTGCATGTGAGTGTGTAGTGCGTGTTCGTCTGGTGTTAGTATAGAGTGCGTTTGTATGGCATCCCCACACAAGCGCACTCTACGCCACATGTATTTGGTATGAATGTCTACGGAAGGAAGATTATTAGGGCTTTACTAAATTCTCCAATTCTTCATACGAGAGCGTGTGGAGCCATTCGTCTAGCAATCTTTTGCATTCTCTGGAGGTACATGGATAAATATTGAGAACATCGTTTACTCTATTATAAAGCACGGGACTGCAGAAGAGGAACTGCCGGCGTACAACTTTAAGTTTACTTCTAGCTGTAGAGCAGACTCTGTCAAGTCTACGCTTACGTTTACTCAACTCAGAGTTAAAGAATAGATTCGAGTGCTTCCGCAACACTGTTCTTAAAACAAAAGAGTGCCTTACTGTTGGTAGTTTCCATAGAGCATAAAGTTCGCTGGTAGGGAAACGAATGGGCTTATGGGCCATGACCTTAAGGACAGCCCTCTGTGCTCTCTCCAAGCGCAACATAAGACATTTACCAGCACCGCCCCAGGCTGAAATGCAATACGTTAGAATAGAATGTCCAAGAGCGAAGTAAACTGTTTTTAGGGTAGAGGAATGTGCGGAAGATCTAAGGTTTTTAAAAACAAAGATTAACTTTCTTACTCTAGAAACTAGTGAATTTATTTGCTCACTCCATGTCAACGTACTGTCAACCCAAACTCCGAGATATTTTAACGAATCCGTGCGCATAACTTCGGGACAGCCACAAGTGGCAGCCCTCATTGTAGGGCACGTATGAGCTCTCAAACGGAAGGGTGGCGCTGGTTGTGACGCTTTCTTTGGACTAAATGTTATGAATTTTGTTTTATCCACATTGAGGGTGAGCAAATTCTGAGTGAGCCATCTCATAGTTATCTGTAAGGCTGCCTCTGCCTGAATACGAACTTCATTCCAGTCACTGCCTCGAACCAGAATAACTGTGTCATCAGCGTAAGCAAATACTTTGGAGTGTGGATCAAGTTTACAGAGCTCGTTTATGTAAACTAGGAAAAGGGTAGGTCCTAAGACACTACCTTGCGGCACTCCATAGGTGAGATATGCTTCATTACTGTACTGGTTATCTATTTTAGTGATTTGCGAACGACGACTAAGATAACTTTTAAACATGTTGAGCGGAAGGCCTCTTATACCAATTTTTTCTAGCTTAGTGAGAAGGAGCGGAACAGAGACAGTGTCAAACGCTTTTGAAAGATCAAGGAAGATAGCCATAGACTTATATTTGTTGTTTAGATTTTGAGCTACTGAGTCAAGGAATTCTATTATGGCATCTTCCGTGCTTTTACCAGATCTAAACCCATATTGGTTATTGGCGAGTATATTCTGTGAGCTAAGGTAATCCAGCAAACGCCTATTCAATATTTTTTCAAGAAGTTTAGAAAAGATAGATAACACAGATATAGGTCTGTAGTTGTTGACACTGTCTCTATCTCGACTCTTGTAAATAGGGTGCACAATGGCCTTTTTGAAAACAGCCGGAAATATTCCAGATGCAAGAGCAACGTTAAAAACGTGGCAAATCACAGGTACAATGGTGCTTCTAGCTCGATAGATCACAGTTGCGGGAATACCATCCCAACCCGTAGCACCATTTAGTCGTAGTCCACGTATAAGACAATCTATCTCATCGTTGTCCGTGCCAAATAGAGCCATCGAGTTAGGGTGTGCTTCTAGGGCACCAGGGTCAGAAATATTTGAAGATATATAATTTTGGGAGTTCATGATTTTGGATGCCATTTTTGTTCCCACGTTTGCGAAGAAGTCGTTCACAGAATCAAGACAACAACTCGCTGGCGGAGGCCTTACTTTTCTGAAGATTTGAGATAGTTTTAATAAGATTCCAGGTGGCTCTCGGATTCTTACGATGTTTTTCAAATTCTTTACGTTCGTATTCGCGTTTTAATTTCTTCAGTAAGTTATTGCAAAAGGTTTTATAACGATTGTATGTGATTTTCAGGGATTCGTTATCAGCATCTGTTCTCATTTTGCGATACATTTTGTCTCGGTTTCGAATACACCTAAGGAGCCCGGGGGTGATCCACGGCTTTAGGATTCGTTTTCTGCTCGGGACAGCAAAGTTATGACTATTTTCTTTAACAACTGTAGACACAAGATGGACCATGGCAGAAGCAGCAGTTTCAGCATCTTGACAGTTCATAACAGAAGAAAAGTCAAGATTTTCAAGAGCTACTACACAGGCTGCTATATCAACATGGTGTCGACAAGAAGGTGATTTAGTTGGCGGTGAGGTACCCCAAGAGGACTATAATATAAATTTATTTTTCTGATATAAAAGTCATGACTTTCTTAATATTATTATGAACGTTGAACGTACGCTTAGCAAGTTTTCCGCAATTTTGCTGTAATCTCGTGTTATTTGGAGTTAATTTCAGGATGGGCAAACAGGTTGCCACTTACCTTTGTACACACTTACACTGGCCAACAAAATTTAACTTCTGTTTTGATGCAGCCTCAACAATATTAAATTCATAAGGAACTATGCATAGCGTGTATAATCCTGTACGAAACTATATGTCTATCAGCTCTTGATTTCCAGTAATGCTTTTATCTAACTCCTAGAATTTCATAGTTTGCGCATATGTAATGAGATTTTTTTTTAAACAAATATGATGTAAAGTATATTTCCTGTTCTCTTCATTACACTTTGAATTAAGACTCTTTCTTTATGGAATAATTATTATTTCAGAAGATAAAAAATCGTGATAACTTGTATAATATGAAACTGTTCCACGTCCAGTACTTTTCTCCTAAAGTGATCCTCATATCATCTCCATTTGTTAGTGAAGCAGTGTTAACGATCTCTCTGTTTATAAGGAGTTCACGAAAATCTACTTTCAAACGAAACTAGACTGGGTTAAGTTGCCGCTTTGTAAAGAAGATTCTCTTAAACCAAAGTTTCATATTCCATCACGAATGGATTGTGGATTTTGTTCTCCACTCTGGGTTGATTTTTGTGAAAATGAAAATGGGAAGATATTTCTGGCGTATTGTTTGTACGAGGCTTCATGTTAAGTAAATATTGATATTCTGAATGTTAGAAACAGTAGGTATATCATTGGGGATCTTTGGTGTTTGGGTTTGAAAATTGTATATTGCATATCTTGTTTATTTACAATATGAAACAGTGTGTATTAGTATTTTCATTTGATCTCACTACATTCTTACTCTTTTAATTATTTATCGACAAATTTTATTGTTAGCTTAGCTTTTAATGAGCACACTTTAAACAGCTTCAGTGTTTACTCAGCTTAATTAAAAATCTTGAAGCATTTTTCCTTGTCTGTGACTGCAATGAAACACTCAAGGCGGCGGTTAAGGCACCGATTGTTGTGTTTTCTTAAAAGATTGGTACCAAAGAACCACGATTGGATTGTGTGGTTAACAAAATGAATACGACATTAGACACGAAAAACGAATTGTAGCGTGACGAGGACCAATTGGGCTAGAAGAAAATGTGTTAAAACAAGGGCAGGAAAAATGAGACAATGAATTATTTTAAGCATTGTATGAGTATGATGAAACTTCAGTTAAGCAGATATTATATCCAAATCCAAGTCGAAGAGGTATAATAGCATCCCTTCATTTTTTTTATCATTGAACGTCTCTTAAACTACTATTAAAGTGGACAAAAAAGGAAGGATAACCAATAGCTTCACAAAAACTTATCAAAGTTTTTATGTTCAAACCTAATGGCCCATCGCCAAAAATAGATGATAATTTTGTATATTCAATTGTTGGCTACCGTTCATTTAAATGCCAAACAATCAAACCAAATAGAAGTGCTATCAATGGCTTGATTAATTTTAAAAGCATTAACGTATTAAGTTACTGATGGGGTGAATGGCATTAGCCGTTTAAACGTGAAGCAGTTTTGAAAACATTTTCATTGACTTTCTTTGAAATGTTGATGTCAATTTTGTAATTTAAATTGTTTTGTTAATTAGCACTACAGGAAAGTGACATTAAATATGCAAGGAGTGAGTTTGAAAATCGTTATTCAATGTTTTTGTTACATTTTGAGTGACAGTATTAATCTCATGGGACAGTTTGGAAATAGTTCTTGTCAAAATAATTTTCATTAAAAATTCTTGCTCCACCTTAGGAATATATCTTGTGTACTTTAAAAACATTTAAATTCACTTGGCTAGATAAACATTGGTTCTGGTGCGGAAATCGAACCAGTGACCCGCAACATAGGCAACAAACATAGGCTACTTTTTATTCCGGCTAAATGCGTAAACTTATTACGCGAAGAAGTTGGAAGCAACACCTAGTAATATTAAGAGACCTATACTTTTGGTAATTCCACTTGTATTCTTAAATAACCGCTCATAACAAAAATTATTGCTCTGCAATTAGTTTGTACCTATGAGTAACGCGTTATGTCTCCTATTGAGCTGGAATATCGCAAACAAGACTAAATATTTGGTTTGGATGATACAAGTTTAGCCAAGTGAATTCATTATACAATAAAGCAGATTTCGAAATGTGACGGGGTAATTCTATTTTGCATGATTTGAGTATCAAATATGAAGGGTACAGGGGAAAAACATGCTATGTCACATTTTTATGTTTTTTGAACTGGCAATGCCATTGTGAAGTATAAATTTGGTAGAACGAAACGCCAAAACACACTTTGCAGTAACATGCATAGTCACGGAGTAATATTCATAGTAAAATATTGATACAGTGCAATAACAAGCAATGTCCAACTCGTACAGGAGAAAAATAAGCATTGTCCATCGTTAGATTGACGTTTGTTTAATGACGTCTTGTTTTTTGAGGTTATTTTGTTCATCCTGTTGTGTTGTGTGGCGTGTGTTTAATATTATATTTTTATTGAAAATGTCGTCAGAAGAAGAAAACGAGGTTAATCTGAAGCAACCTACCAAAAAACGTAAACTTTACGGTCGATTGTCGGATGTTAATAAAAAGATTAGACCTCAAAGTCATGAAACTGGTCCAAGTTGTAATTGCAAGAGATACAAGTGTTTTGAAGCTGTGAATGAGGAACAGAGGGCTAGAATTTTGAAGGATTTCAACCTGTTGCCATCTAGGGATGAACAAAACCTTTATTTAAGTGGTCTAATAAGTGTTTTGGAAATTCAAAGAAGACGACCTAGAAAAGTAGAACCTGAAGCTAAGTTACATACAGCAAATTACGCTTACAGAGTGAGAGTTGTAGACGAAACCCAGCAGCTTGATGTGCCAGTGTGTGCCTCAGCATTTATTGCAATACATGGAGTAACAAGACAAAGAATATGTACAATAAAAAAATCCTTACTCACAACAGGTAAAGCCCCATCTGACATGAGAGGAAAACATTGCAACCGTCCTAAAAAACTAAGTCCAATGATTAAATCTGAGGTCATGGATCACATAAGGTCATTTCGTGGAAGAACAAGTCATTACAGCTTACATGACAGCTCAAAAATTTATCTACCAGAGGAGTTGAATGTCAAGAAAATGTATGATATGTTCGAAGACAAAAATCAACTATCCTACGAAACATATCGATCTATATTCGTTAATCATTTTAACATAGGATTTGGATATCCAAGAAGTGATACCTGCAGTACTTGTGATGAATTTCTGGCTAAGGCAAAAGCTCTCACAGTAAATCTAAAGAATGCTTCCGAGCTCGAAAAAGTTGACATTGAAAAAGAAATAAAAAAGTTAGAAACTGAGAATAAGTTACATAAATTGAAGGCTAATGTTTTCTATAAACGAAAAAGAGAAACTAGAATTCAATCTCAGTCATCTTCTCGAAAGGAAGCTATTGCAATAGACTTTCAAAAAAAATTAATTATGCCGAACATTACCACAAATGACGTTTATTATAAAAGACAACTAACCTTAAATCTTTTTAACATCCATGAACTATCTACATCCAAATCATATTTCTTCTGCTACCCAGAAACTATAGCAAAAAAAGGATCTGACGAAGTGTGTTCATTTCTCCATCACTATATAGTTAACATGCTTGATAAAAATACTCGAGAACTACTGATATTTTGTGATTCCTGCGGTGGGCAAAATAAGAATTATACCGTGTTTCGTTTCATACACTATGTTGTACACTGTGCAAAACGCTTGGATGTGATTAAAATCATATTTCCCATTCGCGGGCACTCATATTTAGAATGTGACAGAAATATGGGTTGCATAAACCAGAAATCACCTTGTGAAACGCCTGATGAGTGGGTAAAAGTGATTCGTGAAGCTAGACAGAAGCCATGCCCCTTTCATGTGATTGAAGTTGATCAACCGCTTGTCAGAAAATGGACAACCTTTCTATCCCCAATGTATAAGAAGACATGTCCTTTTTTATCTCGACCCATAAGAGAAATCAGGGTTGAAAAGGATCATCCAAGATTGATTTTTCACAGAGAACATTACAATTCCTCTTGGACGTCATCTATTCTCATAGCACCAAAAAAAAAGTTGAAATCCCATAATGACTCTCATAGTGCTGGTGAGTTTGTACTGCCAGATCAATCCTATGAAGACAGCCTTCCAGTTTCAAAAGCAAAATTTATGGATATCCAGGCCCTGTCAAAGTTTTGTGGACCAAAAGCTAAGCAATACTTCTCACAGATAAAATATAATGATACTTAAACAATAAATATTTCATGGACATTGCATATTATTTGACTGTATTTTCTGACTTTGATCTGTTTTCCTGTACTAACTCAATAAACATAAGATTGAAAAGGTTTTTTTTTACTACACAACAGAAACAAATATATTTTCTTGATAAATAAATATATTTTCCTTCTATTTGAAACTTTATTGTACCGTTTCTCAAGGATCAAAAGATTAATTTAGCAATTTCTCAGTTCATTGTCTTTGTGACATTGCATGTTTTTCCCCTGTGCCCTTCATATGTTTAATCCTTGAAAGTAAGACAAAATATTAAAAGACTCTTGTAAATAATTCAGCCTCACTGCTGAGACACAGGCTCAGACTCAGGCTTCTCTATGAGAGGGAATAGGCCATAATCCACCACACGGCTTCAGTGATGATTGGTGGATGTCACGTGTCTCCGGATTTATGGTCCTAGAACATACAGGTTTTCTCACGATCTTTTTCTTCACCATTTTTTTGCTTAATTGAAAGCTGTTGGTGATATAATTAACACAAAGTAATGTACCTGACCAGATCCGGACCCATGACCAACTCACAAGTCAGGCACGGGCCTGACTTGTGAGTTGGTCATAACGGTATCACCAGGCCATTTGTAAATATGATTTGAACTTTAAAATACTTATCTAAAGCACGTCTTGTGATCTTAAAAATTGTTTAAAAGAAATAATTAAATATACCTAATGTTCAAATCCAACAGTCAAAATAATGAGATCTTCATCTAAGTTATGAATACCTATCTATATCCATCTGCTTACCAAACATATAAATATAGTACCTACTCACACAATAGGCAGTGTTGGACCTCACCTCCATCAACTTCCATGGGATTATTTGTTGGAGAAATCTCCCAAAGTAGGTAATGAGGGTAAAGTGTCACATATTTGTATTGGTAACCCTTAACCCACCCACCGCCGCCGCCTGGATTAACCTTTTTAGTGACAGTACAATTGAAAGACTCCTGATATTGTAGAAAAAGATTTTCGTCCATTAAGTTGACTATAAAATCTTGTGGATTCGGCCAAATCAGGATTTCAACGAAGAAACAACTCACTCAAACTAAAGTATTCTTTCAATAAAAACTTTTTACCAAAAAATTAAACCGACTCCCAAAAACACTGTAAAAAGTTTTTATTTCACTCTTTTTAGTTGGTCGATTTTTAATTTACCTAGTTAAAAGAGCCTAAATGTCAACTACTTATAACCTTTTACAAAATATTTCTTTTCCCAATGCTGGACCGTTAATTGTTGAGGAGTTCTCCTGGTACTTCACCATCAGCTCTACATCACCATATGCATTGTGACGAACATAAAGTGCTTAACATCCATATTCAAGTAATCGAATCGCAATCCACGAAATACTTATTATTGAGTAGGTTTGGCGGGCATCTGTGGTCTTCATCATCAGTTCCACTTCCCCAAATGGTATTTTTTGACAACAACTGCACAAGTTACTATAAGAAATACCCAAAACGTACGTGGTAACGTACGTACGTGGTTTGCCTATAATATTTGAAGAGTTCCCTCGATTTCTCCAAGATCCCATCATCAGATCCTGACCTGGTGACAATGGGACCAATTTCGAAGTATACCCTTTCAAACAAAAAAAGAATTTTCCAAATCGGTTCAGCCGTCTTCGAGTAACCGGTGATCATACATAAAAAAAAATATACGCGTCGAATTGATAACCTCCTCTTTTTGTCGTCGGTTGAAAATGATCTCCTATACTATTTCCTATTTATTTACTACTATTTATTATTTATTTACTATTACTTTGATATAAAGTGGCATTCATAATACACTATTCATACCAACGGAAAAATCCTTAAAAGCATAAAAAATCATTCACAGGGTAGCATGAACGGACAATATACCGGGGTGTCGGATGCATCATGGGTCGCGCCACCGAGTCGCGCCGTCGCGTCGCCTGCGCCTCCCGCGTCGCCTAGCAACCCCGCATTTATAATCTCCTCGGGTGTGCTGACCTCCTAGTACTTTGCACACAAATCGCTACTAACGTGTTTTTAAGTTTTCAATCTAAATTCCAGTGTGTCTACGGAAACATCTCGCAGATAACATCTTGAGAATTTCCTTAATTTTCTTTGCCGACGAAGGCACGAAACTACTTAAGAGAACAACTTCTTTAGAAAAAGTAAGAGCTTAATTTGGAACTAAAACAAGAATAAATAGTAAAGTAAGATGAAACGCTATAAAACTAACAAACTTCCTCTTACGTGTGTTCTTAAACAAAACAGATTAAAAATAATCTTAGAAGTATTGTTCAACAATAATAAATGTAGGAACAGAAAAAGTTCCAAGTAATCAGTTTAATTGGAATAATGGCTTTTGTTACATACAACATGCCATAATATTTGCTAACCATTAAATTACGACTAGAGCGTGGGAAAATAGTAAATAGTACGAGTAGGAAAAATTGATAATTTCCTATTTTTAACGTGGCTTGGGGTTATAGGTAGTTATACACAGTTTCCTAATTGCATTTTATTGCCATTACCATATTAGATTATATTTTTTTGCTTGAACAAAAATAAAAAGGTACATAATATACAGTATATGTCGATATCATCATAACCGGACTTCGATGTACATATACCTAATTCATGTTCTTTATTTTTAACAATGTCATAGGTACTCGTACAGTGGCTCGTAAGCTTGGCTTGTAACGAATGCATACATTACCCTGTCAGAGCGCAGGATGTTAACTTAAAACTATAATATTGCTAAGTATACAACATAGGCTTTTTATATTAAACCCTAAAATATGGCTAACTTGACCATAAAAAATCTACATAAATAAAAATTATGTATCATAACCAGTGATCGGAGTAGGTAGATTGAAATGGGGTCATTGATCCGAAACGTATATATTAATATGGACATTCCTCCGGAATTGGTGGATTATTAAAAAAAAACCGGAACTTATGTAGGAATTTTATTCTGCCAGAGTGGAAGGAGTCATTTGATGATTTGCCATCCTCAAAAAAAAGGTAGGAATTGTAATAAAATGAGCAATATTATTACAGATAAAAATAAAATTACATATAAACAATAAAAATTACAGATAAATAATGAATTAATTTAGTTTTTATACCTTCCTTTAAATTTTGAATTGAGTAGGAATAATATCACTACCAACATTAACAATGTTTAATTGAATCCGGAAATACCGGAATTACTTTCCGGAAAAATGGCTTATCCATGTTATTCTTTCTGTATGCATTTATGATACAAGTACCAAAAATCAATCTACCTACACCGATCACTGATCATAACGGATAATAATTATGTAAGTTGGGTTGATATCGTTAAAACCTTAATTTGCTAACTCAGCCATTGTGTAAATAATAAAAAATAAATGTACACAAACCTTAAAATGCTAATAGTATTATATAAAAGATAATATTGTAAAGATTGCCTCTTCATTATACCGTTGGACGTCGGCCATAGGAAAGATAAAGATAGACTTTAACTACGAAAGAAAGTAGAATTTTCTTTTAAACTACGATTTAAAAGTTTGTCAGTAAAATATGTCGTTCTATCTGTCAGGAAAATTTAAATTTTAAATCATAAAAAGTATTTTCGTCTGTAACTAAATCGAGTTATACTTGTTCTGTTCAACATATTTTTTTTTTTTGAGATATAAAAGTGGTGATTGCAGCAACGTAACATGGGGATGATCAATGCAATTATTTGAAATGTAATTGTTTGCAGTTTGGATTTTCAATTATTTGATGTTGAATAAAAACGGTGGTAATCTGATGCGTGCACGTTAGCAAATAGCCTTTCCCGCAGATTTTTGGATATTGTTACATACATTTTCCCTTCAATATCCAAAAATCTGATCTGATCAGGTGATTTTTGCTTTCTCCTTTTATTTTATTATGGACTTTTACGCACACGTTATATGCAACAGCCCCATCATAATCTCAATCGAGTTATCGGAGAAATTTCATTTTGAGAGTAGTGGTGATGATGAAATAAGTTTGAACTCACAACCTACATTTCGTATCTCGTGCCTATAACCACTAGACCACTTCTGCTCTTAAAACAAGCACAATTTTGCGCTCATTATCAGTCAAGCTTTTACGTGGCATTTCTTTAGTGTTTAAAAATCTAAAGCAGTTTTTTATGCCTAGTTTCTATTTTTTTTAAATATATTATATTATTTATTTGTTATATACTTTATTTTACATCTTACAATATTTCAATGGATACAAAAGCAAAACTAGTGTACAATGGGTGCTCTTAGCACACAGGGCAATCTCTTACAGATAATCTTTTACTATATCCTATTACTACATCTTATAGTTTTTATCATAGATAAAATTGATTTCTGTGGTTTTTATACTTATATCCATAATAATCATAACTAAAATACATTTTAAATCTCGTAATATATATAAACACTAATACAAATAAACCCATACCTAACAGAATTCGCTTTACATTTCTGCAAAGGCAGCGGAAAATCAATTTAAATATACGGAACATAAAAAACGCAGTATGCGAAGGCAATCAGTGAGAGCGATAATAACCCGAAGCGATTACTTCGCTATTACGATGTACTAGCAATTTATGTCATAAATCTATTAAACCGGTATCTAACGTGGTTTATTTATGCGATTTTACCTGTCTTATGACGTAAAAAAAACCGATCTGTATTTTTGTTGCTATGTTTAGGAAATGGTGCCATGAAATAGTTCATTTCTAACATGCTTTTATTAGGTCGACCTGTATGTAACTAACTATATAATGAAATCTAAGGTAACTAATTTAACCATCTTCCAAGGGTCGTAGCGTAATGAAAATTGGCGGCTGTCTGTAGTTCTGATGACAATGCAATGATATGGTACTGTCAAACTGATCTGATGATGAAGCCGGAAGATATGAACTGGAACTTCATGATGGAAAATCGTATCATAGCTGTTTTGGATTTCTTAGAAAAGTCTTGTAATGAACTTTGACCACGATTAGGTTTCAAGGTCTGATGATGAACCCGGAAGATAGGCACTGGCATTCCATGATGGAATATCGTATCATAGTCGTGTTTGCACTTGTGAGAACGGCCACGTAAAGGACTTTGAACACGATCAGGTTTCAAGGTTATAACAAACCTAAAAAAATCCGTTATCGGTATTCTTAACCTTTTTGAATTACCGCGTATTCCATAGATTTATTATTAGGTTTATTAGTAGGTTAATAAAATCTAAGAATCTGAATTAAACGTACTTCTAATTGCTGTATCATCATGAAACGTGGCAATTATGTGTAGATTAGACGACAATACAATATTATGGTAGGTACCATCGAGCTGGTCTGACGATGGAATTGGAAGGTGGCTAATGGAACCTTGGACTGCCTACTAGTAAACATTTCTGATTTCTGCTCATTACATTAGTCTTAAAAGCGTGTTTTTGGTTTTTTAAACTATTAATTTATTATAATTCAGCATTTAATGATCTTATAAAACCACGGATTTTCGTACTCCTTTGTCATATGTTTTAGCTAGTAACTAGTTTAATTCACTAGCATAAAAGCTTCAGCATTTCACAAAAATAATAAATCAAAGAGTTAAACAAGATTCTTCAAAAGCAACTCGCTCCCTAGCCAAAAACAAAGTAATCAAAAACAAAATTTTGTTCTAAACTTTGGCTCTCACTTTAAGTTTGCGGTAAGATTATTTAATCTGAAATTATAAAATAACAGCTACCGGTCGAAGTTGGTGCTAATCTTGATGATCCTTTGAGGACGTGTGGCCACCCTAATGTGTCAACGAAAGGGCCTATTAGTCCGGACAGGACATTACCTGGCCCTTTCCTTTGTTGTGCTTGCAAATTTCAGGTCACGTGTCACGAGATTTAATTAGGGAAAAAGCCGACGGTAACCGGACGTTAGATACAAAATGTTCTTCCATTAACTTTTGCTTCCGTCGCAAGTTGATAAAGGACTTTGGAACACTTCATTAGCAACCTCCATGAAAATTCTGTGTAATCCTGAGTTACAGTAAATTATATGTTTCACTTATTAAAAGAATACCACACCATTGTAGATTTTGTTTCACTTTTTCTATTGAAGGGATACCTCAATGTATCATTCTTGGTCCGTTGCTAAAACAACCAAATAATTATTTAAACTGAATTGCTCCGAATCCATAAACTAACCGAGTCAACTAAACAAAGAAAGTATGGTTCGTACAATTATACGGTATGTAACTTAGCAGGCGATAAGAAATACTTGTCACAGTTGAATATGAAAAACAATGTGTTCAATAAGTAATTCGATGTCGCTACGCAATTCGATTGCAATCAGCCTGGCGATGCGATCGTGACTTCACGATGACGCAAACAATTTGCAATTAGCGATCGTCAATCATTTGTATAGTAAATAACCTTTACAGTAACGTGATATTAAATGATGTCAAGTTAATCGTTATCTTAATGGCTATAGTGAAATGGAGCATCCACTTTTTGTAATAAGGACCTGTTCACTTTCTGAGATTTTCTAGTCAGACAACTAGCAATCGTACATATAAAAATACGCAATCGTGTCTTAATCAGTAAGCAAAATATTTTCTATAAAAACTTTTTTCAAAAAATAAAACCGACTTCCATATCAAAACACTACAAAGCCAAAAATAATTTTAATTTCGGTAGTCGGTGTTATTGGTTTTGTATTTTCTTTCTTTTTTCACACCGCTTTCCGAAATAAAATAATTTTTGGCTTTGTAGTGTTTTGATATGGAAGTCGGTTTAATTTTTTGAAAAAACAAAAAATTTTTTTCGTGCTTTTTAGTGGGTCAGTGAATTTTCCAAATCTGTTCATAAATGACGGAGTTATGCGCGAACAAAAACGCAATGCAGAGTAAACGAAAAGGTCATCAACGTAAATAATTTTTTTTAGACTTTTGTTGATTTTTCAGAAACAGCTTGTCCGATTTCGATACAATTTTCATGGGACCATTTGGAAAGTATACCCTTTCTAACAAGATAAGAATTTTTCAAATCGTTTGGCAAACGACGGAGTTATGCGCGGACAAACATAAAAAAAAAGAAAATACAAACATCCGAATTGAGAACCTCCTCCTTTTTTAGAAGTCGGTTAAAAATAGCAATTAATACACCCACTATACAGGAGCAATTCCTAATGTGGGACAATGTGAAAAAACCATCTGCAACTATGATTATCTTACTTTATTACTCATCTTTTATACGGTAGAAAACAAAATCTATGAAAAATTCTGCAAAACTTATCAATGAATGTCTCTCAATATGTTTATCTGCTGGAGTTACATATTATCTTATCACTCTGTCGCTTTATCAGGAACCAGTCTGTACGAAAAAGCTTCTTCCTTTTTTAGGGTTCCGTAGCCGAATGGCAAAAAACGGACCCTTATAGCTTTGTCATGTCTGTCTGTCGCTCTGTCCGTCCGTCCGTATGTCACAGTTATTTTATTCCGAAACTATTAGGACTATACATGTGAAACTTGATAGGTAGATATATTCTGTGAACCACTTTCCGATTTTAAGAATAAAAAAATAAAATAAAGGGAACTGAAAATATTTTTTTTTCATGAAACCTATGCGTGTGTGGTATCTACAACGTGTAATTTAAAGGGTATATTTTAAGTGCATGGCTTCTTTGGATGATAACAAACGATATGGCAAGGGTTTTGTAATCCTAAGTCTACGTGTGTAAAACTTATTACAAATTCCAATACACAATACCAGAGACCGAATTTTTCAAATTAAGAAGAACGAAAAGAATTATCGAGTTATTGGCAAGTGACGTGGAAAGTTATTGACCCTCGTAGTGCTGTGACACGTTTGTTATGATTGATGATGTATTCAAGAAATATATGAAACCAATAATTTGGTATCAATTATTTGAGTCAGTTATTTTGTGCTAAAACTGTGCATAGAGACTCCATACCAGATGTTGTCTTCAGCCCTTTTGAATAGATATGGGGTTTCCGTTACATTTTGTTGTATAGACAGGTCTTTAAAACTGACATTGAGGTTTCTAAAACCACTTTTTCATTGAGTTAATCGTTTAAAAGATATACGCTTCCAAAGTGATAGTAGTAGTATTTTTTGAGTAATGTAGTAAGTACACTAATTTAGCCTTTAATTAAATTTTTAAAAGTCCTTCCAAAGGTTGTCTGGAATAAACATATCGCATCAGCGATAAGACCGCCATTGTTACCATAGAATAAGCATTATTGTTAAATAGGTGTGTTTAAATTTTGGTGTACAATAAAGTATATTCTATCTATCTATCTATCTAAAATGTGTGTGGAGTGAAAAATAAAAAAAATGTATCTTAATGTAAAATTTCAACCAAAATTGGTTTGAACGAGATCAAATATAACTTTGTAATTCATACAAACACTGAAAAACAAAGTTATTTGGTGTAGTTGTAAAAAGTGTAAATAAGCTAGTTTTAAGAAATTTGTAAGGATTTTTTGTCGAATAAATGTACATATTATATTAGAGTATTTCTTTTACGTATCAATTTAACATTTTTAGTCAATATTTTAATATTAAAAAAAAAATAAAAACATTTTGTTTTCGAATGGTAATATTTTTTAGCATGTATGGATGCTATACTATTGCGGATTAACGGGAATGCCCTCTGTTAGTTACTGTATTATTATAGTTACTACAGAACCCTTCATGGGCGAGTCTGACTCGTACTTCGCCAATTTTTTATATTGCATTGCTACAACAACCATGACAACATAAGGAGATTACATATTATTTAGATGCAATATAAATGACATTTAAGTCAGTCATTTATTTCAGTCATTTAAAAAGGCTATTTGTTTTTTAATTATTTTTTTATAATTTTTGTTATTAAGCCCTGTAACTGTATTAACTGGATAGCAAAACGACACACCTTGGCAAGAGTGGTGTTACATATTATTCTGGCTTCAGACTACATGTAACGATTGACATGAAATGACTATAGCTAACTGAGGCCAAATGAATGTTCCGAGACGTACGGAGAAGTCTTGAAATGTTGGGATTGTCAAATTTCCACGGACCTACTTCAGCAAGGGTTGGCTGAATTTTCATACCAATCTGCTGCTGTTATCAGTCTGTCCATCTTTTGCATCTGATTCTTAATTGCAGTAATATTTAATTGTTCTATATCTCATGTTTTTGAATACGAGTAGATTAACATTTGGAGTTTGTCCTCCTCTACTTAATGTAAAGTGCTTATCAGTGTTTCACTAGAACTCAAAAAAATAATGAGAAAAGCTTAGATCATTTTGACCTAAACAAGTTATTCTTCAAAATATATGTATGTAAAATCTAAGCACAACACATAATTGAGATATCCGAAAGCCGCCTCTCAAAGAAAAATTCTGAAGATAGAAAAAGCGTAACACAAAAAAAAAAAACATAAGCTCAACTAACCGGGTTTTATCCTGAACTTATCAAAGGGCGCACAAAATCTACTTATGCCGATTGAGTGATTTGAAGTATGAGTATTATGAGTAAGGCCGTGGTCGCATATAATGTACCTACATATGAAAATACATATACTTTTATAGGTAGTCACATTGCTTAGTGCTCATAAACATTTATTTGTCTGAATATGGTACATTGTAAGGTCTTCAATAAAATATTACTTAATATCGTGCTAATGTTGGTATTTACATAACTCATTTATCATTGAAACAGGCATTCTTAGCATTCATTACTATTAAATTAACATTAAAATATGTCCAAAATAATAAATAACATTAGAATTTAATAGGATATCAAGATTGTATACAATGTCAGAGTAAATTAGTAAATGATGTCGACATTTATATAAAAGAGTACAATTTAATTGTGATGTCAAAATATCATTTAGATAATCATTTTAAACTATAATAACATTTATTGCAAAATAAATCCTTGTTCATATATTTGACTCTTTAATTGATTTTGGAATCTTCTTAAAGATTTGAGGAGCTATGCAGAAAATGCTTTTCCTCGTTAGGGCAGTATTGGCTTTACATCCCCGTAACATTTCATTACGTGTTATTAATATTAATGGTTAATTTGGTGTGGTTCGAATGAAACGAATTTGCACTGTTTGTACAAGTCCATTCAAATCTTCAAAAGACTCTTTCCTGGTGTCTCTTATCAGGTTGGGCGAGCTAGGACTCGCAAGCCTCGTCAAGTTTAAAAATACGTGTAAAAGAGTTACTTATTCTAAAAAAATATTAGTTATAAACAAAAGTAAAATAGGTATACCTAATTATATAAAAGAAACCCTAAAATAATAATCAAGTTACGCTTTTTTTTCTTCATAAACTTAAATATTGGAAGAGTGAAAGCACGATCAAAACAGAAAAATGAATGAGTGGCAGAAACATGAAATTCAGCACGTAGTTTAAAAAAAGAAGCAATTCAAAAATGGAACATGGGATCCATTTTTTCGGGCAGGATGTTCTCTTTGATTTTGCAATTTGTTTGTATCCGTATCGAAAAACAGGTTTCGTTGACGTTGCGCTAGAGTTGAGACTATAGATACGCTAGTTATAAGTGCGTTCGGACTAGGGTATGCTACTATATGTGGAAGTGCTGATGAAAACACACCATGACGTAGTTATTTTTGCTTTCAAGTTAAAGGAAAGCTGTTTGCCCCTTCAACCCTTTGGGAAATCACGAAGATAATAATGGTATAGACTAGAGAACGTTTTACTCAAACATATTAACTTTCCAACCTATCTATTACTTACTCTTAAAGTCTACACTCATTTATTTATGGATGGCTTGTATTTTGCCTTAGGAAAAAAACGCATAGAAGGATAGTACGAGTGCAAAAAGTGAGGCAACATAAACTTAGCCATTTTGGCTAACTTTGCTCGACGAGCCGTCAGTACTCAAGGTCACATTCTGCCGAACATAGCTCGCGAGTAAATAATGTAAAACGATCGTTTGTAGCGTAAATGGATGTCATTCATAGTCCTTCAGGAAAACAAAACACGTGTAATCAAATTACATTTCACAAGTAAATACTTACATTTTATACATTATATTTACGTAAATCGATCATCAAACAAAAATTCTACTAACCTAACTTATCACAATTCAATGTTGCTATCCGTGAGGAAAAAAATACCCTACCCATATTGATTTCTTTTGTGCTTATTTTTGTTTAAAATAATAAAGTTTTGGCGGCAATTATGTATGCGTCAAACTAAACTATATTTAGTTACAGCTACTACCTACAGTGTTTTATAACTAAAAGTTACTGTTAGTTCGAAGAGTGGATCATAAAGATGACAATTTTATTGATTAAGATTTTTTTCATTTAAGTAATGTGTTCAATAATATTTTTCTATTTCATAAATACAACACATACTTTTAATTGATATCAAACCAGATTTTTCAAGCAATTAATACATTTCTATAATATTATTACACATCAAACATTCTAAACGCAATAAACGAAATCAGATATTAATTTCGTTTACCTTCCATAAAAATATGTCATATAAGTCATATTACATAAAAAAATATCATCTTATCCAGTTTCATAACATAAAATAGTTGATTTGATCCAGCAACATAATAGTGCGTTTTCCCATTTTTGTGGGTAATGGTCTGGTAATGGTATCACTGAAAACTATATTTGTGTGCGTTTGAGGAACTTAGACACATTCGACTCACGCACACAAAGAAAATAAAATGGACACACGAAATCGCTCGTGTTTTGTTCTAGACCCCCTTTCTATGCGTTCTTTTTCTAAGTATTTTGCATTAAAATGATTTGACTGACTTACCCACAGTATATAATATGGACAGTATACAAACTAAGCCTACATGACGACATAATTACCTACGCTCCATTGAAGCAATAGGGTTGTCACTTTTAATGATTTTGGTATTGTTTTTTAAGCTATTGCATAGCTTTTGTCGCGGGCTTTGAGCGTGGCGACCGAATCGAGAAATTCCGTAACGATAATAAACCTGACACCCCCCAATTCAATCAACAATGGTTGATCGAAGTTCTTACCTTTCAAAATCAGCAGGAAGTTGAAATACGTTAGCTCCGGTTTTGTTGAAGTCGAGTTCAAACAGCTGTACACAATGCAATACGTTCGTGGAATTTTTGGGGATAAATAAAATTTAAACGTGACCACTCGTCTTGACGCGGCACGCACTACTGAGAGCACCGCAACATGCGCTTAGGAGTCTCATCGGTGCGTATGTTTATGTGAGTGTGCTGTTTCGAGCGTTTGTAGGTAGATTCCGTACTGTCTTTCTATGTTTTTATACTGTGACTTAGCTATGAGGCAGACAGACAATTGCCACAGTTTTTTTTTTAAATTACGGTTGAGTCCGCTCTTGACCTCGATCTCGCCTGATGGTAAGCGATAGATGAGGTCTAAGATGAGACGAGCGAGCCCAGAAGATGCCTATTTACTCTTGCTTTAAAGGCTGAAAAGTCATAAGTGGCAGGGAAGACAGAAGCCGTCAGAGAATTCCACAACTTGGCTGTGCGCACAATAAATGTGGAGGAGAAGCGCTTGATACGACAAGACGGTATATCAACCAAGTGTGGATGGTACCCAGCCGTGCGTCTGGTAGACCGGTAGTGAAATGGAGATGGCAGTATGGCAACGTTGCGTTATCATTTTATCATCTGCTTATCCTTTTCCCAACATTATTGGATTCGGCTTACAGTCTAACCGAAAGTAGCGGGGTGCTAGTGTTTTATATGAATCGACTGCCTATCTGACCTCCACAACCTAAAAGCTGGGTAACACGATACCCCTTGGTAAGACTAGACAGGTTTTCTGGCTCCTGACTACCCGTAACGACTGTCAAATGATAGCCAACGGCAAAACGTGTTTTCCTATCTTAAGATGTTCACCCATCCAAGAAACGACCTTGGCAAGCATTGCGTAACCTTGAAGATCAACCCGTGTGGCTGTTATTTCAAAGCTCATCATCATTTGATCTAAGAAATTCAATACAGCATTGGAAACACAAAGAAACTATGTTTAACCATTGAAAACTAAACTTTATTCCTTTCAACTACGTTAGGTACAGAATAAATCAACGCCTTATTTGTTTGACATGTTGTCTAATAACAACGCATCACAAATATACATATTTTTATGAACTGTCTCGTTATTAAATTCTCTATTACTTTGACTTTATGTGTCTTTTAAAGTATTTCATAACAAATTTAATAAACGGTATAGTTGATATAATTTATTATTAAACGTGGTCCACTCGACGAATGTTCATTATGCCAATGGCATATGTGTATACTATTAATTTTGTATGGGTGACTTGAAAAAAATGATTTTTTGTTTAGTATCTACGTACTCCAAAATATATTTCATCTATCTGTCTAGAGATTATAAGGCATTTACAAAAACCGGCCAAGCGCGTGTCGGGCCACTCGCAGTTGAGGGTTTACTACAACGCCAAGTGCGAGTCGGATTAGCTGACCGAGAGTTCCGTACCATGCTTTAACAAAAACAAACTACACACATCAAAAGTGTCTAGGGATCAAGCATTTTTATGCGGATTTCTTGAGATTGAGATGTGGCTTTGTAATAAATTTATGATTTTATAAATTTATATGGATCCTTTTTGGTGCATTTCATAATTTGAAACAGGAACTGTTAATCAAATTCGAGTAAAAGATGAAAATCAGCTGTCAATATTTTCCCTATAAAAACATACAACGCATTGAAGACATTATTAGTGCTACTGTTTCCCTACTACTGATTAAAACCAACGTTATTATGGAGCGGCGACGTCATTTAAGCAGGGAAGAAATGCTCAGAGCCGTGGGAATGATAGAAGCTGGTTCCCGGCAACGTACTGTGGCTTTAGCTCTGAATACAAGTCAGAGTGTTATCAGTCGACTTTGGACACGTTACCGAAGCACTGGTACCGTGGCTGAGCGCCATGGAGGACCACACGTAACGTGGTACGTGGTATCGCTGCACCACACGGAGACAAGACCGATACATTCAAATCTTAACTCGAAGAGCTCCAACAATAACCGCCATGATGTTAGCCGTGAGGCTTCATCACTCTTCAGGGAACTTAATTAGCGACCAAACAGTCAGAAACCGCTTGCATGAAGTGAACCTTCATTCCCGAAGACCGCTACGGGTACCACCTATAGCAATGCACAATCGTAGGATTCGATATCAATGGGCTCTTGAACACAGAAATTGGGCAGAAGAACAATGGCGTTTCGTGTGCTTTTCTGATGAGTCTCGTTTTGGTATGAGACCGGATACAAGACGTATACGACACTGGAGAACCCCTGGACGCCAACAGCGATTAAAATCCTGCCAGGAAGTCCATCCTTATAGTGATGGAACCATCATGGTATGGGCGGGTATTTGGATCGGTGGAAGAACTGAGTTGATTTGGATCAGAGGCAACCTCAACGCTCAAATTTATGCTGAGACGATTGTATCTGACGTCATCGTTCCTCTACAAGTGCAAATCGGTCCCTTATTTCAGTTAATGCATGATAATGCACGACCGCACACCGCAAGAGTTGTAAGACAGACTCTCGCCGCAGCTATCATCAATGTCCTGCTCTGGCCTGCTCAGTCGCCAGACTTGAACCCGATTGAGCATGCATGGGATATGCTACAGAGAAGAGCTCTGCCGAATATGGAGGGTATCCAGTCGCAAGAAGACCTTTTTTTGTTGTTGCAACGAACATGGGCGGCCATTCCACAGCGTGATTTGGATGAACTCATTTTGAGTATGCCAAACCGATGTTCTTGTGTTGTTAGTGTTCGCGGTAGAAACACGGATTATTAATTGTTTAAGTTACCCAATAAAATTTTAAAGAAAACTGTTATTTCAGTCTTTTTTTCGAACTTTAATGTTAGTGGTTCAAATGTCAAAAATCCCTTTATTAGGAAAATGGCAAATTTCTTTATTAATGCAAAGGTGACTTGGTTTATCGTTACTGTGACAAACGAAAACACTTTATTTGATGAATCCTTAAAGAAAATTTTAATTAATATCAATCAGGAGAAAAGTTATTGCAAAAATATATGTTGATCCCTAGACACTTTTGATGTGTGTAGTTACTCTGTTTCACACAAATAAGAACTTGATCTAAATATTTTTCAATAGAATTTGTCCGAAAGCAAGTAGAATACAGTTAGTTAGTCGACTATTACTCGTTTTGTAAAGTCAACTTAGGTCTGATAATTTTCCTTTTAACTTCGTCATGTGAAGGTAATTCTACCGTGATGTTTGAATCCACCTAATAAAACAAACCTACAACCACTTAGTTGGGGGTGGGAGGCTCCAATGAACTTGACTGATTCTAATGAAAAAACGCGGACACACGGCCATGGCGAAACTATAAGGTTTCACCATTATAGTTGACTACGGAACCTTATAAATGGGTATTGCACAATATTTTGTTATTGAAGTCATTAATCTGTACACCGCACAGGCGAAAAGAGATCTACCCTAAATTTAGACCTTCCCAGAAAACATTGGGTCACAGCACACAATGGCTTCCCTTAACCCTCATCAGGTCATTGCCCTTTACTCTACCTGGGTTGTGGTCACTTCCGATAATTTCGGTGTTATTCTGCATTATTGTATCGATATTATAACACACTAGCTAAATAAAGAACAGGCTACATCATCAACGCGTGAATTTATTACATTTATTTATATCTTCAGGAATACTGTAATAATTCCATCCTGTGAGAGTATTCAATCTCTGCCCAGTAAATATTGGCATAACTATTGTGCTACAAATGAGCTTTTGTCATTGGTACACTATTTACAATTCCGCTCCCGTGTGGGATAATCAGAGATTCTAAATAAAACGTTGCATAAATTAGTTATTTCACCCGTATCGTGGGTTCGTCTACAAACATTTAACTCAATGCTCAAACATTCACACCCACAATAAATATCAGCAGGTCATATGGATTTTATTGTTCCATGCGGGAATCGAACCCGCTACAAGCAGCTCAGCTGGCTGCTGTGCAACTCTCATTCACGGCGCCAACCGTGAGAGCTAATAGATCGGGTCGATCCCCGAAGTCACGATCTTTCAAGCATCCGCCTTACCTACTCACTGCACAGAATTCGGGATTATTATGGATAGTGTAATAAGACGTGGAATATGTTTACGTTACAAGATCCAGGAAAGTTTGTTTTAGACCTGAGCGTGTAACCAGATTTCGTGGAGCTTCAACGATTTGGCGTTCTTCTAAGACACGCCACTGTTGATTTTAGAGCTTAAGAATTGCAATTTGAAGGTAACCGTGTGGAGAGTTTGTGGTCAAAAAAGGTTGGTTAGGATCTCATGTAGTAAGTAAGACATTTTTTCCTGTAAGCATTCAATCGGCTTGCTTCCGTCCAGTTAAATTCACTTGAGAGCCTGCACTGAATTATACATTTTTTACAAATAAAACCGTTTTATTTTTTTAATAATATTGACTAGTAACTACAGACTTTTGAGTATTTTGCATACAGTATGCGATATTAAAATAAAGTTCCATAAATTGACTCTTTTGGATATGCTTCCCGAAACAATGGCGCATTATATTCAACGCGCGCCTCAAAGAACAGGTCTCGCCCCGGAACTTAAGAAAACTGAAGGAACAGTTCCGCTCAGAGCGCTAGGAGTAATAGATAGATAGAATATACTTTATTGTACACCAATAATATAATGTAGTGCCTAGTTGAAACAAGTTAATTCGCCGAATATTGTGATTTTGATATTTTCTTATACGACATTACTAAGCTTAGACTGTTTGTTTTACTAACATACTTTTGTCCAAATATGTTAATGAATTTTATGGTTATAAAAAGTGATAAAAAGTACCAGAAAAACAAAACCAAAGAACAAGAAGTGTGCGATTTTATTGCTCTCAAGAGTTACGTAACCGTTACTATTTGCCCTTATTTCCTACAAATACTATTACCATCAAAGGATTTAAATCAAAACCTTCAACAACAGCTTTTCTTAAACGAAATCTTAATCTCCTGTTAATGTAAGTTTCTTAGATAAATCGTATTGGATAAGATTTATCGTCGGCATCCGATGAGTCGGCATGATAATGGCAGATAGTCGAGGGAAGCTGTGCTTATAATCGGTATTTGTACATTAATCATTGGGGACAGCACTGGTTAGTTTATGTTAGGGTACCGCGATGTTTGGTTTAATTACTTTTTAGCTTTCAAACGCAATTGGCAAACGCCATAAGATATGCTTCCCGAAACAATGGCGCATTATATTCAACGCGCGCCTCAAAGAACAGGTCTCGCCCCGGAACTTAAGAAAACTGAAGGAACAGTTCCGCTCGGAGCGCTAGGTCAGGTAGTCATTTGATGATTCACTCGAAACAAAAAATGTGTCGTGAAGAGTCTTAGAGGCCATACTTTTGTTTTTACTGCATGTCAAAACAATAGAAGGCCAATTTACACGCTTATATAAATAAAATTTATGTCAAAGCTAAAAACTTCTCAAAGTTTAGGATAATAAGACATATTTTTGATATCTTGCGAATGCGAATGCTCTCTAAGGATAAAAGTATTTCCCCATAAGATATTGATTCATAAATGAATTACTTTGGCTGTCGGCTTCACTCACGTTAAATTAGCCGTACAGTCTCCAAAGTCCCATCTATCTTTATAGCAAAATACAATAAAAATCGTTGCGATAATTAAGGCTTAACAGCATAATAAACAAACTCACTTTCATGTTATTAATATTCCTTAGGTTAGATATACCTATACATACCTAAACACCTCATATTGAGCCAAAGATATTAAAACAAGGGTAAAATGGTAAAGGGTAAAGGGTAAACTTATTATTTACATTCGTTTTATTGGCGATAGGCTTGGCGATTCCCTCTTAACTTAAATACCACCAGGTTATAGATATCAAGAAACACAGACACGAGCAGGCATTTCCACTCCTTAGCTTTATGCACAATGAAAGCATTCCCAAAACTTTTGGTTCGTAAGGGTGGGATGTCCATGTCCATGATGGCGATATGACGTTGCCACAAAAGACAAAAATTTATAACACCGTCAGGTTTTACTGAAATATTACAGTTTAAATATTTTAAAATACACAGTTTTGGAGAAAAAAAAATCACTTTGCAAATACCATTCATTAGTCCCTATCGAATGAATTCTGTAGCCAAACGTATTCTATAAATACCAAATTTAATCCAACCAACTCCTTTCAAAGCTGCACGTACCACTTTTTTGCTTTTTTGCACGTAAGCGTATCGTGGCTCGTAACTCCTACCAATACGTAATTTCAGTACGCGGGAACGCGTTCTCTCATACAAATTAGTTGAACGTGGCGTTGCGACACATATAAGTCAGGTATTGCAACTTACTTTGGAGTAGCGCGCCTCTCAGTCAACGCGTGTGCTTGTGAGGAATAATAAGTACCTATACTTACTAGAAACCTATCAGCGATATGAATGGATATAGCTAGGTAGGTACTCACTCTCTCGCAGCAGCGTAAAGGAAAGGAATAATATACGTATCCAACACTAGCAATAGTTAGTAGAGTCCAGTAACCATAGTCTGTTAGTGTGAGTGATTTTGAGAGTCAACAAGATTTGATGTACTTGTGTTCGTAATTATGTACGAAAATTCAATTTATATTGCTTACTACTTAATTGTTATTTGCTATGATAAAAATTATCACGACCAACTAGACACAAGTAATGAGTAATAAATTAATGGTCAGCCAACTAATAAAATGTGTTAGTTGAATTAGTAAATATATCGCAGAAATAGGATTGCATTTATTTTTGTATAAAATATTATTTATGTCATGGTTTACGTGACAATAAATATGGAACCCAACACTTTTTTTTTGCTTTAATATTGATATATAAAAAAAAAACTCGACTTCAACACAACAACTGTACTAAAGTCATTTATTTTAATTGGGCACAAAAATAAAGCCTTTTAAGCAAGAGTGAACAGGCATTTTCTGGGCTCGCTCGTTCGATCGTAGACCTCATCTTACACTTGCCATCAGGTGGAGCGGGCTCATTCGAAATAAAAAAAATACTTTGGTATTTGCTTAGATAAATGAATAAATGCTTAAGTATTTTCTATAGATAATCTTCCACCAAATTTATTAACAAAACGAATAAATCACTTTATGATTTCCTCATACAGCAAAATAAAATACGGGTACAATTAATTTCGCATTAGACACGGTAGCGGTCATTCATATTCAATTTGTACACAAAAGATGAATAGTGTTGCTAATGTAATATAATACGATTAATGTACTTATGCTCTTTTAAAAATGAATTGTTTTTGCACCCACAGGTTTTTTTTATTATTTTATTACGGATGAGCCCACTCTTGACCTCGATCATGCCTGATGGTAAGCGATAGTTGAGGTCTAAGATGGGACGAGCGAGCCCAGAAGGTGCCAGTTCGGGTCATATGTGTGGAAGTGTACACAGAAGCCGGTAGAGAGTTTCAAACCCAGGCCGTGCGCAGAATAAATGTAAAATAAGAGAATGACTAAAGCCGGGTCCGCTGCGCCAATTTTCTAACAAAACATGTTATCAAAACATGTTAGCAAAACATGTTAGTAAGACCGCCAGTCCGCTACGCCTATTGTTGTAATGTTTTTGTTTAGTTTTAGATTTTCAGAAAGTGATAATCAAGAGCTGTTATCATTAATTTTACCAGATATAGAGAAGAAAACAACTTGGAACGTTGTGATTCCTCCTGACATGAGATTAGGTGTGGCAATTCTGTCTCTGAGATTAAAAAATAGGAATCGTGAGCGCGAACACAAAATGCGTCACTTTCCCCCTCCCCGCAGGCGAACGCGGGGGATGTTATCCATTCGTCTCGGCAAACATGTTATTGTGTTTTTGATAACAAAACTGTTAGGCCACGCCTATATTCTGTTAGCAAACAATGTTATACTGTTTGCAAACACGAAAACACGTCGCAGCGGACCCGGCTTTAGACGAAAATACTGTATATTGATAACATGGAAAATGTTATAACAGAGCAGCACAAGATAACTTTTTATAAAACCAGTAAAATCTAAATTACGTATCAATAGTTTATAGTGCACCGTCTGATTTCTCACAAAGCAGGGTTATTTTTTCCTTTAAGCCAATTATGACCCATTTTTCATTGTTTTACATCATCATCATCATTTCTTTTCTCACCTATGTTGGAGTCGGCTCCCAACTGGATGCAGTTGAGTATGTATGTAAAGTGTTTTACGTGGAGCGACCGTATATGGCCTTACAACCCAGTAGATAAATAACACGACCCTTGGTAAGACTAGTGTCAGATTTTTTGGCTTCCGTAAAGAGTAACGACTGTCATAGATGTACGTATGACCGTACATACAGTTTAACGTGCTCTCTGAAGAATTTTGCAAATTTTCAGATAATCTACTATCCACCACCTAAACCGTAACCTTAAAGATCAACCCATGCAGCTCTTATAATAAGAGCCACCAGCTCCCGTCTTCTGCCTTATATCAATAACAATCCGCATATCATTCGCATTGAAATTTTATGTAACGTATTAAATTGCCCATTGTACACTAGTTTAATTTTTTTGTATCCTTAGAAATATTGTGAGGTATACAATAAAGTATATAATAAATAAATAAATTTCAAATAAATATATAATTTGGAAATTAATATTTAACACTTAAAGAAAATCGCTCTGAAAATCGTTCACATACGACACGCGCGGTTAAATTTTCTTACACGTAGGTATATGAACAACGGCAGAACTTTTCAATTGCGAATACCTAAAAGAATATAAGATACGACATAGGTAGCTGAAGTATATTACATTTACTAGAACAAGAAATATATTTCTATTGTTTGAAGAATGCCTTACCTAGAAGGGATTTTCATCCCGATTGCGAACAAAGAAAATAAAAATATTATTTAATAGATCTCGAACAAGATGAGGCAGAAGAGCTTTAAGGTAATCTAATTCCTTTGCTTGACTTTTATAAATTGCGCCGGATAACGAGCGCTCGATGTTTTTCTTCAATTTTCATTTTGTGAGACATGGTTTCCGATATTGGCGGGGTCAGAATAATCGCTTGCGATAAAACACGGGTCGAGTCGAGTCATAACGAACATAACACGATCCTGATTTTACAGGATAACATAATTGTTTACCATAATTTTAAGTTTAACATTGTTATAATTATGATGTTACTTGATCAATCAATTAATTGGAAACTCACATCATTATTTATTATTAAAATAAAATGAGATCCGTATCCACAACATAATAATTTGATGTTCATTTTAACTTACAATGTTACTTACATTTTCCACTGGTTTAACTTTTTCATCGATGTCGTGATGTCGCAGCGCTCAAGTCTAATGGAACCTTCAAATCCGTGAAAATTTAGAATATATCGTCGTAGTCGTAGTAAAATTCCTGCTTTTGAAAACACGCTTAGGTAAGTAATGTGTAGGAACTGGCAAACTTAAATTTTTAGAGCTGCCCAATCCATGCGCAGTCTCTAATTAATTAGTTCAAGACACAAAAACCCTCATTTATCAGAGCAGTTTTACTTTTATTTCTAGGAAATAATTGAAGAAAACTGTTTTTGCAGTGTTCTGGAATAAAACCTGGCTTTTGTTTTAGACAAATTGAGTTTTGATTAATTAAACTTAGGAAATTAGAGGACTTTTTTAATTTTGTTAGGGGAACTCTACTTTGACTAGATTTTGTTTTAGTTTTAAGCGTTAAATTGTATGTACCTAAATATTTTGCCAATGGCAAGATATTTGCATTAAGAGAACGGTTGCCCCACGCTAGGACTTTCTCATGTACCGTGGGTGCATTTAAATTCAATTGTTCGAACACCCAGGCCCTGAACAAATATCTGACATTTGTTCCGATGCGGGAATAGAACCCGTTCCACGTAGCGCCACAGCCAAACATTCCATCACTGCGCGAACCATGCCATCAAACCGAATCTAACTAGAATACTGATAAACAGACAGAATAACATAGGATTATATTACATAGGTTTTGCATCACACTTCAGTGAGTCAAGGACTTCGTTAAAACTGCCAAATTCAGATCAACAGACCACACTGCATACAATTGGTTAATTTAAATTGTTTTGCGGGGTCACCTTATGAATTAGGCCACCCAAATTTTTTTACATACCTACCTATTGAACAGCGATCACATATCATTCTGCCTATATTATAATGTGGAAGCTTTAAGTCAAGAGTTCCAGGTAAGTGGTTCCATCTTCAACAATCTTTACCATCAGGTGAGACAGTAGTCTAACGCGAGCCTATCTAGAATTAAAAAATTGGTCAAGTGCGAGTCAGACTCGCCCATTAAGGGTTCCGTAGTAACTACGCAAAATAACTTTGTTTTTCATAGAGATTGTATGAAATACAAAGTTATATATGCGGTTTTAGAAAATGTGCTATATCTCAAAAACCGCTGACCCGATCTTGTTCAAACTAGTTTTCATCGAAAGTTTCTACTAAACTATTAAGTATTAATTAAAAAATGTACAGCATATTTTTTTTTTTATATTTTTCAGTCCACTATTATAGAACTAAGAGGTAAGAGGTAACTTGTCTTGGTCAAAATGATCTAAGCTTTTCTCATTATTTTATTGAGTTCTAGTGAAACACTGATAAGCACTATACATTAAGTAGAGGAGAACGAACACCAAATGTTAATCTACTCGTATTCATAAACACGAGATATAGAACAATTAAATATTACTACAAAATCAGATGCAAAAGATGGTCAGACTGATAACAGCAGCAGATTGGTATAAAAATTCAGCCGACCCTTGCTGAAGTAGGTCCGTGGAAATTTGACAATCCCAACATTTCAAGACTCCTGCGTATGTCACGGAACACGCATTTGGCCTCAGTTAGCTATAGTCATTTCATGTGAATCGTTACGGGTAGTCTGAAGCCAGAATATGTAACACCAGTCTTGTCAAGGTGTGTCAATTTGCTATCCAGTTAATACAGTTACATGGCTTAATAACAAAAATAAAAAAGCCACAAATTAAATGTCATTTATATTGCATCTAAATAATATGTAATCTCTTCACGTTGTCATGGTTGTAATGCAATATAAAAAATTGGCCAAGAGCGAGTCAGACTCGCCCATGAAGGGTTCCGTAGTAACTACGCCAAAGTACTTTGTTTTTCATAGTATTTGTATGAATTACAAAGTTATATTTGCGGTTTTAGAAAATATGCTATATCTCAAAAACTGCTGACCCGATCTCGTTCAAACCAATTTTCGTTGAAAGTTTACATTGAGCATATATTTTTTAGATTTGTCCCTTCATTATTATAGAAGTTAGTAGGCACAAATTTTACTACTTTGGAAACGCATATCTTTTAAACGGTTGTCTTTAAGAAAAAAGTGGTTTGAGAAACCTCAATATATTTTAAAAGACCTGTCTATAAATACCACACACGTATAGGTGTATGTTTGACTTCTATGTATAGGGAGAAACCCCCCTCAATTTTATATATTTTTAAAATTTATAATAAAAATCGGAAAGCGGTTAACAGAATACATCTACCTACCAAGTTTCACGGGTGTAGTCCTAATATTTTTGGAATAAAATGGCTGTGACATACGGACGGACAGACAGACAGATATCACAGCTGGGGACAGCTTCTAGAGTGCAATCGGATGCAGCCGTGTACCAGTATTTTGTATGGATCAATTTTATCTGATCACCACCAACCAAGAACTGGAAACGCTGTATTCTTTAGCAAGACTTGTATTATATTATTATAAATAACTTCAGAGTACCCATAATAAAATTCAAAGATGTATAAATGCCGAAAACTACGGATTAACGTACTTTTCCAGACAAGGTGAGTACTTCGTATTACTTACTTTTAATAACGACATAGTTTCCGATTAAAGCGTGTTCGTGTCCGCCTACTTGACAAAAAGATGCCGTATTGTATATTTGAAAGAACAAGGAGTACAGGATAGAATGGTAGCTGACGCGATTGTACCAACTTTCAGTAGGCAAAATATGACAAGGGAGACGATGCAGCGAGGATGATGATAATTTTGCATTAGCAAAATAAATGTAGTCATTTGGTTTTAAAAAGCATATATTTGTATTCATGTTGGTAAATCCCTTTCTCTCTTTTATTTTCGTGAATAAAACTAGGTAAAAGCTTTGGTCACCTTTTGTGAATACCAAAAGAGTAATAAGCTATTTTACAGCTCGACCACCTGAAAAATCCTTTGAAAGAAATACTAAACGAATCCGAAGTCCTGGCTGATTCTTTCAGTTGCCGTTCCAGATAAATATTAAACCTTTCGTATTCAAATTGCGTCCAACTTAAAGGTGGAACTGAAAATTTTTGACACGGACATCAAACACCTTGGCTGGTTTTACTCGATTGTTCTTATTACACATAGATTATGGACGGAGCATTTTCTATAATGGTATAAAGAGTGCACGGATACAAAAGTGTGAGAACGATGAAACAATTTTCACATCCAGTGACATGATGAAGCGTAAAATGAAAATAACTCTTACCTTGAGCTTAGTAACCGCTTACCCTTAGCCGTAGCCTCGCATGGACTATCTACAGATATTTTTATGCTAAGTTCGCCATTTGGCCATTGGTATGTTACACTAGAAATTACACAGTTCTAAGATGATAATAATTAGCTTACCTTTGTGAAGAGAGAACAATCAATGTTTCTATTATTATTACTTCGAGCGGCCAAAACTGGAATCCAAAATATCCGTCGAGGAAGTTTTGACAAGCACTAGGCAATATACCTCGGTGAAGACGCCTGAGCATTTTAGTATGTGGTCATGTTGAATAATACTAATAAACTTATTGTCGCAGTGCCACTTTCGTAGCAAAGAGTTTATAAAAGTTAGTTAGTTAGAAGAAACCAGTTTATACAGAGTGATCACAAAAGTAAAGGTCCGTTTCAGTCCTATCTCTAAGTTCATGGTTCTACCGTAATATTTAAACTGAAAGTTCGCGCAAGTTTCGGAAGCGTTCGTAAACATTCGGGGTAGACGAAAAAGTAAAGTTTCCAAGCATGAGCAAGCAGCTTGTAGTGGAATGGATATCGCCATGTTCGACGCAGCTGTGCAAGTAACTTCGTCAGTGATTTGTGCACACGCTTGGAATGAGTGATGAAATGAATTTGGGAGTCGGCAGAGCTGAGTTCATCTAATCCATATAGATTTCTCTGGAGTTTAATGGTAATTTGGGAGACTAAATTGATTGCATTGGTAGTTACAAGTTTTAATTGCGTTTCTAATTAAACGCCGACCAAAACTAGACATAGACCGGTGTTTTGAGGATAAGGGTCTAGACATGAGATATTTTTTACAAAGATATATTTTTAGAGAGAGTGCCGCTCGTTTTTAATATATTTCTCAATCTAGAGTGACAGGTTAATGCAACTACATGACAATTATATTATAATGTTAGTTCTTAAATCTATACTAATATTATAAAGCGGAAAAGTTTTTTTGTTTGTTTGTTTGTTTGCTTGAACGCGCTAATCTTCGAAAGTACTGGGTGGATTTGGATGCAATTTGGTATGGAAGTAGCTTGAAGCTTGAGGAAGGTTATAGGCTACTTTTTACGCGACTGCAAAAAAGGAGAGTTATGTTTTTACCGTGATAGAATCCACGGGAGCGAAGCCCCGCGTGAGTACTAGTAAAGTGATAAAAATTCAACTCAAATCATGAAACTATATTTTGTTCTATCTAAGTATCAGTAGTATCACAGCATCATTTTAGGTTCTAAGTCTAGAGATAAAATGTCTTATGACCTATATTTTCAAATCGCATAATTAACCTTGAAATTACTTACTTGACTTAATGTTTTAAGTCCCCTAGGTGGGGCAAAGCACGTCTACAGTGCTCCGACATCGCGTTCTGTCTTAGGCTACGCGCTTCACCTCGGGCCAAGTCAACCCTATGTTCTTTAACTCCGTCGCTACCGAACGTTTCCAAGTAAGTTTTGGACGGCCACGTTTCCTTTTCACGTTTCTTTGGGGTCCACTCTAGACCTTGTCCAGGGATGTGGCTTGCCTTGAAATACTTAGTAATAAATATGGATATTTTATAAAACGTTAGACGAGGGTAGGGATATAAATAGCTCTCCTATTTCTGAATGGTCATTATGGTGGTCATCGACTGAGTTATTTAATGAACATAAATTGAGATCATTCTTCCCTTTTTATTAGGGTACAATAGGGATATTCGACCATAGTGTTACCAAAAGTACTGTTTAAATATTATTATTAGTATTTGATTATATGTTATATATACATTTATTTATTTATTAAAACTTTATGCAACACAAAATGTACAACGGTGGACTTAATGCCATAGGCATTCTCTACCAGTCAACCATGGGTGGTGAAGAGATAACATGGCAGGTGCATAAAAAGTAGAAACTAAGTGCATATAAACTAAGTAGATAATATATTCAAAGTAAAAGTTTTACTACAAGTGTAATTTTTTTATTCCGAATGAGCTTGCTCTTGACCTCGATCACACCTAATGGTATGTGTAAGATGAGGTCTACGATCGAACGAGCGAGCCCAGAAAATGCCTATTCACTCTTGCTTTAAAGGCTGATGGATCATATGTGGCAGGGAACACAGAAGCCGGCAGAAAGTTCCACACCTTGGCTGTGTGCACAATAAATGTAGACGAGAAGCGCTTCGTACGACAAGACGGTATATCGACCAAGTGTGGATGGTATCCTACGGTACGTCTGGTGGACCGATAGTAAAAGAGGGATGAAGGGATTAGGACGTGGAGCTCTTGCGCACATTCTCCGAAGTACAATCTGTAGAAGATAGACAGGCAAGCAACGTTTCGCCGGTGAGCCAGGCTGTGAAGCTTGCCTGCCAGAACCTCGTCACCTATGAGCCTTTAGCTCTGCGTGCGAGTCAAGTGCAGCTAGCTGGTATTTGGCTGAGCCATCCCACAAGTGACTGCAATACGCCATACAGGAACGTAGCTGTGCTTTATATAAATTCAAAAGTTGTCCAGGTGTAAAGTATCACCTCACTTTCTGTAGGATGCCCAGCTTTTTGGCTACAGTCTGAGCTTTAGACTCAATGGTTGAGCCGAAGTTGAGGTCAGACGCCAACTTCATGCCCAAGAGCTCCAGGCGGTCGGTAATAGGTACAGATGTACCTCTGAAGGTAGGGGACCATTCAAATTGGCTCCTTTTAGCGGAGAAAAGACAAGCCTGTGTTTTTAAAGCGTTGAATTTGACCAGATTGTCATCGCCCCATTGGGAAACGAGATTTAAGGTCAAATTCGTTCGTTCTACCATGGCCTTTCTAAGAGCGGCTATTTCTTTTGTATATATACATATATAACCAGAATAAACTATATATCTATTCCTATATGTATAATATATTATATGTAGCTGCGAAACTAATTTTTTAAAACAAAATGAATAATTATTATGTTAGTAACTTAAATCTAAATATATATAATTCAAAGGTGACTGACTGACTGACTGACATAGTGATCTATCAACGCACAGCCCAAACCACTGGACGGATCGGGCTGAAATTTGGCATGCAGGTAGATGTTATGACGTAGGCATCCGCTAAGAAAGGATTTTGCGAAATTCCCACGGGATCGGGATGTACACGGGAAAAAATTCCCACGCGGGCGAAGCCGCTGGCACAAGCTAGTATAATAATATAATGACACTAATTTTTATTTTCCTTTTAATACAAACATATATATTTTTAATTAAGTTGATGATTTAAAATTTTATAATAGTTATTTATAAATTGATCTATATAATAATGATATAAATAATTTCAAATGTTTGCATGCCGATTGGAAAAATGTGGCTGAGCTAAATCTGAAGAACTATTATGTATTAAAAATTCTATTCTATTCTATTAATTTGAGTAGAAGTCATACTAATATTATAAATGCGAAAGTTTGTGAGGATGGATGGATGTTTGTTACTCTTTCACGCAAAAACTACTGATCGGATCTGAATGAAATTTGGTAAGTAGATAGTTGACATTCTGGAATAACACATAGGCTACTTTTTATCCCGAAATTCCCACGGGATCGGAATTTGCGCGGGAAAACCGTCCTACGCGTACGAAGTCGCGGGCAGAAGCTAGTATAATATAAAGTAAACTCAGAAAAAATGATAAATTTTTGTTTTTTATTATAAAATAGGCTCGCTAATTCATTAAAATGTTTTGAAAATATAAGATTTTCATTAACTAATTTAAAAAAATAAACATTTTATTTTTTAAAAAGACATAAATTCCGATCCTGATAAAAATTATGAACTATTTAAGTACAGGAAAATTTAAACAAACAACTTAACAAAATTTTGTATTCAGAAAGTAATGTATTTTTAAACGACCAATATTCTGATATGAAATCTTCAGCACAGGTTGTCGATTGAACCATAAACTGAATAGATGGGTTAAGGTGCCTTGAAGCGAAGATATTATCAAGAGTGTATTTTGTAAGGGGAAGCAGCATTGATTCTTAGATACAGGAAGAATTGTTTCCTAAAATTGTACTTTATTTCAATCTATACTAATATTATAAAGCTGAAGAGTTTGTTTGTTTGTTTGTTTGCTTGAACGCGCTAATCTTCGAAAGTACTGGGTGGATTTCAAAAATTCTTTCTGATTATGATAGGCAGTTTCATGAGAAAGGCTATAGGCTATCTAACAATACGCTACTCCTCTCAGTTTTCCTACAATAAAGGTATTGGTGAAGTAAGTCGGAAGAAAATATGCCGCTAAATTACTATAATCGCGTGAGCTGGCGAAATGCTGAGTTATACGTAAAGATCATGTACTACAAAAATATAGGTTTTATGTAGATCTAAAAAAAAGTCCGTGGTCCTGCATATCTAACTTTTATAAATAATCCACAATAAGGCAAATTATGTTAAGAAAATATTTAAAAAATAAGGAATGACTTTGTAGTATTATTATTATGCGGCCATATTAATATTTGCGTTTGAAAGTAATTTCATCATCAAGACAATTTTATGAAGATTATCTTTGCCTTTTACAGAATATAATTTGGACTTATAGTTTAGGAGAAAATGTAAAATTAAAATTATTCCACAACGCTATTCACCGTAACGGCCGCGGCGGCCCGGGGATGCACGACGCGTCTAGCATGACTCGCGTACTCTACCACTCCGCGATAGATACCGCACTGATAGTGAACCTTATCTTGGTTTCATTTCGACTTCTTGACTAAGAGACTTCCTATGTAAAATTGTTTCAGCTTCTTTTACGTCAAATGTGTATTTTTGTATTTATACATTTAAATATTTATATTTTACTTTCTCTTTAGTTGAATAAGTAATTTTGATAGGGTGTTGTTTTGTTCATCCCATTTTTATGTCATCGTTCAGTTTAAAGGTATGTTGTAATGAGATACCGCGGCCCCGGAAGGCAAGGGCAGCTGAATTAACTGGGTGGGCTCATAGTCAGTAGAAGTTTTACACTCCTTCTCGCTCCACTTAGAGCGAGAGAAGTCATTCGATGATTTTCCCATCCGAAAAAACGGGTCAGATATTCAACGTTGGCATTGTTTAAAAGCGATGTTGTTTGTTAGGATTCCTTAGCCTAATAGCAAAAAAACGGAACCCTTATACTATTCGTCATGTCTATCTGGCCGTCTTTCCCTATGTCACAGTCATTTTATTCCGAAACTATTAAGACTACAGAGTTGAAACTTGATATATAGATGTATTCTGCAAACCGCTTTCCGATTTTAATGCGAAAATAATGTAAAAAAAAAACATTAAGGGGAGGCTCCCCATACATGGACTAGAACTAAAAAATTTTTTTACATCAAGCCTGTACGCCTATGCGGGTGTCGGCGTCTATAAATAGATCTTTAAAAATGATACTGAGGTTCATGTAATCATTTTTGTCAAAGTCAATCGTTTGAAAGATATATTTGGGGACACATTTTACTACTTTGGAAGTGCCAAAATAGTAAAATGTGTCTCTAACTTTTAAAATAATAAAGTGTAAAATATAAAAAAAATATGCTGTAGATTCTAATGAAAACTTTTAACTAAAATTAATTCTAACGAGATACAGTTTTTGAGATTTCATTTTCACATTTGCAAAATCCGCAAATAAAACTTTGTCATATAAACATTATGATAACAGCATTTTTTTACGTTAATCTATGCTAGCAAGCATAGCTACGGAATTCTTCATGGGCGAGTCAGTCGAAAGATATACGCTACCAAAGTGGTAAAATGTGTTTCACCCCCCACCCCCTCTTACTTTTATAATAATGGAGTCAAAAACCAAAACAAAATATATGCTGTAGATCTTAATAAAATTTTCAATTAAAATTGGTTTGAACGAGATCGGGTCAGCAGTTTAAAAATACTCTAAAAATATTCTAAATGTATTCTTGACAATATTATTAAATTAAACTATATTTACTTCGCGATTCTCTATCCAGTGCAAATGAGATTAACGCATAAAATTACACATTAATAATAGTAGTAGGATTATACGCGGGTGAAACCGCGGGGCACAGCTAGTATTTGTATAAGGTAGTTTAAACACAAATGTTATTGTATTTTCAAGGGAAAAATTAGTCAATACAGTAAGTTCGATTCATTGCCATTTCTTGGTACATCAAATAACATTATATTTTTTGGGGTTCATAGAATAATAAAAACGATATCCATATAAGAAGACTTCCTTGTTTAGTTTAATTTATTTTTAATTTTTGACAGCAAAAATCCATTATGTTAGTAAAATTACTTTAAAGAACCCTTCTATCAAGAGCATATCAAATTGGTAAGTATAAAATTGAAAAAAAAAATACAAATGCGGACCTTTGGAGCTCTAAAAATATTGCTCAAATATCAACACAATAATAAATACGGCCCATCGAAATTTTTGAATGCTACAATTTATTCAAAACCTATAAGATAATTCTTGTTGATCTTAAATTTGTCCAAGAAGAAAGCATGAACTACAGAACATTTTTCATCGAATTTTTTCCTTACACATCTATACTAATATTATAAAGCGGAAAAGTTTGTTTGTTTGTTTGCTTGAACGCTCTAATCTTCGAAAGTACTGGGTGGATTTGGATGCAATTTGGTATGGAAGTAGCTTTAAACTTGAGGAAGGTTATAGGCTACGCTTTTTACGCGACTGCAAAAAAGGAGAGTTATGTTTTTACCATGATAGAATCCACGGGAGCGAAGCCCTGCGTGAGTACTAGTATTATATATATCACATCCCTACATCTTAAACATTTTTGCACTAATACGTAGAAGCAACCCTAAAGTATATGGAACAACAGTTTTTCAAAACAAAGTTAAGTTTGCCCATCACTCTCACTCATGATTTCGTTCATAGTCTATGTACTTCATCCAAGGTCGGTAATGTTTAGGTAATAATATATTCTGGGAAATAATGACACCCATTTTCGTAGTGGATGGAATATCTACGAGTTCGTATGGAACCTTTGATATGCGAGGCCAATTTTTTACTTGCGGGCGACGCTGACGTAAGCAACCGGTACGGTGACGTTAAACTTAATTTTTTTTATTTTTTTTTTTCGTTATACTTAAATGAAAATACTACTACGTGCACCAAACTTGTAGACGAGTGTAAAAGAGACAAAACGATAGTTTACCAAAAAAAAACAAGTTTTTGGTCAGTAACAGTATCAACAGGGATATTTAACGGGAAACAATAAATACACAAGCTAAATATCTTGTTTTAAGTTCTTATGATAAAAAATACAACCCACGTAGAGCAAATTTATACGGACAAACTACCATAGTGCCTATAGACAGTGATACTATATTTACAAGCCATAGCAGATATATTGATTACCGATTTACGTTACTCCTAAACTCCCCGCGTTAAGGTGGTAATATAAGTGGACCATCTGTGCCACGTCTCCCCTCGGGAGATGCACCAATATTTGAACATGGCGGTTTCTTCGACGCAAATAATAACATCAAATAAATTGTAAGTAAGTACAATTGCTCTTTTGGGAGATTAAATATGAGTTTAATATTAAATTTATGGGATTATTATGTATTGTTTTATTTATGGCATTTTGCACAGTAAATTTATCAATGCCATACCAACCATTTTTATTGTTTAAGCACAATGATGTATATGGCATACGCATAACGTGTAGGTATGTCTTTTAGGATCCTCTAGAAAATGTAGAAAATTTTCTAGAAATTTATTTATTTTACTCCATCAGCTTTTCAGTGGTTGCCGTGCAATAGAGATATGAATAAAAATAAGAAATTTTAATCATTCAAACATGTGTCAACATACTTACAGAATAAAAAATACATGCATGCAAGATCTTAAACAAGAGTGGGTCACAACATGACAATGGCATGCAAATATGTTAGGTACAATTATTATTGAATCTATTTGAATCGAAGATTTTAATTTTTTTACTTCAACCTACATTAAATATCAGTTACAGTTAAACAATTTTTTTATCTATAGCTATACATATACATATAATAAAACAGTAAAAAAGCGTGTCTGTACATTTAAATTTTATATAAAAATAATAATTGAGGTGGGTTAAGAAACGGTAACACGGCAAAAAAATAAAATAAAAGCCTGTCTATTTGTCCGTTTGTACACGCTAATCTCCGGACCTACTGGATGGGTTTTAATGAAACTTGGTATGTAGGTAGCTGACATCCTAGAATAATACATAGGCTACTTTTTATCCCGGAATTCCCATGGGATCAGGAGATACGCGGGAAACACTTCCACGCTAACGAAGTTGCAGCTATTATTCAATAATTTAACATCATCCCATTATTTATTACTAGCTACTGCCCACAACTTCGTTAGCCTAGTCGTTAGGATGTCAACTATCTACTTACTTACTAATTTCATTAAAATCCATCCAGTAGGTCGGGAGATTAGCGTGTACAAACAGACAAACAGACAGACTTTTTTTTTGCCATGTTACCGTTTCTTTACCCACCTCAATTATTATTTTTGTATAAAATTTAAATGTACTGATAGACACACTTTTTTACGGTTTTATTATGTGTATATAGATGTGAGCTAAAAGTGTATTCAACGGAAGTGTAATCAATGTAGTAGTAGTAGTATAAGAATATTTCTATTTGGTAGTCCTTCTATAGAACATTTACTAAAAAGAAAAAAAAAACCAACAAACAATTTTATTTCGTTTAGATACAATTGATAACAGCAGTCGTAGTCGCGTACGCAGCAGTCGGGTAAAAATAACTTTAAAGTACACTTTATTTGCAGCTTCTTACCGCTCAAATAACAAATATTCAATGACAAACCTATTCATCTATCATTACATTTAAATAACATTACGTGCTATATAGATATATATCTTAAAGATTCCAACATTCAACAACTTCAACTCAATCAGCTGCTACTTGTAAGTAATGATTATTTAATAATCATATAAAACTGTTATCTTGTCTCGACGACAATTCCGTGCAATTTGTCACTCATTATAAACTTGATTGTCACGCCAACGACCGCTCTTGACCAACATTCAGATGTTGTGACGGATAAAAGGTGTTTTCAAAGTACATTTTTGATCTTAGTTTGATATCACGGGGTCAAATCATGTAATTATGTAGATTCCCAATTTGATTTGATTTCGTACACAAATCAATACTTACAGTATTTGGTTAGGTGGCAAATGTATTGTCATATGCAATACATACATTTTATGTATGACAGCAAATATACAAAACCAAACGGTCGGATTTTTTTTTGTTAAAAAGAGAATTAGCAATGTGGGTTGAATTCACATTACCTACTATGAATATTCTTAACCCCTCCAACTAACCTAAATATGCTTGAGTCTGAAGTGGGTTCACGGCAATAGTGAATTGGGTGGGGTTCGAACCCGCCACCTCTCGAACACAAATCTAACACCTGATACATTAGGCTATTGACGCTTTAGGTTTCCAAAATATATTTTAATTCTATTTACATCAATTTGAAAAACTAAAATACTTCATAGAACTATTATTACTAGCGTAAAATACGAGTACTTACGTATCAAACAATAATTCTAATCACTTTTTACAATATACCTAACTTACATAATTATGTAAACTTCGACATGGACTCCTAATTGATAATTATGAACTTTAAAGCTTACTAAAATCGTCGTTGATCAACATGGGACAATATCACTAGTAAAAACAAATCCGTTGGAATGTAAAATATCTTTAGATTGTTAACTTACCATTGATTGTAGACCTGTGCGCTGATACGTCGCCTCTTGATTTCAGTTTATTATTGCTCGATGGGACACGGAGAGATTATTTACTGTCGTATGTTGATTGGCAATAATTGGCATACACATTTGAAATGTTTACTTCAAAATTATTCGAGAGTTTAAAATCTCGAAAGACATTTTATAATTTTAAATAATTTTAGCTAGGAAAACACAATTATATTTGGAGGCCACAATTATTTTAAGGCCTTCTATGAAAAGAGAAGTGCCACTTACTATTTATTATATATATAAGTACATGAAAATAAAATATTTTCGAGTGAATTAGTAAGCCGACTCCATACATACATTCAAGGAGTTTATTTTTGCCCAAAAATTTTATACTTTCCGGGGACCTGAACTCTACAATAAAGCAAATAAAGAATTGGGAATTTTTAATCATAATAAAACCAAATGTAAATTAGTACTAACAAACTGGCTACTAAAAATTAACTACACAAAAACTGAAGAGCTACTTGAAATAAAAAAGTAATGGGAACACTCACACATACAAGTGTATACATATCCCGACAAGCACACACGCACATACACACATACAATACAAACACATTATTCACATAGTACACCTTGAACACTATCCAAATTTAGTATTAGAAAGGCTCATATTATTTACTTATTTTTAATAGTTTTAAAATTTTACTTATTAGTTATTGTGTTAATGTTCTGGTAAAATTGATTGTAAGTAGGATATAAAATTTACTTCCATTTATTTTTATTAATTTTTAATTTTTTTTTCTCCAATATCATATAAACTTATTTGTAAACTTAAAATGTAATAATTTCCTTTAGGGGGGGGTCCCTGGTGTCCTGAAATACAAGTCACGGCTTAGTTTAGGCACCAGTCTCCCACAAATAAACATTGTAAATAAGTAGTTATGTTATCTTTACCATTTTTTTTTTTTTTGTTTTAGTGCATAAGTTTTATTTGTGGAAGAAAATAAATAAACATTATTATTATTATTATTATTATTTACTACCTATTTCATGAAGTTACTCACGCAATGTCCTAGCATTGAGTAAACTACCAATTATGCGATGATATATCGGGCCGCAACAAATTGTGATGGTCGCAGGTTGAAGATAGCTGAGTTACAGCTAGTCAAATGTAAAAAACGTATACTGGATACAGTTTCGAATATACCATACAATGTTTCAGTCAGCGCACACCAATATATCCATCCATTTCAACACAACAAAATAAAAATCACTGATGACAAATTTAAAATTCCACTCACATTCAACAGAAAAACAAAACAATATAGGTCAAAATTCTGGTTTCCAAATTCGAAATCAATAAATCAAACATCATGACAGGCCCAAGGGATACCACCAGGTTACAAAGTCCCTTAGGGCAGCCATCGGCTTTTAATTTAAAAGCTATTTGATGTAACAACTTGGTCCACCGACCGTGGGGAAACCACTCATTTCAGCTTATTTTCCACCGGTGTATCAATCAATCATGCCCATTGTATGAGAGTACAAACAATGACAGCTTTTTTTTTTACGAAAATGCTTTATTATAGGTGCGGTTCTTTTGTGCTTTCGATATTGGCCACCTTTCTCTTTAATAGTAAAATTTTTGTAACATTTTCTGAATTTTGTTTCTGACAGAGCCCATTATGATTTTAATCAATGTCATTGGAGTTTTTAAATACGCGTGAGATGGTATTATATTGGAGAGGTTTATTATGAGAAAAAATGAGAATAACATTATTTGATGAAAATAGAACTGAATGTTAGTTCTAAATTAATCCTCGAAAGCAATAAAATAAGGTTTATAGACGGGTCAGCTAATAGTTCTCCTGATCTATCCGAAGTCGGTCGGGACCACGGCGGCTAACCTCAGTGGGGATCACATCACCAACTTCCTAAGCAATGGCTACTACTAAGGGTCACAGCACACATATCAACTCAGGAGCGTATCGTCACCGCCTCGCCTTTCCCCTTGGCGTCAAACAGGCGTCCACGTAACGTAAGCGGATCAGAAGCTCCGACACTTCGACCCGGCTACAGCTAGGCGACGCCGCGCTTACGGCTCGCCAACCGCTGTTTAGAGTCACTTAAATCATATAAACATGGATATTTTCTTACTTCTTCTATGAGTTTCTCCCTATTCATCGTTATTTTTTTGTTAAAATTGAACCTTGTGAATGACAGCCAATGAAAGCACGTTCGGCAACGCAGACCGCGGGAGGGGCGTGGACGAAGAGACGTAAGCTAGGATACGGAGAGCCGTAAGCTAGGCTACGGAGAACCGTAAGCGCGGGAACCGCAAGTCGACCACACACCGCACCGAGGTTCGTGAGCTTGTCTCGAGGCGAGGCGATTACCTACGTTACGATTCCGATTAGTGTGCGTTGCAGTAGGGAGTTTCATACAAAAAATACTGAACGACTCGAGTTGATACGGTGATGATCCCTTTCCGAGTTGAAATTTTTAATTAAAAAAAACGCAAGAACACTTTTACCTCACCTGGGAATCGAACGCGAGACACACAGCAGGCAGACAGCAGTCGCGTTTGCGAATACTAAACCAACGTTGAAGTCCCTAAATTCTGTTCTAAATTTGAATAAATAGTATTACTAAAAGAAACAGTACCCAAAATTAAATTCTAGAAGACTTAACACACTTTGCAGAATTGTTGCTTATCTGAAAATGTTTCACGATGTATTTTTATTCCCATTTTACAATCTTACCAAACTGAATATGTTATAAATATTTTCTCGAATATTACCTTGCCATACCTTGCATAGCCTGAAGCAGAATTCGTGTCCAAATCGTATTTTTATCGGGAAATAGAATATGTATTAAATTTCTTCAACGAATTTATTTTATCAGTCCTAGTATGCTAGTTTGTTTTGTATTTTATTGTTATTAGCTGGGTCGGGGTTCTGTTTTGCCTACGGCCTCTCTCACGTTGATTTTTTATTCATGTTATGAAATGAATTGCGAGATTAAAACTCTGACAACAAGTACAGACTGTAGGACTTTAATTAATTTACTGATTATTTAGATAGATAAATTTTAAATTAAAATCGTCTCAGGATTGTAGCAAGCAAGTCAATTCAGTCCGCTATTTACATACAACCTTAAAACATGCATTCATCTGAGAAACAATATAATCAATGACTCACAAAACATATCAGTAACCATTTTCAAATCAAATGTATACACTCGAACAAAATTCAGCATAGTTCTACGAAACTAAATTAAAGAAACAAAGGAAAGATGCCAGACAGGTCTGAGCAACGCGTTGCGGCGCCAACAACCTGCATAAAACAATTTCTTGCGCCAGCAGTTCCAACACTGACTCCAGAAAGAGGAAATTGTAAGCCTGAACTATTTATAGCTACTAAAGGTGCAACCCGACTTTATAGGACTTTTGATAAATACTCTCAAGTATTAACTGAAACGGCAACTAAGTTTCAGGCAATTTTCGGTGAGTACTTCGTACAGACCTATAACGTTGATACATAAGTAATTTAATTTTAAAGTTCAATGGGAATAACGCCTAAAGTAGAATCTCGTCGAAACTCGACTTTCCTTATTAAGGTCACGGGGATAAAGTAGTTGCGAACTTTGTCACTAAAGTGGAATTGATGAATTTGGTTTCTATTTTCGTCCTATTAAAGATTGAAAGATGAGAAAACTTTGATTTATACTGTATAATATTTTGTTGAATTTATAAATTAGATTACTTTACAATATCAGAAATGTCTACAAAACTAGGCAATCCATCTCTATAATTTTCTTATATGGCTTTTTATTCCACAGTTAGTTTTAGCCCGCAGTTTTTCCAATAATTAGCATAAACCAAGCCTTTAGGCGGCTCTCATCTGTATGATTGTAAAAAAATCATCAAAAAATAAACCAGATAGTTTTGGCTTGAAAACGTAAAAAAAAAACGAATTTTTAGTTCTAAAATATACAAAAAGTTCAATTTAATATTATTAGAAAGTAGGTGTTTATTACGATCACTCCTAGTAAACCTGTGTTATTTTTTTTTAATAAAGGGAACTAACAATGTGTGTAGAATTCACATTATTAGCAATCTTATTAACCACTCAAAATATGCTTGTGTCTGGCGTGGGTTGACGGTAATAATGTAATGGGTGGGATTCGATCTCGCAACCTCTTGATCCTTGATCTTGATCCTCTTGAACCTTAGGCATCAGGCTATTGACGCTTAATTATTTTAGTAGGTACCTATGCGTATTCTCTTAGCGTTAGCTTGGTCTTAATGGACTGTGATATCAATTTAAAGTTAAATTAGTTATCGACGCCTTAGAGTGAAAACCTCGTAAGTGAAAAAGGCGTAACTTTTCAGGAGGAAGAAAAATCTGCGTGCTATAAAATTTTTGTACGGTTTTCTTTATGTTTTTTTTTTTTATTCATTTATATGTAAATTTAACCCGTTTTTATATCCAGAACTGTTCGATATTATGTATAATATGAAAAATATTATACATAATATCGAACAGTTCAGAAATGCATAATCCATGGCCTGATTACGCTAAACTGACGATGCGATGCGAGTGTTTACGAGGTTCTCACTTACTTTCATAGATAGCGTTTCGAGTATCGAATGAATATATTAGTGAGATCAGGATGTGCGTTGCAAGGATTGCTTTCTGGAAACGCAATAAAAAAAATTTGGACAAAAATGTACTCCCGAGGTTTTCACTCTAAGGCGCGAAGCGTGCGTTGTGGCGCGACGCCGGTACACCAGGTTCCGCAAGCGCCGCACCCGACCTTCGGATGCGGCGACTGTAGAGGCGGAGCTGTACGAGGGCTACAGGGCAGCGAAGGCCGTCCTCCGAGACGAGATCTGGCGGGCCAAGGAACTGGCCCGGGAGGAGATGCTGGCGACTCTGGACGGGGACCCATAGGGCCGCCCCTACAAGTGGGTGCGAGAGAAGCTCCGCCCCTGGGCTCCCCCGTTGACGCAGAGTCTCCAGCCTCAGTTCTTGGAGGACGTGGTGAGCGCCCTGTTCCCATCGCGAGGGGAGCACGCTCCCCCGCCCATGGCTCCGTCTCCGACGGAACCTGAAGCTGGCGCAAACGCGGACCACAGCGACGACGACGTCTACGACGCTCCAGAGGTGACCGAGGTAGACTTGAGAGTGGCGGTACAACGGCTCAAGGCCAAAAATACCGCCCCAGGACCCGACGGCTTGCCAGGGAAAGCCTGGGTCCTGGCCTCGGAGACTCTCGGGCCTCGACTAGGGGGGCTCTTTAGCGCATGCCTGGAGAGGGGCCAGTTTCCGCTTCGCTGGAAGACGGGAAAGCTGGTCCTGATCCAAAAAGCCGGGCGCCCTGCGGACTCTCCGTCCGCATTCCGGCCCATCGTGCTGCTCGACGAGGCGGGCAAGCTCTTGGAAAGAGTAATTGCAGACCGCCTCTTCGGGCACCTGAATCGGGTGGGCCCGGATCTTGCGGACTGCCAGTTTGGCTTCCGCAAGGGGCGCTCGACGGTGGACGCGATATCCCGGGGCAGGGTCGTCTTGGCGGTGTCTTTGGACATCACCAACGCCTTCAACACCCTGCCCTGGAGTTGCATCAGGGAGGCACTCCGGTATCACCGGGTGCCGACCTACCTCCGTCGCATAGTCGAGGACTACTTGACGGACAGAGCCGTCATCTACCCCGGTCACCGGGGAGAGTGGAACCGGCGAGAGATGTCGTGCGGTGTCCCACAGGGATCGGTCTTGGGGCCGCCCCTGTGGAACATCGGATACGACTGGGTGCTGCGCGGCGACCTCCCTGACGGCGTCAGCGTAATATGTTACGCTGACGACACGCTCGTCCTGGCGCAGGGAGAGTCACACCAGGCGGCGGCCGACCTGGCGACGCAAGCGGTTGCGACAGTCGTTCGTAGGATCCGGCAGTTGGGACTCGACGTGGCGCTGCACAAGACAGAGGCCATGTGCTTCCATGGCGGTCGGAACGCGCCACGGTCCGAGTCCCACATAACGGTGGAGGGGGTTCGCATCGGCGTAGGGAGGACGATGAAGTACCTGGGACTCGTCCTCGACAGCCGGTGGAACTTCAGGGAGCATTTCCTGAGTTTGGCCCCAAAGCTGAACCGGGCAGCAGCCGCCTTCAGGCGACTCCTGCCTAATCTCAGCGGGCCAAACGCCTCCTGCCGAAGGCTGTACGCTGGCGTCGTGCGGTCCATGGCCCTCTACGGGTCCCCAGTGTGGGCCCTGTGCATCCGGACGCGACCACTAAAGTTGGTCGCATGCCAGAGGGTCATGGCTATCCGAATGATCCGGGGATACCGCACGATCGCCGGCGAATCAGCCAACCTCCTTGCCGGATTGTTGCCCTGGGATCTGGAGGCGACTGCCCTCCAGCGCGTCTATGAATGGCGCGTGGAGGCGCAGCACCGGGGCGTATCCCCGCTGCCTCGAGAAGTCGAGGCGCGGCGGGAAGAGCTCCGGCGTGAGCTCAGGGCAGTATGGAGGGAACGACTGTCGCAACCGAAGGCCGGGCACGCCGCAATTGCGGCGGTAAGACCCCTCTTTGAAGAGTGGCTAGATCGGCGTCACGGCGTCCTGACCTACCGCATGACGCAGGTCCTCACCGGACACGGAAGTTTCGGGAGGTACCTGTGTCTGATGGAAAAGGAGGAAACGCCTGGGTGTCACCACTGCGAGGGTCGCCCTGAGGACACAGTCGAGCACACGGTGCAGGACTGCCCCGCTTGGGCAGAGCACCGACGTGTCCTCACGGCGGCGATAGGCGGAGACCTCTCGCGCCCGGCATTGGTCGAGGCCATGCTGCGGGGCGAGAGGGAGTGGGAAGCGGTCGCCTCCTTCTGCGAAGCAGTCATGCTTCCGAAGGAGGAGGCGGGCCGCGTGAGGGAGAGGATGGCGTCCTCCCTCCAGCCCAGCCGCAGTGGTAGACGCCCACGGCGTCGGACGTCGGCCGACGATCTCCGGCCACCGTAGGCGCGGGCATGCGGACAGCGAGTAAAGGGCAACTCGCTGTCCGACCATGGACCATGCCCGGGTCGACGGCGCGTCGTGTTCCACGCGCGCCTCAAAGAGCGTCAGCAATATGACGAGGCCCCCCGTAGAGGGCCGAAGCCTGCCGGGGTCGTGGGACTCATCCCGTTACCGTGACCCCGGTACGTAAAGGGTTATGAAGGAACACCGTGGATTTTAGTCAGTAAAAGTCTGACAGTCCCTCCCACCCTGCCCGGGGTGGGAGGACTTATTTGATAATTTTACCACGCTAAAAAAAAAAAAGAAGGTGACGTTATATACCAATTATAATTAAAATAATACCCAACGCTTAAAAAGCAAGATCACAAGAGCTTACACAAAACATCAAAACCCATAGCTATAAACCCTACAATATTACGTACTACTACGGATGCCATTACAGAAAGTTTCCCCGTAATAAAGTTAGAAGCATCAGACAAACGTGATGGCTCCTGACATTTGTACCAGACCAGACTCGCGACTACGAACAGATGTCAACCATAGATATTAGTTCTGCTAGACGATTTAAAATTTAATCAAGGAGTTGAACTAAAGTGAATTGCTTTATAAGCTGGTCTGGCCTAGTAGAAAGATACATATAGACGAATGTACATATAAATTTAGCTATGAACTAAGTGATACATCTAACTTTACTTCGTGTCTATAAAAAGGTAATACAACATAAAGTCGCTTTCCGCCTTTGTTCGCACCTTTCGAACTGACAATTCAACGCAATTTCATTTCAATTTCAAGTATTGGAAGAAAGGTTTATATGATGTATAATACATGCATGTTATAGTACTGAAAACTCAAGGATTTCAAAGATTTGTAATGAGTAGTCGTGACAAACATATTTTTGTGAGGTTAATGCACACAACAAAAAATAATTAGTTACTGAAGTAGGTTTTTGTAACAATACATTATTATTTATCTATCTAATTACGTCAGATCGTTGTGCATTTAGAAGAAAATTGCCCTTTACAGAATATAATTAAAATGTAATGTAGGTATTACCTTAGATAATACCAGACATTTGTACAATATATTTTAATTTAATAATAATAAAATAAATTAATCGATGCCCATTGACATATATTCTGTTTTTTTTTACATTGGATTCGTGTCGGGTCAGAGCGAGTAGTCTAACTATAAATTGAAATCTGCAAATTTAATTGATTTAAATAATTATTAAAATATACAGAACGTATTTCTTTTGAGTTCATCAAAATTATACAGTAAATAATAAAAAAAATTGGCCAATTGCAACAGACTCATACTTTAGACTCACCCATGAAGGGTTCCGTAGTAACTACGCAAAATAACTTTGTTTTACATAGTGTTTGTATCAATTACAAAGTTAGATTTACGGTTGTAAAAAATATGCTATATTTATTTATTTATTAAACCTTTCTGCAACACAAAATGTACAAAGGCGGACTCAATGCCATAGGCATTCTCTACTAGTCATCCATGAGTGGTGAAGAGATGACATGGCAGGTGCGTAAAAAAACCTAAGTACATAATATATTCAAAGTAAAGTCTTATTACAATTATATGTATTCATAAATAACTATTATAAACTTACATACATATTTATCATAATACATACCAAATATATATATAATATAATTATACTATATATTAATAAAACTCGCCCGTGAAGAATTCCGTAGTAACTATAATAATATAATATGTATATTTATTTGACGAAAAAAACCTTACAAAGTTCTTAAAACTAGCTTATTTACATTTTTTACAACTACGCCAAATAACTTTGCTTTTCATAGTGTTTGTAAGAATTACAAAGTTATATTTGCGGTTTTAGAAAATATGCTGTATCACAAAAACTGCTAACCCGATCTAGTTCAAACCAATTTTGGTTGAAAGTTTACATTAAGATCTACAGACATATATTTTGTTTAGATTTTCACTCCAGTATTATAGAAGTTAGAGGGGGGGGGGGGGGGGGGCACACGTTTTACCACTTTGGAAGCGTATATCTTTTAGACAATTTACTTTATGAAAAAGTGATTTTAGAAACCTCAATGTCATTTTTAAAGACCTGTCTATAGATACCACACACGCATAAGTTTCATGAAAAAAAAAATATATTTTCAGATTTAGTTCCATGTATGGAGGAAAATTAAAAAATATTTAAAATAAAGGGGGGCTCCCTTTATTTTAAATATTTATTATTTTTTTTCTTAAAATCGGAAGGCGGTTTTAAGAAATACTTAAGAATTAATGTTAAATAGCTGTATATATATGTAAATAGTAATTTTTAAAGACCTGTCTATACATACCACACACGCATAGGTTTCTTGAAAAAAAAAATATTTTCAGTTTTAGTTCCATATATGGGGAGCCCACCTTTATTTTAAATATTTATTTTTTTAAATCGGAAAGCGATTCACAGAATACATCTACTTACCAAGTTTCACATGTATAGTCTTAATAGTTTCGGAATAAAATGGCTGTGACATACGGACGGACGGACAGACAGACAGACGGACAGACATGTCGAAACTATAAGGGTTCCGTTTTTTGCCATTCGGCTACGGAACCCTAAAAAGTCATAGAAACGGGGTTATGAAAACTCTGCTTCCACTATTTGCTTTGAAAATAATCCCGCAACTTTCTCTTAAGCGCATATTGACTGGTGGCCGTCCTGATATCAAGAGGTAGTGCATTTCACAGAAAAATAGATTGAATATAAAAGGAAGAATGAATAAAATCAGAAGTATGAGAAGTACAGAGTAAGGGAAGATTATCGGAAGAGCGCAGACTTTTAGCGTGTGAAGAACATATTAATTGAAAATGAGAAATAAGGTAAGAGGGACGAGTAGGAGAGTTTAGCAAAGAGAAAAGCGTAGTCAAGGCACGCAAACTTCTTCTCTGGCGAATGGGCACCTATTTGAGCTCGGTTCTGTATCTAGTTACGTGGTCAAATTTTTAAAAATTGAATTAGAACAGGATACAGCTATTCATCAGCTATTCGAGCTTATCCAGCAAGACCGCATTTAAGTCAAAGTAGCACACGTCACCATAGTCAATTATGGGGAAAATTAAAGTCTGCACAAGCATTGTCTTGGTTTTTGCAGGTAAATAGTTCCTCAGACGGTACAGGCATCGCAAAGTCCCGTTGACTCTTTGACTGACACTGCAAACCCGACTTTGCCAGCCAAGCACAGAATCAAGATGCAAATCGAGATCTTTAACGCTAGAGCTAATTGGTACGACGGTGCCATTGAAAATTATTGGAGGGAGTGAACTACCTGGCACTCTACCGATCGTACGTAAGTTTCCGATCACAATGGCCTGACACTTTGAGGGGTTTACAGACACCCCAAATCTATCTCAAAAACTGCTGACCCGATCTCGTTCAAACTAATTTTCATTGAAAGTTTACATTAAGGTCTACAGCATATATTTTTTAGATTTTTCACTCTATTATTATAGAAGTTAGAGGGGGGATAATATTTTTCCACTTTGAAAGCGTATATCTTTTAAAGGATTGACTTTATGAAAAAGCGGTTTCAGAAACCTCAATGTTATTTTTAAAGACATTTCTATAAATATCACACACGCATAGGTTTCATAAAAAAAAAATTTTTCAGTTTCAGTTCCACGTATGGAGAGCCCTCCTTAATTTTTATTATATTTTCATTTTTTTCTTAAAATCGGAAAGCGGTTCACAGAATACATCTACTTACCAAATTTTACGTGTATAGTCTTAATATTTTCGGAATAAAACGGCTGTGACATACGAACGGACGGATATACATGACGAAACTTTAAGGTTTCCGTTTTTTGCCATGCGGCTACGGAACCCTAAAAAACAGTTAATGAAAATTAATTTGTTCGTTTCACTACCATTTCCCCTGATGGCAAGCGACAATGTCATCGAAAAATAAGGACGCTTACCTAGAAGTAACCTATTTATTTTTGATATAGAAACCTCCAGGCTACAGCTATCAGCAAACAGAGACCCCAGCAGGGAATTCCAGTCCTTAGCTGTATGCACAATGAAAGTATTCCCAAAATGCTTTGTGCGTATGTGTGGGTTGTCCACCTGTAACGATAACGCGATCGATTCGTAGATGAGCGTCCTAAATTGTATTACTTATGAAGAACCTACGCAATTGGGTGGACCTGTTTGGTCAGAGGAAGCTTTTGTCAGTACAAATACTTGATAAGAAAACTCACATAATCCTCACATTCACATTCATCAATTAATACTTATCCTTAGGGTTGGTTTTCTTGTTTTATGTTAAATAAGTAATTATCAGTTTAGATACCCTTCTCGTTGAAATGTGTATTTACAAAATGTAGCCCAAGGATGAAGCAAAGACTAAAAGTGCTATCTACATACTAGCTAGGTGAAAAATCCACACGCGTATGAAGACACTCTTGTCTTCATACGCGTCACACCTCAACACAAAGAGGTCTTATCGTTCAATCGGGAGATAAAGGTGTTGTTAGGCTTGGTTCATATAGGAAACTAAATGTTGAAGACTGTAGCTATCATGCACTAGCATGATAGCTACAGTCTATCTAGATATACCTATTTACATACGTACCTATATACAAAAGGCTATGCTAGTCGATATACCTATTTACATACGTACCTATATACAAAAGGCTTTGTCTTTATAGATCAACATATTGATGGATAACCGCACAGTATAAAAAGATGGTTGTGGAGATTAAACAATTGAAGGACGTTTTACGATTTTATACGATGTGGGCATTTGATAAAGGGTTTTAGGACATAAACCCCTAGTGGGTAAAATAGAGGATGGAATAGGCCAATGTACCTATAGTGAATACGAGCCTAATGAAATAACAATGGTTGCCCTTTTAAGTTTTTTTATAACTACCTACTGCCACAATCCAATTTAGGAGATATTAGACTTTGTATGAAAGGTGTGTCAGTCCTTCCATTCCTTTGCCTAACTTAAAAGTTGGTATGAATAATAAATCGAAAGTAATAAATGTAATCATTATATGTTATAACTTCAAAAGAACTTAAAGTCCTGACTCATTCAGCGTCTCATAAACGAAATTTTTTCCGGTTGGAAAATCGTCGAATGACTTCTTCCGCTCTGGATGGAGCAGAAGAAAGTGTCAGACTTCTACTGACTGAAAACCCACCCTGTTCCTTCAGCTTCAGTTCTGGAGCCGCATTACCTCATTAGAACATTCACCCCAACCCCGGCAGGCAATGGTCCTATGGGGCCCCGTCACCCGCGCTGACGGTGAGCTGCCTCTGCTTATCCACAAGCCCGCGCCTACGGTAGCCGGAGATCGACTCGCGTTCCCCAACGCCAGAAGCGTCTTTCGTGGCGGCTGGGGCGTGAGGAAGAGAGTTGTCTCTCCCTGTCTCATCAACGCCATGGGTCAAACCCTAAGATCTAGTGAGCTACTTTTTCCTCAGAGGTTTGCTTTATGACTTGTACTAGAAATAAGAATAATTATTTGTGCAACCACTATGGAAGTGTAATTGGATTTTTTTGCATATCTTATCAATTACACGAAACATATAAATCGATGCGGACAAAGTCAAGGGCACAGCTAGATTTTTATTAACTAGACTGTTTCTTGTTATAATAAAATCGGCATGTTTTCTTTCACCTTGTAGGGTACATTATGATTGTGGCCCATAGAAGCCATCTTACAGTGTGACGATACGATATCGTGATAATAGGTCATTGTTCAAGTTTAGTCTGTCTAATCTATTTTAAACAAAGCTTTTCTCCCGAGTTAAGATACTAATGGGTTGTGCAGGCCATATAAATTCTCTCTAGAAAATTTATTTGGCATAATATCGATGAAAGAGTTTTGGAGAAATCCCATAGCCTTTTAGCACATCTCTAAGTAATCTAGTGTTTCAGTTTAACGTTCTTAACACACTTAGGAATTTTCGTAACGATTAATAAAAATGAGATCTGTCATATCAAAATACGCGCTGTAACCTTGATATGAGAAACATTTAATTAGTTGTACGGCCGATCTTAAACGAAGTAATTATTTTACATCTAGCTTGCGACATCGGTCTTCTAAACGAAGTGTGAAATAACAAAGAACGAAATTGAATGAATGACTCAGTAGAAGAAATAGTCTAAAATTGTCACGCGATTCCAGCTTTGAAATTCAAATAGGCGACGCGATGCTCCAGTAATATGTAGACTGATTGAATTATAGGAACAGTGAACATTTATTTACGTGAAAACCTTGTGTGTATTTTGGAGATTTTCTGTAGGTCGTCATAAAAAATAATGGTTTATAAGAAATATCTAACTTACTTTACAAACGCTGCTGTAGAAGAGTGACTTGTCGTTAATGTTTTTTTTTCTGTATAAATACAGTATGATAACTAACAAAGGGCGTTCCCGTTAACCCGCAATAGTATAAGCACATCAATTAGATCAACGCACACGGGGCCCGTCATTCATAAATAAATTGCGACGTTGCCGTCCTTCAAGTACGCGTATACAGAGTGTTTCTTTTACGTATCAATTTAACTTTTTAGTGAATATTTTAATATAAAAAAATAAAAACATTTTGTTTTCGAATGGTAATATTTTTTTTAGAATGTATGGATGCTATACTAGTACGGGTTAACGGGAACGCCCTCTGTTAGTTAACATACTGTACATGTTATACATAATTATATGCAGTAGTCTGTAAAGTCGTTATGGGAGATTTTTCAAATATCCCTCCCAAAAAAAAAACTTTTTAGCAAAACATAAAACCGACTTCCACTTCTACTTCGTGGTCGGAGGTTTTGTATTTTCTTTTTTTTTTCAAACACTGCCTTCCGAAATTAAAGTTATTTTTGGCTTTGTAGTGTTTTGATATGGAAGTAGGTTTAATTATTTGACAAAAAGTTTTTTTTTTCACGCTTTTTAGTGGATCGGTTACCAAATGTTGCTTTTCCCGATGCAGAGCCGTTAATTTTTGAGCAGTGCTCCTGGTACTTCACCATCAGCTCTACTTCACCATATGCATTGTGACGAGCATAAAGTGCTTAACATCCATATTCAAGTAATCGAATTGCAATCCACGAAATACTTATTATTGAGTAGTTTCGGTGGCCACATGTGGTCTTCATCATCAGTTTCACTTCCCCAAATGATGCATTTCGAGAGCAACTGCACAAGGTACTATAAAAAATACCCAAAACGCTATAGGTGTGCCTATAATATTCGAAGAGTTCCCTCGATTTCTCCATGATTCCATCATCAAATCCTAACATGACGACAATGGAACCAACTAGAAAGTTTGAAAGTTTCAAACAAAAAAAAGAAGAGAAGAGAGTTCGAGATGAATCGAGAACCTCCTTTTTTTGAAGTCGGTTAATTATTAAATTCTTAAATTGTTTTTATTACGCATATTGGTTCTTAAATAAAATTTATTGTTACAAGTTATTTTGGTTCTTTTTCTCCGCGAGGCCTCCTTACTGTGAAGCTCTACTTGAAGTCGATACAATTTACAATCAGTACAGGTGAAATCATATGAGAACCATGTAGGTTAATGTTTTATCACGAATGTAACAACCTACTTCGTTCTGAATATTATGCAGAGAAATGTCTGAAATGGCCTTTTGAGGAAAGAACCACGCAGATTTGAGTGGATCTGTCCAGTCTGTGCCAGCCTTTGTCAGTGAGTCTGTAAGCTCAAGTTATTCGCCTTGGCGTGGTAAGTACTCCACTAGAATATGTCATAATGTTTTCTAACAAAAATAGGAGAAACTTCGAAAACGTAGTTAGCTAAATATGTAAACACCCTAAGACACAAACACAATTGTACTTAACAAAAGATCTCATGGAATTGTTGGGTTGCCTAAAGCGCTTGCCTGCAATTAGGGGAGAGGTGACCAAAATGGCCTTCTAACAGGAAAACATCATCCCCGAAAGGTTTGGACAATGGATTCCGAAATAATCAGTTTTCCCCTTCTCAGAATGTTATTGTCAGTGTTTGCCTCAGGTTTAAGATGATTGTTTTTGGACGATGGCAATTAGGCAAATTAGCGGGACAAACAATAGAAAGGGACAAAATTCAGAAATTGTTCCAACTATTTTAGGTAAAAGGTTGGAAACATCCCTTTTGTGAAGTTACTTTTAAGTAAGCGTGCTCCATCTTCGACCACATCATCACTTACCATCAGGTGAGATGGTGGTCAAACCCAACCCTATTATCAATAAAAAAAAACCTAGATGTCCAGATTTACTTATCAATTTGTTGAAGAATTGCTGATTAAATTTATTAATTTTGTATTTACCAATTCATTCAAACTAAATAAACATTTTTTTAAATTGATATAAGCTCGCGTTTGACCACCATCTCACCTGATGATAGGTGATGATGTGGTCGAAAATGGAGCATGCTTGCCTAGAAGTAACCTATTCACTCTTGACTTAAAGACTCCCAGGTTATAGCGATCAGGAAACACAGACTTCGGCAGGGAATTCCACTCCTTAGTAGTACGCACAATGAAAGTATTCCCAAAACGTTTCGTGCCTATGGGTGGGATGTCCACCATGTAAAGATGGCGCATCGCCGTCTGTCTTGTAGTCCGATGATGGAACGGGCTTGGCGGAATTAGATTGTGTAATTCCATCGCACACTCCCCGAAATTTAACCGATAAAAAACCGATTGACTTGCAACTTGTCGTCGATGTTCAAAGCTCTGGAGCTTTGATTCGACCAGTGAATCGTTGCCAATGAGTCTCTTGGCCCGTTTCTCGATAGACTGAAGCGCGTCCAGTTGGTATTTCGTAGATCCATCCCAAAGATGAGAGCAGTACTCCATACACGACCGAACCTGGGCTTGATAGAGATTGATCGCATCTGTTCCGGTGTGAAGTACCGTCTCACCTTTGCTAGGATTCCCAACTTTTTTGCTGCTAGCTGAGCCTTAGCCTCGATAAACGGACCAAAATTGAGGATGGAAGTTAATGTTACCCCAAGAAACTCAATAGGAACGGTTATTGGCACGGTTACACATCGGAAAGTAGGAGCCGGATGGAATTGACTCCTTTTTGCGGAGAAGAGACACACCTAGGTCTTAGCTCCATTAAACTTGACCAGTTGGCATCACCCCATTCGGAGACAGCCTTCAAGGACAAGTTCAAGCGCCCAACCATGTCCTCATGGAGAGACTGGATCTGTGACCAACCAGCACGGGCGCTGGACACATATCTCACAGCAACTGTGCTGTCGTCTGCATACCCAAAGGTACCGGGCATAAGCAGATCATTAATGTGCAGCAAGAAAAAAGTTGCTGAGAGAACTGACCCCTGAGTGGAATTCCCTGCCGGAGTCTGTGCTTCCCGATAGCTATAACCTAGGGGTCTTTAAGTCAAGAGTGAATAGGTTACTTTTGGGTAAGCGTGCTCCATCTTCGACCACATCATCACTTACCATCAGGTGAGATGGTGGTCAAACGCAAACCTATGATCAATTAAAAAAAAACTCCTGAGGGACACCCCGGCATTAATTGCCAATTGGCCAGACGAACAGCCGTCAATAACCACTCGAATGGACCGATCGCTCAGGAAGTCTTTAATCCAAACGCAAAGTTGAGTAGGTAACCCGAAAGAAGGAAGCTTAGCAATCAGGTTGTCGTGCCAGACCCTATCGAAGGCCTTGGAGATGTCAAGGTAAACAGCAAGTACTTCCCCATGGCCTCATTCCAGATGTGAATGGCCTACGCTAGAAGATCCCCAGTTGACCAGTTTTTGTGAAAGCCGTATTGCCGTAAATCTCGTATGAGCTGCTGGTAATCAGTGATCCAGATAATGAGGAATATTTTCATTTGTGTAGTACGAAAGTAAAATATGTTATAAACGAGTATTATTTATAAATAAAAAATACCAGCTCTTACAACTCGATCATAATTTTATTTTTACGTAGGTTCTACGGAGGGGTTCTATTGTTTGGATTAGGTACTTTTCTTGTCAGCAATTTGGGTGCTTTTAAGCGCGATTAATCCATTAGAACGCATTTCAAACATGATTAAGCAACGTTGCTACTTTTATGCTACCCTTTAAGGTTCCAAAAACCATTATACGCCATCTTAATGCTGTTCTTTTCAGTAACAAGGAACAATTTATTTAAGTGGGGAAGCACACAGCTTGTTCATTTTGTTGCGCAATAAGAACCCCTTAGACGTTCAAAAGGGCGATTGTGCCGCAAGAATAAAAAATCTGAAATATCATCCCATTTACGGGAGAAAAACGATTAAACCGATAACAATGGAAAACAACGCCTTGAATCGCCTTTATAAATCAACAAAACGCAACAGTCCACTTGTTAAAAAGTTACGTAAGGTTTTAATTTAACCGTTTAAAGATCTTCGGGTGAGTAGTAGTACCCCATACAGAATGACATTCCAGCAGTTCAAATACTCTAAAAATAAGCGTGATGTTTATGCTTCAACATAACGTCCCATTTCCGAGCACAGTGTCAGTAAAAGAGGCACAAACGTCAGTCGTGTCAAGCCTTGCCCGCATCTGCACGAGCCATAAACAATCACTGATTTGGAACGCAACTACTTTTTTTCCGAAGGCATTTGAATAAAAAAGGCGCGAAAATAGAATGTGTCAACCTTGAACTTTTATTATCTGTACTGTTTGTGTTTTGTTTCGTAAAAGGAAAATGTTTTTTACAATGAAGATAAAAATTGTTTTTTATGCTGTTTTCGTCATATTGTTTTCAAATGGTGAGTTAAATTTTTTATCCAAACTGATGTAGCTAAGTTTTAATAGGTTGTTACGATTTATTTACGTTAGACTTTGAAGTTCTCTATTGCTTATGCAATGAACTAAGACTAGTGTGTACCTATTCTATTGCCTATTATTTTTGCATTCCGGTTGACTTGTGCTGTTAATAACATGCAAAAGTAAATAAACAAGTCCTTACCTACTGCGTCAGAATCAACTGGTCAATGGTTGGTCGGTGTATCCTTACCACATTAATAGGTTAAAATCTATATATTTCGCATCTAATAATGATTTTATGTCCGTAATAAGTTAAGTTTATTATCAATAGGAAAAACTACGATGATGTTTCGAAAACCTTGAAATCGGTAGGTATGGATGTATCATAGCAAAAGAGGAGAAAAAGTTAACATCCTAAAATATATTTGTTGTTACTATAACATAACTCATAACCGAATGTTATTAACACGAGACAACAATAGAATAGATTTGACATTGGTTAAGTGATGATAATTATTTTGTTTAAACTAGTTTAATTAGTTGGTCACGGTTTTCTTTTATTTATTTATCAAATGACTTCCCACTCTGGGAACGGAGGAAACAGACTTCAGAGTAGTATTTATTATGTTACTAGCGCTTCGCTCGCGACTTCCTCCGCGTGAATTTTGAATTAATTTATAACCTATAGCACTTAAAAAAAATAATTCGTTGGAGATTGCCCACTATTTATCCGATCTTTCCGCGAAGGTCGAGCATTTAAAATCCAACAGTGCGTTTATATTTGCGCATTCATTTCATTGTCATTCCGGAATATTTATTTGTGCTTTATTTTTCTTTTATAACATGTTGTTGCCATATATAATGTAGCAAGCCAGTTGTAGATATCCATAGCTTGATGTAATTGGGAAACCTATCAAGTAGTAATGCGAATCTATCTATAGATCGTTGTGACCGCGATTCTACCCTCTGGTGGAAAGTTTTAATCCTTTTGGATGAAAACTATGTGAATTACTATTATCTAAAAACTTACGTCATTGGCAAAATTCATACTAATATTATAAATACGAAAATGGAACTGTATATTCATTTTATTTATGTCGAAATAAAGTCGCGAATTGATGTGACATTGTATGTAATGTGTTAGGGTCTAGGAAATGATTTTTTTAAGAAAAATTATTGAAATTTCTATGCAAGTCGTGATTCTCCGTATGTTATTTAGTTTGTACATACATCAATTAATTATTATGCCTCAATGGCACGATGGTTAATGATGAAATTTACTTAAATATAATCGATCATAGCCTAAAATAGAACTCTGGATATTTAGTATCCAAGTATTTTTATCCTGCCGGGGTTGCGGGAATATTCTAACAAAATATCGAAGCCCCGGAATGCAAAAGCAACTGAAGGAGCAGGGTGGGTTTTTAGTCAGCGGGAGTAGTAATTTGATGATTTTCCACCAAAAAAGAAAGAGTAATTTTTATCCTATGGGATGATTTTTGCCCTTCACGTTGATAAATATACCTATGTATGTACGTTATTTATACAAACAAACTTATTAATACAAATAAACTTGTACAATTGTACATATATTCAGTGTAATTGTATATCATTTGCACTAATAATGTCTGCTCCCGAGAAGTTTGCGTGCATAAAAACACAAGGTCAAAGCAATTTCGCAGAAGTACCACCCAATAAACAAGTTGCAGGTCAATTATTGTATCAATAGACAATGATCTTGGCCAACACTTTGAGTGTCAAGTAAGCACAATGATTGATCGCAAGGACTTCTACAGAATTATATTTTAAGATGAGAATGCAGACTTCTGTAAGAATACTTTTAAATTTAGAACGCGTCGGTAAACTAATTTGGTATCAAATTAGTTTAAAAGTATGCTCTGCTTAGCCGTTATTTGACTGATACTTGTGTGCCGTTATTTGATTGAATAGATTTCTTATTTGGGGTTTCTTATCGTTCGCTTTACGTTAAGAAGATTCAAGGTTATGATATTTTCTATTATAATGAATCTATCTATTAGCTTCTTTACATATAAATAAACTAGTACTCACGCGGGGCTTCGCTCCCGTGGATTCTATCACGGTAAAAACATAACTCTCCTTTTTGCAGTCGCGTAAAAAGTAGCCTATAACCTTTCTCAAGCTTCAAGCTACTTCCATACCAAATTACATCCAAATCCACTCAGTACTTTCGAAGATTAGCGCGTTCAAGCAAACAAACACACAAACAAACTTTTCCGCTTTATAATATTAGTATAGATTAAAGTGTCTGTGCCTGTGGTTTTTAAATATTTGTGTTTTTTCAACTGCTTATAGCTAGATTACAAGACACTGAATCACAATAAAAAAATAAAATCTGTCCGTTCGGTCGGTCTGTGTTTTGTTTGTCCGAGCTAATCTCTCGAACGGCTGCACCGATTTTAATGGGATTTTCACTGGAAGAAAGAGGAGGTTATAGGGCAACATATACTTGGATTCTGGAATATCCACGGGACTGAGATTTACGGGGGGAAAACCGTGTAGCTACTATCTCATGCAGTAGAAGTCATGGGCGGAGCTAGTTATTATAATAAATAAAACGTTCTTTAACCAGTTCTAAAGACTTGTCATCATGCCCATTTCTAGACGTTTTTTAAGTACTACCAGCATATGTTGGTAGTAAAAAATATCGAACAGCAATTTAATAATAAAGTTGAAAGCAAACTACAAAAATAGGGCTGTCAAAGCGTGCCAGTGTTCTGTATTATGAAGTTGGTGCAACTCAATTTTCATACTGTCTATCAAACGAGAAACTATTTTGAACGCTTTCCTGCTGATATGTGTCAGTGCGGAATAAAATATATTTTTGATCTTTGTTTCTTTATTGAAGGTTAACGGTTTTTATTTAAACTTAAACTATTCTTAAATTGTTGTTATTATGATTGTATGTCTTTGTATTTTTTTATATTTAGATGTATATGTTTTGAGAATGTAATTTATTGTTTTGTATTTTATATAGATAAATAGTACATCGTGGACTACCCGCGTATTTATTTTCTCCTGTGTCAAATCCATCCAAAGGTTGTCTGTAAAAGATCGCTGTTAGCGATAAGACCGCCCATTGTATCACCCTTTTTAGTTGTTAAGTCCTTATTCTATCTATCTATCGTGGCAAAAAAGGTCTGATCTTGCATATTTAATGTCTTATTCGTAGATATTTACTATAGGTTCTATTTTCAAACTATTACAGTCCCACTGCTGGGATATAGGCCTGCTCTCTATATAGGAGGGAGCAAGCAACCACATGGATTGTGGGAATTTTCTAACGAGATACCGTGGCCCCGGCACGTAAGGGTAGTTGAAGGAACAGGGTGGGTTTTTAGTCAGTAGAAGTCTGACACTCCTTTCCGCTCCACCCATAGTGAGAGGACTCAACTTCTCCTTACGATGCTTTTATTTTTTGTGTAATCCTGCAACTTATCACTCACTAGTCACAACACTACAAAGCTACTTCAGTTAAACATGAATTGCAGTTTTGGGTATTAATATCTCTGCGGATGTTTCGGGAATGTTCTGAGAACATACCACGGCCCCGGAACCTAAAGGCAACGTATGAACATGGTGGGCTGTGACACTCCCTACCGCTCTACCTAGAGCGGGCAGACTCATTTGATGATTTTCCCCCGAATAAACAAAATATTAATGTCTGCCCATTTACCATATATCATAATTACAAAATAAACTTAACTTAGAAAAAGGCCGAAGGTAATTCGTTTCGAAAAGGTGCAAATTTTTTATCGACGTATAAAAACTGGTAAGAAATAAAAAAACACCGAATCCTTTCTTTTTCCAGTCTCCGTTAAATTAAATCCTCATTATCGTGACTACTATACAGGTGTTGGAATAAAAAATAGGAATATATCCTCTTTGATCACTATACCCAGATGGAAACTAACATGATATTGGCCATTGAAACTACCTATTTCACATACCAATGCCTATTTATTTAGCTCTATAAACAACTCGGTAAATGTTTATATGTCTCAAAGATAGTATAAATCTGGCGTCAAACTCAAACATTTCAATGTTTGAACTTTGAAACTCAATCCGAATCGGAATCTAGGATAAACACGTTGGTGTGTAATCAATCATGGTATTATTAGGTACTATTCTTCATTCTAGGTCAGCGACATGAAAAATATCCGGATATTTGAGGGGTTATTCGGAACGTTTACTAAAAAAGAAATCGTACGTTTTTATCGATGTCGGCAAAAACTGGTCCATTTTTCAAAAGCTAAGGGCGGTAAGCCGAAATCCGGGATAGCGATCTAGGGTTTTTGACACAAGAGTTTGCCAACTTGAATAATTCTATTGGTCGATTTTTCGAGAACAGTCTACACATTTTTTTTTAAATTTAATTCACCAAGTAACTTAATTTTATATGTCAACAGAACAGTTTCAGTGATAGATACCTACATGGAATCCTAAACTAGGTCAGACCCTTAAGTGTGTAGTCAACATTGTAGGTAGTTCCAGTTTTATTAGTGCTGACACAAATCACAACACAAAGTAGTAGCTTCACTACTTTGAGCGCTAAAGTAAACCATTTCTCAGTGACAAACTTACTGTTTTCAAGGTAAAACTAGGTAATAAAGTTTATATTTTTCTCTTACATCTGAAGTAGCGAGAAAGTGTAAATCTAATAACGGAATAGCTAGATCAAGCTGCTAATGTAACCCTCACAAATTTCCAAAGAAAGAGTATTTAGAACATAGTCAGTTTCAAAGGCTAATTTGTGTGTTTTATACAACTATCTTTCTTATGTATATTTTTTCTTTATTGTCGTCTCATCTTTATTCTAAGGAAAAGCTTTTTCTATCGACTTTTCATACAATTTTGAATAGTTAGGTAATGCAATTTCATTTAGTAGTTGTGATTGTTAAAAAATATCCCTAAGTGCCTATATTTCAACTCGCTGTCCGACCATGGACCATGCCCGGGTCGACGGCGCGTTGTGTTCCACGCGCGCCTCAAAGAGCGTCAGCAACATGACGAGGCCCCCCCTGTAGAGGGCCGAAGCCTGCCGGGGTCGTGGGACTTATCCCATTACCGTGACCCCGGTACGTAAAGGGCTATTGAAGGAATACCGTGGATTTTAGTCAGTACAAGTCTGACAGTCCCTCCGGCCCTGCCCGGGGTGGGAGGAATCATCTGATGATTTTACCACGTTAAAAAAAAAGAGCCTATATTTCCATATCATAGAGATGAGGCTTGTGTCCCAGTAGTGGGAATCTTATACGTTGATTATGTTATATTATAATTGGTAAAAATATCACATGTAGACCCACTAGAAGTAAAATTTCTTAATTATACTATAAGAGGAATTAAGCGTGTGAGCAAGAAAAAGTATCTTTTTTCACTCACAGGAACGTAAAATTAACCGACAGTTCATAATTTCTTGCCAGAGAAGTTTGATTTCAAAATCCAATAATAACTCATCATCTATTGGAATACTACATAACCTTGAACCTTTAATGCCAGCATTTAGAAATCGGGATTGGTATGTTTATTGTTTAATTTGAAAGTTTAGCCCTGTTTGTGTTGTTTTATATAACTACGAATAATTTCATTAGCTCGTGTTTGACCACCATGTCACCAGATGGTAAGCAATGAGATGGTCGTAATAAAGCACACTAACTATTGCCGATTTATTCTTGATTCTATTTTTTGGTCGGAATATCATCTAATGTGTCCTCCTGCTCTTGGTGGAGCAGAAGGAAGTGTCAAACTTCTATTGACTAAACCTACCCTGTTCATTGAATTGCCCTTACATTCCGGGGCCGTGGTATTTCCTTAGAGCATTCCCACAAACCCGGATTCATTCTTGAATTAAATACCAATAAATAAAATTGTATAAATATCACACTTTTCTGTGCTAAGTTCCACAAGTGTTAGTTACTGTAACAAAATATTGAAGCGCGTAACGTTAGGAGCATGCATCAGCGACAATTTGATGCGTTCGTTCGGTCACCGGCTAGTTGAGCTCGTTAAGCAAACGTGACGTTATCAATTCCTGAAATTATGAGCCCCATTATTTGTGTCATGGTGCTGCTAAATGGGACGCGTGCTCGGGCTTCTGAATTGAAGAATTTTTGTGTAATGCTTGGCGATTACATTTAATAGCTTTGACTTCACGAGGGGTTGGCACCTAATGTACAATTTACGTTTTGGAAAGTTAATTCATTAGTTTTGTTATTCATAATTAATCAGTTTCTTTTTTTCTAAATTTACGAAGTTGAGCAATGTCAATGAAAATTTTACATGCTTGAGAGATTACGTTGACAATATTATACTATATTCATCAAAAACTTTCAATTAATGTGTTTCTTTGTGTGCCACTTATAAATACGCAAGTGTGTTGGTTTGTTAAAAAGGCATGTATGTGATTTTTGGCGTAGTGATGTATAATTGAAGGGCTGGAGAGGCGAGCGTAGCTGCGTGCAGAAGCAAATATACAGCTTATTTCTGTTGTTACTTTAGTCAATTTAATAAACGATTGAATTCCATGTCTGAACTGACAAAAATGGCAGTATTATGTAGGTATATAATCCAGGAGCGTGATGTGTACCTAAATCAATTTAATTTTTGAGGAATATACAAAAAATAGATAGTTTGTTTAGGAGTGACAGTTGTTCGCTTTTTTTCGTAGCTCATTATACTCATCTATTATCAGCTTAAACAGTTTTTGAATTCGAACAGAATTTTATGTATGTAATATTCTAAAGAATGTAAATGTTGTTCCCCGTTCGCTGCTTTGTGATTCTTAGATTAGACTCTTGGAATTTTGAACATAAATAACTATTTCGTCAGAGTGTGTAACGGCTTGGTGTGTAGACCAAATGCTCGATTAAGGAATTTAGGTATCTATTATAAAAGCTATGAATAAACATCACTCAGACTACGATACATTTCAAGCGATAAAATGATAAATTCTAAATTGATTGCACCAATCATTCGTTCCTAGTATTTTAACCGTTGAAAAAATTCAATTATATATAACGAACAATAAGTACATAACTACTATTTAATTTGCAGAAACCACCACCACCACCACCACCACCAGAAATTACTATCACAAAATTCAATCCCGATTCTACATGTTCCTGAATTAATATTTCATCGAATTTGACAATGTTTCGAAATTGCTAAAAAGTTCATTGAATACAAAACGCCGGTCTATTCAACTTTTTCTATAAAAACTGGTTGTAAACAGTGGTCGTTATTAGGAAGATTTATCTTCCATTGAGTTTTATTTTACTTTTACGATAAAAGTAAAAGGTTGAAACACAAACGCTTACTCCTGATTTGCCCTTATTAAGCTGCAAGTCTAATACGGTTCACTAAATTTATTCAATTGAATAATAACGGAGTTTGTTCTGACTGATATAAGACAAGTCGGAAAGAGTGACCTTGTTTTTATTAAATAAGGAATGTTTTGGGAGTTTGTAGAATACTCTTTCAGTTTTATTTTGTTGGTGATAAAAGGATTCTAGACAATTGTCATTTTGTCAACTGTAGTGTAGCGAAGGCGAACGTTCTAAAGAGCAATGCCAAGTGTCCATAGTAACTTTGGCTTAATATAAAATTCTCACGGTCAGCGATGAAAATAATTTTATTGTGCGTAGTTCAATACCAAGAACTGTTTCTTAGCTATAAATATTGTATAGAACTTCTAACAAAAACATATTAGGATAAATACAAATATGGAATTTTGAGGTTATTACAATTTGACGATCTCTGTGCTCGACTGGCCTACACACCGGTCTTCATGGTGTAACAATGGAATAATGGATGTACTTCAACACTCGAAAAGCAAAAGAGTCTCAAAAAACAGAGAAGGAAACGTAAACACATGCATTTCGCAAAATCAACGACAACAACAACTGTTTGTGTTTGTAATGTCAATCAATTCCCTTTGTGTTACTTTTGAAGTTTTGACACTTGTTTTTTCTGCTTTTCGAGTTTGTATATGGCAAAAAAGTCGACATCGCCTTTGCTTGCCATATATAAAAATAAAATAGAGTTTTCATTCTCAATTAAAATATTATTTCAGATTTTTTATGTGATCAAATGCGAATTTTTATGTGACCATATATTGTAACTATTTTTAGTGTAGAATAGAATACAGAAAACAATAAAAGATGTGAAATAAAAAACTGATTAATAAGTTTAATTGCAGTATACTGACAACTAAACTTATTTTTGACAATTTCCGGTCAGCTATTTGTTTATTAATAAATCAATTAATTATATTGGAGAAGTTCTCGAGAGAAATTAAATATAACTTTATAGTTTAGATTTTTTTGTATAGATTCTATCTTTAATGTATAGATTTTTAATTTAAAAGTTGTGTAGGCCAGGATCTGTCTTTGTTCTTTGGATTGCTCTTTGGACCAATATGCACCTACCTCAACAACTCTTGTATTGGCCCCGTTAAGATCCTACAAGATGCAGGTGGCCGTGCACTATGGACATGAAGAGCCACGGCTCCTCATGTCCATGATCAGCCCACGGGCTATATCTTATAAATACTATCAAATTGACACTTGACAAATCCATTACCTATTTTCTATCTAGATATAAATCAAAATACATATTAGTATGTTTGTCTTGTATCCATTCTTAAGCCATCGATCAGATTACGATGAAACTCTTTCTGGACCATAAATGTACTGCAAACACTGGACAAAATGCAAAACATGCACCAAATATAGAATTAAGTAAAATATGATTTCAGTTAAGGTTAAATCTCGCTGGTTTTGATCAGAAATAGTTATTGTTATGCCAAACTCTATACGGGGTATTTGCGTTTATAATTATAATGTATATCATCCTAGCATTTTGAGGATTGGTATTTTTTTCTGCATTTTATTTGTCCTTTCTCAAAATCCAAAGAAAAAACACGGATTTTGTTTTTAAGAAAACATAATATTTAGAGTAGTGACTTTTATCTTACACACTAATTACGCGTGACGTTACTTTCATGCCACACGATAGTCAGTTCGCACCATCCAGTAAAACGGCTTTTTAAAACTACATCCAAATAAAATTTAAAATAAGTTCAAAAGCATTTTATTTCTAAATCTTCACAAATTGTAGTGTATTAAGTTATTTTCTCGAAACAAGTTTTATTTTATGTTATCAAACACACAATTTTAATTTTTTCAAATAGAAAATTAAACGGTTTAAGTAGTTATATTAATAAAAAATTAAATTAAAAATTAAAAAAAACCCTTTAAAGAAACATCCCTTAAAAAATAGTCACGGCGGGGTATCGCTATGTAACAAACTTTAAATATCGAATTGGCGTTAAACGTTAGATATATAAAGCTTGTACAGACTATTACGTGGTATTTAATTACGGTAAATATCGGTTATGTGCAGTACCTACCTAAACCGCCGGTAATTTTGTATGGAGCTCTCCACGTCTTAACCAAGACGGGTGTTACTAGTATCAGTATACCATCTGTATCTTTTAGATTTTTATGCGAAACTATTTCCAGTGGCTTGGCATTCAATAGTGTTGTATCTATAGCAGTAGTAATATCTGTTTAAGGCGAAAGGATTGGCTAAATTACAAAATAGACCTCGTTTTGAAGGACTACTACTACTAGATGGATGGACTAAATAGATAAAAAAAAATACCTAATACGCGTAACATATTTGACTTTAAATTTTAAATTTAATTTTTTCATTATTGTTCATACTTTTCTTGGAAAAAAATCGAATATATCCTCTTTATTTTTGCAATAATTTGCTTACTGCTTTGAAATAACTGAACCGATTTAAATATTTCTTTCACACTATTATAGAGAATTTATTGCTTTATAAAATTTAAATACAAAATTTTACAAAATTATTACTTAAGTGCCGTTAAATCAATAATACCATATTATTACATTAGCGCCCGGCGCGCGCGCTCACTCATACGCAAGGGCCAGTCTCACCCTAGCGTTCGCACGGGGAGGCTGTGTCGCATGTTAGCGCGCCCCGCTCTTTAAACTTTGCGTCAAAGAGTAAACAGCGTAGATAGTACGTTTGGTACAGTGGTATGGTTGAGCTATTTAAAAACCGGACATTTCGTTTGCGCTTGGACGTATGTGAATATTTAGTTTTAGTGTTGATTGCGAGTGGACTAAACTAAATGTTAAGTAAATAAAGATATTATTTTTATATTTTAGTTTTTATTGTTTCGTAGCCAAATGACACAAACCATTTTTTCTCCAAGTCAATTGTTTGAAATATTATTATTATTTAGCCTGCACTGTCCCACTGCTGGGCAAAGGCCTCCCTTCATTCCTTCCAACGGTCCCGGTTCTGCGGCAATTCTTTCCAATTCTCAAGGAAGACATCAAGTTCGTCCCGCCATCTCCTTCGTGGTCTGCCGCGACCTTGTGTCCCTGTTTCAGGGCACCAATCTTGAGGTTTACGGGCCCACAGCTCGTTCGGCATGCATATCGTTCGTTTGAAATATATTTATTTATTTTATTAACACTATGAAAAACAAAGTTGAAAGAAAAACTGCTTGCTACTATGGAACTCTTCATGGGCGAGTTTGACTCGCACTCGGAAAGTTTTTTATTAGGGTTCCGTAGCCGAATGTCAAAAAACGGAACCCTTATAGTTTCGGTATGTCTGTCCGTCTGTCTGTCTGTCTGTCCGTCCGTCCGTCCGTATGTCACAGCCATTTTATTCCGAAACTGTTAAGAATATACAAGTGAAACTTAGTAAGTAGATGTATTCTGTAAACTGCTTTCCGATTTTAAGAAAAAAAAAATAATAATATTTAAAATAAAGGGGGGTCCCCATACATGGAACTAGAACTGAAAATATTTATTTTCATGAAACCTATGCGTGTGTGGTATCCATAGACAGGTCTTTAAAAATGTTATAAGGGTTTCTAAAACGACTTTTTCATAAAGTCAATGGTTTAAAAGATATAAGCTTCCAAAGTGGTAAAATGTGTCCACCCTCTAACTTCTATAATAATGGAGTGAAAAATCTAAAAAAAATATATGTCTGTAGACTTTAATGTAAATTTTCAACCAAAATTAGTTTGAATGAAATCGGGTCAGCAATTTTTGAGATACAGCATATTTTCTAAAACCGCAAATATAACTTTGTAATTCATATAAACACTATGAAAAACAAAGTTATTTAGCGTAGTTGTAAAAATGTAAATAAGCTAGTTTTAAGAAATTTTTTAGGTTTTTTTTATTCGTCAAATAAATATACATATATTATACTATTATAGTTACTACGGAACCCTTCATGGGCGAGTCTGACTCGCACTTGGCCAATTTTTTAAGTACATTATAAATACTTTTTACCAAAAATTAAACCGACTCCCAAAAAACACTGCAAAGTGAAAAATAACTAACCACATTCAAGTAGGTAATCGAAGCGGGACACATGAAATACTCATTATTCCTACTTATATATTGAGTAGTTCCAGTGGCCATCTGTTGTATTCATCATCAGGTCCACTTCGCAAATTGTGCTTTTCGAATGCAACTGCACAAGTTACTATAAAAAATACTCAAATCACTATAGGTGTGCCTATAATATTTGAAGAGTTCCCTCGATTTCTCCAGGATCCCATCATCAGATCCTGACTAAGTGACAATGGGACCAATTTCGAAGTATACCCTTTCAAACAAAAAAGAATTTTTCAAATCGGTTCAGCCGTCTTTGAGTAATCGGTGAACATACATTAAAAAAAATATACGCGGTAAATTGATAACCTCCTCCTTTTTTGTCGTCGGTTGATAAAAGCGTTATTATTTATTTTCACAAAAACAAATTGATATTTTTTATATTTTGATTCACTCTAACTACAATAACTACTCACTAAAGAATATTTTGTTCTCAAAACAAGCATTGCAAATGTTCTGAGTCCGACTATATTCAATCGATTTATGATAATAAAAGCTAATATGTAGCGACAAAAATCCTTCGAACGTATCTGCGTCCGGTGATACCTATGACATTCGGGGGAGCGCGCGGGCGCTCGGGGTGGTCAGCACTGGCCGCTTGTTTCACGTTCAATGCTCAAGGACGTTGGGCAATCCTTTCACCTTAAGTTTACCAGTAGGTAGCTCTTGGTACCGTTCTATGAAGCACAAGTCGTAAGTCTAAAACGCCTTTACCCACATACATTTCCGTCATGATTGATACGAAAATTCCGTACCTTGAAATGTGGTACCCAAAACTGTGGTTCTAGTACGTAGTTCGTAGCCCTCGAGGTAATTTATCATTCATAATTACTAGAAACATTTGTATTTACATAGACAGCAAATAGTAAGAAATAATATAAAACGGTTTTGAGTTTGTTTACTCGGGTTTTAACCCAGATTAACTTCTATTTTAATAACCAGCCGTTCTTGTACCAGCAACAAATTACGAAAATAAATAATTTATGAGAGTAACGCCATTGCCAGTCGCCGTAATATGATATTTTTATGTTATTATTTTGCTATTCCTTTGGTTTAAAAAACTGATTTCAACATAATAGTGCCATTATTTTATTATCTTCTTGGTTAAGTATTCATAAAATAACATAAATTTTAGTAGACATTTGAAAGTGTTCCTCACAAATATATAATATACATATTAGCTAAGACCTATAAATGACCACGATGATTTATATTATATACTTATATACTTACTACAGATTATCTGTCATACACCAACTCTTATGAGAAAGACAGCGACGGGATTTTGTTTCAGTCATGTGAAAAAAATTCCTTTCTGTTAATAATACCATCTTCTTGAGAGTAACCGTGTCTTGTGTACCTATATCCTAATCTTCGGAAGCTTTCAGAAGAACATACACATATTAACTATAAATAGGTACTATGGATTTCAAATGCTATTAGGAATTTCCATTGAGATAGGAAAAGTATCTAACTAGGAATTTCAATGATCTTTATCTGTCAAATGTCACTCAAAAAGTACGGTATGAAAAGAAAACTTAATGGCGAAAAGTAATAACGGTTTATTTTACTTTGTTTAACCGAGTCTCACATCAAATTTAAATATTATATTAAATTATTTAAAGTCACAATAAGTATTTTTTAAACATACTTTTCTTTCCTATTTTTATTGTGAGGACCAGTACGCCCGAAAGTAAAGAGAACGCATGGCGCAAAGGCCCAGAAGTCATGTCAAAATTATTAAAACTTTATTTTATTTTATTTTTAATGATAGGCTCGCGTTTGACCACCAAAATATGGAAAGGGGACTAGATTTGTTTCACTCAATATTTGTAAATAAATCCTTGTTTTGTTGACTCTACCTAAATGGTTCCATTTCACGGGTAAGACGTCACAATATGGTGCTAAGTTTTTCCTAATAGCAGTTGAAACGCACTGTACTAGTTAATCTCCTGATATTGTTAGTAGTAGTGATTTGCCGGTTCTGGCGCACCAATCCCGTGGCTCACCGGTTCTGGCGCACCACCGCTTCTGGCGCAATCGCGGTCCAGGGCGTTTCAAACCTAAAAAAAAAAAAAAAAAAAAAAAAGGTTTTGGGGTCCGCTGATCACGTTTCTGCAATCCGTTTTCGCGTAAGATGCATGGTTCCGGAGATACAGAAATCAATTAACAACAATCTGTTTCATTTCCGGTGACCCGAAACCCTCATTATCGACTTTCATTGTTCGCCTTTTCTTATCTATTGTCCGTGCGTCCGGCCGCTCACCCTCATTAGGATTGCATTGACGTATGCATGTATTACTCATTGTTACTGCTACTGCTATTGTATACTTTTATTGTTCATAAACCATTGCTTACTTTGCTATTCGGGGTCATCAAAACGGAATCAATAAAACACATGCGTCATTAACAAATTTTATTTTTATCTACAAAATATGAGCGGAACATCTCATCCACTAAAATATCGTTGTACAGTGTGTTCCCTGTAAATATGTTTGTAAAACTATGCATTGAACATCCCTGAAACTTATATAGCAAATACATTAAGCAATATTCACCACAAACTGAAGTCCAATCATTCTGAATCCTATCAATACTCCAGCCCCATCTTTTACAATTCCTTTTCAAAAACTCGAGATGATATCGCGCAGGTGTTCGCCCATAAGAATCAAAATATTGACCGATGCCATTCGTATCGATATGTACAGCTACCCAGTGTGAACCTGGCTTATCATCCGCATCCAAATTGCATATTATATACGTTGGTGCATGGGTATACATAGGGAGTCTATTAGCAGCATAAACATTATTTTCTAGACTGGGATGAATCTTTTTCAGATGTTTTTGTACTTCTAGTGTATCCATGATATAGCATATTATTACACTACCAATCTATTCAATGGTTGTCATAGGAATGTTCAATTATAGTGATTTGTAAATATTAAATCGCATTATTTTGTAGCACTCACAAAACAGGTTGATGCCAGCAATGTGAGATAAGTTTGTTGACTCATAGAGTTACTATCAGTTTCCGGAGGAACGTGAGATAATTTTGGTGATTCATAGAGTTACAATCAGTTTCGTTGTATTTAGGAATTTGTTTTAGATAAGAATGGTGCTATATAAGATCCTACCATTGCAGTCATGCAGTCAGTCTATGGTCGTTTGACCGCAGTGGATTGTATACGTCTACCAATACTACGTTTGTGTTACTTCAACGCATCAATGGCCATGGAGGTAAGTGTTTATTCTATTGACAAACTTACTTGTATTCTTGTTGTTGTTTCCTAACGTGTGTGATTAAGTGTAAACAAATTGATATTAACATGATAACTGTCTTGTTGCAGAAATCATTCAACTTCGATGAAAATACCTATAAACAGTATTACTACTCACCGCTCTCCCCTCAACATGAAGAAGAGAACGATGACATCGTTATTAATAACACATGTGATGGTGGAAAAAGGAAATCACAACCGATTGATCATTTTTTTGAAGTGGCACCAAAAATAAAAAAGAAGAAACTGTTATCGTCAACCGTGGCACGAGCCGCTAGAGATGGTGTATCATACATTTCTAGTAATTCTGACGACGGAGACCAAGCGACGCATCTCATTAAAATTGAAATGTACGATATGAAGAAGCTATGTAAGATTCCAACTACTGATCATTGGAAACACGCTACCACGAGGATTAAATATTATGTAAAGAATAATAAGGATAGCATCTACGACAGCACAAACGGGCTCGTATACAACATTACAAAGACAATAGCAGAAAGTGAAAAAGTTAAAAAATACTTTTTTAACAATGACACCCATTAGTTGATTAGTGAATGTGATTCTGTTTACTTAAATTACTTCTGTGTACTCATTAGATTCTACCTGACTTTCTAATCCTTTGCTAGACTCTATGTAATGAACATTATTTGAAATTGGGTATCGGTTTGTCTACCAACACTTAACTGTTACTTACTGTGCTACCTAATTTCTTCTTTGCTATAAAGATGGAAAACTTCAGTGAAGTGTGTACCAGTGCTTTCTTTTCCGCACCCATGGAAGAGAATATGGAACTATTCATCAACGAATTCGATCAGGAGCTGCCTAAAGTTTGTGATGAAATGGAGAAGTGTGAACTGTTTGATTCATCGTATGATGATGAGTTGTATAATCACTGTGCGATGGTTGAAACAGCGTTGATGTAAGTATTAGAAGTACAAACTCAATAAGAAAGATTATTGTTGTATTGTTTTATTTTAAGATTTGTCTAATAATTTTCTTGCTGTTTTGTTACAGTCAACCACAAGTTGGAAGAGGTATCAAACGAGGTATCACTACTGACGAAAATAAGGTTCCCAAGAAAGCAAAATTTGATGAAGGAGCTTCTACATCATCGATTGAAACAAATAACGTGGACAACAATAAGGTGGAATGTGACACATGTCATGTTTTTATTAATAAAAGGTATCTAAATAACCATTTAAAAAGCAATGTTCACAAAAATAATCTTTTAAAATCACATAATTCACTAGCAAATGTTACAGTTGTTGAAACCGCTTTTGGCAACCGAATTTTAACATATAGAATTAATAGTAAAACAATTCAATCGGGGCAATATTTTGAAACACCGGAATCGTTTTTAAATTCATTAAAAATTGATATCTTATTTTTAATCAATGAATGTATTCAACAACATACAATTTTTAAAATAAACTTCATATTGCATGCTGATTTCATACAACAAACTAAAGATATTAAAAATACATTTGAATTTCAAACGTTTAATTATATAATTTGTCAGGGTGATGACTTAAATATATTTTTTTCATCATTAATAGACACTGTTGTTGGTAAAATTTGTCAATTTGAAAAAAAAGATAGTGGTTGGAGTCTTAATCAAATTAAATACATAGATATGAATGTTAACAAATTCAACCCCTTACGTGGTAGTTCATATATCGATCTTCCTCAGGATATTAAATTAAAAAAAGCTGTAATCAATGTTAAAAATAATGATAATATGTGTTTCAAATGGGCATTACTCTCCGGTTTATATCCTGTATGTAAAAGTGTAGATCGCGTAACATCATACGCAATTCATGAAAATAAACTAAAATTTACTGGTATTTCTTTTCCGGTTAAAATTGTAGATATATCAAAAGTAGAGAAATTAAACAATATTAGTATAAATGTTTTTGGTTTAGAGTATAATAAAGAAAAAAAGTGTAATTCAGTTGTAGGTCCTTTATATTTAACAAAATGTCGTACACCTAATCATATCAACCTACTATATTTATCGAATGGTACTAACAATCATTACTGTTATATTAAAAAGTTATCGCGGTTAGTTAGCTCACAAATCTCAAGTAATCATCACGCAGTTTATATATGCGATTCATGTTTACTTCATTTCCCATCAGAGGAAAGACTTAATAACCATCAACAATATGATTGCGCTCACATTTGTACGGAATTACCAAACGGTAAGGATTCCAAAAAGGATTGGTTCGGTAAAGCAACATCAAATAATAAAATAAAATTTGATAAATTCGTGAAAAAGTTGGAAATGCCTTTTGTGGTTTATGCAGACTTTGAAGCATTTTTGAACCCAATAGAATCATGTAGTAACGATCCATCCAAGCCTAGTACAATTAATATTCACAAACATGAAGTGTATAGTTTCGGATATTACATTAAATGTTCATATGATGACAGATTATCAAAATATGAGACGTATAGTGGGCCAAACTGTGCACAAGTGTTTATGAATCGCCTTTGTGAAGATGTGAAAACAATAGTTAAAAAAAATTGTTTCCAAAAATGTCCCGTTCCATTATCAGATGAAGATAAAATTAAAATTTCAAATTCAAACATTTGTCATATTTGTGAAACTCAGTTAAATGAAGATCCTTTTTACGATTTTGATTGGTACACTGGCAGTTTTAGGGGTGTTGCGCATCAAGTGTGTAGTTCTAAGTACAGAACCCCTCGTTATGTTCCAATATTTTTACATAACCTCGGTCACTACGATGCTCATTTTATTGTCCATGCATTAAACCTCGATGATGGCAAAGTTGAAGTTATTCCACAAAATAAAGAACGATACATATCATTTTCAAAACAGTTAACAATAAATAATCAACCTGTAAGTTTAAGATTCGTAGATTCATTGAAATTTTTATCATGTAGTTTAGATCAGCTAGCTAAAAATCTTAATGACGATCAGTTTAAAGAACTAAAAAGAAACTATCCTATTAATGAAGATTTTTTACGTTTAAGACGGAAAGGTATTTATCCTTATGAATTTATGCGTAATAGTGATTGCTTGAAACATCCGTCACTTCCTGATCAACACCAGTTTTATAGTTCACTCACAGATTCAAATATTTCAAACGATGATTATAATCATGCAAAAGATATTTGGCAACATTTTAAGTGTAGTAGTATGTCTGATTATTCCGATTTGTATTTAAAAACTGATGTTTTACTTTTGACCGATATATTCGAAAACTTCAGAAAGCTTTGTATTAAAACTTATGGATTAGATCCTGCCCATTACTATACTGCTCCAGGTTTAAGTTGGGATGCAATGTTAAAATTTACGAAAATAGAATTAGAATTGTTAACGGACTATGACAAAATTGCTTTTTTTAAAGCTGGTATTAGAGGGGGTGTATCTCAGTGTAGCAATCGTTTTGCTAGAGCAAATAATAAATTCATGGAGGATTATGATGGTGAAAAACCTAATTCATATCTAACATATTTTGATGCGAATAATTTATATGGTTGGGCAATGTCCCAATCCCTTCCTGTTGGTGGTTTCGAATGGATAAATTGTAATACAGATTATAATGTGTTGGATACGTCTGATTTTGGTTATGTTTTAGAAGTTGATTTGGAATATCCTGATGAACTTCATAATTTGCATTCTGACTTTCCATTATGTCCTGAAAACATATGTGTGGGTAATACTAAAGAAACTAAATTAGTTCCTAATTTAAATAATAAAAATAAATACATCATTCACTACAGGAATTTAAAACAATGCATTGAAATGGGAATTAAATTAATTAAAGTACATAGAATTTTAAAATTTAAACAGAGTTCTTGGCTAAAGAAATACATAGACTTAAATACTAGTTTGAGAACGTTAGCTAAATCAAACTTTGAAAAAGACTTTTTTAAATTAATGAACAATTCTGTCTTCGGTAAGACAATGGAAAATATTGAAAAAAGAGTAAACGTTAAACTACTAACTCACTGGGATAATCGTGGTAAAGTTTTAGGTGCTCAGGAATTGATTGCAAAACCAGAATTCCATAGTTTATCAATATTTTCAGAACATTTAGTCGCAATACAATTACGAAAAACAAAATTGATTTATGATAAGCCAATTTATTTAGGATTTTGTATTTTAGATATATCTAAGACCCTTATGTACGAATTTCATTATAACTACATGGTTAAAAAGTTTAATAACAAAATTAAGTTATTGTACACCGATACCGATAGTTTGATATATCAAATTTTTACAGATAATTTGTATGAGGATATAAAACCTGACCTACTTCACTATTTTGATACATCAGACTATCCAGAAAATAATATTTATGATTATCCAAAATTAAATAAAAAGAAGTTAGGTTTTTTTAAAGACGAGAATAATGGTAAAGTGTTGAAGGAATTTGTAGGGTTGCGATCAAAAATGTATGCCTTGGAAGTAGAAGATAAATTTATAGCAAAGGCAAAAGGGGTTAACAAAAGTGTTACCAAAAAAATGAATATGGAAAATTACAAATCGTGTTTGTTTAATAAAAATGTGCAATATTGTAGTATGCTTCGGTTTAAGTCAATCAAACACACCATTTTTACACAAAAAATAAATAAAGCATCTTTATCATATAATGATAGCAAACGATGTATTATGGACAACAACATTGATACATTGGCTTGGGGACATTATAAATTACGTTAAGTGTTGATACTTTTTACTTTTACTTCTGTACCTATACGAAATTTATATTGATTGTAAAATTATGATATTACTATAATGTTATATAATAGTTTATTACATATTTAAAATGTATTGTTTGATTGTAAATAATGTAAGAAAATTGTGGTTTTTATTTGTAGGTTTAAATTTGAGATTGTAAAATTCTGATGTACTAATTGTGTTAGTTTTAATTATTCGATTGTAAATAATGATATCTAAGTAATAATAAAACGGTGAACATACATTTGAGAAGATTGTAAAGTTCTGATAAGTAATAATTTTAGCAATATATATATATTTAATTTTTACAACATAATTTTCATTTTTTATTTCCTCCCTTTGAACTCTAGACGTGTGAAATGTTTCACTTTATCCATCCGTTTACTGCTATTGTGGCAGGACCAAGTGGATGTGGGAAGTCAAATTTTGTAACAAATTTCATAAAATCAGTTAAAGAAATATGTAATTGTGATTTTAATCAGATCACATGGTGCTTTGATGAAATGCAACCTTTATATAATTTACCAAATGTTAACTATCATCAAGGAATTCCAAATCTTAATATGTTTGATGGTGAAAACCCACATCTTGTTATTATTGATGATCTAATGAGAGAGTCTGATGGAAGAATTGTGGATATATTTACAAAAGGTAGTCATCACAGGAATCTGAGTGTATTTTATTTAACACAAAATTTATTTCATCAGGGTAAAGGTCAAAGAGACATTTCTTTAAACTCAAGTTATATAATATATTTTAAAAACCCTCGAGATAAAACTCAAATAAGATATTTAGCACGACAAGTGTCACCAGACAACCCAAAATTCATTGAAGATGCCTATAGGGATGCAACTTTAGAAGCGCATGGATATTTAATGGTTGATTTAAAACAGAATACCAATGATTTTTGTCGTATCAAGACAAATGTCTTCCCATTTAATGGACACTGTACAGTCTACGTCCCCACAAAAGAGTTTAAATACACCAAGAATCAAACAATTCAAATCATTTCTAAATGATGCATCGTCGACTCACAACGCATAAACATTTGCTAAGCGCTTTGCATACGCTTAAACCAAAATATCAAAGAGCGTTACTTAAAACATGTGATGAAGAAGAAATAAACTGTATTTGTGAATGTATTCATAACGTTTTACAAGGAAAGGTACCTCTTAAAGATCAAGATAAACAAAAATTGAATAAACACAAAAATATACTCCGTAAACTGGTGCATAAGTGTAAACATAAACTAAGAAAAAATATAATCATACAAAAAGGAGGGGCTTTCTTACCAATAATATTAGGTGCAATATTGAGTGGATTAGTAAGTGGACTAGCCAGTTAACATGGAAAATGCAAAGAAAATGATACTTATTGAACCTGGATTGATTGAAAAATTAAAACAAGAAAATAAGGTTAATAGTAATTTGTCTCGATTAGATATTGAAATGCAAAATATTATGAATAGTAAGACGGAAGACCGCAAGAAGTGGATGTTATATTTACAAACACTACAAAGATACCTTCACTTTACCGAAGAGGATCGTCAACCACTCAGATTACCAATTTATTCTGATACATCTAATGAAGATTCAAATGAATCTAAAATTGGTTTTAAAAATAAAGATAGAGATCTAAAAAGTTCAGTTGATGCTGAATCTTTGTTGGATGAGAAAGGATCCATTAAAAGTAAAGAAAATGACACAAATCCACTTTACACACCAACTCAAATACTCAGTTTAATACCAAAAACATATAATAAAAAAGGTGAGTCATTATTAAACTTAATTGGAACAAGTAAAAGTAAAATACATTGGGATAATGAAGGCACAGTCATAATTGATAATGAAAAAATTCCTGGAAGTAATATTGTTGATTTAATAAATGATTCACTAAGACCCTTAAAAAGAAGTGATCCGATAGGGTGGGATAGATTTGCTAAAGCATTAAAAGATATCTTTAAAGTAGTTAAAGTACCACTTACTTATATTGGAAATCCAAAGAGATGTGAGTTTATTAACCAACTTCAAGCAAAAGATCTGAACAAAACCTCTGAGATTGAAGTTCAAGAGTTTTCTACACCGAGCAGTGGAGATAAAAGATCTATAACTAAAATACGTAAAAAGCTCGATTGGGAAAAATGGACCCCGTACTAGAAGAAATTAACAGGATTTATTATGATCCATCTAACCCCGCTGGTTTTGGTAGTATTGATAAACTATCAAAAGCCATGAAGGGTAAAATGGATAAAAAGCAAGTAAAGGAATGGTTACAATCACAAGAAACATATACATTACATAAACCCAGTCGGAAAAAATTTCCACGTAATAGGTACATTCTATCAAATATTAATGAACTGTGGCAAGCTGATTTAAGTGATATGCGAACTTATTCTCAATATAATGATGGTTTCAACTATATACTTTGTGTTATTGATGTATTTAGTAAATATGCTTTTGCAAGACCAATGAAAAAGAAAAACTCAGAAACTACTAAAGAATGTTTTGAAAGTATATTTACTGAAAGTAATTCCACACCTACTCACATACAATCTGATAAAGGTACAGAATTTGTTTCAAAAGATGTACAAAAATACTTTAAATCCAAAAAGATAAATTACTATACCACTAACAATCCTGATATTAAGGCTAGTATTGTTGAACGATTTCAAAGAACTCTAAAAATGAAAATGTGGCGTTATTTCACTCATAACAATACTTATAGATACATAGATGTTTTACAGGATTTAATATACTCTTATAATCACAGCATTCACTCTAGTATTAAGATGTGCCCATGTGATGTAAGTTCCGCCAATATTATGACAGTTTGGACTAATCTTTATAATAGAGGATCAAACAAACTTTCTTTAGAAAATCCAAAACCAAATTTCAATGTGGGTGATTATGTTCGAATAACTAAATATAAACATGTTTTCCAAAAAGGATATGAATCAAATTGGAGTGATGAAATATTTATTATATCTTCAATAATTGATAGATCTCCATGGGTTGTTTATACAATAACAGATTTACAAGATGAAGCAATAGTTGGTACTTTTTATGAAAGAGAATTACAGAAGGTCACTTACAACCCCACCTCACAATATAAAATAGATAAAATAATTGGTACTCGTTATTCGGGTAACAGAAAAGAAGTATTAGTGAAGTGGAAAGGTTATCCAGATAAATTTAACAGTTGGATTTTAGCTTCTAGTTTAAAAGAAATATGAATAAAGAAAGTTTTTATTTAACTTTGCTCAGCAATAGTTCAATGGAATACTTTCCTGATAACAAGACCACAAATTTTTCAACAAAATTACCAAAAGCTATGAAATTAGAAGGTGAATGGTCGGTTGGAGTTGTCGAGTTTCAATATCCATGCACCATGTTTACTGTTCAAGATCATGAAAATGTTGTGTACATTACAAAAACCATGTTAATGCCTAATGAAGATAAACCATCAACAGTGTACTACAAAAAACATATTCCGGCTACCAACTATGATAACGTTGAACATATTTTAAGAGCGTTAAATGGTATCAGAGAGAACTTGAAATTTCGTTATGATGAAATAACAAAATTTGTGTCTATTTCTGTTTTGGATAAAAATATAACATCCGTAACATTATCACCCAAATTAAGTTTACAACTGGGTTATGAACCAAATACAAATCTTCTAGACAGAAATTTTGGGAAGTGTCCTGCTAATTTACACTTAGGGTTACCATCTCAACTATTTCTATATTGTGACATTATCGATCCTCAGATTGTGGGTGATGTTATGACTCCGCTATTAAGAGTCATTTCATTAGATCCTTCAAAATACATTTATGGTGCGAATAAAATGCACGTTTTCTCTCCACCTCACTACTTACCTGTAATGCGAAGAGAGTTCGATACGCTGGAAATAGATATAAGATCGAGCACAGGACAAAAAATACCATTCCAGTTTGGAACCGTGTGTATTAAACTACATTTCCACAAATTATAATAATGTATTCTCCTCATGATCATCATAAATGTCCATATGAAAATTATTATTCACATCAAGCTGGATCAGGAGTTGGTGTAATTTATAAGAGTTCACCATACCAACGCGGTCATGGTATTGGGAGCTTCTTAGGAGGGTTATTTAGATCAGTTTTACCTTTACTTTCAAGTGGTGTTCGAGTGGTTGGTAAGGAGGCATTAAACGCTGGAGTAGGACTTTTATCGGATATGGTTCAAGCGCGTCCTATGGAAGCCTCAATAAAAGATCGTCTTAAACAAGTTAGTACGAACTTAAAACGAAAGGCTGATAACAAAATTGATCGATTTAACATGACAGGATCTGGATATATAACTAAAAGAAAACGATTGGCATCGTTCATTCCACCACTAACTGCTAAAGTGAAAGCTACGAAAAAACTTGGTCTAAAACCAAAAAACATCGAAGATATATTTTCAAATTAAATATGTCTTTCCTTCATAATCATTCTTGTGAGTGCGTTAAGTCAGAATTAGATTTATTTGCATTACCGTCTACACAAACAAGCATTGAAAATGGATTGTGGATTCACTATAAACCAATTTCGTCTCTTGCTGATGATGGACCTATCGAGTTTCAAGTTCCTGGAACAGGCGATGACTACATAGATTTGTCTCATACATTACTCCAGATAAAGGCAAAAGTATTAAATCAAGATTCATCAAACTTGATATCAGCTACCGCAGTAGCACCTGTAAATAATTGGCTGCATTCACTTTTTAGTCAACTTGATGTTTATTTAAACCAAAAACTTGTATCACCACCTAATAATACCTATGCCTATCGAGCATACATGGAAACTCTTTTAAACTATGCTCCTGCTGCTAAACAATCTCATCTTACTTGTAGCCTTTGGTATGAGGATACAGCAGGAAAAATGGATTCCACAGATGGTAAAAACATAGGATTTGTTAAAAGACAGGAATTAGTTAATGAAAGTAGGGAAATAGAAATGATTGGTCATCTTCATGGTGACATTTTCAATCAAGATAAATTTTTAATGAATGGCGTTGAAATGAGTGTAAAATTAGTTCGATCAAGAGAGAGTTTTAATTTAATTGCTGGGTCAAATGATGTAAAGTTTAAAGTTTGCATTACAGACGCAACTCTTATTGTTCGAAGAGCACGAATTAATCCAAGTGTATTACTCGCACATCAGAAAGTTTTAGCTTCTACCACTGCTAAATATCCTATTACTCGTGCTGAAGTTAAAGTTTTAACAATTCCATCAGGTGTTCAAGGAAAAACTCTTGATAATATATTCTTAGGACAGGTACCCAAAAGATGTATTATTGGATTTGTAAACAATTCTGCATTTAATGGTTCGCTTACTAAAAATCCATTTAACTTTGAAAACTATGGTATTAACTCTTTCAGCTTATATATTGATGGTCAACAAATACCTTCAAAAGCTTTGCAACCATCTTTTAATAATAATATATTTACATCAGCATATCATACTCTATTCTCGGGGACTGGTATTCACTTTCTAAATGAAGGAAATGCAATCTCTCGTGAACAGTATGCTAAAGGTTACTGTCTTTTAGCATTTGATTTAACTCCTGATTTATCAGCTAACTCATCAGCTCATTGGAATCTCATAAAGCATGGTAGTGTAAGATTAGAAGTACGATTTGAATCCTCACTAATACAAACAATTAACTGTATTGTTTATGCTGAGTTTGATAATATTATTGAAATAGATAAAAATAGAAATGTTACTGTAGACTATAGTAGTTAAGGTTATGTGTATGTAACTAAAGGAAACATTATAAAATTAAATAAAACAAATTATATGCAATATACTATTTTTTTATTTCATTATAAACACCCTATTCAATCTTATACAGAACACTGATCGAGTTTAAACTTTACATAAGCACACTGACTAAACCACTGAACATGCTGCTGCCAAGGATCATCATCATCTTCCCAATCTTTTAAACCGCCACCACAATGGAAACACTTGGTCCTGTCTTCATGACCAGTATAAAAGAAACCGGCTTCTGCAAGATCTTCAGGCTTCTGTTTCATAACGAGTGGCCAGTCTCCAAAACTGAACAACCGTCTAGATTTTGAACTGAAAAATGGATATTCAGCTCTTGGGTACTGCATATTCTTCACTTTTTCTTCTCCAATCAGTTTTGTAGTTTTGCTTTTCAATGAAGTGATCTGTTCACGTATGCCACACTCATCTCTTCCTTCTAATCTTGTTTTTCTCTCAGCACCACAAGACGACACCTCCTTGGATCTAATGAATACACAGAAGTAATTTAAGTAAACAGAATCACATTCACTAATCGATTAATGAGTGTCATTGTTAAAAAAGTATTTTTTAACTTATTCACTTTTTGCTATTGTCTTTGTAATATTGTATACGAGGCTGTTTGTGCTGTCATAGATGCTATCCTTATTATTCTTTACATAATATTTAATCCTCGTGGTAGCGTGTTTCCAATGATCAGTAGTTGGAATCTTACATAGCTTCTTCATATCGTACATTTCAATTTTTATGAGATGCGACGCTTGGTCTCCGTAGTCAGAATTAGTAGAAATGTATGATACACCATCTCTAGCGGCTTGTGCCAAGGTTGACGATAACAGTTTCTTCTTATTTATTTTTTGGTGCCACTTCAAAAAAAAAAATTATCAATCGGTTGTGATTTCCTTTTTCCACCATCGCATGTGTTATTAATGACGAGTCAGGTAGAATCTAATGAGTACACAGAAGTAATTTAAGTAAACAGAATCACATTCACTAATCAACTAATGGGTGTCATTGTTAAAAAAGTATTTTTTAACTTTTTCACTTTCTGCTATTGTCTTTGTAATGTTGTATACGAGCCCGTTTGTGCTGTCGTAGATGCTATCCTTATTATTCTTTACATAATATTTAATCCTCGTGGTAGCGTGTTTCCAATGATCAGTAGTTGGAATCTTACATAGCTTCTTCATATCGTACATTTCAATTTTAATGAGATGCGTCGCTTGGTCTCCGTCGTCAGAATTACTAGAAATGTATGATACACCATCTCTAGCGGCTCGTGCCACGGTTGACGATAACAGTTTCTTCTTTTTTATTTTTGGTGCCACTTCAAAAAAATGATCAATCGGTTGTGATTTCCTTTTTCCACCATCACATGTGTTATTAATAACGATGTCATCGTTCTCTTCTTCATGTTGAGGGGAGAGCGGTGAGTAGTAATACTGTTTATAGGTATTTTCATCGAAGTTGAATGATTTCTGCAACAAGACAGTTATCATGTTAATATCAATTTGTTTACACTTAATCACACACGTTAGGAAACAACAACAAGAATACAAGTAAGTTTGTCAATAGAATAAACACTTACCTCCATGGCCATTGATGCGTTGAAGTAACACAAACGTAGTATTGGTAGACGTATACAATCCACTGCGGTCAAACGACCATAGACTGACTGCATGACTGCAATGGTAGGATCTTATATAGCACCATTCTTATCTAAAACAAATTCCTAAATACAACGAAACTGATTGTAACTCTATGAATCACCAAAATTATCTCACGTTCCTCCGGAAACTGATAGTAACTCTATGAGTCAACAAACTTATCTCACATTGCTGGCATCAACCTGTTTTGTGAGTGCTACAAAATAATGCGATTTAATATTTACAAATCACTATAATTGAACATTCCTATGACAACCATTGAATAGATTGGTAGTGTAATAATATGCTATATCATGGATACACTAGAAGTACAAAAACATCTGAAAAAGATTCATCCCAGTCTAGAAAATAATGTTTATGCTGCTAATAGACTCCCTATGTATACCCATGCACCAACGTATATAATATGCAATTTGGATGCGGATGATAAGCCAGGTTCACACTGGGTAGCTGTACATATCGATACGAATGGCATCGGTCAATATTTTGATTCTTATGGGCGAACACCTGCGCGATATCATCTCGAGTTTTTGAAAAGGAATTGTAAAAGATGGGGCTGGAGTATTGATAGGATTCAGAATGATTGGACTTCAGTTTGTGGTGAATATTGCTTAATGTATTTGCTATATAAGTTTCAGGGATGTTCAATGCATAGTTTTACAAACATATTTACAGGGAACACACTGTACAACGATATTTTAGTGGATGAGATGTTCCGCTCATATTTTGTAGATAAAAATAAAATTTGTTAATGACGCATGTGTTTTATTGATTCCGTTTTGATGACCCCGAATAGCAAAGTAAGCAATGGTTTATGAACAATAAAAGTATACAATAGCAGTAGCAGTAACAATGAGTAATACATGCATACGTCAATGCAATCCTAATGAGGGTGAGCGGCCGGACGCACGGACAATAGATAAGAAAAGGCGAACAATGAAAGTCGATAATGAGGGTTTCGGGTCACCGGAAATGAAACAGATTGTTGTTAATTGATTTCTGTATCTCCGGAACCATGCATCTTACGCGAAAACGGATTGCAGAAACGTGATCAGCGGACCCCAAAACCTTTTTTTTTTTTTTTTTTTTTTTTTTTTTTTAGGTTTGAAACGCCCTGGACCGCGATTGCGCCAGAAGCGGTGGTGCGCCAGAACCGGTGAGCCACGGGATTGGTGCGCCAGAACCGGCAAATCAGTACTACTATTGTTGAATATTTTACTGAAAGAAAAAGTGTTACCACCTGAACCAAACCTTAGCATGGAGTGGAATGCGGAGCAGAACTGCTAACTATACTCCAGGTACTATCCTAGTCTCTCAGCCCAACAAGTCGCAGCCAACGTGATTTCTGCAGCCGCCGTTGGCCTTCAAATGGTGACGGGGACCATCATTAGGAACCGATGGTCCCTTGTGCAGACCATGGCTGGAGATGGTGAAAACAGTAGGAGACATGCTCATAGAGTGCACGAGATTCACCGGCATAGGGAAACAAACCTTCGAGTCATTAAATTCCCTTACATACATCTTGAATGGACCAGGAGACCTGATCAGCTTCTGGAGGGAGGGAGGTAGGCTGGATGGAGTGATGGCCGAAATGGCCCACGCACAAGGGCAGGGACTAAGTGCGAAAAACCAAACCCAGAAGAAAAAGAAGCCTCTGTTGGTACCGTAGAAGTGGCAATATTCTAGGCATTTACAATTATTATGAGCTGAAGAGTATGACAGACCCTTTCAAGAAGGTTATTTTTGTACCATAATACATAGACTGATATGCATAGATGTTACACGATAATAATTTTGTAGATATTTATGTTCTCATTTCTGTTTTGTTTGTTTATGACTTATTTATTTATTTGAGATACTGTAACTAATATGTTCTTGTAAGTTTTTAAACTGACACGGTTACTAATAGTATCATCAGAACTTAAAACGGGATATTTACCATGGGTAAGTATTTATTCTTTCGAGTTTCCGATATTTCGACACTGTTGCAAGCGCCATGCAAACTATTTTATTAACCGACTTCTGAAAAAGGAGGAGGTTCTCAATTCGGATGTTTGTTTGTTTTTTTTTTTTTTTTTATGTTTGTTCGGGCATAGCTCCGTCGCTCGCCAACTGATTTGAAAAATTCTTTTTTTGTTAGAATAGGTATACTTTCCAAATGGTCCCATGAAAATTTTATCGACATCGAACAAGCCGTTTCTGAAAAATCAACAAAAGTCTAAAAAAAATATTTACATTGATGATCTTTTCGGTTACTCTATATTGTGTTTTTTGTTCGCGCGTTTTTAGTTTTTTGTAGTTGACATTTTGGCTTTTATAACTAGATTAATTACAAATTGACCCACTAAAAAGCGCGAAAATAAAAACTTTTTTGCAAAAAAATAAAACCGACTTCCATATAAAAACACTACAAAGCCAAAAATAATTTTAATTTCGGAAGGCGGTGTGAAAAAAAAAGAAAATACAAAACCAATAACACCAACTTCCGAAATTAAAATTATTTTTGGCTTTGTAGTGTTTTTATATGGAAGTCGGTTTTATTTTTTTGCAAAAAAGTTTTTGCGGCAAGACTTGCCGTAGCTTACAGAATGCCGGAACTCATTGGAGCGGTGAAAATTAATGATTTACAAAAATCGGCAATAGCCGAACATCTTTTAAAAGCAGGGTCGAACCATTGGATTGTGTTACATAACCCTCAGGTCATCTCGACTGAAGGCCACTATATTATACATAGACTGGTAAGGAAACCTATTGAGAGAATCAAACACAATCATTTCAACCGGGAAGTTAATTTCAACTGTCGAGGTCCTGAAATCCATTCTTAAGATTTCAGGCCAAATTAAAGTGTGTAAAAATCGTAATAGTGCCCCAAAAAGTTCGGAAGTCGACACGAGTTAGTTTTGTGTGCCGGGAACTCAAGAATCGAATTTTAAGAGATACATGTGACAGTGCTAGCGGTATCAATAACAAAAAAAAAAACGAACGAGGAAGAGGGTAAACCGATTTCTCTGCTAATAAAAATCCACCCGCAATAACTTCAGTTCATCCGTAATCATGGCACTTGCAACAGTGCCGAAATATCGGAAACTCAAAACAATTAATACACACGGTAAATTAAATATCCCGTTTTAAGTTCTAATAATAATGTGTTCTTAATTACCTTTACGACATAACATCCATACATACAACACGGACGTCTCAGCGAAACGTGATGGAGTTATGGCTTTTAACCTATCCGGGTAAGTAAAGCCTTATTGTACCTACCTCTTTACAATATTAGTGTGTAATATGTTTGTATGTACGATTATACAGACTCACATATCATCCCTGTCTGGTTTATTAATTACCAAAATCACCTTGAATTTCCTCTAGCTCCGATAATAATCTAATAATTACGTCAGCCTCATATTACGTTCGATACAATGGACGCCCTAATTAATAGCAGATGACGAGTACCTATTTATAGTAAACTTATGATCGTGACCTATAAGTTTTTAAGTGCGTCTACTAATCACAAAATGTATTTTTAACTACGCTACACGTTATTTTAGAGAAGCCATAAACCTAAAATAATAAATGCGTATTCGCATAATACCTAGGTATATAAAGATTTAGATAGAAAGTAAGAGTATGTAACTTAATTTTCTGTACAATATTTAAAATTGCTCTTACTGCCTCTCTAAACTCATATTTGGAGGATACTTAGTCTAAGAACAACGACGATTTGAAGCAATATCGTGAGGAGTAAACGATCTTAACCGTCATTCCTCTTTCAGGATTTTGTCCTGATGATTAGAATGAAAGCATATAATATATAAGTATATAATTAAATTTCCTGCAATTCAGTTGACATAAAAAACACTTATTTTGTTTCGTAAAGATCGACTTTTAACTAATCTAGTCTGGGGGCATGGTACTTCCCCGCCAAGATGAGCTAAGAGGAGTGTAAGGTAAAACTATCTACCTTTCTTTCCTCAAGGTGCTTAATCGGTGTTTTGCATAATTATTACCTATTGAATAATAATTGTTCTATTGACATAATATATTTCTTATATGTATAAAAGTATAGAAAATATGTCATACATAATATTAATGAAAAAGGTAAATATAATACTCAAAAACACATTTCTTTCAAATCTATGACTACAAAAGTAAGAGATTTTGAGTGGGTAGTAGTTGTCTGAGTTGTATTTTGTGAGGAATATGAAAGCTTGATAGTTTTTTTTAGAATTATTGTTTAATCTAACTGTAGCTTCAAATTACTTATTATCTTTAAATGATCTTTAAACATCTTTCAGAACAAAAACAGTACTTACCTGTGTGTTTATTTTTTGTAGTTACAAACTTATTTGAGCAGCATTATAAAATAATAAGGGAAGGGAATCTAGATACAGTATTGCCACAATCATTTTGTGTAAAAACAAGGCGTCCATATTTTCGTAACCGTATATTATTTCCTTCTCATATTCATATTTTCTAGCAAAATAGGAAATATTCATATTCTTCGAAGGTGTCCAATTCCGTACCCCATGTCACGTTTTTGACATAGGTAGGTACCAAATAATGTTTATGAAAATTATATTCATACGAGTTATTTATGTCTGAATAACCGACTAAATTATGAAATCACTGGCACCCTAATTATGTAAGTGAATAACTTATGTTTTTTCGTAAAATGCAGAAGGGATCCAAAAGGTATCTATTCTAGATTCATTGCTACATATGTTTGACATATAGTCTTCTTGACAGCGTAAAACTCGCAATGAATACGGATGTAATGTCCGAAAGGAATTTTATGCGGCTGAACGCATTCATGATTATTACGCAATAGGTAAGGCCTCCAGTTGCGGTTAGTGAATCATTGGCGCGCCATGAACTAAACGGAAATCAGTCAAGATTTCATTTAAAAAGGAATCTACCAAGCTCAGCAGCCAACTGGCATTGTCGCATTAATAATGTTATGAGTTCAAATTCTTTTTTGGTTGTAAATCACTGAATGACTCCTGCCCTGGGTGGAATGGAATGGAGTGTCAGACTTGTACTGAATAAAAACCCACCCTGTTCCACCAGCTGCTCTTCCGGCCCTGGCCATGGTATCTCGTTAGATCCTCCTTCGATGCTGCTGACTTCTCTTTGAGGACCACGTAGAACAACGCGCCGCTGACAAGTATGTGGTTTAAGTCAAACAGATTTCAACCACATATACGCAACTCTACGGGACATGGAGTGTCGATCTCACTCGCTACGATTATTTTAAATTTATTTATATACAAAATCTTGTAAGTCGCTGCTGCTCGTATACCCCATGGCACATAGTAGGTCCACACAAATTAAATTGTTCTTTATTCTCTACTTAGATTGATGACTTGCATAACTGCGCCCGACACCGGGACAAATGAGTCCAATCAACTATGCCTTTATTGGATGTGTTACATGTAACGATGCTATTACCAAGTTTGTTCATGTAATATATTATGTTGTTAGTAAGTAATTATAATAGGTAAAATACCTTGTATATTCAAAGATTCTTTGTACTGTTGCCCAACTTTGGGATGCTTTCTTGAGTTTATTTTTAGACAAAAAGACCATTTTTGTGGTTGATTATTATTTAAAGATAAACTAATAAAACGTATCTCAAAATGGCAAAAGCCTGTCATTCGTTGTCAAGACGATGTTGGCCTTTATGAGATTGATTATATGTAAGAAATTATATCAAAATACCCTCTACTACACTTAGGTCTTGTAGGAATATTAACTGGATATTTTGATGCCTTACAATGATGAAATACCATCCCCAAACTCCTAAATAACCATGTAGATAATATTGAGTGAACAATTATTTACTCCACTTACCAGAACAACAGAGTAGGTATCTCACACTGTATACCTACTCAAACTATCCAACATCTAGTTCAAAACTAGGACGAGCTTGGCTTAACAAATTTGTTTCATCCTTGATTAAAGCTCTATCACACTGTCGTTTGGGCATAGTGGTCTCTCGAATAAATGAGCATTATAGACACTGAGCCATAGATTGCTCCCATCTTAGCCGTCTTGTCAAGTGCAAGTGTGTTCCAGGCATTAGGAACACACACATTGTATTGTGCGCTAAACCATGACGTGTAAACTATTCTTGTTTTATTTAGATGGACAGTGATTAACACGCATCTGCACTCAATGTCAAACGGACATATACTATTTTAGTGGATTTTATTTTGTTTTATTTTTACACGTCTCTGAATGGATAGAATATGGAATGTAACAGATGTCCGCTTTAACATTTAATTCATTGTATCATGTATCGTGATGCTATGTCCTCTTCCGGCTGAGCAGAATTAGCTTGAATGTATGTGTGAAGGAAGTGCAAATATTTTATGTAAACTCATAAAACACATAAATATCTCACAATCCCCTTTATCACAAGTATGTGCTCTATAAATCTCAAACAAACAACAAAATCAATACATATTTCTATGTCAGAACAAAACGAAAAAACAATGCCTCACTTCAGTAAAACGATACTCCAAAAAACAATGCATGTTTTACAAACAACACTTGTACAGCGTAACAGCAATATAATGGGGCCTAATTGAAAGACATCGCGGCGCGACGATAGTTTATGTCACTTTAATAATACTTCGCGTGGCAGTCAACTCGTGGCAAGTACCAACGGATCGTGAAGCGACAAAATTATGAAACAACTAGTTGTTCCGCGTGACTTTCCATCCGCCGCAATTTCTGCTGGAGTCTATGTTTCCTGATAGCTATAATCTGAGAGCCTTTAAGTCAAGAGTGAATAGCTTACATCTAGGCAAGCGTGTTTTATCTTCGACTACATCATCGATTACCATAAGATGAGATGGTGGTCAAACGCGAGCTAGAGAACAATAAATAAAAACTTTTTACCAAAAAATTAAACCGACTCCCAAAAAACACTGCAAAGTGAAAAATAACTTTAATTTCGGTAGTCGGTGTCTTTAGTTTTGTATTTTCGTTTTTGGCACCGACTTCCGAAATTAAAGTTATTTTTCACTTTGCAGTGTTTTTTGGGAGTCGGTTTAATTTTTTGGTAAAAAGTTTTTATTTCACTCTTTTTAGTTGGTTGATTTTTAATTTACCTAGTTACAAGAGCCGAAGAGCCTAAATGTCAACTACTTATAACATTTTATAAAATATTGCTTTTCCCAATGCTGGGCCGTTAATTTTTGAGGAGTTCTCTTGGTACTTCACCATCAGCTATACATCACCATATGCATTGTGACGAGTATAAATTGCTTAATATCCATATTTAAGTAATCGAATCGCAATCCACGAAATACTTATTATTCTGTAGTTTCGGCGGCCATCTGTGGTCTTCATCATCAGTTCCACTTCCCCAAATGGTACTTTTTGAGAGCAACTGCACAAGTTACTATAAGAAATACCCAAAACGCCATAGGTGTGCCTATAATATTTGAAGAGTTCCCTCGATTTCTCCAGGATTCCATCATCAGATCCTGACTCGGTGACAAATGGTACCAATTTCGAAGTATACCCTATCAAACAAAAAAAGAATTTTCCAAATCGGTTCAGCCGTCTTCGAGTACTCGATGATCATACATAAAAAAAAAAAAAAAAATACGCGTCGAATTGATAACCTCCTCCTTTTTTTGTCGTCGGTTGAAAAAAATAGATTCACCTTCAGCTAAGTATTCTGGTGTGGTTTTAAGAACAATAAGAGCTGAATACTGTTGAAGAATCTGAGAAACTAGAAATTAAAGGAATACCTACATATAAGACTAAAGATGATACGGCTACTGTTGAAAAGTTGTTTTCATTCCATACAATAGAAACTTTTTTCTTTTTGACCTTACTTGTATGTTTTCTCGTAATGAAAAGATATTTATTAACCGACTTCAAAAAAGAAGGAGGAGGTTCTCAATTCGACTTGAATTTTCTTTTTTATGTATGTTTCTTCGTTACTCGCAGATGGCTGGACCGATTCCGAAAATTATTTTTTTGTTTGAAAGGGTATACTTTCTAGTTGGTCCCATTGTCGTCATGTTTGGATCTGATGATGGGATCATGGAGAAATCGAGGGAACTCTTCAAATATTATAGGCACACCTACAGCGTTTTGGGTATTTCTTATAGTACCTTGTGCAGTTGCTCTCGAAAAGCACATTTGAGGAAGTGGAACTGATGATGAAGACCACAGATGGCCACTGAAACTCCTCAATAATAAGTATTTCGTGGATTGCGATTCGATTACTTGAGTACGAATGTTAAACACTTTATGCTCGTCACAATACATATGGTGATCTAGAGCTGATGGTGATGTACCAGGAGAACTCCTCAAAAAATAACGTAGATACCGGGAAAAGAAATATTTTGTAAAAGGTGATAAGTAGTTGACATTTTGGCTTTTGTAACTAGATAAATTACAAACCGCCCCACTAAAAAGCGTGAAAAATTTTTTTTTTTTCAAAAAATAGAACCGTCTTCTATATAAAAACACTACAAAGGCATAAATAACTTTAATTTCGGAAGGCGGTGTCAAAAAAAAAGAAAATACAAAACAAATGACACCGACTACCGAAATTAAAGTTATTTATGCCTTTGTAGTGTTTTTATATAGAAGTCGGTACTATTTTTTGCAAAAAAAAAAAATATTTTTAGTAAGTGCCTATTCATCAGAAAATAAACTTAGCATTATTGACAAGAACCCTCCACATTTAAATCTCTAGCTCCTTTTATAGGTTTTTTTTTCTATTTGTGCCATAAAAATAACGGTAGGGCTTCGCCCCCCGATGTTTTCCATGTGCTAATTCTTACACTTGGGAGAAATAACATTAAATCGTAGTGGCTTGCCTCATTCCCAATGCTTTTCCACTAACGAACCGATAATTTAGGGGGAGTAAAGAAGAAAACTTTCGATTTACATTGTTTTTGTATAATTTTTCCTTGTTTTCGTATGCCATTGCGAAATTTCGGTTCGCGGAACTGTGTAAAAGGTGAAATGGGAAAATAAAGATATTAACTGTTTGGTCAAAGAGAAGTTAAGTGGCGCGGCTTTTAACGTAAATTACAGGGCTATAGTACACTCACATTCAAAATTCAACATTGACGACATGGTTGGCGCAGCTGAGCGATTGCCTGCTGTGATTCGATTCCTGCACAACATGTTTTTTTGGCTAACAGATTGATGTTTCGGGTCTAGATGTTTATGCATGTGAATTAAAATGTTCGTATAGTGTGGGGCAAAGCTATAAAATATCCTCGTTATCATATATGTATAGCAGTTGGACATAGGAGGACTCTTTGCATAGCATCCTTAGTCAGCTTTTAAAAACTGACTTCTACTGACTAAAATCCTACTCTGCTGCTGTAGTTGGCTTTTTGGGTTCACGGTAACTCGGTAAAAACCACCCTGAGAAGATCTTATTAGTTTAAGAAAGTTTTTAGGTCCAAGGCAAGTAAATGAGCTCTCTCGTACGGTTTGCATCACTAGCAATATTTTCAATCAACTATTATTATCCAGGGATCACCTTGAACAGTGTCCTACTTCCATTTTCAACACCTAGCATAAATTGCCTAATTGGTTCGTTAACCGACATTTTTACCGACTAATATAGAAAGAATGACGTCACTACAAAAAAGGCAGGAAGTGCTAAATAAAAATAGCTAACTTTTGCTCCGCATTGAATTTTCTAACGCCTTCAATGATTCTGACCTTGCATTCCTTGAAAGACATGAGACCATGACACACATACATTGCTTTGTTAAAATGACATAAAAACCGTCATCTTTGACTTTAGCAGTGATGTAAGGGACTTTAGTCTTAAATGTAATCTTGTCACAACTATTTGCAAGTGTATTATGTTTCAGTCTTCAGCGTAATCTGGTTAATTGCATAAAAGCGTTGTTACTTGGAATGTAATTGTATGACTGTACTGTAGCAAGTTAGTATTTAATAATAATAATAATAATAAAAAACTTTATTCACTAAACAGGTGTTGTAGTACAATCGGGAAAAATACAATTTACTTATGTCCTAATGATCATTTCAGGTTTTCACTACATTTATACAGGTGTCATACTGCTTTCCTAGCTAGGCTTGTTAAAAGCCTGTGGTAAGGATAAGCAGTTGCCACCCCCTAGCAAGTTTCGTAAACCAACTTAAAACTAACTTAATACTATTTTACAAGTGTACAAGTAGGCTCTACAACTTATAAATAGTAACTAAATTTTAGTAGTACGAGAGCTATCTGTTGTGTGTGAGTATATGAAGGTGTAAGTGTTTATGTGCGAATGTGAATGTGTGTGGGTGTCTGTGTGCGCGATTTATGATATGACTTAATTATAGTGTTAACAAGAAACGTTCAGTTTCCTCATAGGTCTTAGCCATTAGGAAATTATGGACAATTTTTTTACATTTGTAGTATGCAAACTTATAGATGTAGATATGTCTGTTAATTTTATTATAAAGAAAGGGGCCTAAATATTCAAAAAATCTCTTCGTAAATTTAAATTTCGCTAACGGTAAACTACAAATTAAATCTTTACGTCGTTTGTTGATTTGGCAGTAAGGAGTTTTACGGTGTTGTAGCAGGATTGTATTATATATAAATAACTGCCGCACGTTCAAAACACCACAGTTTTTATAGAGCTCAGTAGTTGGATATAATATAGGGCGAGACGTAGCCACTTTAAGTATAGCTCTATGAGCGATTTCCAGTGGTCTTAGGGTAGTTTGGTGAGTACCTCCCCAACAGCAGATACAGTAAGATATTATTGACTTGCAGAGGGCGAGATACACACGACGTATGGTAGTAGGGTTGGCAACACTGCGGAGTGATTTAAAAATATAAATAAGTTTCCGGACTCTTCCTGTCAGCACCTCAACTTGGGGTTTAAAACTAAGTGTGTTGTCTAACACTACGCCAAGGTATTTAATATTATTTACTGTTTCTATCAGGGGACATTGACAATTGAAATCATGACAGGTTGAGCATGAGTGAGCTTTGAGAAGAATTGGAATGTTTGGTTGTGAGACGGAACTTATAGAGAAAGTCACACATTTTGTTTTTGCAGTATTTAATGTGAGTGTGTGTGACACTAGCCATTTTAAGGCGGAATTCAAGCCCAATTGGGAATTATTAAGGAGTTCTGACCATGAATCTGCAACAAAAGTGATTGCAGTATCATCTGCGTATGAAACTATTTTTGACTGGGGGATATTTAGATTGCAAAGGTCATTAATGAATATTAAGAAAAGCGTAGGTCCAAGAATGCTACCCTGCGGTACTCCGTAACTTATTAGCCTTTCTTCACTTATATAGTCACCAATTTTAACCGATTGAGTTCGGTTTGTAAGATAGCTTTTAAAGAAATCCAGTTGTGTCCCACGGACACCTATCTCCTCAAGTTTTTGCAAAAGTGTGCTGGTTGGCACGGTGTCGAATGCCTTAGTGAGGTCTAAAAATATTGACAATACCTTTTTTTTGTTATTAAGATTGGAGACTATATAAGATGTTAGTTCATGGACTGCGTCAGAAGTTGATTTCCCTTTTTGGAAGCCAAATTGTTTTGTGGAGATGATTTTAAGTTTCTCAAGATATTTTACTAATCTATTGTTTACCAAACGTTCTAGAAGTTTCGACAAGGCACTGAGTACTGCTATTGGACGATAATTGTTCACTAATTTCCCATCACCGCCTTTAAAAATTGGGTGAATTATGGCCTGTTTAAAGGACTTTGGAAAAATTGCTGTTTGAAGACATATATTGAAAATATAGCTCAGAATAGGTGCCAGCTTCAGGGCATATCTTTTGAGAATAATGGGAGAAATTTTGTCCCAGCCAGTCGCTGCACTAGCTCTCAGGGAGTTTATTAGGCGGATAACCTCACTAGGATCTGTACTATCTAAAACAAATGAGCTTGAAGGTGGTGTCGTCGTTTGTGGTCTTTCGTTACCATTTATAATTTTGACGGCGAGGTTGGTGCCTACGTCAGTGAAAAACTTATTAACTGCATTGCATGATTGAGTCGGTGACTGTGTGAGTGATAGTAATTGTGTAGAAGGTTGTCTGATTTTGGTGGTGTTTGTTACATTCCTGATGGCATCCCATAGCTCTTTCGAATTTTGACCAGCTTTATTTAATAGTTCGGAGTCATACATTTGCTTTGCTTTTTTTAATATTTTTTTACAAAAATTTCTATATCGTTTATAGGTAACACTAAAAGTTATATTATTAGGAGATTGCTTGACCTGCCTGTGTAAGAAGTCCCTGTGTCGAATACACCTAAGAAGTCCCGCAGTAATCCACGGTTTAAGAGTACGTTTTCTAGCTGAGGGCTTAGAGACTATTGTATTTGCCATGATTGCACCGGAAATCAGCGTTATGAAACGATCGGTCGCCATATTTGGGTCGTCGGTGGAAAATACTGAAGAGAAATCCAGAACGTTTACTGTTTCATCTAGTGCGTCATAGTTAATTAATGAATGAGTGTTATTGGCTATATATTTCGGTATTTTGATTTTTATGCACAGCAATGTAGAAAAATGATCAGAAACGGTAGTGTCTAAAACAAATGTCAAAGCTGCACTTTTACTCTTTAGAAATATGTGATCGAGACAGTTGTTGCCTCTTGTAGGTAACGTGTAGGCCGGTAACAACCCATGAAATGCAAGACAGTTTAAATAATTGTGAGCACGGTCATCAGGCTGTTTGATATTTATATTTATGTCACCAGTGAGTATTACGGTTTTAAATTTTGAAAGCGAGGGTAAAATACTATTTAGCGCCGTCAAAAAATCATCAATAAGGAAATTAGATGGAGATCGGTAAATACTTAGTATTGCTGTGTCATTGTTAATTTTAATTAATAATCCAGAAGCAGAGCTGTTAAATTCCGGTTCTTCTACCAGAGCTGTAATGTCGGATTTAATATATACAACGACGCCATCGTTTTTATTTAGATGTTTTGTTGAATTGTATCTATTATAATTGGCTAAGTGCGGTAGACACTGATTTCCGGGACAATTCAACCAGCATTCGGTCAAGACGAGAATATCACAATCAAATGAAAATCGAGCACAAAGTGTTTCGAAGTTCGGAAAATTGTGATTAATCGATCGTAAATTTTGGGTTAAAATTTTTAGAAACTGCGTTGGATTACCAATCTGTTGGCTGGACTCCTCTGGGGTACACGAAAGCAACTCAGATACAGACATTTGGTCAACAGTCTCCAATAGAGAGATCTGATCAGTCATTACAAAAAGATATGAGTGTTCGTAGAAGGACTGACTTGTGAAATGTTAAGCTGTCGTGTAAGCCAGCTTTTAGATAACGATTGAGACCAGGAGACATTGACAATATGAGATTTGCAAATGAAAACATAGTAATGTGTATTGAAATATTTGTAGTCCATTTATTTTGAATCATGTTGATGTGGCTAGTAGAACTGTGACAAGAGTGTTGTGATCGTGTGTTAATTTGAGAAAAATAGTTATTATAATATCGTGATGTGTAATTGTAGAGTGCATTGTTATGAATTGTTCTATGTTGTATAAGTGTAATCGTTACAATTTTAGTTACAACGTAAAAAACGTTAAGAGTTAAATAAGTAAACATAAAGTATAAAATGTTAGAATAAAGATTTAAGTGGGCCAAAATGTAAAAAAAGGAAAATGACTCATACCTTAAAGTAAGTCACGGTTCTCGGGAATTCATTAACCGAGTTAACTGTAATTCATTTTTCACAACTATATATGAGCTATCATTTTCCTTTCTCAATAATATTCGTCCGTTAGAAATCCAACAGTGAGCAAATTGATTTGTTTTTGCGAAATTTCGCGCAAGGTAGAATAATTTTTTTGAGTCTGCTGAAAGCTGCTCGGCTATATAAATCGGTGTACTTGTATTTTCAAAGCCAACATGAGAAGAGTTCAGCTTACTGCTGGGATACTGCTTGTTGAAAGCCCTGGCTGCTGCCAGGAATTCACTCTTCAGGAGGGTATTCGCCAACTCGATCGTTATAGATGAAGTTTCAGCTTCCCGCTTGGATGGCCGTCTAGCTACATCCCGGATTTCTGAGGTATTAAGATTTAGTTTTAAATTTTCCGTTAAATGAGAGACCATGCCAAAGAGGTCCTTTTTCGTTTCCAATTTCTTCTTCGGCACGTTATGAATCTCAATACTGGTTTTCAGGAGGCATCGATCAAAAGACTGAAACTTCTCTTCTAGTATGGATAACTTAGTAGACAAATTGCTGCGCTCTTTTTCCAGACCAGATATCTTAGAGTCCATCGACGACAGTTGATCTGACATAAATGTCATTGACTTTTCCACGTCTTGATTTGTGATCACAATTTTTTTAAATTGGTCTTTAATTTCGTGAAAGTAGTTTTCTAATTTATCCAATCTTGAATTTTGTGCAGATATTAAGTCACCAATTAAACTTTTAATTTCGTTAGAAATATCGCTCTTCATGATAGTCAGTTTATCCAGAAGTTCCCCTTCATCAGCAGGACATCGACGCTTTGCGCGCTGGGTGATATTAGTGATGGGAGAGTTTGCTTTTAGGGCTTCTTCCTCACATAGTTTACGGATGTCAGTATCCGACCGAGAGGGAGTTTGCTTAGAGGTGTTAGGTGGTGACTTAAACATTGCACTCAAATAGGATTCTACCAATAGATAATAAAAATTGTTTAGCACTTCAGCAAAGACTCACGATTGAACTTCAAATCTTCGGTTCTACTTTTGACTCTGCGTTGTACGAAACGTAGCGTTATGACAAGCGGCAGCTGTCAGCTTGATGACACTTGACAGTTGGCTCAGCAGGTGGTGACAGTTGACAGCCCGATGACAGCCAACAGACGAAAAGCTGAACAACCCGGGTATAGCTCCGTCTCACTGTTGCTATCCTCTTCACAGTACTTCTTGTTATGTTATGCGCGCCTAGTACTTGCAGAGTTTTAATTTATTTTTATTGCGGATTTAATTAATATTTTCTTAAAATAAAAACTGTTGCTGTGCACACGTCTGTTCGCTTTCGCGGTCCAGGGGGAAGAATTTATCATATCGTATATCATTATTTTTATTATTATTTATGGCGGTATTATTGCTAAAAACAATTATTTACAGTCAAATTTTGGAGGGGTTTGACAGAGAAGGACAAAATAATGCGTAGGTGTATTATTCCTAATTTGCGAAACAAATATCATTTAATCATCTTTCCTTTTTTAACTAAACAGAAAGTAAAATAAATATATTTTTATGTGTAGATACAAATACACATCTCACGTAAACAGCTGTAACACAATGTAAAAAAAGTATAAGTTACCTTTAAACAATTAATTACAACAAATATACAAAATTATGTACTAAAATACAAACTACAATAAAGCATAAAAAAATTCATCCTCAACGCTGTCGGCTGGCAACGTACCTAAGATGATTGATGTGTATTTGTATCAACACATAAAAATATATTTATTTTACTTTCTGTTTAGTTAAAAAAGGAAAGATCTTATATCCTAAGTCACTGTATTCTGCCTGCAAGCAAGCGTGCGAATTATTTATATTTATGTCATTAAATTATCATCTTTTAATTTAATAATCCCTAGATACCTTAACGTTCATAAGCTTATTTATTTATACCAGTAAAAATCTTGGACGTCTGAACATGATGTTGTCAAGTCTTGGATGGTCTGAACGGAAAGATACGATATTGATGGCTGAAATTCTTAGAGTCTGTCTCCTTAGCCAACATCTAAATCGATGAACATTTATTAGAATATTAGTTTATTAGTATACATCTATATTCCAAAATTTCATAGACTTGTCTTCTGTGGAATTCGAGACTATCTGTAATATATATCTAGTACTAAATTGGATCTCTCTGCTTTTAGATTCAAGCTATTTTAAATCTGTGAAGATATTTAGTAAAGCTTCTCATTGAAAGTTTATTGATATTAGTCTAGCCAACATTTTGAGTAGGTACACATTCTACAGCCAAAGCAATTTGAACAAGAAATCTATTTTTTATTGCTAGCGTTTGACCACCAATGACCACCACTACCATAATTTTAGACATTCCTTCTTTATTAACTCAAAAATGAAGTGGTTTTATATGCTAATATTATAAAGAGATAGTTTGTAAGTTTTTATCCCCTACATGCAATCTAACAAACATTCTAAAATTTACACACGAATTTGTGTTCGCATTGTCGAAGTCGCAGGCGATGTGCTACTTGTATATAAAATTACAGTTTACTACGAGATACTTAAATATTTTGTCTCGTATACAAGCATGTTCGTTGCTAAGCGTCGGATCATCAAAACGTTTTTTGTTTACATAGTTTGTAGGTCATTAATGTTGAGGGCAATTAACTTTCATTGTTTTAACGAGATATAATTAGTTGGTAATCCCATGAGTACATGTGTGATGTTAGTCTTGATAAAAACTGTAAAAGAAAATTCAAAGCTACATTTTGATTCGATTTTCAAACGGATAATGAAACGTTATTAAATGCAGAATATTATTAATTTGAGTACCTACTATAGGAATCGTATACGATGCTTTGGACAGGCTATTTCAATTAATCATTATATAGATTTACGTTTGCACCATCTTGGCTTGGCGGTTCTAAATTCGTCGTTACTATAGAATAGCTGTATAAGGCTAGTCTGATCTAGATTTGAATTATTTTCATACCTACCTATGCGATACTTTTCAAACTCTACAAAAAATAAAATAAGTACTTAAACACTTTTATCGCGATCAAGTCTTTCTTTCTCTCTTTTATACATGCTCAATAATCCCAGACCAGACAAAATTGGCCTGCTGAAGTAAATAATTTGTATTCTAAGAAACCATACATCAGTGTAATTGGGATAATGACACTTCCAATAACATCGTTAGCAGCATTGAATAGACTCTTTCAATACGTCTCCCCTTATAAGCCGTCGCTATTGATTACGCCGAAACACAGGTTGGTCACAAATTTCGGCCACTACTTCAATTCCATCTGATTGGTCGTCTGTGGGGATTCTACCTAATAATATCGAATAACGAAAATAATGATTTCTGGGAAGCCTAAGATGTCTTTGATGTGGGAAATAAAATCTTTGGATACACGTGAAAGATAATAGAGACATAATTATTATACTTTATTAAATATTTTGTTTTTATTTTATACTTTAGATAAGTGTTTAAGTTAGTACTAACCCAATCGAATCAGTAAACAATCTCTTTAGTAGGAGCTACTCTAGTACCTGAGCTTCAAAGTCGTTGTTTTTAGAGTTCCGTAGCCCAATGGCAAAACACGGAACCCTAAAGGATTTCGTCATGTCTGTATGTCTGTCCGTCTGTTTGTCACAACCCTTTATTCCGAAACTATAACGACTATACAGTTGAAACTTGGTAGGTCGATGTATTCTGTTCTGTTGTAAGAATTTCCTAACGAGATACCGCGGCCCCGGAACTTAAGGGCAGCTGAAGGAACAAGGTGGGTTTTTAGTCAGTTAAGGTCTAACACTCCCTTCCGTTCCACCCAGAGAGTCATGATTTTTCCACCTACAAAAAAAGTTAATTGTAATCTGTAAACAGCTTTAACATTAAGGCTCCCCATACACGGAACTGGAACTAAAACAAATTTTTCAACATACCTTTACGTTTTCATAGATAAGTCTTTAAAAATAACATTGAGTTTCCTAAAGCCATTATTTCTTAAAGTCAAACGTTTGAAAGATGGGTGAAGGTGAAATACACATATTTATGTCCCTCTCCTCTTTAACTTTTAAAATGTTCAAATCGAAAAAAGATATATCCAACTAAGCTAAAATATGCTTGTCTGGAGTGGGTTCACGGCAATAGTGTGATGAGTGGTGTTCGAACTCGCGACCTCTCGATCACAAGTCTGACACCTTAGTCATTATTCATTAGGCTATTGGCGCTATACAATCTACGATTTATACAAACGCTATGAAAAGCAAAGTTATTTTGCGTAGCTACTACGGAACCCTTCATGGCGAGTGGCCAATTTAAAATTGATAGTTTTTGCTCTGTACGTAATTCGTCTCCGCCAAATTAGTGAAACATTTTGCCGTTAATACGAGTATAAATTCAGTCAGACAATTTTATTTTCATTTCCATGGCTATCATTGACTTTTTTCACATCTCTTTAATCTGTAATAGAATTTTTCACATTGCACAGAATTTGCATGATTTTTGTGGATGATAATTAACTGCCATCTAATCCCGACTTATGACATACTCGGCTGATCCGATAAATGAACTTATATAAAAGTTTAATATTACGTTACGCGTCGAAAGCGCGGGATTGCGATCTTTCCCGACGACTGACTTTCGGCAAAGTTAAATAAGCTACGCCATGAGAAAACTCCGCCAATCCACCTCCACAACTATAAGTACGGTTCCCTTTAATATGAAGGTTTATTGTGTGGCTCTAATTGGTAGGGATGCTGATTTGATTTGATTGTCTACTTGGTATTATTATTTGATTATATTACAGTAATTAATGAGCCTGTGCTTATTGCAATAAATTGCGATAGGTGCTTCATTAAAATATTTGTCTGAGGTATTGATATACCATTTCTAAGACTACCCTTACCTTACTTTACCCGTGTCAGTAAGATAAGCACAAACCCTATACCCTTACGTTATCTTAAAAACATTTAGAATTTTCTTTTATTAATTGTTGTGAAAAAGCTTCTATGGGCATTCTGGATTTTTTAAGGATTGTGGTGTATAGGTACGCTATTCAGGTTGCCTATGAAAACAACTAAACAGAAAGTTTATAAAATTGTGGTCATAGTAGTAAAAAATACCTAAAATGGTCAAAATTTTTAAGTATTTAATTTTTTTCTACATATAACTTTAAAAAAAACATTGAGATATTTTTTTGTCTTTTTTTTTCCCTGAGTAGTCATGGGGAGGTCTATCCTCCGCTGTTGGCTTATCGTTGAGTTTTGAGACATGTTGTATGTGTATCTATGTTTTGAGAAAGTAATTTATATAGTACACCGTGGACTACCCGCGTATTTATTTTCTCCTTCTGTGTCAAATTCATCCAAAGGTTGTCTGTAAAAAATCGCTTTTAGCAATAAGACCGCCCAATGTATTACCCTTTTAAACTGTTAAGTCCTTGTTTGTTTTTATTTATTTAAACTTTATGTACAATAAAGAATATATCTATCTATCTACCTTCAGGTTTTCTTGGGTACAAGTAGAGTTCTCGCTTTTAGTCTGGCACTGTAAAAATAACTATCCACGACTTTTATCTATATTAAAAGTCTACTAACACACCTGCTAAAGTAAATTTTTCGAGGAAGCTTTGTCTATTCTTGTATAACAGATTTGGCGTTTCTTTTATGGCAACAATGCCATGTAAGCATCCCGCAGCAAGACACAATATTCATTCTACCTGGTCTGAGACATCAGTCAGTCACACTGCCTCACCACCAACTCTCATAAACATACCGTGACGAAGTCAATTTGAGTTCTAGTCGTTTTCCAATGTCAACAATACTTTTTTTATTGTTGATAGGTTCACATTTGACCACCGTCTCACCTGATGGTAAGCGATGATGTGGTTGAAGATGAAGCATACTTGCCTAGAAGTAACCTCAATAGGTTACTGATGTTAGCTATAGTTAGTTATGTTGTTTTTATTTATATGTTATAGTTAGATGTTAGCTATGGTTAGCTATAACTTAGTATTGATAGACCTCCAGGTCAAGAGTAGGCTCATCCGTAATAAAAAAAAAAATAACTCAGTCTTTGGAATTCCACACAATTAAAGTATTCTGAAAACGTTTTGTGCGTCATGTAGTCCGATGATGGAACGCGCTTGGAGGAATTAGTTTATGCTATTCCATCGCATACTTCCCTAATTGTAACCAATAGAATTGCAACTCGTCGATGATGTACAAGGTTCTAAAACTTTGACTCGACCAGTGCATTATTGATTGACTTAGGCGAGTCCAGTTGGTATTTGGCAAATCCGTCCCAGAAATGAGAGCAGTACTACATACACGATCGATTTAATAATGTTTGTCTTTTTTGCAGATTGTTCAGCCTGTTTCCAAGAGAATCAAGTAAGCAACAGGAGTGTTACTACTGGCAGTACGTTTTATGAAGAATGTTGCTGTGAAGAACCAGGCTACACATTGAATAACTTGCAATGGTTGGATCCCTACAACAATATTATTGTGGGGTATGCGATATGTTTAATACTTAACTAAACTAGCTAACATTTTATTTAGAATCTTTTTAAGTATTAGTTTAGTCAAAACATCATTTGTATAAAATAAGTGTCACAGATTATAAATAAAAATCTTTAAGTAAAAATCGTTAATTATAGTACCTATTATGGTACTTAAAATATGTTCGTGAGCGAAAAAAAAAGCGTCAATAGACTAATGGCCGAGGTGTCGGACTTGTGATCGAGAGGTCGCGGGTTCGAACCCAACCCATTACACTATTGCCGTTAACCCACTCCAGACAGAAGCATATTTTGCTTACCCCTCCAAGTAGGAGAGGTTAACAAGATGTTAAGAAAAGCCTTTCATACGATTACAAAAAAATTGTATCCTCCTTTTAACGTTTCTTTTGTTTATAACACTTATATATCTAAGTACCTAGTTCTTACTGCATACACCAAATAAAGTGACGCAATTAGCGCCACTGAGACTTGGTAAGTGAAATTCATGTGTTTTGGATATTTGTTACGTTTATCCTTTTTGCTGTCAAGTCCTAAATAAGAAAATTGTTTCCACAAGACCAGGTACAGATTCGAAAGTGTACACCGAGGAGCAGATGGACTGCATTTCTCTTCACATCCCAAGTACAAGCAAGGATTTAGCAGGAGCATACCGATGCGTAACTACCTTCGGAACAACACAACACTGGCAAATTCATTATTTAGATGTTTTTGGTAAGACATAATTTCAATTTACAGCAGGTACATTCTTTAGGCCAGTTGAGCCCGCTCTGGACCCCAACCACGGCTAATGGTAAACATAAGGTCTAAGATGTAACGATCCCAGAAGATGCCTGTTCACCCTTACTTTCAAGGCTGACAGGACATACGTGGCAGGGAATACAGAAGCCGGCAGAGAGTTCCACACCACTTGTACTTAACACTAAAACCATTTGTAAAGCCCATATCTGCATCTCCAGTTGAAGGATACTCGTTGATTTTCATCTTTCATTACAATGCAATCTGCAATGAAGCACAATACTAGTATGTGACAGTATAATAGGTATATAAGGCTTTTCTAGTCTAAAGTCATTAAAACAAACTCTGAAGTCAAAAACGATAATACAAAACCAAAGACACGGACTACCAAAATTAAAGTTATTTTTCACTTAGCTGTGCTTTTTTTTGGAAGTCAGTTTTATATTTTGTTAAAATGTCAACCTCCTGCGTTTGATGGTCTATCATTCTACACGTGATATTGGCAAAATTGTGGTGGCTCGTCCACAAACGCCACTTAACAAGAGTTGAAGTTGAGTTATATAGTTATGTATTTTGACAGATCCGTTGTACTTCTATGGGACTAAAAACAACCAAAACTTGGTTCTCAAACAGAATTCTCCAATAATTTGCCAAGCTAAAGGAGCTACTCCACCTCTAATCAGATGGTACAGAGGAAAAGACGGACTGGTTGAGGTAAGAAATACACTCTCACTTCATGTCATCATCAGAGGTCTATTCAAACTAAAAATATTTTATTTCACATAGGGCCTGCATGGACACTTAAAAAACGTCAGATTCGAAATTATTGTTTTAAATGAAATGAAATGAAATGAAATGAAATGAAATGAAATGAAATGAAATATTTATTTTGTAAATTGGTTATAAATAACACTTTTACACGTCATGTTTTTTTGCGTGTTAAGTTTAGCTAGATGAGGCCGGTATTTCCTAACTGACTACTCTGAGAAGAAACACCGAAACAAACTCAGAGGTCATAGTCTCTTTTAAAGTCCAGACAATTTGTATTTTTATATGAGAAGCATGTAGGTTCATGTCTGTGGTATTCTTTTGAGGAAATAACCACGCAAATTTGAGCGGACCTGTCCAGACAGTGCAAGCATTTGTCAGTTATCGTGTAGCTCAACTTAGAACTTAAGGAGCTCAACAATTTGACAAAAAATACCAACGGACATTTGGGTAGGCCACACAAGTACTCAAACTGCTTGACATCATTAAATAAATTATAGTCAAAGTAAAAACAACGAAGAAAGAATAACCTACATTGTCCTCACATTAACAATAATGAAATAATTATGTAAAAAAAAAAAAAAACAAAAACAAAATAAATAGGTATATACAATACTTAACAAAACAAATATTTTAATCAATAAAAAATAAATCAACTATCAAAATTTTAAAAATAAAAAATGCTCACGTATATCACTGGAGCAGCTCATTCCCAAGCCTTCTTGTCCTCAATATAATCTTTAACAGTGTAAAACGCTTTCTGACATAGCTTACGTTTTATAAATAATTTGAATTTATTAATACTTAGTTCTTGAATATGGCTAGGAATTTTATTATAAAAACGTATACATTGGCATCTAAACGAACCACCTATTTTTTTTAACCTTGTTTTAGGAATGACATATGTGTCTTTGTTCCTTGTATTTACACTATGAATATCACTGTATTTTTTAAACAGATTAATATTTTTGTGTGCATACAAGAGATTCTCATAAATATACTGAGATGGCACAGTCATAATATTAATCTCTTTAAATTTGTCTCTTAAGGAGTGCTTGGGACTTAATTTATAAATTGCACGAATGGCCCTTTTTTGTAATACAAATATTGTGTGAATGTCGGCTGCATTTCCCCAAAGTAAAATGCCGTATGACATCACACTGTGAAAGTAACTAAAGTAGACTAAACGTGCTGTTTCGATATCAGTTAATCCACGTATTTTTCTAACGGCATATGCTGCAGAACTTAACTTTTTTGACAATTTATCTATATGGGGGCCCCACTGAAGCTTCGTATCCAAAGTTATGCCCAAGAATACTGTGGTATCTTCGGGTTTCAATATTTCGCCCTTTATTGATACACTAGTATTCACTTGTCTAACATGAGGTAATGTAAATTTTAGGCATTTGGTTTTTTTCTCATTAAGAAGAAGATTATTAACATTAAACCAGCTAACTACAGTTGCAAGGGCTCTATTTACTTCTTCAATAACCTGCTGTTGACGTTTAATTTTAAATAAAAGAGAAGTATCGTCAGCGAATAACACTATGTCATGATTTTTGATCAGGTACGGCAAATCATTTATATAAATAAGAAACAAAAAGGGACCTAAAATTGAGCCTTGGGGGACCCCCATCTTGACCACAGATCCCGGCGATCTTTTGCCGTTCACATCGACTCTTTGAATCCTTTCACTCAAATATGAGGTTAAAAGATTCAGAGAGGAGTCCCGGAATCCGTAGTGGTGCAGTTTCCTGATTAATGTCTCATGGGGAACACAGTCAAATGCCTTAGACAAATCGCAAAAAATGCCCAACACATCGCACTTATCTTCCCATGCATTATAAATGTGTCCTAAAAGTTCAACACCGGCATCAGTTGTTGAACGACCCTTTGTAAAACCAAATTGTTTATTATGTAGCAATTTGTGTTTATTAAAATATCTTTGCATCTGCATTAGAATAATTTTCTCAAAAATTTTACTGAAAGTGGGCAGTACAGAAATAGGTCTGTAATTAGTAGGGTCAGATGTACTACCCGATTTAAATAGTGGGATTATTTTACTATATTTCATTAGATCAGGAAACTCACCGCAATCAATACAATTATTAAATATAACAGCTAATGTAGGAGCAATAATGTGTATAGTTGACTTAGTAACTTCAACAGAATTACCCCACAGGTCTGCAGTCTTTTTCATATTCAAAGAATTAAAAGTTTTAATGATGTCATTAGAAGTAACATATTGGAATTTAAACTCTGAACTACAAACTGGAACATTTTTTTTAAGTAATGTTTCTGCAGCAATGGGACATGATTTTAGCGACTTGGTTGTCGATACGGGAATGTCAGTGAAAAAATTTTCAAATTCTGTGGCGACTTGCGAATCTAATGTTATTATATTATCATCAATAGTGAGGGTGTAATCACTATTTCGGTTGCAAGACCTTCCCGTTTCGCTTTTTATAATATCCCAAGTCGTTTTAATTACATTACTACTATTTTTAATTTTAGAACTCAAGTAGCGAGACTTGGCAATATAACAGACTTTTTTAAATAATTTAGAGTAGTTCTTGACATATAAATTAAATTCTACCGAGTTAGTGTAAGTCCGCTCCTCATAGAGTTCATAAAGCCGATTTCTACTTTTATAAATACCAGCAGTGGCCCAGTCACTGAAAGAAGTGTTACTATTTACTGAAGCAATTTTGGGAATAAATGTGTTATCAAATTGTTGGCAATATATTTTGAAAAAATCATTATAATGTTTATTAGGGTCCTCATTAGTTAACAAACAGGGCATTTTATTTAAGAGTTTAGTTTTGAATGCTTCCAGGCGATATTTAGTTTTTGGATTTACAGTGATATTCTTTTTTAACATTTTATTAACCTTTTTTGGTAAAGTAATTAATTGCCCACAATGATCAGAGTCTATTAAATTAATTATTTTTTTGTGAGTCGGTACAACATCCGTAAAAATATTATCTAAGCAAGTGGCACTAGTCGGAGTTATTCTAGTAGGCTCCATAAATAGGTTTACAAGATTGTATGATTGGAATAAACTAATAATGTTAGAGCTCAAACCAGAATTTTCTAATAAATTAACATTAAAATCACCACAAACAATGACATATTTACTTGAGTTACAGATTTTATGCAAAACTTCATCCATTACTTTTTCAAAGCAATCGTACAATCCTGAAGGTGGTCTGTACACACTTAATATAATAAACTGCTCCAATTCAATACAGGCTATTTCAATAGATCGTTCAACAGAGAGGCTCACAATATCCATTCTGTTCTTGTTTTATGTAAAGCACAACGACCTTTACTGTGCTATTTTCATTGAAGGACCTTGGCTGGCATTCATTATAATATCTGATTTTGTAAATAATGATTCATCAAGCCCAATAAAGGTCCATGACACTCCGTTTTCGAGTAGTCTTTTTGCAATACCTAATGGATTATATTAGTCGCGGTCTGGCATGAATTACTTGGTTTATATAAATCTTAGGGCTCCTGATTTTTGATTATCAATTGGAATCTTTGCTGTTCATTTCAATAATATTATATTGGTTACTATTACAAGCCTCACTAGGCTACATATTTGTCATGTCAATTGTAAGAGATCAATTCAATTTTGTCTCCTTTTTTTGTACAAACTTTTAAATTGTTTGCAGATATTCAATGATAAAGCAAAATATGAAATCACACATGAGGGACTACTGATAAAGAATGTAAATAACGATGATGAAGGGATTTATAAATGTTCAGCAACAGTACTGTCAACGGGAGAAGAAGTTGAGATAGATATAGAAGCAAAGGTAAACACAACTATCACAAAACTTGATTATCTTATTGTAAAAATAATAATAGCTCTAATTTAAAGTATAAAGTTATTTCCACTCTTTTAAATTGTGTAACAATAAATAATCTTTCTTACTTTTTATCTTATCTTACTTATTACTAATATTATAAAGGCAAAAGTTTGTGAGGATAGATTTGTGGATATTTTTACTCTTTCCCACAAAAATTAATGAACGGATCTGAATGTTATTTGGTAAGTAGGTAGTTAACATACTGGAATAACACAGACTACTTTTATCCCGGAATTCTCATGGGATTGGGATTTACGCAGGAAAACTCTCGCACGCATACGAAGTCGCGGGCAGAAGCTAGTAGTCGTAGAAATATAACTTGTGACGACACAAAGAAGAGTTAATAACGTTATTTTTTTATAATACAGGTAATGACACCGCCAATAATCACACAACTATCAGCCACTCCAGAAGCAGTTTTGGCTGAAGGAGAAGCTTTGATGATAGAATGCATGGCAGAGGGATGGCCTGAGCCTATACGGGAATGGAAGAAAATAGGAGAAATGGTAAGAATTTTGCAACAGTAAATTTTATTTACTGCGCCGACAATGGACTGAGGACCTCGTTAAATAACAACAGCCTCATGGGTTTATCTTCAAGGTTAAGGCAACGCTTGCCGAGTTCAATCCGTGGATGTGTGACTATCTTAAAACATATTTCGAGATTCCTCCATGCCGCGGAACACGCGTTAAACTCAGAGCCGGATTAACCCTGTCAGAGGCCCTAAGGCAATGGTATTATCGGGGCCCCTTTTCTTATTTTGACTGACCAAATCGCCTCAAACTGAGGAAACGCACATTAACGGCTGTGGTTTTTAATATATTTGTTTACTTATTCCCAGATTTGTTCTAAACTTGTTTTAATTCTACTAGTAAATCTAACGATTTGTATTTTGTGAGATAAGAGCGAGGTCCCTAAGTTCACACGCACATCAAATTCTCGTTCGAGGAAACATGTTTTCTTGGTGCGTGTACTTGGCCTGGGCCCCTAGTTGATGCGGGGCCCCTAGGCAGTTGCCTACTCCGCCTAATGGTTAATCCAGCCCTGGTTAAACTCTTGATCTCGGTCGTCATTCATACATATCTTTGTCAACTGTTACGGGTGGACAGAAGCCAGGAAATCTGAATCTAGTCTTGCCAAAGGGCATCGTGTTATTCAGATACTGGACTGTGGAGGCCAGATAGGCGTTCGATCCGTGTAAAAAATCTAGCACTCAGCTGCATGCTTACATAATTAGGAAAAAATTGGCCAAGTGCGAGTCGGACTCGCCCATGAAGGGTTCCGTGGTAACTATAATAAATATAATATACTTAATATATTTAATTGAAAAAAAAAAAATTCATAAAAATTTCTTAAAACTGGCTTATTTACAATTTTTACAACTACGCCAAATAACTTTGTTTTTCATAGTATTTGTATGAATTACAAAGTTATATTTGCGGTTTTAGAAAATATACTGTATCTCAAAAACTGCCGACTCGATCTCGTTCAAACCAATTTTGGTTGAAAGTTTACATTAAGATCTACAACATGTGGTTTTTTTTGATTTTTCACTTCATTATTATAGAAGTTAGAGGACACACACATTTTACCACTTTGGAAGCGTATATCTTTTATACGATTAACTTTATGAAGAAGTCATTTTAGAAACCTTAATGTCATTTTTAAAGACCTGTCCACAGATACCACACACGCATAGGTTTCATGAAAAAAAATATTTTCAGTTTCAGTTCTATGTATGGTGAGCCCCCTTTATTTTAAATGTTTTTTAAATTTCCTCTTAAAATCGGAAAGCGATTTACAGAATACATCTATCTACCAAGTTTTACATGTATAGTCCTAACAGTTTCGGAATAAAATGGCTGTGACATACGGACGGACGGACAGACAGACAGACGGACAGACATGTCGAAACTATAAGGGTTCCGTTTTTTGCCATTCGGCTACGGAACCCTAAAAAGGCTAAGCAGATGATGATGGTAAAGGCCACAAAAAAATTGTAGCAAAAAATAGAACCGACTTCCATATCAAAACACTACAAACCCAAAAATAACTTTAATTTTGCTAGTCGGTGTTATTGGTTTTGTATTTTCGTTTTTTCACACAGCCTTTCGAAATTAAAGTTATTTTTGGCTTTGTAGTGTTTTGATATGGAAGTCGGTTCTATTTATTGCTTAATTTTTTTTCACGCTTTTCAGTACGTCGTTTTGTAATTTATCTAGTTACAAAAGCCGTAATGTCAACAACTTATTACATTTTACAAAATATTGCTTTTCCCGATGCATAGCCGTTAATTTTTGAGGAGTTCTCCTTGTACTTGACCATCAGCTCTACATCACCATATGCATTGTGACGAGCATAAAGTGCTTAAGATCCGTACTCAAGTAATCGAATCACTATCCACGAAATACTTATTATATAGTAGTTTCAGTGGCCATCTGTGGTCTTCATCAGTTCAACTTCCCCAAATGGTACTTTTCGAAAGCAACTGCTCAAGGTACTATAAGAAATACCCAAAACGGTGTGCCTATAATATTTGAAGAGTTCCCACGATTTCTCCAAGATCCCATCATCAGATCCTGATTTCGTAACAATAGGACCAACTAGAAAGTATACCCTTTCAAACGCAAAAACAATTTTCCAAATCGGTTCAGCCGGTTCAGAGTTATGAGGTAACATACATAAAAAAAGTTTAAGACGAACTGAGAACCTCCTCCTTTTTTGAAGTCGGTTAAAAAGGCCAACATAAATAAAGACGTGTCATTTTCAAGTTCACATCTCTCATAAATCTTGGTAAATTATTATCGTGTTAGTACGTCTCAACTAATAAAACTTTTATGTCTGCGGTTCTTTAATTGTATTGGCTCCATCAGAGAAAACACCGATAAGATAAAAACTGGGATGACCTTTCCTATTACTAAGGGAGTGGCCTGATTCAACTTTTTTTACCTTGCTACAAACATCAATTTCACTTTGAAAGTTTGTGGCAATAGATGTTTATAAGTCTCAAAAAAGACTGCTGAATGTATTTTGGTATAACTTTACAGCAGTTTTTCTTATGCATGAGAATAGCAGATTTAATTTATTAAAAGAGTCACTAATTAAATTGATGCATAGCACTACTAATTATACTGATGCAGCTCGTACCTACGCAATCCTGATGACACCATTCAGTTTAGGGAGAGATAAAGTGCTGTCAAAAACAAAAATTAGAATTTTACCTTTAGACAAAGATGGGCACTCCAATTTTAGGGTCCTTTATAGCGGTAGATAGATCTCTAGAGCTCTTCCGGCGCGCCTGTAGTAAACCAGTAAACCTTCATTAAATCTGACAGCTCACTTACCTTAAAGTCACTAAGGACTCATTGTGGCTCTATATCTTGAACACACCATAAAAACAAGTTTGTTTAGGACTTTGCAGCTTCTTACAGAAAAGTTAATAGCAAGATCAATACTTGTCTCGTGGCAACTGATGTTTCTCGGGATTTATTCCGCAATTCTTTTGCGGTGTATAGTTTCCAATCTTTCCAGTAGTATTTCGTTTCTAAATGTTAAATACTCGTAACATATGTTTTTGATAACATATAAAGTACCGGTTGTACTATTATGTATTCTGTGGTACCGGTAAGAAAGTAAATTTTATTTTCTTCACCGGTAGAGGATTGAGGAGCTTCTGGTTTTATAATAACAGCCGCAAGAGATTCAATCTTCAAAGTTAAGCAACGGCTGCCGAGGTCTGCCCTTTGATTGGTGACTATCCTATCATATCGAGATTTCTTTTTGCCTCGGAAATATTAAGTCATCATATAATAGTAATAATATTTATTCCATAATGGGGTTGCAATGTTCACAACTGTTGGAGTTCTGTAATTTTAATTTCTATAATATTATACAATGCAATACACAACAGGTGAAATACTGTTCTCCTAGCTAGGCCGAAAGTCGGCCTGTGTTAAGGGGAGATAGTGCCGATCCCCTGATTAGTCGATTTATATGTAGTGCAATAGTTTACTACAATAGCTTTTATTACTATTTATAATTATTTATACATATTTTTTATATTTTTATTCTTTAATATTTTTATTCATAGCATACCAATTATGTGTGTGTGTGTATGCGTGTGTGGGCGTGTGCGCGTGATTACTTACTTTGTGAGAAATAATTCAGTGTCATCATAATTGAGGTCCAAAAGGAGTGTCCGTACAGATTTTTTACAATTGTGGAGTGAGAGTTTATATATTGGGCATATTACATAGGTAGGTACATACGTAGGTCCCTACCATTAAATGGTAGGGACCTACGTTACCCAGCTACTGGTTTGAGATGAGGTAGTTAGTCGCTTAAGATTCTAGTTTTCAACGGCATCCAGTTAGTTTGGAAACCGACCCCAACAGTTTGGAAAAAGCTAACCATACGATGAAACAATATACAGGGTTAATTGTAAAACACCGAAAACCTCTCAGGACTATGTTACTAACATCATAATCAACAACTTAGAAAAAAGCGATAGCATAAATCGCTTTCTTCTGCTTCGCATAGACTTCGTAACATTTAGGGCGTTCAATTTAAATATTTTTATTTTTGTATGAAAATCTGGTGAACTAAAATATGACGAATTTTTAAAAGTCATGGAACAAATGTTGTTTCGTTTCGGTTTCGTTGAGTTCGAATCCGCGACCTCTTGATCTCAAGTCCGACACTTTAGCCTTAGACTATTGATACTTCACTATTACTTCCCTATTTGTTACGGAAATATTTGATTTCTTTATTTTTTCTTATAATGGTGAAGGTAAATATTATGTTTTTGTTTTCAGAGCCTTGGTGATAACAAGACCGTTAGTTGGACGCAAACGAACGACTCTATACTTTTTAAAAGCATACAACCTAATGACGCTGGAACATACGAATGTATTGCTCACAATGATGCTGGAATCACCAAGAAGCAAATTAATATTGTGGTAATAACACTTACAGTTGTTAATACTGCTATACATGCATATTGCATACAGACAGATACAATTAGAGTGTTTCTATCTTTAAAAAAATTGGTCTGTTTGTTTTTCCGTTTGTTTGTAATATCGAGAAAGCTGAACCGACTTCAATGCCAAAATTGGCGAAAAACCTCTCAACACACAGTTACTAATATAACTTCTATACAAAAAGCTTAAGGACGAAAAATTTACTTATTTCAATCAAAAAGTGTTTTTGTAAAAAAATACTGTTCAGTTAAGAAAATAATTCAAATAAAACCTGTTTTTCTATATCTTCAGGTACTTATACGACCAGAGATTATAGGATTCACCAATAGAACTGTAGTGGAAGGTACAATCTTACCAATAATTTGTAATGCAACCGGTTTGCCAGCACCGAACGTGACCATTACCTTTGAAGGAAGGAGTCTGGATGATGAAAGGTTTGTTCAATTTTTGAGATTAGCTGAAAATTATTTGAAACCTTTTTTAAATAAAACAACTTTGCCTATCATAAGGAATTTCTTCTGTATCATTTGTGGCCATACAAACATTTATTCCCGTGCGGAAATCGAACCCACGACACGCAGCGCAGCAGCCAATCTTCTCGACTACCGTGCCAACCGTGTCATCAAGAGATTTAATAAGTTATTCACTATACGATAATGTTTCTTCCAGGGATACGGATTATGAAGAAGAAATAATCAATTTCTCTACAATCAAAATAACTAGGTTCTGGGAAGGAATATACATTTGCAATGCAACTAATGATGGTAAGTTAACTAATTTAAAACTCGGCAACCAAATATACAACGTGTAACGGAAACCCCATATCTATCCAAAAGGGCTGAAGACAACATGTGGTATGGAGTCTCTATGCACAGTTTTATCTCCAAATAAGGGACTCAAAGAATTGATACCAAATTGTCGTTTTATATGATTCTTTAATACCAACCATATCAAACGTGTCACAGCACTACGAGGGACAATAACTTTCCACGTCACTTGCCAATAACATGATAATTCTCTTCGTATTAAGTTCCGCACACGTTAACATAGGATCATAAAACCCTTCCATATCGTATGTTATTATCCAAAGAAGCCATACTTTTTAAGGGTTTTTTACTCCCTACAAATCCTTGTTACAGCTGGATTTTTCACATTTCTGAGACCAGTGTGATGTTATACAACGTGTAACAGAATAAACGCAATTCCTGAAGGTAGTTGGTTCAGAATCGGCTTCTGAATCAATTTCCGATACAAAAAATAGGTGTTAAATTTTGACAGAAAAATCTTTCATTTAACTTAAAATGGAAACACAATATTCAAGGAAACGCGTTCGTTTGTGGGTCGGCCGTTAAAATTGCATGAGTGTATGCGTCTGCGTAAGGATATTGTATGACGCACATACGTTTTGCATTTATTAAGTAACTATTTTATAAAAAGATGTCTAAGTTTGATTTCAACTTATTTAGTTGCGGATGTTGTTTTAGACTAATAATTTAATATTTTAATTGGGGTGTCTAAGGTATTGCGCTTAATCTATTACACCTTGTATATTTTTCTATTTTACGCCTAAAAATTCAGGAGGAGCTTGTGACTAAATGATAACACCCGTACAGATCAATTTTCGAGGTTAAACATTGCATGCCAATGTCGATCTGTTGATGGGTGATTGAGAATCCCCGGCGCCTCGGAAAGCACTGTTTGGTCCCGTGTGTCATTTGTACATTTTCAACAGTTTTTACAAGTATTCAGAAGCCTGATAGAACATCTAACACTGCTCTTGCCAAGGGATATGGTGTTACTCAGCTCCTGACCTATGAAGGTAAGATAGGCAGTCGCTCTATGTAGAACACTAGTAATCAGCTGCGTCTGGTAAGATTGGAAGCTGACCGTAACACAGTTAAAAAAACAGTTAAAAAGCCTAAGCAGACGGTGATCATGATATTTTTTTGAATATGATTTTCTTTTAACCCAAAGGTTGTCTAATAGAGAGAGTCACTCGTACGCCACTGTCAAGGTCGGTGTGTTTTATTAGTGCGCTGCGCTGTGTGCGAAAATGCACTTTTCGAATTATAATGTCGCAAGTACTAAAATGTAATGCCTGTAATATCGTCATAGACGAATTATTAGCCTATGTGCAAAATAAAATCTCGGTCATTGATGAAGAAACACTGAAGAGAATTTGCGTGTCTTCGTTTACGAGCAGTGAAATAAGTAAGTCAAAATCGTTACTATTCGAATCCCTGCCGACGGATCAACGTAAAATAATCAGAAAACGGAAGGGGAAAGAAGAAAGAGACCTGGATGACATCGTTAGTGTGTTCAAGAGTACAGATCCTGACGAAGTTCCAGTGTTTGTTGCGAGGGTACTAGAAAAACTACCCCCAATTTTGTTTGATCATCTAGATTGTACTAAACTGCTAAAAGATATCACAAAGTTAAACTACGAGATTGAAAATATCAAAAATACGTATGTAACGGTGCAACAACTTGAAGATTTACGAGGAGATATACATAATTTGAAACACGCGTCGCTGCCTCCTCCAATAAGTCCAATGGGCTATATTAATATGAAACGAGGTGCTTGGAACTTGGAGAGTGGCCCAGTTGGAATGACGATGAGCCCTACCTGTGACGATCACGATCTGAAACACTCGCATAATTCGTGTTCTGCGGCCCAAGTGATCAGCAGTGATAACACCGCCGAAGCACGAGTTATACCGTTATCCCCAACCGCTAGCCCAAGCTCACATACATCGCGGTTTGGACAGGAGACCAAGGACATTATCGCTGTACCAGATATGACTACACATGTTCTACCTGAGTCGAGTACGATACGGATTAACAATCAGGAAAACAATAATCCGTGGCAAACCGTAAAAAAACAGAAAAGAAGAACCAAGTATAGGTATATAGGTGAAAGTGGCAAAGCAGAGGCAACAACATCATCTTTCAAGGCCGCTGCTAGAAAAATACCCATTTTTATTACGAACGTACATAACGAAACATCAGAGTCTGACATAGTCGATTATATAAAAATAAAAACGCAAGAGTGGGTATTTCTGGAAAAAATCAACACCAAAAAAGTACTTGATCACAAAGCCTACAAATTCTTTGTTTCTGAGTCTAAAGTGTCAATGTTCTTGAATGAAAAGCTATGGCCCGAAGGCATTATCTTTAGACGCTTTGTGCACTATAAAAATCGACGAGCGGGTGGAGAGGCCGCTGCTATTGGTCCATTAAATTCTAAGCATGAATAATACGACTTACAAGTTTGCTAGTTATAACTGTAAGAACGTGAAGAGCGCCGTGAGTGATATTAGGCGCCTTTGTGACGAGTGTGTTGTAATAGCACTACAGGAAACTTGGCTGCTTCCAGAAGAGTTGGCGTATCTGAGTACTATAGACAACAGATTTAGCTGCAAGGGAACATCAGCTGTCGACACGGCGGCCGGCCTATTGCGCGGTAGGCCGTACGGCGGTACTGCTTTGCTGTAGAATACAAGTGTGTTTCCTAGTGTAACAGTGATAAACTGCGATAATCCGCGAGTGAGTGCTATTCGTATTATTACGCCCGCGAGTCCGTTAATAGTGGTGTGCGTTTATATGCCTACAAACAAATCGGATAATCTGTCATTGTTTACCGACTGCATGGGAACTGTAAGTGCTATCAGTAATGATTATGTAAACGAACCTATATTTGTTTTAGGGGATTTTAATGCTCATCCCGGAGAATTATTTTTTAATGAATTAAGTATTTTATGTAATGAGTTCAAATGGTTACCCATTGATGTAAGTAAGTTAGGTTTGACTTCTGAAACCTTTACTTACGTAGATCAAGTCTGTGGGTCAAAACGATGGTTAGATCATTGTGTTGTGTCGCTGTCAGCCGCTGTGTCTGTGTGCAATGTGTATGTTGATTATGTAGTCCTACCACAGGTAAAACATACACAAAAATGTGCGAGGACAGAAAAATATTTAAGTCACGTTTAAAATGGTGTCAAAACCACCAAGACCAATTAAAAATGGACATCCTTGCTGTTAAGCATAGCAAAAAAGATTTCAGTGGTTTTTGGAAAAGCACAAAACGTTTGGGGAGCCGGCCTGGTCTTCCTGTGAGTGTGAACGGTACGAATGATTTAAAAAGTATAGCGGATACATTCAAAAACCACTTTATTGTTAGATCACCGTTGGGAGCGTCATCATCACAGAAAGTAGGTTGTCTGAGTGGGGAATATGTTGATACCAGAATCACCGCCAAGGATGTTTCGAGGGCAATAAAATCTATTTCGCATGGCAAATCACCTGGTCATGACGGATTAAGTGTGGAGCATATAGAACACGCGGGGCCACATATATGCAGAGTGTTGGCTATGTTGTACAACTTTTGTATTTCACACTCGTACCTGCCTACCGATATGATGAGGACTATCGTTGTGCCTGTGGTAAAAAATAAGGCTGGAGATTTGTCTGATCAGACGAACTATAGACCTATTTCTTTGGCAACTACAGTTGCAAAGGTGTTTGACAGCATTTTGAATACGCAATTAAATAAATACTTAAAATTGCATGACAATCAGTTCGGGTTTAGGCCGGGATTGTCAACAGAAACCGCAATATTGTGTTTAAAGAGTGCTGTCAAATACTATACTGACAGAAAAACTTCTGTGTACGCTTGCTTCCTCGACCTTTCCAAGGCCTTTGACCTTGTGTCATATGACATCTTGTGGCATAAAATGAGATCGTCTAACATTCCTACTGAACTAATTAATGTCTTCTGAACTAACTAATGTCTAGGTACTGGTACAATAATCAGGTCAACAATGTGAAATGGGCAGGGATATTTTCGGACCCGTATAGGATGGAATGTGGGGTGAGGCAGGGGGGGTTAAGTTCGCCCTCCATTTTTAATTTATACATAAATGGACTGATCGAGGCGCTGAGTGGACACCATATTGGTTGTTACATAGATGGCGTCTGTTTTAATAACATTAGCTACGCGGACGATATGGTGCTGCTGAGCGCCTCGGTCTGTGGACTCAGAAAGCTGATAAGTATCTGTGAGAGCTATGCTAATGATTGCGGGCTGCTATATAATGTTAAAAAGAGTCAGTATATGGTTTTTCAGGGTGGGCGAAGAAAAGTTCTAGATACACCACCAGTAACTCTATATGGCTTACCTTTAGAAAGGGTAAAGGTTTTTAAGTACCTAGGTCATCTAGTTACCCCCACTCTTAAAGACGATACTGACATGGAACGGGAGCGAAGGGCGCTGTCGGTCAGAGCGAACATGGTGATCCGCAGGTTTGCTCGCTGCTCAAGAGATGTTAAGTTAACTCTGTTTAGAGCCTATTGCTCGACGCTGTACACGTGCAGTCTGTGGACAGATTACACGCATACATCGTACAGCGCCCTTCGAGTCCAGTTCAATAATGCGTTTAGGATGTTTTTGGGGCTCCCGCGCTTTTGCAGTGCATCGGCGATGTTCGCGGAGGCGCGCGTAGATTGCTTCTACACTATAATGCGCAAGAGAGGCACTTCGCTTGTGCGGCGAGTGCGAGGGAGCGCCAACAGCATGCTGGCCGCGCTCGCGGGTAGGCTGGATTGTGCGTACATCACTCACTGTTGTAGGTTGCACATTACACGCAGGGATGGAACATATTTATAGAGTATTTTTAGTAATGTTAAAAATTGTAATATTTTAATTTGAATTTTAATAATAATTGATTAATTTAATTGTATTTTAATTGTGACTGACATGTATTTGATCATTTGTATGAGTCTTATGTTACTTGAGAATAAAATGATATTGATTGATTGATTGATTGATTAAGTCCGCCCATGTAACACCATTGTACAGACGCTAGCACATGAAGCTACCCGAAACTGTCAAATTTTCCCAATCAACCTTGAACCTAATTTCTTTAAGACCAGGCAGTGCAAAATAATTTTCACGCAAGCTCCGCCCCCATCCACCCCGGTTAGGCCGTTGTATACTAAACGCTAACGCAGCAGTAATAAAATTAAATATCGCGTGCGCTCTTTCACCATGTTCGGTTTCGAAACTGCCGTTGTGTGCTAAACGGCTAACGCAGCTGTCATAAAGTTGAATATCGCATGCGCTCTTTCATCATATTCGGGTTTGAAACTAAATGTCATAAGTCCCAATTCTCAATAAGAATCTTCTTCAATAAAGTTGAAAATCTATTAAAGAAATCTGACAGATTGTTGTAGCTTGATGTGCTGGCGTAAGTTTTAATCAATAGATAAAGTTTAACTTAAGTTGTGTATGGATTAATTTTATAAAGAACACGTATGTAGGTATTTTCTGACCATCCGTAACGACTGCCAAAATGTACAAATGACAGACCTAACTTTATGTATTATTTAACATTATTTTAAGTACATTAATTTACAATTATGTATGTCTTCATATCAATCCCAGTGGACACGACGTCGAAGTACATGTACCTGACAGTACTGCATCGGCCATCTTTTGAAGAACCATATGAACTAGTGTATGCCTGGAACGGGGAAACCGTCAATATTAGCTGTGAGAATGAGAGCAATCCACCTGCAAATTTTAGTTGGAGGTATGCTATAGCTTTTTTGAGTCAGTCTATCTAAAATATGTCTCAATTCTTAACTAAATAAAGCATCAATAAAATTTCTTAAATTAATTGCCTGTAACTATTTTGTATATATTATCTTACTTCTTACTAATATTCTAAATGCGAAATTTTGTGAGGATGGATGTATCTAGATGTTACTCTTTCACGCAAAATCTACTACACGTATCTTTATAAAATTTAGTAAGTAGGTAGTCGACGTCCTAGATGTTCCTTAAAAAGGAGCCACAAGTGGCTACTTTATACCCCGGAATTCCCACGGAATCGGAATTTACGCGGGAAAATCTTCCCACGCGAACGAAGTCGCGGACAAAATCTAGTACATACAAAATTATATACATTATCATACGCTTGGCCTCTACAGTTGCTTATGTCTAGGCCATCAGCTTGAAGCTTGTTCAAAATCATGTTTGAAATTCCTTCAGCAGTTTTGTCTTTAGTTTCAATGAAATCAATAAAAGATTCCACTACTTTTACTTCCTGATTTTCAATAAGTACGCATCTTAATACCTGACTTGTTTGATCTTTATGAGAAAGGTCTGGAGTGCTGTCGAATATAATCGAACAATACTTAGTCTGTATGGCTTTGGGAGACCTGTTGTAGTTTCTGAGTTCCAACTTTTCAAACTTACTGCAGGGTACAAAATTGATCGACCTACAACTTTAACAACAGTATCATTAATATTTTATAATATAAGCTCAAGCAGGTTTCATCTTTTCAACCAAAACCTTATCCACAATGATTTGTTTTGACGTAGATTCTTTGTCTTTTAAATTTAATGTATAATTTTTTCTTTCAGTTACACATCGGGAAATTACTCGACGATAGAAAAACAAGAATATGATAATATAGTCTTAGATTATGAAACAGCATTAGAGCATTCGTTTCCATTCTCACAACAATTTGCACCTTTTGGAAAACATGAATGCAGAGCTCATAATGAATATGGCGATGCAAACAAAATCGTTGTGATCACGAAAGGATTTCCTCCTTCAGTCGTTGAAAATGTAAGTACAACATTAATAACTACTTCTGTCTATAGGTACTTATTATTTTTAACCACTGTACCTACAGTAGTGCAGTAAGGTAAACAGAATCAGAATTATTTATTTGTTAAATATTGGTAAGTACATATAGGTCTTACATTAATAAAAAGTCCGCTATGTTTTGTCAATAAGACCAACAAATATTAGAATTAATAATTGAAGATGATAATGTCACAGCATCAGATTAAAATTTAAAGAAAATATGACTTATTACAAAATATTATTAATAATTAACAGAATATTATTAAGAATTTCATAATAAAAAATAAGTATTCAATTATTTTATTTTGTTCATATTGAAACGTCATTCAAATGATCGTCTAATGTGTCTAATAACATTAAACACATTATAACTATTAATTTTATACAAATCTATAGCCAATTCATGTAAATATTCAATATTCATGCTTTAAGCAAAATATATATACATGTAATTGCACGTCGCAGTAATAATATCTAGAGTAGTGTATTTTCATACAAACGGTCGGAACGCGAATCACACCCACGCGTCGAGTTCAGTACAGACTCGGTTCGAAACAAGTCGCGAAAGCGCCGCACTGACAAACGAACGTTGTGATGGTGTTGTAAGCACTAAGCGTGCGATTTATGAATATTTATTTGAAATAAGTAGAAGTATTTACTAAATATGGCAAACAGCTATAATCCATATCCATACTTCCATCCTTCCATCCATAATTCCATACTAATATTATAAATGTGAAAGTAACTCTGTCTGTCTGTCTGTCTGTTACCTGTTCACGCCTAAACCGCTGAACTGATTTAGATGAAATTTGGCATGGGAATAGTTTAGGACCCTGGAAAGGACATAAGATAGTTTTTATCCCGATATAAGGTTCCTGTGGGATAGTTTTCGGCGCAGCCACAGAACAGATAAAAGAGGATAGAAAGGAAATAGTTCCTTTCTAACCTCTTTATGTGAGAACGCGTGTTGCCGCTTGTCTCCCACTCTTTAGCTCCAGTATAAGCAAGAGGCCCGTTACGTATGCGAATTACGCACACAAATAAATTACACACACTTAAATCGAGAGCTTGCTACTGATTGTAACTCACTTTCGATAAACATGCGCCGTGCATCACGGCCAATCAGGGCAAAGAACGAAACGTCAATGGTTGAAGTGTGGAGGACGCGACGCATGCAGTACCTACATTGTAAGCGGACTTCGACATTGCGTTGATTAAGCAAGTACACATCTAGCAATGTATACTTTTTGTAACTTGTTGCAATAATGTTGTTAATGTTCGGAATTTCATAGTGATCACAATATTTTTATGTTTTGGAAAGAAATACCTCCTCGCTCTGTACTTGCGGTCTGACTTTTTGTTTTACAGGTAATAATTGCACAACACGGCATTTTAAATCAGAGCTCTGTGTTCCGAAGTAATCCAAAGCGCACTAAACGCGGTGAATGAAATAATCGGTCGAGCTATGATTTTAGAATCATAAATGTGGCGCGCTGGCCACGCCCACATTACCATTCCAACCTTATTCATCTATACCATGGGCGCAGCCACTGGCAAATCTAAATTAAATTTGATTTTTAAATTTGGAATGGGAATAGTTTAGGACCCTGGGAAAGACATAGGATAATTTTTATCTCGGAAATTATCCCTAAAGGATGTAAAAGGGGTGTTGTAACTTTGTATTCCCCCTCCCAATTCATTCAAATCGCGTATTCAAGAACACTTGAAACATTTTTTATAAACTATCTACAAACATGGGAGTACAGCTGCACCGTGATATTACATTAGATATCAGCGGGATGATTTATTTGAGCTCTGAATTCTGTAACATAGTCCAAGATACTGATAATCGTTTATTCGGATTTCAAAACAAATACGAGGGATGGAAAATGGCTCTCGCGCACTGCTCTGGTTCAGACCAAGGGGGGTGAGAGGGAATGGGATGCAGCCGCCTCCTTCTGCGAATCAGTCATGCTAGCGAAAGAGGAGGCTGAACGCGCGAGGGAGAGGCAACTTTCTTCCTAGCGCCTTAGCCCCCGCGGGAGACGCCGTCTGGGATCGCAAGCCGATCCCCGGCCACCGTAGGCGTGGGTCTGCGGTCGGAAAGCAGGGGTAGCTCACCAGCCGGTAAGGACCAAACCCGAGTAGGCGGCGCGTCGTATTCCGCGCGCGCCTCAAAGAGCAGTCAGCAGCATTGACGGGGCCTAACGAGATACCGTGGCCCCGGAATGCAAGGGCAACTAAAGGAGCAGGGTGCGTTTTTAGTCAGTAGAAGTCTGACACTCCCTTCCGCTCCACTCACAGCGGAAGGAGAAATTTGATGATTTTCCGACCAAGAAAAAAAAATAGGCATGGAGAATTACTGCATGAAAGAGCAATTTTGGTACTGACTAACCAAATTGTAGGGCAGATCAACGAAATAATTATGTCTCATGTGGATGGTCCGTCGACAATGTCATGGGTATTGAGCAAGTGACGTCGTACCCTGTAGAGTTTATCAACTCTCTGGAGTTGACAGGGTGTCCCAGTCCTGTTGATTCGTAATCTGGCCGCACCAAGGCTCTGTAATGGCACGCGACTACAAATACGCACCTTGGATGCAATGTTATGCAAGCAATAATTATGACAGGAACAGCAAGCGGTGAAAACGTATTTATTCCTCACATTCCCGTTAACCCGACCGATTTGCCATCCCAGTTCAAAAGACTCCAATTTCCCCAAAACAAAGCTCAAGGACAGACATTGAAAGTCGCAGGTGTACATATAGAAAAACACTGCTTTTCCCATGGGCAACTGTAAGTAGCGTGCTCACGAGTATCAGGCCCACAAAATTTACACGTTTTAGCCAAGGACGGGAAAACCAGAAACGTAGCTTACAAAAATGTATTGTTAACTACGTTTTTGGTTTTAAAAAGATAAATTTTAAATACTAAATATCCGTCTGTTTTTGGGGATGGATGGACACTGGTGATAGTTTTTTTTTTAAATTATGTGCTTTTTTAACCACCCAAAAAGGTGTACCGATTGGCAACAAGAATTATTGACAAAGTGTAATTCTTGAATACGCGATTTGAATGAATTGGGAGGGGGGAATACAAAGTTCCAATACTACTTTAACATCTTTAAGGGATGATATCCGGGATAAAATCTATCCTATGTCTTTTCCAGGGTCTTAACTATCTTCATACCGAATTTCATCGAAATCGGTCAGCGGTTTAAGTATATTATGTGTGTGGGGAGGGCGGGGACATTATTAATTCCCTATACGAAATCCAACACCCTTTAGGGATGATTTCCGGGATAAAAACTATCCTGTCTTTCCCAGGGTCCTAAACTATTCCCATGCCAAATTTCATATAAATCGATTCAGCGGTTTAGGCGTGAAAAGGTAACAGACAGACAGAGTTACTTTCGCATTCTTATATTAGTATGGATAGTATAGTATATAATATTAGTATATGGAAGTATAATATTAGCACAATCTAATATGGTTTTTATACTGTGATATTGGTGTGGATACTATAGCACATAATTATTAGTAGGACGCATTTATAGCCAAGTTAATTGCATCGTCGTTACACTAATCATAAAGTTTCGCTTTGTGTGACTGTGTTTGCATCGTATTAATCTATGTATGAAAAAATACATCATATTTAGGTTATTTAAAACATCTGCCAGCCAAAACAGTCTGAAACTTGTGATTTATGATCTAGCCATGTGCTCGTCTAGTTTTTGTTTAAAAACATAAACCCGATCACTTACAAAACATCCCACATACCTAACTTTACTTGCTAAACAATTCTGAGAACAATAAGCCATGACCTTCTCCATACTCAAACATACAAAACTAAAGAATTACAAATTCTGCATACATTACCTAAGTAGCTTAAGAGTTAAGCCTTATAAACTCTAACTAAACAAACACAAAGTTAATTTGAATCACAAATAGATTTTGTTATTGTTGTTAAATCTTACTTCTTTGAAACTGAGCAACGAACTTGTATTTTCATCTTTTGTTGTTTAACTTTGTAATGATGTTTCAAAAATGTTCTTTGTTATATTAAATTGGCAATTAAAGTTTTAATGCCAGTCTAATTTAGACCGTCATCTTTATCTGCCTAGCCTTCATCTAAAAGCCTTTGGCCAAGTTTTCATTGTGTTCAATTTTCCAAAATTAAATCGGCGGTTTCAAATGTGTGACTTCCTCACAGTTTGCTATAAAACGAAAACTGGACGCGCTTGAGTCTATTGAGAAACGGGTCAAGAGTCTCATTGGCAACGATGCACTGGTTGAGTCAAAGCTCCAGAGCCTTGAACATCGACGACGCGTTGCAAGTTTTAAATCGGTTTTTTATCGGTTACATTTCGGGGAGTGTGCGATGGAATTACACAATCTAATCCCGCCAAGCCCGTTCCATCTTCGGACTACAAGAAAAACGGCGATGCGCCATCGATACATAGTGGACATCCCACCCATACGCACTAAACGTTTTGGGAATACTCCATTATGCGTAACGGCTAAAGAGTGGAATTCCCTGTCGGAGTCAGTGTTTTCCGCTATCGGACCTATTAACCTAAGGGTTTTTAAGTCAAGAGTGAATAGGTTACTTCTAGGTAAGCGTGCTCCATCTTCAACCACATCATCACTTACCATCCGGTGAGATGGTGGTCAAAAGTGAAACTATTATCAATTAAAAAAACAGTATAAAATTATGTTGATTCATTTATTTTTGCTTATTAATACTTCATACACTTACGAACAAGCAGACTTAATGCCTTATACCAGCCAACCAAAGATGGCGAGATAGCGTGGTAGTTGCAAAAGTTGAACGTGAGCAGCAATACTTAACAAATATTAAAATAAAACAGGATAAACTAGTACAAGACGAACGGCGATGCACCGTCGTCTTACATGATGGACATCCCACTCATACGCACAAAACGTATGCTTTATGCCTACAGTTAAGGAATGGATATTCCCTGCCAGAGTCTGGTTTTCTTGATAGCTATAACTTAGGGCCTTGAGATGAGTGAATAAGTTAGTTTTTGATAAGCGTATTTCATCTTCGATCACATCATCGCGTAGCATCACACCACGAAAATGGTGGTCAAAAGCAAGTCTATCTTCAAAAAAAAAAAACATCATAAAGAAACCTTTTTGATAAATTGTTTCTTTATTATATATAATCGGAAAAGGGATTTCTGGGTTCATTATGAGTTTCAAGTCTAAAAAATGAGGCACAAAAACATTGGAAATATCGGTCTGCGATGCCGGAATAAACTCCGGCCAGCTAGCGATCAATAGCACAAAGCCTAGTTTTACTCATCATTTCTCCACTTTTACTCAAACACACATGTATATATGTATCTGTATATAACTATCAGGACTAAATTATTAGTATGTATATGGACAGTTTAATGGTTAAACTGACATCGTCAAAACTCAAAAAACTTGTAATTTTCTACATACAAGAAAAACTAAGCATATTTTTACTATTTTAGGCAACCTCAATCGAAGAAACAGCAACATCGGCGACTTTTTACGTAGAAATTCCAACTGATTACGAGGGGCCAAACGTCATTGGCTTCATCGCAGAATATGACCAAGCTGACAATTATGAGTTCACCAATATTCACCCCAACAGAACTTGGGCTGTAGGCATTCCTTTCAAGCTGGAGAGACTAAGGCCTAACACGACGTATTACATTAGGTTCGCTGCGATCAATCGAGTTGGGACTGGAGAATGGAGTACGTTGATGGCCTTTGATACAATGGATAAGTAAGTAGTTTTGTGTTGTTTATATCCCGTTTGTTCTTTAGGCTAACTTATTTATTTATATACATTACATATTACATGACACAAAGGGATAGGGAAAGCTTTTCCAGCAAACTTGCGACTTTTTATTACATTGTATTTTTTTTAATAATCAAACAACACGCTTATGTCCAAAAATTAAATTAATGGAAAAACCACAAGCAGGTATTAAATATCAAACAAATAAGAGGTTTATTATAAAAGAGAGGAATTTGTTTTAATACTAGGGTGTAATATACCCGGAGTAGCGGGAATGTTCTAACGAGATACCGCGTCCCCGGAACGCAGAAGCAGCTAAAGGAACAGGGTGGGCTTTTAGTCAGTAGAAGTCTGACACTCCTGTCGCTCCAAGCGAAAAAAGTCATTCGATGATTTTCATACCCCGAAAAAAAAACGGTGTAATATACAATAACGGCATAATGTTTTTGCATTATACAGTCGTACCTAAATAGATATTATATTTGAGTTTGAAAGAGATATCAACCATAAATGTGCTAAGACGCAGAGCAGATCATCAGAGAATCAGATCTTGATAATCAAAGACTAAGGAGTCACTGATTATCAATGTTTCACTCACACATGTCTCAATCACAAATCGCATTGTTTTGTAAATTATTCCGCTCAATCGATAGCAAATGTTTCTTACATCATTCTTATTACAAACTCACGTGTAGCATATTCGATACAGTATGAGAACAAAACTGCATCAATATTGAGTTAGAGGTACTTAAATTGTTCTATAAACCACATACGTGACTCACTTTGTTGTATATTTTCGTCTTCTACGCATTCGATTTAACGTTCCGAACCGTTTTTTAAGCTCCATAAAATACCCGTCGCAATCATTACAGAGCCGTTTAATTAAGATGACATTGCAGTATCGTTATAAGTAATGAAACTTGATTTAATTTTGATTCCGTCAAAAATAATTGATTTGACATTCGAATATTCAAAGGATCGCTTTGTTGTTACAAATTTAATCGAAGTCGGATAATGTAATTTTTAAAACTTTAGCTCAATTGGAATTAAAATCGATAATTATTTAAGGGAGGTACTTTGTTTACCGCCATGGAGCGTACCATGCTTGTAAAAGCAAAAGACTTGTAGACTGGGTTCCAAATGTTGGAATCAGAAAACGAATCAAGGTCTTTGATGTTAGAAATCGCATAATAGAACGCAAATTGAGATGGGTAGAGCACCTAGTATTGACGGTCTGGCAGCGAGATCGACAGACGACCTACACTCCAATCCAGTTTTATCCAGCCACCGTGGGTATACCCCGGATTAGACTGACACAGAATCGTAGAGCTTGACACAAACAAAAACAGGCATATACCCAACAGCCTGACTTCACTCACTGCCTACACCAAGGCAGTGAGTGAAGTCAGGATGTGGCTGATGATGACTGTGTTTACTCCGATGCATCAAAATATAGACTGGCATGACTAGCTGGGATATGCCTTCCCATTCAATGAATTCCTCCTGTATTGTGAGTGCATTTTTATTAACATTTAAACCTGGAACAACAATTCGTAGGTAAAACATAGTTTGTTCTGGTTCCTAAATCAAAGCTGCGACATGCGGCAACCGTGTATAAATTTCAAACATCATTTCTTAAATGGACATCCATAAGCCCTGGAGATACAAAAAACCCAAAAACCTGCTACCATGAACAAAGAATATTTTTTTAAGTAATGGATATATGGTAATAATATATATATGGGCATTGGCCCAGTAACTTGTGAGTTGCAGGACATAGGTACCCAGTCAGGCACATTACCTCATATCAGTGTCAGGAAGTATCATGACCAAGGACCATAAATCCGAAGATATGTGACATCCTGTCATCATGACAGGCCTGTGTTCCCACAATGGGAACGTAAATAGGCTGAAATACATTTTAATTACAGAAGACTAGTATCTGCCCGCGACTTAATTTGCATGGGAGGGATCTTCTGGGATAAAAAGCCTATTCCAGGATGTCAATTACTGCTACTTACCAAATTTGATTCAGGTCCGTTCAGTAGTTTTTGCGTGGAAGAGTAACAAACATCCATAAATCTATATATCCATGCTCACAAAATTTTAAACAAATATGTATTAGTAATAAGTAAGACTACGCCATTACGCTATCCAAATACCAATGTATATATTTAGTAACAATGTATTGATTGAAATCCTCCCTTCTCTTATCTTACGTTTGTCATGTTTGTAGGTCAGCCCCAGAACCACCGATATGGCAAGTGGACGCGTTCGAGTTATCTGAGAGAAAGGTGCTGAAGTGGAAGGCGCCAGAGGACAACGGCGTACCGATTGACTACTACGCTCTACGATACTGCCCGGTATGTTTATGAGACGTTCTTATATTATAAAGGACTGTATACTTGTATAGCCTTATAGCACCCACAAATAGTGGATCTTAGTACCTATTATTTTTAAGAATTGGATCATTCGTTTCGGTGATCATCCTCTATATTAGAGGCGTAGCTACCGGCGTATCAGCCATATCAATGATACGGGGCCCCCACGTAAGTAAGCAAAAATTAATAAAATGTTATCCACAATGTCACTTAATCTCGTGCTTCCCGGGAAAAATATATAAAAAAACTGTCATACGTGCCTATAGAGATTGCATTTCAGAAATGACAGAAGCAAAAAAAAATCCGTCTCTTTTTTCCCGGCTTATTTTGATACAGGGCCCTTCCAAAGCATGCTACGCCACTGCTCTACATATAAACTTACAAACAAATTTTGCTTCTTTTTAATATTAATAAAATAAGATAGATAAATTCTTTATTGTACACAAAAGAATTAAATACGGACCTAATAACTAAAATGGTGTAACAATGGGCGGTCTTATCGTTAATAGCGATTTTTTACAGGCTAGCTTTTGTTGGATTTGACAAATAAAAAAAAATATTTTTGTAGCAAAGTGTTCAAGTCTAGAAATACAGTTTCTGCTTGTGGAGAAGTCAAAAACTTGAATGGAAGTACTCTTCAGTATGTACACCATATAAGATGTTTTAAAAAATATTTAAAAAATCGTGGGTAATCATCAAATGCATTCTCCTACATTGGGTGGAGTGGAAGGTGTCATGAAATGAAATAATATTTCAAACTCAAACTCAAAATGTTTTATTTCACATAGGCCTAAATGGGCACTTAAACGTCAGCAGTTAGGGCACGGTTCGAAATTGTTCGTTTTCTATGGAGAAGAACCGGCAAGAAACTCCACAGTTACTTTTTTCAAATCAAAATATAATTTTTACAATGTATCCATAATACTGGTTAATTAAGTATGAGAGGACAGTATAGACCAATTAATACAGCACAATGGAATTACAAATAAAAAATTGTAAATCAAATCTAAGAGTCTACAGTGTTCTCCCATTCAGAAAAAAGCTTTATATTATATTAAAATAAACTTGAGAAGTGACAACGTTAGACTTCAATAACGAAAGATAAATTAATAATAAAAATTAAACAAAAAGAAATTCTGTCTATTTATTTTTGCAGTTTGGTTGTAAAATAACACGACAACTCTTTCGTAAATTTATGAAACCGGTGTTTCCTAAAACGGACTAACGGATAGATAGAATATACTTTATTGTAAGTACACCAAAATTTAAACACCCCTATTTAACAATATTGCTTATCCTATGGTTACAATGGCGGTCTTATCGCTGAAAGCGTTATCTTCTAGACAATTCTTGGAAGGACTTTAATTAAAGTCAGCAGGGCTAAATTAGTGTACTACATATATACTCATAAAAATGAAAAATATATATATAAATAAATATATATATATATATATATAAATACAATACAATACATATGTAATTAAATAATACAATAAATATAATGTGTTGTTTAACATGATGTGGAGAGAAAACAAAAGAAACACCGCAAAAAATAACTCAGAGGTTCAGAGATTGAATTCTAATCATATTGCTAGTATTTTTTATAAAAAAGGTCCATTCAATTTGTACAGGTCAAATCATATGTGAACCATGTATTTCAGACGTTTACTGAATAAAAACCCACCCTGTTCCTTCAGTTGCCCTTGCGGCCGCGGTATCTAGTTAGAACATTCTCGCAACTCTGGGAGGTTATGTAGAAAATATCCATTAAAAACATTACATAGGGTGACAACCCTGGGATGGACTTAAAGGACACAAGGAGAGTCTCTAATGCTAGCTTTCTCTGGTGTAGTGTGCATTTTATTACAGTAGTCATATTTATTTTCGTATTTATTATATATCTTATATCTATATAAAAATCAATTCTTGTTCGTTAATCTCGCTAAAATTAGAGAACGGATGGATCGATTCCATTAATTTGACAAAATATAAAAGAAAAAAAATAGCGGTGCGAAGTTTGCCGCGACAGCTAGTGTGTAATAAAATTGTTATGAAAGAATCATAGAAAACTTGAAGAATAAGATTAATACAACAAGAAATACTCTTTTGTTAGTGGGTAATTGTGTCTGCCAAATATCTCTTCCATCAAACACAGTTTCCTCTTTATCAGTCAGTTTCAGTAATTTAACTGTCATCGTCGCTAGATAATAACAAGCTAATAATATATTTCAGTAGATTTTATCAAATTCTACAATTCTTCTCTTCTGTTCCTGTCAAAACGCGATGTTTCTACTAAGTCTTAACTTATCTTTATTACGAATATAGCTAAGGTTTGTTTGGAAATTGAATGATAGGATTTGATTGAGTGATTAACGAGCTACAACTCACAACTTGGTAACTTTATAAAAAAAAAATAGGAGTCTAATGAAAGGGCCAGGGAAAATTCAGCCTCAAAAACCATCTAAGAATCATTAGTAAGTCTTCGCTATTTCCCTACGATGATCGAATCAAAAAGATATTGTTAACCTATGTCGAGGTTGACCAAACCAAACCAATAGCTGTAGCAACCCATTAGCTGAGCAAGACTGTAGTCAGCCAGAACAAACTACTGAAGGTATTTTCTGAGGCACGGAAAAATCTTGATATATAAAAATCGTAACCCATCCAAGGATTGACCGCAGAAAGCGTTGCTAAACGTTAAAGATCGATCCGCGTGGCTGTAATTATTTACCCACGAGGTCCTCAACAAAATTTTAATTTTTTTGTGGGAGAAACAATTATAAATATTTTAGACAACACGTGTTTTAACACGATACACCAATTAATTTTAATTCAGACAATATCTATTATTGAATATCGATCATTGTACTCAGTCATATATACGAAGGAATGGAAGATGAAGAATGGAAAAATTCTATTACATAATATTTCTAGAGCCATTTTTCATAAGTATTTTTCTTATTTCTAGTAAATATATAAAATGTATTTATTTCAGGAGCAAAAAAACAAAAGATAGTTAATTAAAATACAAAAAGCACAAATGAATAATAAATACTTATCATTATTAAAAATATTTTTTAACTAACTAATTCAATTACAGTGGATTTCATTTATTACGACCTTGGTTGTAGCGACCATTTGCTTATAATGACAAATCTAAGTCCCTTGAATTTTCAGCATACTTTAGTCACTACATAATACATACATACAGTAACTAGACGCCGAAGTGCCAACATTATTTTGAAATTTGCTCCGTTAATTTATTTTAGAAAAGTGGTCAAAAGTTCTCATAATAAGCAGTGTTATATATCCCCGTGAAGCTGAGTTTACAAACTATCCAGTGGTGTTTATATCTTACCAGGATTCCAATGCACTCGTGAGTAATAAGCACATTACTTTCAAAAAATATATTTAACGGCGGCGTTGTTGTTTGCGTCCCTGACCTAGGACAGCCTGTGGATCGCTCGCTTCAACGCACACAAGTGCAGCGCTTACACGCACGTTTGCTGGCCGCCTTGAGCTTTCGCAAACTCAAACTTTATATTTGATACTAATAAAGCCCAGCTTTGCTTGGAGTTATCATTTTAAGCTCAAAATTAATATTAATAAAATGGAACCAAACCGAAATATTTGTGCAGAATGTCGGCATGAAATAAAAAATTTGGAATTTTTGGATTGTTGCGAGTGCAAATTGAGATTTGATATTTTTTGTGTGAACATACCAAGCAACAACTTTTATCTAATGGACCCAGCTTAAAAGTCCACCTGGAAATGCCCCGAATGTTGCTGCAAACGGCTAAAAACCGACAACACAAACACACCTGCGCGCCCAGCTATTAATTCTGGGAACTTCGGTCATTCACCAATTCGGAATAAATCATCGTACCACAAATCTATACCTAAAACTTTTGGAACTCAGAACACTCCACCTGATGCGATGAATGTAACTCTTAGGAAGAAAAGTAGTCAGTCCATGTCAAGTTCAAATATTCAGGAAAAATGCTTAAACGAAACTAATCTCAGAGATATTATTAAGGAAGAATTAACTGCGGCTCTAAAATCGTCTTTCAAAGAATTATTTGCCGAGCAATTGAAAAATCCACAAGGAGAATTATCTGATTTCAAAAGTTCGTTCGGATTTTTCAATGACCACTTCGAGGAGTTCAAGAAACGCTTTGATGAAAAAGACACCATAATTCAACATCTGCGCAGCGATAATGCAAACCTTGAGCAAAGTGTCAATGATCTTAATACACGATTATGTATCGCAGAACAAAATATGCGTGAATGCAATGTGGAGATTGGAGGTCTGCCTGAGGACAAGTCGGAAAACCTAGTAAAAACGCTTAAAAAAATTGCGAGTGTAACTAGTTGTGAAATTGGCGACACCGACATTATGCAAATTACGAGAGTAGCTAAACTAAATAAGGACAATAACCGCCCACGCACTGTGATTGCCAAACTCCGCAGCCCCCGCCAGCGTGACAATCTTCTGGCTGCTGTAGGAGCATTCAACAAAAAGTAACCCTCTGAAAAATTAAACTCACATCACTTAGGCATAGCTGGTAACCGACTGCCTATTTTTGTTAGTGAGCATTTATGCCCTACTGGCAAACAATTACATGCGGCAACACGAAAACTGGCTAAGGAGATGTCATATAAATTTGTCTGGATACGCAATGGCAGAATTCTTGTAAGAAAAGATATTTATTCGAAGCCTATCTATATTCGCAATCAGGACAGTTTAAAACTAATGAAAACGACTAACTCCACAAACTAAATTTAGGTATGAGTTTATGTTTTATATAAAATGTTCTTGGCGTTATTTGTATTAGCAATGCTTGATATTTACTATCAAAATGTTCGTGGAATGAGGACTAAAACTGAAGATGTCTATAAAAATATTTTGCTCACTAGCTATGATATAATAGCATTTACCGAATCTTGGTTAAACCCTAATATAAGTAATGGAGAGTTCATTGACCCGCGGTACGTGGTATATCGCAGAGATAGGTTTAGTTCTAAGACCAACAAAAAAGATGGGGGCGGGGTTTTGGTTGCTGTCAGTAATAAAATTAAATCTACTAGAATGAAAAGCTGGGAAACTGATTTGGAAGATTTATGGATGTCTATAGACTTAACGGTTAATAATAATATTAAGAAAATTGCACTCTGTGTTATCTATATGCCACCGCCAGTCAAACTGGACTCTCTACAGTTCTTCCTAAATAATGCTAATAATGTGCTAAATAATGTCGACGAAGTTGTGATTTTTGGGGATTTTAACTTGGGTTTTATTGATTGGAACAGGAAAGACGATGACCTGCATCTGTCGCCATCACATTATGAAAATATTCTGGGTTACTCTCTTATAGACTTTATGTCAGTTAATGAACTACACCAATTTAATTCTGTTCATAATGCAGATTGCCGAGTTTTAGATCTTGTTTTAAGTAACATAACAAATGTAATTGTTACTAAACCTAATAATTTGCTTAGTAAATTAGATTCCCATCACCCTAACATACTTGTCTCTATTCCACTGTCTAACGTGAAACAATTAAAAGCTAAATATCGTTCTGGTTACAACTTCTATAGAGCTGACTATGAACAAATCAAATTCTATCTTAAAAATGTAAATTGGCACAATACGTTCCATGAATGTGCAGATGTTAATGAAAGGGTTGCGGCCTTTTATAGTGTGCTACAAAGCGCTATCGATAATTTTGTACCTAAATACACAAGAATAAAATCTAAATATCCTTCTTGGTATACTGACTCACTTATTAAAACTCTGTCTGAAAAAGATAAATTTAGGAATAAATACCGAAAATATAATAATCCCCGCGACAGACTCACATTTGAGCTACTGCGCAGTCGCTGCCATACTTTAATAAATAACTGTTACAATAATTATAAATCTAAAATAGAAAATGATATTCCCAAAAACCCTAAAGCTTTCTGGAGGTTCATAAAAGATAAACGACGTGGGGAATCGTGCATTCCTGCAGATATGTTTATGGATGATAGGGTAGTTAGCAGTGGTCCAGAAATCGCTAACCTTTTTGCTGATCAATTTGTCTCCGTTTTTAGTCATAGCCGATCCAATGCTAACAATACTCTCAATGGATCTTCAGGTTCTGAATCTGTTATAAGCTCTATTAAGTTTACGGAAAATCAAATTTTTAACCAGCTAAAACACATAGATCCATCTAAAGGTGCTGGCCCTGATTCTATACCATCTTTGTTTATAAAACGCTGCTGCCATGAACTCGCCCTGCCGTTGCACATTATTTTTAATTCTTCTCTTGCTGAAGGAATCTTCCCTAATGTGTGGAAAAGAGCAAGGATTGTCCCAGTTTTCAAAAAGGGAGATCCTGCTAATATCAAAAATTACCGCCCTATTTCAATACTGTCATGTTTTTCTAAGATCTTTGAGTGTCTTGTCTGTCCAACACTTACTCACCACATTGATACAATTATTTCACCTAGCCAACATGGCTTTAAAGCTGGTCGCAGCGTTGATACAAATCTAGTCGAGTTTGTTTCTGATGTGACCCTTGCTCTTGACAAACGATTAGAAGTAGATGCAGTGTACACGGACTTTAGCAGTGCGTTTGATAAAGTTGACCATTCCCTGTTACTGTCCAAATTAGAATTCAATGGTATACATGGATCGCTTTTAAACTGGTTTTCATCATATTTGTCCCGTAGATCGCAGATTCTTGTTGTCAATGGCTAGGAATCTTACCCGTATTATGCTGACTCTGGAGTTCCTCAAGGTTCTCACCTTGCACCAATTCTATTTTTACTCTTTATTAATGACATTACTGACCAAATCCATCACTGTAAGTATCTTATGTTTGCTGACGACCTCAAAATTTATAAAACCATTACCTCAAATGTAGATGCTACCCTAATACAAGAGGATTTAGATAGAATTTACCAATGGTGTAACCGGAATCACATGAAACTTAACGTACAAAAGTGTAGTAATATACGATTTACTAAAAAAAAAACAATCCAATACTGTATCATATAATATAAAAGGAGTGCTGTTAGAAACTGTAAATGAGGTTCGTGATCTTGGAGTTATCATGGACAGTAAAATAAACTTCAGAAGTCATATTGATAACATCGTTACTAAATCAGCACGACTACTAGGATTTCTAAAGAGGAGCACTAAGGGGTTCAAGCTGGTAAGAACAAAAATTGTGCTATATAATGCCTTAGTTCGGAGCCACCTAGAATTTGCCAGCGTGGTGTGGAATCCACACTATGCAGTTCACTCACAAAGGATAGAAATTATCCAAAGGGCCTTCACAAAACATTTAGCGTATACCTTCGGTGATATATCTCCTCGATGTCCATATAAGCAACGTACTCAATGTTATCAAATGAATACTCTGCGCGACCGACTACTGATACATGATTTAATGTTCTTCTTCAAACTGGTTAATAGTAAATTAGATAGCACTAAATTAATAGAACAAATAGGACTAAAAGTTCCATGCAAAATTCCCAGATATCCCATAACTCATCTATTTCATACAAAAAAATCCAACACAAATATAGGAGTAAACTCACCTCTTAATAGGCTCAGTCAGCAGATGAATTCATTTATAAAATCCGTTCCAGATGTTGATATACATCATGATTCCATAACTATCTTTAAAACCCAATTGCTAGAATCCCGAGACCCAAAATCCCAAATTTGTTAAGATATATAGTATACATATTGTTGAACTATAAGTGTTACTTTGTTAGCTGTTAGCGTATGCTTGATCTCATTCATCTTAATATTTTTTTTTTTATTTTATAATTAATTTTGTTTTTGTCTTGATTTATGTAATTTTATAATTTGTCTTTTGTTATTTTGTAATTGTATAAGAATATTTGCTTAAGTTAGTTACCACTTCTACTAAGAATGCTGGTTAACCTGTAATTGGCAACTGTGTAAGCCTAAAACGATTTGTTACCTATTGTTAAAATATTTTATACACAGAAGCTGTTGGTGAACCTTTTTGAATAAATAAATAAATAAAATAAATACATAGTATAAAACAAAGTCGCTTCCCGCTGTCTGTCCCTATGTATGCATAGATCTTTAAAACAACGCAACGAATTTTGATGCGGGTTTTTTTAATAGATAGAGTGATTCAAAAGGAAGGTTTATATGTATATAACATGCATAATATAGTAGAGAAACAATGACAATTTTAGGGGTTTTTAATGTGATGTCGTAACTAAACACATTTTTTGCGCTTACATTGCAAACGCTGGCTGATCCCTACGAGATAGATGAAAATAATGTAGTACAGTATTGGAGACCTTAAAATATTCTACAAAATATCCGTGATGGTATATGTCTATCTCTTAGAGATAACCCACAATAACCATTTTTTTTTTCTTTTACAAATTTGAATAAAATTATGAGTTATTTACGAATCTTTTTTTAACAGTACAGTATTATTCCTTATCCAATTAAATATGTTAGATACGTTGAGCATTTAATGTAGATCAAAATTGCTTTTATACTATATCAATAAACTGAATATCTTATGAGTTATCGCAAAATAAAAATTACCAGACGAGAAATTACTTAAGGAAAATAATATTTAAAGCAAATATAAACTCTATTATATTACCCGAGCGAAGCCGGGCCTGGTCGCTAGTACAAAATATATCCATTAAAAGCATTATGTATTAGATACAGATGTCCCATGCAGATATTGCCTTGGCCAACAAAGATACAAAGAGCTTCCTAATCTTTTGTTTACATCCACACTGATAGTCAGCAGCTATGGTGACCTTTACTTTTTGTTTAAAGATATTAGCTAGATAGGTGTAACGTTTCGGATTTAAATTTATGATTCAGTTACAATTTGATATTATAAACCATAAACATGACTGTATCGCTTTACCTTTGCTTGTAACGACTTCCGGATATAACGTCGAAATTACAGTTGTCCCTTCATCGTCGTTATAACCGAAATCCACTGTTTTATAATTATATTAATTTTTTTGAATTCATAGCAATCATACACAGCGATGACAATTATATTTTTGATCCTTATTCGGTTCATAAAGCAGGCAGCCCTTTTCCTTGTTACTGCATAGAAATGGTACTATTTTTATGTTTCTTTAAATAACGTTTACCTAAATAACTGACCCGCGATTCTTACAGATGGATGATGAACTAGATGAATCATTGTGCAAAGAGCACCGACTGGAAGCAACGACTGAACTGGAAGTACGCGATCTGCAGTACAACACCACTTATTACTTGGAACTCATCGCACACAACGCCGAGGGGAATTCTACGCCTGCTAATATATCGCTTTCTATACATGGTGAGAACTGTTCCTTACACTTTCAAAATATTAAATTTTCAGACTGTATGGTTAAAATTATAAGTATTTTTTCAAAGATAACTAGCAATGTGGGTAAAATTTACATTAATAGCAATCTTGTTACTATGCCACGTGCTCCTTATTGAGACACAAGCACCTCATTTAGCAACGAGCCCCTTATAGTTTGAAGCACAAAGATTTTCAATAGTTTTTAAATCTTCAAGTTTAGCTTGATCCTGTCGAAACCAAAATGTTAATAAAATCATTTTATAAATTATGACTTCTGACACTTAACTTTAAAATACATCAAGAAGTTTCTACATTTATAATCAGCATTGCCATTCAACGTGGTATTGCTACCAGTGTTTCATCAACACTTTTTAGTGTTCCGTAGCGGAATGGCAAAAAAAGGAAATTGGTAGGTAGCTGCTCGCCTTTATCGCCTTTCTCTTAAAACCTGAGTGGTGCTGGTGTCGTGGAAGCTGGCCAATGTGCAACCAGTACCCAAAAAGGGTAGCTGTGCCGACCCTGCAAACTATAGACCAATTGCCTTGACCTCCATACTCTCTAAAGTTATGGAGAGAGTACTCAACAGTAAGTTGCTGGCATACCTTGAAGACAATGAGCCCCTCAGTGACATACTAGTATGGCTTCCGCCGTGTTCGACCGACTGGAGATCTTCTTGTGTATGTTACGCACTGCTGGGGCGAAGCCATTGAGAAACACGGCGAAGCCCTTGCCGTGTCCCTCGACATCCCAAAGGCCTTAAACAGGGTCTGGCACGCTAGTCTGCTGAACAAGCTTCCTAGATACGGTGTCCCTGCTTGCGGTTGTCTGCTTATGCAACTGGATTTCTGACTTTTTAAGTGACCGGTCGATCCGAATGGTCATCGATGGCTGCGCCTCGGATCTTATGGCTATTAATGCCAGTGGTCCTCAGGTGTCCGTTCTCTCTGCGACTCTAGTTTTGCTTCATATCAACGACCTGCTTCAGCTGGGAGCTATTGGGTACGCGGATGACAGCACAATCTCAGAGAGATACTTGTCCAGTGCTAGAGCTGGTAGGGACAAAATAGCCGCTCTTAGAAAGGCCATGGTAGAGCGAACGAATTTGAACTTAAATCTCATTTCCCAATAGGGCGATGACAATCTGATCAAATTCATCGCTTTAAAAACATAGGCTTGTCTTTTCTCCGCTAAATGGAGCCAATTTGAATGATCCCCTACTTTTAGAGGTGCATCTGTACCTATTACCGACCGTCTGGAGCTCTTGGGTATGGAGTTGACGTCTGAACTCAACTTCGGCTCAACCATTGAGTCTAAAGCTCAAACTGCAGCCAAAAAGCTGGGAATCCTACAGAGAGGCCAGCCCAGCTGCACAGCTTTTGAATTTATATAAAGCACAGGTCCGTTCCTGTATGGAGTATTGCAGTCACTTGTGGGATGGTTCAGCAAAGCTGCTAGCTGCACTTGACTCGATCGAGCGCAGAGCTAAAAGGCTCATAGGTGATGAGGTTCTGGCAGGCAAGATTCACAGCCTGGCTCACCGGCGAAATGTTGCTTGCTCGTCTATCTTCTACAGATTATACTTCGGAGAGTGTGCGCATGAGCTGCACGACCTTATCCCTTCATCCCCCTTTTACTACCGGCTACCAAACGTACTGCAGGATACCATCCACACTTGGTCGATATACCGTCTTGTCGTACCAAGCGCTTCTCCTCAACATTTATTGTGCGCACAGCCAAGGTGTGGAACTCTTTGCCGGTTTCTGTGTTCCCTGCCACATATGATCTTAGGGTCTTTAAAGCGAGAGTAAGTAGCTATCTTCTGGGCTCGCTCATCCCATCGTAGACCTCATCTATCGCTTACCATCAGGCGAAATCGAGGTCAAGAGTGGGCTCATCCGTAATAAAAAAAAACTCGGTACACTTACCCCTTTTTGTCAAGGATATCCAGTACTTTCTAGCCTTTAAAGCAAGAGAGTGAACAGGCAAGATATACCTATTCTGTAAACCGTTTTCCGATTTTTAGACAAAAATAAAAAATTAAGGGGGGCTCCTGGAGGCTCCACATACATTGAATTGAAACTAAAAGAATTTGTTTTCATTAAACCTATATGTGTGTGGTATCTATAGACAGGTCTTTAGAAATGATATTGAGGTTTCTAAAACCACTTTTTCTTAAAGTCAATCATTTCAAAGATATATGCTTCCAAAGTGGTAAAACGTGTGTGTGTGTCTCTAACTTCTATAATAATGGGGTGATAAATCTAAAAAAATATGCTGTAGACCTTAATAAAACTTTCAAACAAAATTGAATTGATCGATATTGGGTCAGTAGTTTTTTATGTTATATCACATTTTCTAAAACCGCAAATATAACTTTGTATTTCATACAATTACTATGAAAAACAAAGTTACTACGGAACACTTCATGGGTGAGTCTGACTCGCACTTGGCCAATTTTTTCATCGACAGCGACATTGACGAATTTTTGGACGCCCAACGAGTTTTTCCGCACCCCTATTTCACCTATACATCATTTTTCCAACTTTTTCTCATTTGCAGGTGAAATCCCAAGCGCGCAATCACTATTATCAGCAGGAGCTATCATAGGAATATCAGTAGTGATAGTAATCATCTGTCTCGTATTACTAGACTTACTATTATTCTTCTGGAAGAAGCAGGGTATTATAGCCAGCTGCTGTTGCAAAAAAAGTAAGAAGAGGAAACCAAACCCTTTGAACGCACGGTAAGATTCTAAGACACTGAGAAATATGTAATAGTATTTAGCATCGCAACAAATTCCTTATTAGTAAACATGAAGGATCACCATTATTTGAAGCTTAATAACATAATCTTCGTAGCACGTAAATAAATTCATTCTGCTCGCAATCTAATTTTATTAAACTCTCAGATTACATCATGGTCCAGCTGGCTATTAAAAACGGTTAAATCACAAAATTTACGCTCCCGAAGTTCCTACTTCAGAATTTCCCAACCAATTATTAAAAGGAAAGTAATAAACGACAAATCAAATCAAAATTTTACTAAGCCATCCCGAATTCAATCAAGCAAAATCAAATTCGGAAAAAAGATTAATGAAAACTCCGGGAATAATTTCTGTTGAATTGACGCGGCGCCTTAACCTCGACCGTTGTCTTTTTTGTTGAATCTTAAACAACGTTTTAAAAGCCCTATTGATTTTCAGTGACAAGAAAGGTCTGTTGAAAGAGAACGGTGAATCTGGAACAGAGGATACTTTGAAGAGGCCTAACAATGGCCACAAAGAGTACGAATACAATAAGACCACGGGCATTATTACCGGGAAACATTCCGCTGTTTAGAGTAAAGAATTTTAAAATGTTTAAGGTCACGTGAACCGTGCGATTTTCGTCGAGACATTAATTGTTCTCGTAGTTTGGTCTTTTCTAATATAAGGGGCGATAATGGCAGCGTACGCTTTGCATGAACAGCTTTTTAATTCTGAAACTAATTGTATGAATAAAAGTCTTTAGAATCATATCATTGTTTTTTTGTTGTTCATCGCTTAAAATGCCTAAAAGTCACTACAAGTCACCATGCTTTTTAAAATTATATTACTAAAATTTAAAAAATATCAACTATTTATAGTCTGAAATCTTTAAAATCGTTCGGTTCACGTTTATGGTAAGTGAAAGTGATATTGTGAATGTGTAATTTATATTTTTAATGACATAATATTAATAATTGGTCGACTCAGAGCGTTTACTCCTCACAGGATTCCAAACCAAGTTTAACAACACAGATAACATTTTAAGTTTCTATTGGTTACATTTTGAAGAGTGTGCGATGGAATTACACAATCTACTTCAGCCAAGCCCATTCCATCATCTGACTACAATACTAACGGCGATACGCCACCGTTACAAAAAAAAAAAAAAAATTTGTACTGTCTTTTTTTAAAACGTATAAATGTTTTCTTCAGTCACTTTGCATTATTTCATTGAAATCGGTACTAAGAATAAATAAATATCAGTTTGTATGTAATACTGTGGGGTGTAAACGCCCTTACGTTTATGTAAGTAGGACTTTTCCAAAACGTTATCTACTTAAATGTACCATAACTATGTACGCATTACGTGTTTATTTAATATTGCATAATGTTTCGAAACTAAACTGTACTGTGTACTGTTAGCCAGCATTCTCAGAGAGATATTTCCCCTCACTCCCCCCATACGACTTTAAGTGGTTTCAGTCCAAGGCTAGATTGGATAAATAAATGTGAGACTTGCTAATGTAACTTAATTTTTTTATTTTGTAAAAATACTTGAGTTGATGTTAATGAATTGTGTCAATATTCGTAACAATTATTTTTTTAAACAAAGAATTTTTTTAATTTTATGACCTTATTTCAATGAAGTACAGGTGCTTCAGATCTGAGGGCTCATATTTAAAGGCACTTGTTTCTATAGTTAATATTGAAAAGAGGAAATACTTGTATTTTTAAATTTTTGTATTCTATCAAACTCAAAAACTACTGGACAGATTTTGAAAATACTTTCACCAATAGAAAGCTACATTATTTTAAAGCGATTTAGGTAAAATTTTCTCTGAAAAATCTTTTTATCTTATGTAAAATAAAGATGCAATTGTTTATTTACTGAATTGACACACGAATATGAACACGTACTTCTGAAACATGCTGTATATCTTTAGGCAGTAACCAGTTTTGTTTTGTTATGCTTTAACTTTAAGTTGAAATCTGATTTTGTACTTTGTAAATAATAATGTTTAAAACGTAATAAATTTTATTAATAAGATCCTTCATTACTTTGATGTATACATACATACTCGTACCTACATTTTAATAATCGTATCTCATTAAACCAGTACAAACATATGAAACGTGCCTTTCATGTTAAATAATTATAATAAATAATATTTATGTTAAAATATGTATCATTGTTAATTCACGGAATAGATCTGATATAACTCTGATATTTAATAAAATAAATGTGTATTATTATGGGAAAATGCATGAATTTCTTGTACCTTTGAGCTTTCTTTTGAAATGAATTAAAACATCATGGAAGCATTGATACCCTCATATTTTTTTATAAGATAGCATAATATATTTACAAAAGCAGAGAAATACTTTTACATGTATAGGTATATATTTAGATATAGAGTTAACTTGTTATAACTTCATACCAAAGAATAAATCAGTAACTTGACAGATTTATAGCAAAAGTATTGTTCGTTTGTCTTTTAATGGCATTCACATAAAAAGAAGATTGTAATAAATACCGGGTAACAAATTCTTAATTCAAAATTTCTAAAGATTTTTTGAATTTGGAATGTGCTTAACAGTTTTTTTTTTGTGGCTTAGCATTTACTTAACAGTTTTGAAAAGCTGTTGATGGTTAGTTCTTTTTTAATTTTAAATGACTGAAATAGACATTCATATTATTAATTGCATAGCTCTCAGTAGACCTTATTACTATTGAAGAATTAACAGAAAGTCTTAGCTTTTCATTTTTAGTAAGTAGTATTTAAATTTTGTAAAGGGTCAACAATCGTAGATAGTATCTTTATTAAAATTTGAAAATATATTTTTTTACATAAACTTTTTTACCTTAATTACGCAAATTTATCTATAATGAATTATTTTATTGTCTAATTCATCGCAATACATGATGTCAAGTTTACAGAACTTTTGCTATAAAGACACTAATTATTTTCTTTCATTAAAGTTTATTTAAAAATAATATTGTGTATTATTTTCCGTGTACATTTTCTTCTGTAATATTATGTTAAAAGCAAGAAAGACAAGATGTCTACCGCACTTGCGCGTGACTTCGCACTAATCCTGGCTGTATTTAAACATCATTTTCCACATAGTGTGAATACATAATTATTTTTTGTATTTTTACCAGGACAAAGTTAAGGTTTTTGTTTATCTCATAAGGGTGGCAAACAAATTTGAATACGTACTGTTTTCTCTTGTCTAGTGCGGATTGTTGAATGTTAAATGTTTTCAGATTTTCTAGTTCAGTATAGGTAGAGTTCCAGGCCGGTTTCCTCACGATGTTTTCCTTTACTGTATTAGAGAGCAATGGTGATAATGAAAACTACACAAAGGGATGTGGTTGCCTGGGTATGAAGCCATGACCTTCGAACCCCAAGTCGTGACTGTTACCACTAGCCTACTACATATCTGTATACCCACTACGTTTAATCAGATTGAAAGTTTAATGTTAACGTGCGTAGTATTTAGTACCTTCCAAATTGTTTATGTAAAAAAAAATACCTTAATTGTTACAGCGAAATCTTAAATTATTTTCCAGCAGGACCCTCCGCTGTTTGAAGGTCTATAGACAAATCTTATATGGTCCCGTTTAGCGGTATATTAGTTAGTACCTTAAAAATACCTTAGTTTAATATTAAAATAATTATTATTTAATGAGGAATGCACCTGCAAAACTTTTATCAAGCCAGCGAGACCCTATTTTGTTTTGAGGCTTTCAGTCCAGACAGTCATATTTCTTATAAGCATTTTATTAGTACTTTTCAAATAACCTTATGTTTAATTCAAAAAGTATTTTAGCTGAAAATTAGTTTTAAAACTTTTAGTACTTTTTCAGCGAACGAACGTTTCATTTGGTCGATGCTTTCACCGCTTTTAGTAGATATGGTGGCGTTCATCAAAGAGGGATTACGGGGTTCACATGTTACTACTACCTACAGTTTTGTGTCAAAGAAGCCACCTGACCGGGTGGAGTGTTGCCGACTTATGAAAATTTGCCATATTCAGTGTTATTAAATCAATTTTGCACGGATTATAAAAATAAAAAATCAATAACTTTTGGTTTTAATGAGTTACATTTTTATAAAAAAAAAACCTAGTACGTATATTGAACCAGGGATACGCCTTTATTGGATCGGACAGGGTTTTTGTTACATATTGTATACCCCCTGAATCTGAACTGCAGATTCAGGGGGCTTAAAAGTGTGCTTCGAGAAAAGGATGGTCCGGCCATGCCTGTGGCGGGAGTACTGTCGGCCTCCAGATTAATAAAACTGACAGACCATAAAACGTTGACAATCCGACTATTTTATAAATGTCATTCGCGTATTTTTTCTTCATTCAAAAGGACCTGACGCACTTTTTTTTTCATCATACCTGTTCGTGCGCTTGTCTATAGACAGGTTTTTAAAAATGACATTGTGGTTCCTAAAATCATTTCTTCTCAAAGTCAAACGTTTGACACTTCCAAAGTGGTAAAATGTGCCTAACCCTCGAAGAGTCAGCAGTTTTTGACCTAATTATAGTAGCACATTTTAAAAAACCGCAAATAATATAATAAAAAAAGTAATTTTGCGTAGCTACTACTGAACTCCTATGTCGAGACCGACTCGCACTTGCTCATTTTTTTTCAACTTATGATGCATACGTCAGTTGTATTATAAAGGTGTTCAGACTTTAATACTTGGAAATATCTGAAGTGCGAAAACTTCTACGGAGATTTACGAAACGATACGCGTACAAGTAAGTAACTGTCAGTCCAGGATTACTGATGGCTTTTTTCGAAATCGTATTCATAATCTTTGAGCTCTGACTGAGCCTGACCACTGAGTTTGTTTCGGTGTTTCGTCTCAGGGTAGTCAGGAAACACCAGCCTCATCTGGTATAATTTAAGGAAAAAATGACATGTTTAAGTATTTTTTACGCGTGTTATTTAATAACCGATCTGCAAAATAAATATAATTTATTCTGTGACACTCAAAAAATCTCTTACATACCGTCATAATTTCACACTTTTACGATTATTTGTGAAATCAATTGAAAGATTCAAATATCATCAAAACTAACTAACTGTTAATAACTAATTAACTGTTAATCGATAATGGGATTGATTCGTGAAGCAATTCTTGGCGCGAACTTAATCAATGTGAATACTTAATGAATTCGATTCCAAAGGCTACTCGGCGCACCTGTTATTGAGAATTAATACTTTAGAAGAAAGGAATCGGTAATAAAATGTTACAAGTTATGAGAGAACGAACTGTATTTTACGCGCTATGAGATACTACGTAAAATATTCATATCGCGAATAATAAATTTTACGGTAAGCTCGGTGTCAATTTATATTATTTAGAAAATCTCCGCAGGCGCGATGGTATATTCAGATTATTTAATAACAGAAATAATATTAGTTACATGTTATAACAGCTGATTTTGGAATCTGCGGATGTTAAAAGAAATATACATGAAACATGGTAATATGCATATTACCTCAATGACATGAAAATAATATTTCTTAACCGTAAACAAATAATCGTAATTTTTGTGCCACATTACAAATATCGAAATAAATCAAGTCAGTCAGTCAGTGCTTACTATTTTTGTCAAATTTATATTGTTTTCTTGCTAGGACTTAGTTTAATGTATTTTGTAGTGTTTTGAGTAACTGAATCTTTAACCATGACAAGTCTTAGCACGGTGCGTGGCGTCATACGCCTTGTTGATCCAATTATAATTTCTTTGAAAAAAGGGAGACGGCTATTTATCTTATAATATCTCCGTGTCTCTTTAATTAATACTAGGTAGCCCGTAGAGGTAACGCCCTTAAACTTTTGTCTAACTCTATGATAACATCCTATGTACACCTATAGATAAATGTGTAGGTACAGATATTATTCTTTTTTACTTTTTTTCTATCACACAATATTGGCTTAAGGGATTTAGACTGTGCACACGTATATTTAGGTAGTTTGCAAACTGGAATAACACGTAGGCTACTTTTTATTTCATTGGCTGATTTTCAGCCAGTGAAATAAAAAGTAGCCGTGGACGAACATTCTTGTGTGTTCGGTTGTTGACGTAATTTTGTCATGATTAATTAATTCTTGTGGATTTCATATTACAATAATCATGATTAAATCTACAGGAATTTCAGGTTCAGTTGCCATACCGAATATTCAAATCTGTGTTCTAAGTAACGTTTGATGATGATAATTATGTGTGAAAGATTTTATTAAAATCGACCAGTTTAAACATGAAACACTATTGAAAAGATAATCTCATATGTCACAAATCTCTAAAAAATGCTACAGCTCTGAAAGTAGCTAGAAGTCCAAAGATTTCAGCTCAAGCGGAAAAGAGGAGGATGGAGTAAGCAACCTGACTTTTTCATTCCAATTAAAGAAAAATGCGCTACTCTATGGCATAGTCGTGTTATATTGAGTTGCAGTTTTACGTCTCTATCAATTATTTAAGTAGTTTTACCTAAAAACAATTTGACAACTATCATGCTTTAGGACCTTACTCGCCGACTGGTGAGCACAAAAATGGTAGACCTCATGAGAATGCTTCAAATTAAGATATGTAGATCTTGAAATAAAGATATGTAGATTGGCCTATAAATAAACTTGTCCGGAAGGAAAACATATAGGAGCGCCATGCTACGCTTCGCCATTTGCCACATCCCACCCATACGCACAAAACGTTTTGAGAATACCTTCATTGTGCGTACGGCTAAGGAGTGGAATTCCCTGCCGGAGTCTGTGTTTCTCGAAAGCTATAAACTAGGAGTCTTTAAGTCAAGAGTGAATAGGTTACTTTTAGGTAAGCGTGCTCCATCTTCGACCACATCATCACTACCATCAGGTGAGATAGCCGTCAAACGCGATCCTGTTTTCAATAAAAAAAAACCTAAATTGTTTTTTCGTTATCTCGATAAGTTGAACGACATTTGTAAACGACCTTCTACTTTTATTTAAATGTGAAAGTTTGAACGTTTATATGTCCGTATAATTTTGTTATGTGTGTGTTATTATGTTTGTGTTACAATCTCGCAAGAATAGCTTAAAAGACAAAGACAAAACTTAGCATGCATATAGTTTATATACTGCAATAGCATCCAGGACATCAGCAAAACACATAAAAATGTTGAACTGCAAATGGTCAAATTCTAGTTCAACATTTTTATACCTCTCCCTGATTTAGGCTCCTGGTATAGATACCAAGAACCTAAATCAGGAAGAGGTACTTCTGGAGCTATAATCATGAACGGTTAAGACTCACACAGCATTAGGATCATGAAGAAGTATTTTTAATTTAAAATATAGTAAGTAGTTAGTAGTATACCTTTTTTCCTTACACTTTGAACGCAGATTCTAGTATAATTATTAATAAAAATTTAAAAAAAAAATTGTATGTATAAGCTCAATCACTTTTGTCAAACTACAACAAAAAACATTTCAATCAACAATCCCGCTAAGACTCACAAGTTGGACCAAGCACCGTCACCTGCATCACTGATATTAAATGTTTGAACTGCAAAGCAGAAGAGCATGTTATTGAAAAATTCTGATATTTTATGACATATTACCAATAGAAATAATTTATTGATTTGTGGATTTTATATCTATAGAACTTTCCACGTGTACATTTACATTTCTTAATGAATGATACTTTCGTTTCGGAATTTGGTGGTTCAATGGTGAACATAATACAATGATTTTGATTAAGAAAAAAACCCCAAGTAGCTGGGATAAGAGCAGGAAGATGATGATTTTGATTAGGAATATTACTGTTAATTTACGAATTAAAATGATGTAGTTTCATTTTCTCATCAAATTAGGGTTTAGGATTCCTATGATAGCTAATGAATATGTTTGTCAAATTTTTGATTTGCTTAAGTCCGCGTGGAAAATACATTCTGTGTAGTATGAGTTCTGTAACTCACCCTTGAGGAGGCAAATACCTTCTTAATATAGAAAGCACACGCATTTTGCGGGTTGGCAATTAAAAGACTATAGGTATCTACCTTCTGCCACCGGTTTTGCCCGCGTGAAACTGAAAATCATCCCAAAGAACCATATTCCAGGTATGAAAATAATATAGTATTCTATATTTCATTCAAGGATATACTCTACCGAGCATGCAAAGTTTCATCTAAATCTGATTAGCCGTTACTATATAACAAACAGACAGAGAAGCAAAACAAGTATCCTTGCGAATTTAAAGATTATCTAACTTTGTTAACGTAAATAAATTTTAAAATTGTAGAATTTTATTGACAGACTGGCGACTGTCAACGATATCATTTGGTAGGAATCAATGATTAAATAATAGAGCAAGCTTACGCGCGTTATAGTAACCATTTCAGTCATGGTTTAATGAATGAATGATGGTTTTAGGTATCAGGAGAAGGTATCAGAATACACATTCTGGCAGTGACACTCAGTTTAAATATTTAAATATTCAAGTAGATAATATATTCTACATCGATTTTTCTTAGCTTTTAAAAATAATAAGCTATGGACTAATGTGGCCCCTTATACTCAGTAAAGCGGATTAACGAGCACACGTAATGGCGTATAAAAGAAAATACGGCTCATTCTGCGTTAATGAAAAGCTTTATTTATGGTTTGATTATGAAACTAAATTATTGGCATGAGTCTGTATGTTTGTCTGTATGTTTAACACTGCAGGAGAAGACCTCCAAATTATCCTTTAAATATCTTATCTTAATATTATAAATGCCAAAGTTTGTTAAGATGGATGTATAGATGTATGGATGTTTGTTACTCTTTCACGCAAAACCTACTGAATGGATCTGAATCAAATTTGGTAAGTAAATAGTTGACATCCTGGAATTACACATAATTTTTATCCCGGAATTCCCACGGGATCAAGATTTACGCGGGAAAACCATCCCACGCTAACGAAGTCGCGGTCAGAAGCCTACCTATATATACCTATATAAGCTAGTACCTATACAACATGTAACGAAAACCCCATATCTATCCAAAAGGACTGAAGACAACATCTGGTATGGAGTCTCTATGCAAAGTTTCAGCTCTAAATAAGTGACTCACAGAATTGACCCCAAATTATTGGTTTCATATGTTTCTTGAATACCAGTAATAACAAACGTATCAGAGCACTGTGAGGGCCATCACTTTCCACGTCACTTGCCAATAAAACGATAATTTTCTTCGTTCTTCTTAATTTGAAAAATTCGGCCTCTGGTATCAATGTCTAATATGCTAATATGCTCCACACATGTAGACATAGGATTAGAAAACCCTTGCTATATCGTTTGTTATCATCCAAAGAAGCCGTGCACTCGGTATGTATATACCCTTTAAATTACACGTATAAATAGAATAAATAATGCTGCATGCTTTTAAACAGACCAATATTTTTCATATTATCAAAATCCGATCCATTGTTCCGCAATGAGAAATTATTTTTCATTAAAATCTTTAAATCAACATATTTTCCTAATAGAAAGTACCAATTAACCATTTATCACACCACGCTGCCACGGCACCCTCTGTTACTACACAAAACATTTTCAATTCTCATTACCCTCCTACACCCCCAAAAATCTGTAAAAGCAGCCGCAAGCAGTCCGGTTAGTGGATGCAACTGTCAGTTCCCACGAATAAGCGGCTATTAGGCCGATTTATAGGCTTCCTAACTGAATGGCCCGCAGGTGTCAATAATAGCCTTAAAAGATAACATTTTCCGGTAAAACGAAACTCCTCGTAAATTAACTGTGTCTGCGGCAGGTATTAGCAATAGATATTTTCGTGTTTTATTTTTTGTCGGCTTCTTATTTTTGTGCTGTGGAAATTATTTTAAATACTCTTCACGTAGTATGTCGTGCCAATTTGACTAGTCTTTTTCAATTAATTAAGTATAAATATTTTCATGGCTAAAGAGTCGGACTTGAGATCGAGATGTAGCGGATTGAACCCCACACATTACACTATTATTGTGAACTCACTCCAGACCAGTGCTTCCAGATGCACTGTAATTACAGTAGATTTACTGTATTTTAGACTTTTCTACTTTATACTGTAATGATAAAATACAGTGTATGAATATACGGTATTTAATTTTCATTCTTAAAACTTCATCAAATCTAATACGTGAAACGAAACGTTGCTAACCTACACCCATGAAGGTTATCTATACCTCCATGCCTACACCCACTGACCTTTATCCATAGACAATGTAGAGTGTTAGTAACAGAGTTGTAGATCATAAAGGTGTGGGGAATTCCCTAGCAACCGCAAATTGGTAAAACTTTTTGTTTTGAGTGATGTGAATGTGAAATAAAGTCTAAACTAAAAACTTATAGCGTTATTACTATAAAAAATGAGCTCAAGCAGTGAGGAAAGTGATGTGCGTGGCGATGTTGGTCCGTCAAGTGCTAAAAAGAAATATCGAAAACAATTCAAAAAAACAAGTAAATAATAAATGCTTTTGTTAATGTAAATATTAATGTTTTCTTTTATTTAATAACATATTGCTATTTGTATTGACAAACAAAAGTCATAAAGCAGCTTATTTTTCTATCAATATTTAAACAAAGTTTGTCTGTAATTTTACTGTAATCGATTTTTAAATCTACTGTATTGTTTTCAGAAATTCCTGTATTTTTTAGCTGGCAACACTGTAATTTTAATTTTGGAATCTGGAAGCACTGCTCCAGACACAAGTTGGAGGGGTTAACAAGATTGCTAGTACTGTGGATTGTACACACATTGCAAGTTCTCTTTAAAAAAACTGATGACGTGGTTGGCGCCGTGGTTTAAGCAATCGACTGATGCGCTGCGTTTCGAGGGTTCGATTCCCGAACCGGAACAAATGTTTGGATGGCTAACAAACAGTTGTTCCGGGTCTAGGTGTTTGTTAAAATGCACTCACAATGCAGGAGAAATTCTAAATTCGGCGTCGGTGCCTATCCATCCCCACATCGACTGGGAGACTTTATTATATGTTATGACTGTCAAAAATTTACAAATAGGGGCCTTGAGCGTGACTAATAGCTAATGATCCTTTATTATGTGTTTCAAGCAGACTGTCCAATACTACACAAGTCGCAAAACACCTGTCTAAGACTAAGTGTCATATAATACGCTATGGCATAAGATGCGGTGTGACACTAGTGTTCCAGATGAAATCACTGCGCTGTTTCAGTATTGGTACAGTAATCAATGTAACAGTATAAAATGGGCGAGTTCATACTCAAACAGCTACAAACATGAGTGTGGGGTAAGACAGGGGCGTATAACTTCACCTCGTCTATTTAATTTGTACGTTAATGCTCTCATTGAGGAACTCAGTAACACTGGTGTTGGATGTCACGTAGATGGTATATGTGTAAACAATATTACTTATGCTAACGACATGGTGTTGCAGGCTCCATCAATGGGAGCATTACAAAAGCTGTTACAGATATGTGAGCGTTACGCGGAGGCCCATGGACTCAGGTACAATACGATGAAGAGTGAGCTTATGCTATTTAAAGCTGGAAGTAAAAGCCTCGAGTCTTTATCACCTAAGTCTTGACAAGACGCTGCTCAAAAGAGTGACAAAATTTAAGTACCTGGATCACTGGGTAACTGATAACCTAGGTGACAATTGTGATATTGAAAGGGAAAGTAGGGCGCTGGCTGTCCGATGTAATATGCTGGCCCGTAGATTTGCTAGGTGTAGTAAGGAAGTCAAAATTACCCGCTTCAGGGCGTTTTGCCAATCCTTCGACACCTGCAGCCTGTGGACCAGCTTTACGCAAAGGGCGTACAGTGCCCTGCGGGTCCAATACAACATGCTTTTAGGGTGCTTTTGGGATTGCCACGGTTCTGTAGTACCTCCGGTATGTTTACAGTGGCGCATATTAGCTGCTTTTGCACTATCATTAGGAAGTGGTAAGCTTCTTTATTGAGCCGAATACGCACCAGCCACAACAGCATCCTGAAAAAATTGACGGACAGATGGGATAGCCCTGTCTTCGAATATTGGCTCCGCTTGCTTGCGACTCCATCGAGACGAATGTAGGCTGTTTGTAATGCCGTTTTCTTTGTTTTTTTTTTTGTGTTTTAATTATGTATTGGTGTATTGTTAATGTAATATTTATAAGTGTATGTATTGTATTATGTATGGGTCTGGTGCCTGAAAATAAATGACAATAATAATAATTTATCACCCATCTATGATCTAACAAGCATTGCTTGGCCTCGTACGTTGAACAGCACAATAAATGAGCGTGGGAGAGCCCACGCTCATTAATATTGTAAAATGTCAGACGAAATTAAAAAAGTTTGTAAAATGTCAGGGATGTGCGTATCGGAAAATGATATCTATCAAAGAATTCTAAACTAAATTTCAAGTACCTAAACTGCAAATGGGCACTAATATCTTTGTCTGTATTAGTTAAACAAATTTAAAATGTAATCTCATATTATATACCTATATATATTATAGCTAGATATTATATAAGCATTTTTAACTTCATTTCAAATTGGTATAATATAATGATGATGAATGATGAGGTGCATCACGTGTGACGATGTGACACTGTGACGATGGAACGGACGGTAACACAGACTATGGCGGGAAATTCCGTTTAGGGCGTATGAGTGAGATGTCCACCATGTAACGTATATATTGTTTTTTAAAGCTGTATTTGTAATTTTTATTCTTCACTCGTTAGGATTTCTTGAAAATAGAGGGAATCAAAGAATTAATAATTGATCTTTTTACAATGCATAGATCAATATAAAAAATTGGCCAAGTGCGAGTCGGACTCGCCCATGAAGGGTTCCGTAGTAACTATAATAAATATAATACTTATATTTAATATATAATTTGAAAAAAAAAAACCTTACAAATTTCTTAAAACTAGCTTATTTACAATTTTTACAACTACGCCAAATAACTTTGTTTTTCATAGTATTTGTATGAATTACAAAGTTATATTTGCGGTTTTAGAAAATATACTGTATCTCAAAAACTGCTAACTCGATCTCGTTCAAACCAATTTTGGTTGAAAGTTTACATTAAGATCTACAGACATATATTTTTTTTAGATTATTCACTCCATTATTATAGAAATTAGAGGGGGGGACACACATTTTACCACTTTGGAAGCTTATATCTTTTAAACGATTGACTTTATGAAAAAGTGGTTTTTGAAACCCTTATATCATTTTTAAAGACCTGTCTATAGATACCACACAAGCATAGGTTTCATGAAAAAAAATATTTTCGGTTCTAGTTCCATGTATGGGGACCCCCCTTTATTTTGAATACTTTTCATTTTTTCTCTTAAAATCGGAAAGCGGTTCACAGAATACATCTACCTACCAAGTTTTACATGTATAGTTATAATAGTTTCGGAATAAAATGGCTGTGACATACGGACGGTCGGACAGACAGACAGACGGACAGACATATAGAAACTATAAGGGTTCCGTTTTTTGCCATTCGGCTACGGAACCCTAAAAAGACGGCTCGGTTCTTCTAGGAGCTTTTTTCTCGATCTGATAATTCTCATGGATGTCTACCGCTCCGGGGTGGTAGGAGAGGTCTATCAGACAGTCACTGACTAAAACCACTTCGTATTCCCTCGTACATTTGCGCTGGAGTTTTGGGAACATTAAATAAACTTCAATGTGGCGCTGGCCTGCCTCTGCAGGCCCCGTCTAGTCAAGCGGGGAGTGAGGTTTTTTTATTGTTAATAGGCTTGCGTTGCCCATCATCTCACTTGATGGTAAGCAATGATGGGGTCGAACGTTGTCTATACGTAAGCTATTCACTCATGACTTAAATACCCCCAGGATATAACTATCAGAAAACACAGACTCTGGCAGGGAATTTCACTCCTTAGCAGTACGAACAATGAACGTATTCCCAAAACGTTTTGTGCGTATGGGTGGAATGTCCAGCATGTAACGATGTCGCATCGCCGTTCGTCTTGTAGTCGGATGATGGAGGTGTTTAACTTACCGCGCGACTTTAAAGAGCGGCACACCATGTCAACCTCAAGGTTAAAACAGATATACACTAGACAAATACTTGTTAGTTTGTGGGAGGATTCTCATTTGACTTTGAATAAGTTTCCACCAGCACTGCAGTGATTATAACTGGTAACTTGTATATTAGCATCACCAATATTCCCCTCATTACGATTTTGCTTCGCTCGCTACATTTAGTCATACACAAAACGCATTGATGCGGTTTGTGGAAAACCCAATTACGAATATTACGAATAGTAAGCAGGGCCGTCACCCTGCTTAATATTCGTAAATATTACCTGACATGTCAGGTAATATTTATGAATATTAAGCTCCGTATAGTGAACTACAGTGAACTCAATTCATGAATTGAGTTCACTATAGTTCACTATACGGAGTGAAAGCGTTTTGAAGTTTTTGATTACTTACCTGCGAAACTACAAATCAAAAGTCATGTAAGTATACAAACTTGGCTGAAAATCAGTACTTTTTGTAAGTCAAAAATCTACGTGCAGGCAATCCATCAAATGCTCGTCACCAACTTGTAGTGTTTTATCTGGGAAAAAGAATTGAAGAAACAAACACTTCAACAAAACATTTGTTTATATACATAATGTACACTGCACAGGACGCTTAAACACAAAACAAAAGAATACGGCGATTTTCACACTGCCCCGCATCATGCTGCATATTGCGTGTCGACGCACCTACGCGCGTTCCTGCGGGAGTGCAGATCTGCATCATCGTGCGGGTTTTTTGCGCAATCACGCGCGTAGGTGCGTTTTGTAGATTCACGCACGGCGGCTCTCATTTATTCGCCGTTCTCTGTGGTGGTCGTGCAGTACTGAGCATCACGATAGTTTTGATAAAAATGGTTATGGTTAATGGTTGCTTTGGGTAACATTGAGGTAAGTAAATAATTTCAATTTTCTAAATACATATTAAGTTAACTATATCGAACTAGTGATTTTGATTTATTGCGCGTTTATTTATCAAAATTTGTACTGCAGTCACTGTTATGGAATATTAATTAGTACTTATCTAATACACATCAGTCTACTATTATAATCACAGCTTTCATTCTTGGAAGTGTTTAGATACTTACTTGCTAATCACAATTAGATAGAACCACTAAATAGATATTCTACTAATTTTTTATGACTACTAATCACAGCTTTAATTTCTAAAATCACAAATAACTACTTACTTGCTAATCACAATTAGATAGTACCACTAAATAGATATTCTACTAATTTTTAATGACTCTACTAATCACAGCTTTAATTTCTATAATCACAAATAACTACCTTCTTGCTAATCACAATTATGAACCACGAGATAGCCATTCTACTTATTTTTAATGTATCTACTCTACTAATTACAGCTTTCATTCATGAAATCACGAATACAGTTCACAAAAAAAGTTCTTAGCCTTTAAGTAAGCCAGTAATCGCAGTTATTATAATAATTAAGATCCCAGTAATATTTATTTTGTTAACTTTTTGTACCTTATATCTTAAGTTTTTTTTGTAGCGTATTAGGTAGTTTTAATTTTCGAACAATGGTAAAAGTTCAAATTCCTCGGAATTTTGAGTATTTACGGACATTGGAGATATTTGATCTTCCATTGCCAATGTGGAGTTTTCCACAAGTGATTGCTGATTATTGGAAAAGTTTCTTTCAATATATTCTTCAGCTGGTAGATTAAAACTGGATGAGGTGGGCTGATTACTTGGACGCGTATTTTCCGTACATTCTCTGTGAGGTTTAGTGTAGTAAACACCATATTGATTTGAATAAGTGCCGTATTCATAATAATCGGCGCCTTGTACTTGTTGGAAATTACCTTCCTCATTTTGTGCTTCCAAGATACATTTTATTATATTTATCTTTATCCTTGGCTTTAATCTTTGCGGCACCCTTTTAAAATCGTCAACCAATGACAACATAAATTGTCGATCAGAATCTTCTTCATCAGTCTTTCGTTGCAACGTAGATTTTAAAACGTTCAAAAGTTCACTACCAATTTTATCTGTTGGGTCACTGTTTTTGGTTTTCTTTGGTTTCGGTGGAATTATGTTACTACCATGTTGCTCTTCAACTGGGTCATTGTTTTCTTGATTTGCCATACTGTTGTGCGTTTTATTCATTGATACTACTGGTAAGAGAAACAAGAGTTGATTATAATATTTGTATTTTATATGCGTAGCAGCTGATCCGCTTTTGGTAGTAGCTAGTTCGGAACTAGCTACTACCAAAAGCTAGTAGTTCCCGCCGTTGTTTAACAAAACCATCACGAAGCGTTCTCCACCTTTTTTGAAGTAATGTTCCTAAAACAAAATAAAAAAAAAAACTCTTATATTTCAGATACTTAGCAAGCGGTTGCTCGTTTACTGAGCTTCATTTCAGCCACAGAATAGGATTATCAACCATCAGAAAAATCGTGGAAGAAGTTTGCACAGCCATTTGGGACTTCATGAGAGCAGAATGTTTTCCTGAGCTCACGACTGAAGCGTGGTTAAGCATAGCTGAAGGTTTCCAACAACGGGCAAATTTTCCTCATGTGATTGGAGCTATTGATGGAAAACATGTCAGAGTTTACAAACCATCCTTAACAGGATCATTGTATTACAATTACAAACATTTTTTTTCAATATTGTTATTAGCCATTTGTGATTCTAATTATAAATTCATTTTCATCGATGTTGGTGCGTATGGTAAATGTAGCGATAGTACTGTTTTTTCAGAATTCAATATTTTACAAAAAACTTAGGGAATTTAATCTTAATATACCAAAAGAATCGAATATTCCGGGAGTTCCCAATGATCTGCCATATTTTTTCATAGGCGATGAAGCTTTTAGCATTTCTGAACACACATTAAGGCCATATCCGGGGACCAACTTGAATTTTACTAAAAGAATATTTAACTATCGTTTGAGCCGAGCGCGCAGGTATATAGAATGTGCATTTGGAATTTTAACTCACTAATGGTCGTTGAAATATTCGCCATTTGTGAGTTAAAATTCCAAATGCACATTCTATATACCTGCGCGCTCGGCTCAAACGATAGTTAAATATTCTTTTAGTAAAATTCAAGTTGGTCCCCGGATATGGCCTTAATGTGTGTTCAGAAATGCTAAAATAAAATGTTAACGTAAATTTAGCAATAAAAATTATCAAAGCGTGCTGTTTGCTTCACAATTTCGTAAGAGAAAGGCATGGTGTTAATTTCAACGAAATAGTATTCAATGGTGATACAGAGGGTATGTGCGAAATGCCGAGGGCTAGAGTTCTATCAGGTACACGCGGAAGTGACGCAAGGAATAATTTAGCTGATTTTTTTGTTAATATTGACCCTTTGCCGTGGCAAAACAAATATGCTTAAACTAGCTGCAGCGTTCATAATTGTAATTTACCTATCATTAACTTGTAGTAAATAAAAAAATTAAAACAACTTACCGTTCTTTTTTTTTCTTCAACCGATGCATTATTATCAGTAAACATATTTATTACTTCCTCCCATTGTTTCACCTTCTGCGCTCTGTCACTGTATTCATCACATTTCATATTCCAGATAGCTGGGTGGTTTTCGATTTCGAATATAAATCGATCGATATCGAGATCCATTTTCAAACACACACGTCACGCCCATTCAAAATCACGCGCGGCTCTGCGGGATTCGGTGTGCCATACCTTGCGTCTCGCCCCGCACCTACGCGCGGGGGTGCATGTTTCTCCGCGTGTATGCGTGTGATCCGCATGAACGCGCGTGGTTGCGTTTTCAGTGTGTTGGACTGTGCATGTTTTCTATACAAACGGAGATACTAACAAGTAATGTTAAAACACGCAGTCACGCAACATGCAGCGTGGTGCGTGGCAGTGTGATAATCGCCTACATACAGACAAAAGAGCACAAAGGTACCAACATCACTGAAAGGTACCAATTATTTTATTAGAAATTTCTTCCAGCAAACCTGCAACAGGAGAAACATGTAAACATGTTCGTTTCATGGGAAGCTCAACTGTAAAAACCTTATTTATTCTTTCACTTTATAGAGTAGTACAAATTAGTCTCAGAAATCTACCTGGAGGTCCAATTCCAGTTCTTATTAACCCAATTTGGTTAGCACCATGGAATACGAGTAGTTTGGGAAAGGTTTCTTCATGTTACCATATCGATATTCCTCTGTGCCTTGGAAAGTACGTAAAGGCGAAGTCATCCCATTGTGTTGGGCGCTGGCTTCCCACTGCAGCAAAATCAAAATCATTTCAGTAAATACAGCGCGGCTTTACTGACATGGAATTATTTTGATTTTGATTTATAAACAGAAAAAAAAAACTAATTGAATATTTTAAATACCCTAAAAGATTCTAAATTCGAATTCTTCATAGATAAGTTGCATAAAGTGTACATTCATCAGTATTTAAAAATCAAATCCTGTGGTTATTTTCTTTGATCAATGCTAGAAGGAACAAAACAACATTTATTCAGCTGCATTAAACGAGACTGAATGCTCTTCTAACAAACTTTTAAACCAGCGAGACACGTTATTTCTTCTCATTTTAGCGTTCTTAATCAACTTTAAAGAGTCCACTTCACTTTGCTTAAGAATAAAAACTACGCTGAGGTGGGTAATTAGAACAATACTCTTTGTTTACACTTTCCTCTTGACGTTTTTCTTCATAAATCACTCCAAAGGACAGCGGCCACTAATTACTCTTTCCTTTTACGCATAAATTATACCTACCTTAACATTTTAATTAGAAATGACTGATTTATTAACACTAGACCTTTTCATCTAGGGACGATTTGAGACAAGTTCGATGAATAACATACATATACTCTGTATAGTATATGTTTAAATTTATTAGTTGTGGCTAACCCATTGATTACTGATGCAACATTGATGAGCACATGAGTAAAGAAATGGAACAGAGGTAATTCTTCTTATTCTAAATTTAACAAAACGTTTTTATTTAATTAATCCAATAGAAAGAACTTACTTGATCATATCAGTATTGATAAATTTAAAATGCTTTTTTGAAGCGTAAAATATCCGCAAGTTCATTTTAAAACATAATAAACATCATAAAACGGAAACAGTTCAAATTTCTTTGGCAATCTATCAAAGAGGTAGTTAAAAGTTGCTAAATCATAAAAACTTTTACAAAGTGTGTTTTAAATGAACAGTTTTTGTTGTAAATAGCTTATCAAAAAACACAGAATATCAAGGGTTTTTACCTGACAGACGACTCTTAATTTTGCAGAGCAGACGATACTGCAATCCGTTTACTTTATTTATGCGCGCGTGTATGAAGTTTAGTTTAATAAGCGCGTTTAGTTTAGTAAGTTTTTTAATAAGCGCGGTAATTATGACACGTTTTGATAAATGAAGTAATTCATATTAATTTATGTTTCAATCTTAGCCGTGTAGATTCCACCATATGAATATGAACTCGAGAATTCACAATGCAAGGATTAAAAAATTACATAGACGTGTGCGTACAACTTATATCTTAAAACTAGCAGTTGCTCGCGACTTCGTTCGCGTGGGAAGTTTTTCCCGTGTAAATCCCGATCCCGTGGGAATTTCGCAAAATCCTTTCTTAGCGGATGCCTACGTCATAACATCTACCTGCATGCCAAATTTCAGCTCGATCCGTCCAGTGGTTTGGGCTGTGCGTTGATAGATCACTGTGTCAGTCAGTCAGTCACCTTTGAGTTATATATATTTAAGATAGGCTGAGCTTTTGCCCGCGATTCGTTCGCGTAGGAGGTTCTTCCCGCGTAAATTCCGATCCCGTGGTAATTTCAGGTTAAAAATCCTATGTCCTTCCCAGGGTCCTAAACTATTCCCATGCCAAATTTCATCTAAATCGTTTCAGTGGTTTAGGCATGAAAAGGTAACAGCAGAGAGAAAGAGTTACTTTCGCATTTATAACATTAAGTAAGGATGGAAGTGTGGATACGCGATATAAAAAATCTATATGAAAGTTGCCCAGTCTTACATTAATAGTTTTTGACATTGACATTGTATATAAAACTATCATCATAAAAATCGGACAAAAGCTCAGTTTCTCATTTCTGTCGATATTTCATATTACTAATATGTTTGCAAATGACGAATTGCGCCATTGGCTTACAGGGCGACCACTACTAAAACGAAAACTCCGTTACAATTCACTGAGAATGGTTGTTAGCAGTAGGTCTCTAACTTTCCCTTTGTTAAAATGAATGTAATTTAAGGTGTGCTGGTTAAATATCTACAATTTTCAGAGTAGCTGTACCAAACGGAGCCAGAAACCGAAACATGCTTACATGTGCGAAGAGCCAAACTAAACTGAAGAACAAGGATAGAAAATGGAATGGAAACTCTACATCAAATCTGCGCTCAAGCAATATGTACTCACTAGCGCAAGCGGCAGAAATCTTGCAGCTGTTTAAAACATTCAGGAAATCTTTGCTTAATCCTAGTTAAATGTTACGCTATGAATAAGTAACTAAGGCGACATCTATAGCTGTAATATACTAGACCAGTGTCTACGAAATATGATATTTTACCGCCATCTTGAAAAATTATGTGGTTGGAGATTTGAAAGATTTGTTCTGTGTGTACACTAATACAATGTCTATGTCATATTTTCTGGATGAATTTAAAAGGGTTAATTTTAAAATCTCATCGAAAATAGATCTATGAAGGTACGGCCTGACGCTGCGTAATCAAACAAACACGAAAGCGCGACCCACCGCCCCTTCATTGTCCCTCACTCCAATGCATACCTATGCGTACACTGCATTTATGTACTTCAATAGTATGATTGCTATATGATGCTTCAATAAGAACTTAAGTTTCCTGATAGCTATGAGTCTCTTTGATCTAGAGTGAAAAGGTTACATATAGGTGTCTTTACGCAGTTTGCGCAATTTCCTGCCGACTGCCACTAAAACTGCGCTTGCCCAATCTCTTCTTCTCCCTATCCTTGACTATGCTGATGCAAGTTATCCAGATCTCACTGAAGTACAGTTAGATAAGCTTGAGCGACTCGAAAATTTTTGTACCAGATTCATATTTGGTTTGCGCAAGTATGATCATGTTTCTGAGTTTCGCATTAAACTCAAGTGGCTGCCTATCCGCCTTCGCCGGAATACACATATTTTATCATTACTCTACAGTATTCTTTTCAATCCAACGACTCCTTTTTATCTCAAAGAACGATTTAAGTTCCTTCATGACACACATGGTAGAGATTTGAGATCATCGGAAAATTTGAGACTTTTGATGCCTACACATTCCACTAAATTTTGCGACCATTCTTTTACGGTGCAGGGTATTCGGGTGTGGAATGCATTGCCGGTGTCAGTAAGACATGCACAGTCACTCGCTGCTTTTAAAAGCTCGGTTGCCAATCATTTTCTTTCAAATTTATGATTATTTCTTTGTTTTTCTCCACACGATGATAAAGAACACATTACATTTATATATTTTATATAATTATGTATTTTATTTATATATATATACTTATATATTTCAATTAGTTTTTTTTTCCGTTATGAGTGTTTGTAGTATACTAATTTAGCCCTGTCCAATTTCAATTAACAGCTTTTAAAGTCCTTCCAAAGGTTGTCTGGAAGATATCGCTCTCAGCGATAAGACCGCCATTGTAACCTAAGTTATAGAAATAAGGTTATGTAAGTGTGTTCCAATTTTTGGTGTACAATAAAGTATATTCTATCTATCTATCTATCTATCTATAGGCAAGAGTGCCTCATCGTTTTGAAATCAGGTGAAAAACGAGAGCTATTTGTCCACAATCTCAGAAATGTATATCTTAATCATTTACTTATCCATTTCCCAACTATGTTCGGGTCAGCTTCCGGTCTTACCACAGGCAGCTGAGTAATAGTGTTTTAAATGGAGTGACTGGCTATATGGAATGACAAGTCAACAGCAGGGTAACACGATACTGCAGGTGTGCCCTGCTTGGGCGGAGCACCGCTGTGTCCTCGTGGAGGCGATCGACGGCGGCGACCTCTCGCACCCGGCCTTGGTTCAGACCATGGTGCGGAGCGAGAGGGAATGGGATGCAGTCGCCTCCTTCTGCGAAGCAGTCATGCTAGCGAAGGAGGAGGCCGAACGCGCGAAGGAGAGGCAACTCTCTTCCTCACGCCCCAGCCGTCGTGGTAGACGCCCTGGGCGTCGGGGATCGCGAGCCGATTTCCGGCCACCGTAGGCGCGGGCTTGCGGACGGCGAGCAGGGGTAGCTCACCGTCCGGTAAGGACCAGGCCCGGGTCGGTGGCGCGTCGTGTTCCACGCGCGCCTCATGGAGCTGTCAGCATTAGTGACGGGGCACTTACGGGTAGCTGAAGGGACAGGGTGGGTTTTTAGTCAGTAGAAGTCTGACACTCCCTTCCGCTTAACCCAGAGCGGGAGAAGTTATTTGATGATTTTCCCACCCAGAGAAAAAAAAAAACAGGGTAACACGATACTCCTTGGTTAGACCAGAGAGAGTCAGATTTTCTAGCTAGTGAAAATTACAGCTAGGACCAATAGCTTAACCTGCGTTCCGAGGGTTAAATGGCGATCTTGGGTACGGTCCATTCGGTACGTACCTATCTATGGGCCGCCCTCGGTAAGCGCGACCCTTGCGGCTGTTATTATTTAGCCACTAGCTCCTTCTGGTTCAGGGGTTAAATTATTATAATTTAGCCCACAACAGGCAAGACTGGTTACGCAGCCGACAACTACATAGGCTAACCTGCGAGACGCCATGAAGAAAAGAAAATATCTAAAATGAAACAATAAATGTTCTGTTGCCTGTTTTATTTATTAGACCTGCCTCTTCTAGTTAATCTTAACTCGTGACGTATCGTCCACACGTTGTCAGAGTGCGGTTGTTTGCCGCAAGTCTGATGGTGCATGTGCACGGATCAACTCGACGTAACTGAAACTTTGCGGCCCGCCCATGTTGACTTTCTTTCTTCTTCCATTTGTGCTTGTTTAGCAATGGATACTGTTGAGACTGGATTGAGTTCATTTGTTAAGTTGTTGAATGCTCCGGAATTTAAAAAGCAGTATTAAATTAAAGCTACCTTATTAATATTTCATTAGCTAATGTTGTTTTTCCTTTGAATGTCTTGTGAAAGTACTTTGCTGGATCTCGACCTTAGTACTTTTATATTATTCATCGGAATAAAATGTAAGTCTGAATTTCTTGGAACCCGGATATGGTCGATACAAGCTCGCAATAACAAAACAATCCGTAGGTACTTCTGCACAGGATGAAACAGGATAATTCATGAAAATACACCACAAAAAGAAAACAAATATTATTAAAAGTCACCCTCAGTATCTAAAATAGTTGTAAATACTTCTTAAAAAGAAATGACACTGTATTAGCTCCGAGAATAATAATAAAATATGCCTTCTCAGGCAATATCCGCGTCACGTGACTTGCAATATCCGGACGCGATCGTATCCGCGCGTCCCACATCCGAAAACTTCCGATTATTTAAAATATCTCTTTTTTGACAACGTTGACTTGTACGAATAGCTGAAATGAGTTTCCGTGGTCCTTATTAAAGGAAACCTCGGCCTTATATAATGGTTTGCAGTTGATGAAGACGTAGTGACTGCCAAGCCTAGTAAAATATTCGTTCGTTTTATAAGATTTAGATTCCAAAGACCCAAAACAAGTATAAAAGTGCAATAACTATAGTATACGGGGCTGAGAAAGAACGGAGAGGCGTAACTCGAACTCTAAAAAAGTATTTGTCTACATAACTATTCACCCATGCACTTAAAAAATAAATCTTCTTTTCCACCAAAAAATACAGAAAAAGAAATCGGGTGGGGCTGTGTCGGTGCAGACGGCCGTTGGTTTTAACGTGAAACAGCTATATCAGCGATTCGCCTTTAGTGTTAAAGATTGAAAGTAAACTAGATTGACTTCGTTCTAAATATTTAAATAAAATCTGAGCGTGCCTTCGCATTTTTGAGATGCTCCCGAAATCGCGTCGCTCACTCGTCGCCGGACATTGGGGTAGGTGGTACCTGTGCGTGGCCCATAACCCCCTCTTTCCGACGATACCCGTGTTTTATATTTCTTTCTGGCCCTTGCACCGGCTGAGGGCGACATGTTGTTATTTATTTCATAGTTTAACACTTATTGGTTATTTATATCTAGAAATATCGTCCCAGTCACATTTATTATAATTTAAATTGATTAGTTTGAATGAACTCTATAAATACACGTAAGAATCACCGCGCTATCTCGTATGAGTCGTGAATTATACTGAAAAGAAACCAGCGAGAGCGCCGCTTTCCGTTAACCAACGCAGTGCCCCTCCCCAGTCACCTCGCCCAGTTCCGATGCAAACTCAACGTCTTAGCAATGAGCTGACTATATATGCTAAATAATGACACTAAATTCATGTTTCTACGATGACTCATTTTGTTGTTATTAAGGTTAGACAATATAGACCAATTCGTTACGGTTCTGTTTTCTGACATGGTACCCTGTGTGTGGTAACGATGTTAAAGACGTTTCACGTCAAAAATAAAATGAAATACTTATTTGTAAATTGGTTATAAATAACATTTACAGGTAGTTTTTTTCGTTTTAAGTTTAGTTAAATGAGGCCGGTGTTTCCTAAAATATAAAGTGATTAAAGTGACACGTATGAGTCCTCCCATAAAATAAAAATTCCATTTAGTACCTACCTACTACAAGGAGTTCGTAGACTAATAGCTACCAGGAAAGCAGAAGAATCGCAAAATTCATTATAACTTGATTAACTTGGTTGATAACGACATCTTTAATACTAGCGTGTCTAAGTTGAAGAAGACTCTATGTAGGCATTTATTTGAAAACATTTAAGTTTTTTTTTTTTAACAAATTGTACTTATTTATAATTTTTTTTTCTCTATATCTCAGCTAACCTGTCTGTATTATTATATTGTATATCTAGTTATTAGTGAAAACTTGTAATTGGTCATATTGTATTTGTATTTTTTCCCTTGTTGTTTTCTCTGTCTAGCTGTAAGTTTTCCAAACATAATAAATTAAAATAATAACTTTGATCATGGACACCTACCGAATATCATATGTAGGTTTTCAAGAAAACATTTCTAACTGAACTTCTAACTGAAACAGATTACCCAGTTCGAGTAAAATGTAGGAATTTCCTTAAAATAAATTAAGTTACTACGCCCCCTACCTGGAGTCCTGGGACTAATAGCTACCAGGCGCGCAGACGAATGGCAGAGTTCATTGATAAATTTTCAATTCCGGTACCCGTTCGCTAGTGTCCGTGCCATTAAATGAACCGAAGTTGGGCGGACAATGACTTTCTGCACGATTGGAGTTTTCAAATCTGTGTCTTTTAGGAATAGTTAGTTTTAAACGTTACGTGGCCCTTGGGTTTGGTTTAATCTAGTTTGTTTTCATTTTGAACTTCAATGTTAAGTGAGTTCGTATGAATAATTTAGAAGGAATTTGAAGTGAAAAATTTGAAATTCGCTGTGAAATTTCAAACTGAACTTTAGAAATGTGTGATTAAAACATAATATTAATACTAACTAAACTAAAAATATTTTCTAGCGAAAAATAAACACTATCAACAGTAAATAAGAGCTTAGGTACCCTCCAATCAATGTCGTAGGCCCGTAACAATAAGAAAAATCTTCTACGTCATACAGAATCTCATGTAGGTTGCTCGCAAGGAAAGCAAGATTAAGTTTCTTTTCACAAGGTTCTAGCTTCTAAAGCCATCTACATTATACTTGTAGATTCTCAGCTAGTGCAGACGTAGGTAATCCTCCATCAACGCTCGCCATGTTAGTGTGTAGTGTAGTGTGTCCATGTAGTGTGTCGTAGGCCCGTAATTAGTGTGTAGTGTAGTGTGTCCATGTAGTGTGTCGTAGGCCCGTAACAATAAGAAAAATCTTCTACGTCATACAGAATCTCATGTAGGTTGCTCGCAAGGAAAGCAATATTAAGTTTCTTTTCACAAGGTTCTAGCTTCTAAAGCCATCTACATTATACTTGTAGATTCTCAGCTAGTGCAGACGTAGGTAATCCTCCATCAACGCTCGCCATGTTAGTGTGTAATACTATGCGTCGTTAAGATTGTAATTACTAATAAAACAAGCAATTTTGTAACGAGCTTCAGCCTTCAGCACGATTAACTATAATTATTCACGTCAGATATGCCAGATAAAACGTAGTATATGTAATTATATACATGTATTATTGTATTCAACTTCAATAACTAACACAGATAGTAAAATAATTTACAAAGCTGTGATTTTTACAGCTTATTTAATATATTTGTTATTAAATGCTTAACACGATTTTTTTTTCTCTTGAACCCTAGCAGTTTATAATGTACCAATTCATAATAAGAACCAGCTAATTCTTCACGGATATACATTTAAAATATTCTAAAATTGATGTATGTTTAAAAGAAAGGAGGAGGTGTTAATTTTACTTTTTTGGAATGGTTTTCTAATTGTTCAAAGTTATCTTCGGCCATTGCAGTCACTTTCGATGATTGTTTTTGCATTGAGAGAGTATTTATATTTATAGAGTTAGTAAGTACTCGTACTTATGCAGGAGGTGTGGTAAAAGCTCCAAGTATTTTTTCACAAATTTAAACTACTGATACCTAAAAAACTTGTAGGATCGTCAAACAAAGTGAAAAAAATCAGAACAGTGTTTAAAATATTTACACATAAATGCAGCTTGAACAGGTACTCAGAAGTTTCACGAATCTGATTAACGCGATGGTTTAAAAATTAAAGCTTGATCCAAAGTTTCTAGTACAATCTCACTTGCTACGTGAGTTTGAACAATACGGCAAAGCGAACAAAATCGAGACTCCAAAAAACGACCCAATTCTTTCGCTTTTAGTTCCTACCTTCTAATAGTTAGCATATTTTATATCGCAATTTATTTTATAAAGATGTAAAATTTGTGATGCAGAGGACGTCATATCTGTGATTGAATTAAACAAAATGCCACAAATTCAATCACAAACCAATAACTTCTCAAGCTTCAGACTATTTGGGTGGTGATTTGTTTGAAACTGTCGTTTTTGCGGAGAGTTTAATTAAATATTGTAAAATTTTTTTGTTCATTGTTTCTTAACTATACGTTACAGAACCCTTAAATTTTACCAGGCACTTCAGAAATATCCTTTATATACGCGTCATATACAACCAAAACAGTTCAAAAAACCGTGAAAGGAATATTACCATTCATCGGTACCAACATACACACATCAAAAGTGTCTAGGGATCAAGCATTTTTATGCGGATTTCTTGAGATTGAGATGTGGCTTTGTAATAAATTTATGATTTTATAAATTTATATGGATCCTTTTTGGTGCATTTCATAATTTGAAACAGGAACTGTTAATCAAATTCGAGTAAAAGATGAAAATCAGCTGTCAATATTTTCCCTATAAAAACATACAACGCATTGAAGACATTATTAGTGCTACTGTTTCCCTACTACTGATTAAAACCAACGTTATTATGGAGTGGCGACGTCATTTAAGCAGGGAAGATATGCTCAGAGCCGTGGGAATGATAGAAGCTGGTTCCCGGCAACGTACTGTGGCTTTAGCTCTGAATACAAGTCAGAGTGTTATCAGTCGACTTTGGACACGTTACCGAAGCACTGGTACCGTGGCTGAGCGCCATGGAGGACGGTATCGCTGCACCACACGGAGACAAGACCGATACATTCAAATCTTAACTCGAAGAGCTCCAACAATAACCGCCATGATGTTAGCCGTGAGGCTTCATCACTCTTCAGGGAACTTAATTAGCGACCAAACAGTCAGAAACCGCTTGCATGAAGTGAACCTTCATTCCCGAAGACCGCTACAGGTACCACCTATAGCAATGCACAATCGTAGGATTCGATATCAATGGGCTCTTGAACACAGAAATTGGGCAGAAGAACAATGGCGTTTCGTGTGCTTTTCTGATGAGTCTCGTTTTGGTATGAGACCGGATACAACACGTATACGACACTGGAGAACCCCTGGACGCCAACAGCGATTAAAATCCTGCCAGGAAGTCCATCCTTATAGTGGTGGAACCATCATGGTATGGGCGGGTATTTGGATCGGCGGAAGAACTGAGTTGATTTGGATCAGAGGCAACCTCAACGCTCAAATTTATGCTGAGACGATTGTATCTGACGTCATCGTTCCTCTACAAGTGCAAATCGGTCCCTTATTTCAGTTAATGCATGATAATGCACGACCGCACACCGCAAGAGTTGTAAGACAGACTCTCGCCGCAGTTAACATCAATGTCCTGCTCTGGCCTGCTCAGTCGCCAGACTTGAACCCGATTGAGCATGCATGGGATATGCTACAGAGAAGAGCTCTGCCGAATATGGAGGGTATCCAGTCGCAAGAAGACCTTTTTTTGTTGTTGCAACGAACATGGGCGGCCATTCCACAGCGTGATTTGGATGAACTCATTTTGAGTATGCCGAACCGATGTTCTTGTGTTGTTAGTGTTCGCGGTAGAAACACGGATTATTAATTGTTTAAGTTACCCAATAAAATTTTAAAGAAAACTGTTATTTCAGTCTTTTTTTGAACTTTAATGTTAGTGGTTCAAATGTCAAAAATCCCTTTATTAGGAAAATGGCAAATTTCTTTATTAATGCAAAGGTGACTTGGTTTATCGTTACTGTGACAAACGAAAACACTTTATTTGATGAATCCTTAAAGAAAATTTTAATTAATATCAATCAGGAGAAAAGTTATTGCAAAAATATATGTTGATCCCTAGACACTTTTGATGTGTGTATTTAAATAAATGTGCATATGGTACCGCGGCATTTAGGTACCTTTTTACATGAAGCCATTTTAAAGTGTGAAAAATTAAGATACGGTTTATATAATTATCTTTTATTTAAGAAAAAAAAACATTACCTAACATTTAAATTCACTTGCAGAATAAACCAGGCCCGATACAATTTTGTCTACATAATAAAAACTGTTGGTCCGGTGCGGGAATAGAACCCACGATACGTAGCGTAGCGGTCAATTAGTCAACTACTACACCATCGGTGTCATAATGATCTTATAAAAGAGTCACTCTAAAAACTATTACATCATCGCTAAAAGCTTATGGCACTTAGCAATGCCTAGCCCAAAAAACAAAAGAAACATGAATAAACATTTTTATATAAACATATGACATACAATACATACATAAATTTAATAAAAACATACAAAATACAATACAATAAAAACATTTTAACAAACAAAGCGCAAAAAAATGTACAAAAATAAGTAACAAACTTCGAAATATATTTATTTTTGGAGGATTAATTATTATCCCACTACAGATTTAATGTACATCTGTTGTGGGATAAAAAGGAGACGGAAACTTACTATACAATGTGCTTTGCTAAATTTATCCAAATTATTGCCAAACCGAAAAGTGTACAAAAACTAACGCTGAATTAAAATACCGTTTCTTTGATCGAAGTGTTCAAAATGTTCAAAGTGTTCAAAGTGGCCCTGTGAAGAATCTACTAAATGCTTGCTGATTTCACGGAAAACTCTAAAAGCACTAGCCGTGGCACTATTCCCGTGCTATCCGACCCACGCTCCTACTGCAAGAGTGGTCATGTAGCATGAGGCTGTAGAGTGGTTCAAAAATTAGTAAGATAATTTTACCGCAAATATTCTTATAAAATACTAGCACTTCACCCGTGACTTAGTCCTCGTAGTTTCGAAATAATTTAAACACTCACAAATAATGCACTTAATACCAATGATTTTTTTTTACAAAAATACAATCTTACATATAACTTTTACCTTATTTTTTCTATTTTTTAAGAGAACTAGCTATCTTTATAATATTAGTATAGATTCAATGAAAACTCATTGTTACCACCTTCCGTAAAATGTTTTCAGTAATACGAACGCAACCTGCTATCACATAAATACCATATTCAATTCAGCTTTTATTTTTTTATTTTATATTCTCACAATATACGGCGAGAAGGATACAAAGTGAATATTGCTTCACCACTGAAACCTAGGTAGTCAATGTTCTCTGAATAAAGCCAAAGGGGAGTGCCCACTGTGCCCAAGCAGTGTTAATGAAATCTCTCGTGTGTTGCACACCTTAACGAAGCCTGATACTATCAAATTAAAACGGGTATCTATCTCCTTTGTCATCGAGGATGTGATTTATTTAGGTAACCAAACGGAGCAGAGGTAGGAAAAAATGCAATTAGTGTTTGACGAGCGAGTTATGTTTGAACTTGTAGAAATTAGTCACTAAGTCATAAAATCAATCCTCTATCTACTCTTAATAATATAGAGCGGAAAAGTTTGTTTGTCTAAAAGCGCTAATCTGCAATAGTACTGGATGCGTTTGGATGAAATTTGGAATGGAAGTACAATAGCTTAAAGGTTGAGGAAGGCGTTTTAGGCGCGCAACTGCTAGTAATTTTATAAAATTCTGAGCTTAGTCTAATCAAAGGCCGAGAAGTTTGTTAACAATTATTTTAATGCAGTTGGGTATCAGAAGGAGATCTTTAAGAAATAATTTTGATAAATGTATTGGGAAACTTAGGCTTTCAGACTGTTGTTTAAGATAGTTTAGTTCAGTAGACGCAGCCAGTGCGTACTAGTATTTCCATATTTCTACAATTTACAAGTCACATGTCATCCAAAACCGTGTAATTTTTTCTAGCCTCTAAAACGTACGTAGGTACGTATAATGTAACAGAATAGTGAGGAATATGATCGAGCACGTACGTTTGAGCCATTAGTGAGGTAGCGTGGGGACTACCGAACTAATGTGCGATACGTGAGTTGGACGGCAGCATACGGCCGTATATAACCTGCCTGCTTCTACCGTTCGTTTGCAAATGCGTTTTTGGTAGAATTTGGAAAATACACACACACCCACAGACACTCCCATTCACGCACTCGCATAGTATGTAAGTAGATAAAAAGACAATAAATACATTTATTTAGTAATAATTAATTTTATTGGGCTTTTTTTGTTTTTAATTCTTTGTGATTATTTGGAGATTATTTCTTTTTTTTGTTAGTACATACCTACTTTGTTTGAAGTTACACCGTCTTACTCGGGCTATGAATAAAGAGGAAATTCGCTTTTATACTGCCTCTTAAGATACAGGTTTTCGCCTCGTTTGTGAGTTGGGAGACAGTAGACTATGTATTAATTTCAAATTCATATAATTAATTCATGTCATTTTACGGCTGTGTTCCAAATAAAGATATAACATTATTAGCTTCATACCGCAAGAAGATCCAATTTTTCATCAAGGCTTAAAATTCATCAGAGCCTTATTTATTTATTTTCCGGATTCGTTGAAATTACATTTATGAACAACCATAAGTATATTATACCTCACTCTGGTTGGTAAATAAAACGATGGATGCCCATTCGCCAGACAAGAAGTTTGCGTGCCTTGACTACGCTTTTCTCTTTGCTAAACTCTCCTCCCCTCCTTCTTACCTTATTTCTCATTTTCAATTTCTATGTTCTTCACACGTTAAAAGTCTGCGCTCTTCCAATAATCTTCTCTTACTCTGTCCTTCTCATACTTCTGATTTTATTCATTCTTCCTTCTATATACAGTCTATTCCTGATAACAGGACGGCCACCAATCAATATGCATTTAAGAGAAAGTTGCGGGATTATTTTTTTAACAAATAGTGGGAACAGAGTTTTCATAACTTTACTCCATTTCTATGACTTTTTATTAATATATATTATATATATTTGGTATGTATTATGATAAATGTAAATGTAAGTTTATTTTAGTTACATATTTGTAAAAAACATTTACTTTTAATATCATGTACTTAGTCAAATTTTTATGCACCTGCCATGTTATCTCTTCACCACCCATGGTTGACTGGTAGATAATGCCTGTGGCATTAAGTCCGCCTTGTATATTTTGTATTGCTTAAAGTTTTAATAAATAAATAAAAATATATTGTTGAAATATTGATTAACGCGGGTGGAACTGTGGGGCACAGCCTGTGCCCCGCAGTTCCACCCGTTCACGGTTTCCATGTTATTTTGCATTGTCTGTGCCGCACAGCAATGCAAAATAACATGGAAACCGTTCCTCCGGATTATTTCTAATAGTTCCCAAGGTTAGTGAGCCTAAAATAACAAAACTTAATGTTTTAATTCACAAGAAAGAACCTTGAGAACTACTTGTGCCTGTAACCCGTTATGTTGGATATGAACATTTCAACAAGGAACAAATTACACAACCTTCGTCTAAACTAATGAATATGTGTATTATAATGAAGTAAAATTGTTTGTAAATGTTAATTCCACATGTGTTCTAGTCTAATTAATTTAGCTTTAGTCAGTAGTATTTATGATTTGGTGTGGGTTGGTAGATACCGCATGTCTTTGGATTTAGTTCGATGACATGTTTCTTGTATTTTTTTCCTTCACCGTTTATGAGTAGAAGTGATGATAAAAATAGCACTAAGTAATGTGCTTGCTAGGGTTTGAACTCAAAGGCTGAACGCGTGAGAGAGAAACAACTTTCACAAGCTCGCAAGCTCGCAAGCTGATCTCCGGGCACCATAAGCGTGGGGTTGCGGGCGGTGAGCAGGGGTAGCTCACCGTCCAGTTAGGACCATGCCCAGGTTGGAGGCGCGTCGTGTTCGACGCATGTATCAAAGAGTCGTCAGCACTAGTGACAGAGCCCTATAGGGCCATTGCCTGCCGGGGTTATGGGAATGTTCTAACGAGAAACCGCAGCGCAACTCAAAGGCAGCTGAAGGTACTGGACGGGTTCTTAGTCTGTAGAAGTCTGACAGTCCCTTCCGTTCCACCAAGTGCAGGAGAAGTCATACATTGATTTTGTCACTGGAAAAAAAGGGTACCACTGATCTCTCACTGGGTATATGTTATTATTTAGGATTTATTCGAAAACTAGCTGTGCCCGCAATTTCACCCGCGTTAATTTGAGGGTAAAACTCAATTCATTAAAATCGGTTAAGCGTTTTAGATTTCACATATAAATATTCATCCCCTAATTAAATAGATAGATATAACTTTAATTGTTCAACAGAAGACACAACACACAAAATATAAATTATTAACATAGAATACATAAATTACAGAAAAAAAAGAGCAGAAAAACGTATACATACAATGAAAATCATTATAAATGAAAAAAGAAAACAAACTTAAAAATGTAACACGAAAAATCGGTGTGGTGTGCGTCTCCGAATTGCACCAAATAGGAGTCCACCTCAGCATGTGCCAGGCAAATATGCCTGATGCTGGTATTCTGCTGGATCCCAGTAGCCGTACTTACGGACGTCGAGTAGGTGGCGTACAATAAAATAATAAAATGAACATGAGAGTGAGACGTTTGATCAGCGAAATTTCAACCGTTTAGGGAACGATTGTCGACGGAGAAAAAGTAGCCTATGTTTGAACCCGAGTCTTCAAATAATTTTATTCCAAAGATCCAAATCGGTGTTGTGGTTTAGCCGTGAAAGCGTAAAAGCCAGACAGATAGATTTTTGCTACTACGACTTACTTAATTATATTACTGTGTGGATATTTTAGTTTATAGAGATTCTTGCAGTGATAAAAAGGAACAAGGCTTATCAAAAAAACTGGCCAATTGCCATGAATTTACGTTTCTATTACTAATAAAGTGATGAAAAGCATTGATTTTAGATGACATACATGTACGAATATTTTCTTACTGCATAAGTTTGGAAACCAAAACATTCCGCTTCGGAGCAAATAATAGTGTTGTTTTTTGCGAAGGATTTGTATGATATTCCATTTTAATTATCATACTTACACAAAATCTAAGCTTAGAAAATTACTGTGCGTAAAGTGTGTGTAAAGGTTGTTTGGAAGATATCGCTTTCAGCGATAAGACTGCCATGGTAACCATAGAATAAGCAATATTATTAAATAGGTGTGTTTAAATGTTGGTGAACAATAAATTATAGTATACTCTATCTATCTATCTACTGTGAGGAAATTATTTCAGTAACAACAAACGGTATATTTTACCAGTAATAGTTTAAACTTTCCGATATTACAAAAAATACACATCCCGTTTAAAATTCTAATGATACTATTAGTGACCCTGTCAATTTAAAAACATATACAACAGTAAGTCCCTTTGAAATCAAGATTTTTCTTCTACTTTAATAAGCAGACAGAAGTAGACAAACTGCCGGCGCGGCGTCTGATAGATTAGCTCGAGCGCTATCTTGACGGACCCCTGAAGTCCGCCCGGAGATTGAATTAAACGCTCACTGTTCGATAAAATTCTTTTCTTGGAAAGTATTAGTGCAAGCTTTTGGGATTGTAGTTCCTTGGCAACTTAATGGACAGCTTGAATATCCTACTTCCTTCTAACCTATATTAATATTGTAAATGAAAAAGTTTAGATGGATGTATGGATGGGAATTAAGTACTCAATTACTGGCCTAAATAGCTAAATGGATCTGAATGAAATATAACACAGAGCTACTTTATGCTATTTTTCATTCTCAGAAAATGAGCATAGTTTCGACGCAAACAAACTCGCGGGAACCAGCTGTATAAAGTTAGAATTATTTATTATACACTTTATTGTACACCTTACGTACAATGTTACTCAGAATTACTCAGTTTTATAATTATAAACAAGGTGTGTGTTTGTTAATCAATTACTCCTAAACGATTGAATGGATTGGGGTGTAAATTTGCACAAGGTTAGACCATGACCAAGGAAGGAAGGAGGCTTAGGATAATTTCCATCCCGTAGTTCCACCCGACAGACAAAGCAACTGGAACTGGAAAGTACTACAAAAGAGCTCACGTAAAAAATGTTTTTGGGATAAAGTGATGTGGTTAATTTAATATTCTATATACAAAATATTTTTGACCACATTTAAAGTGGATTTTATGTAGAAAGTTCAATCAAAAGAATTTTCAGGCTGTCTGATGCAGTTGGCACATATGATATTTCAGCCACAGACTCGATGCCATTAAGTGCACCAAAATTCTTTAAGAGCAATTTGTTTAAACCTTCTTGGTCGGGTTTTTGGCTGTCGATTTTTTATATTTTTTTTTTTTACAAATTTTCATAAGGTTATCATAATTATGAAAAAATTATGTTTATTTGCAAATAAGTTATTAATAACACTTTTATGCGTCTTTTTTCGTAAAAGTAAATTAGACGAGGCAGGTATTTACTAACTGACTACACTGAGAAGAAACGCCGAAACAAACTCAGAGGTCAACGTCTCTTTTAAAGTACATACAATTCGTAGTTATCAAATCATATGACAATCATGTCGCTATAGGTATGTCTATGGTGCTCTTTTGAGAACAGAATCACTCAGATTTGAATAGGCCGTCCAAACAGGGCAAGCATTTGTCAGTTATCGCGTAGCTTAACTTAGAACTTGAAAGAACTCAAACTAACAAATATGACCACTCATAACATCCTACATAAAATATTTATTTATTATTTATTAAAACTTTATGCAACACAAAATGTACAAAGGCGGACTTAATGCCATAGGCTCTTTTCGCTATTTTTTTTTCTTTATTTTTTTTTCTTTCTCTACCATGGGTGGTGAAGAGATAACGGCAGGTGCATAAAAAAAACCTAAGTAGATAATATATATATTACAATTATATATATAAATAAATAACTTTTATAAACTTACATACATATTTATCATAATACATACCAAATACGAGTATATATTTGTTTTGAAAATAATCCCACAACTTTCTCTTAAACGCATATTGATTAATAGATTGTATATAAAAAGAAGAATTAATAAAATCAGAATTATGAGTAGGACAGAGTAAGAGAAGATTATTGGAAGAGCGTATACTTTTAGCGTGTGAAGAACATAGAAATTGAAAATGAGAAATAAAGAGAAAAACGTAGTCAAGGCACGCAAACTTCTTCTCTGGCGAATGGGCATCCATTTGAGCTCAGTTTTGTACCTTGTTACGTGGCCATATTTTTTAAAATTGAATATGATCCGGATACAGCTAATCGAGCTTATCCAGCAAGACCGCATTCAAGTTAAAGTAGCACACGTCACCATAGTCGATTATAGGGAAAATTAAAATCTGCACAAGCATTGTTTTGGTTTTTGAAGGTAAAAAGTTCCTCAGACAGTACAGGCATCGCAAAGTCCCGTTGACTCTTTGACTGACACTGCAAACCTAACTTTGCTAGCCAAGCACAGTATCTAAAAATATCTGAAAAAGTAGTCACGAAATCTTTATTGGTAGTAGATTGGTAAGTATGTAGGTATAAATTGCAAAGCACTACTGCCAAGCTCTTTTGAGACAACGTTTTGTATTATATACATGCCGTAAGAGTATTTTTCTTCCTATTCTTGAAAAATAAATAACGGCGGAGTATGATTGTAGCTATCTAGTATTTCCCAGTAGATAGCTATGCATCCAGGTAGTACCAGATGGGATTACATACGGTGACAAATAGCTATAGTCCCGCGCTCACGATAAGAAGATTCCACCCGCATCCGTGGAACGCGGGCGATATGAAATTGTAGAATAGTGATATTATCACTTGTATCTTGGTTGTAGAAAGTAGCAATATGTTTTTGAGAATAGTGTTGTTCCTTTTTCCTGGTTGAGAAAATCATCAAATGACTTGTCCCGCTCTGGGTAAAGCGGAAGGGAGTGTCAGACTTCTACTGGCTAAAAACCCACCCTGTTCCCTCAGCTGCCCTTAAGTTCCGGGGCCACGGCATCTCGTTAGAACATTCCCGCGACCCCGGCAGGCAATGGCCTTATGGGGCCCCGTCACTGGTGCTGACTGCTATGAATACATCAAACATTTTATACAAAGATGTATGTATTTATGAAAAACTGTGCCATATATCTCAATCGTAATACATGTTCAGGTCATCAAGCTAATCAAATTACATTATAGAGTTTACTATAATTTATTTTGGTTGCCAATAACATTGTGACCTCCATTCCAAACACGTAGAGATTAATATTAGTCCCCCACGTTTTAGTGCATTCATGCGCAATTAAAAAATCCCTGAGGCACTAGGAAAAGTTCTATTCTACATATAAGCAAATGAAAAGACGGCATGCAAATTATAAGGGCATTAAGTGGCATTTTGACAGCGTTTGATAATCCCATACAGTTAGCAGTTTTAACAATCGCCTTCGACACGCTCGCTGACTGATTGCTGGAAAACCCACGCAATTTCTTCAGTTGGCCTTGCGTTCCGTGGCCACGGTATCGGCGATATCTATATCGATATCGATACCCGGCGCATGTTTTGAACCTCAGATTTGTTAAAGGTCCATAAACAATGCTATATTTATTCACCGAGGTAGGACTGAATGTAAAAATATGGTGCCTAGAAGTTAAGTGAATTGCATATATTTATATATTTTTTCTTTAAAAAATACCTCCACGTTTCATTTAGCTAAGGAATTGCTTTGTAAAATACTATGATACAGACTAAATAAAATATTAACTGTAGCAAACAGTGTTTAAATGTAAGGCTCCGACCAGGTTGAGGAGTTTGCACGAGTTCTAAAACGAGCGTGAAGTTTCAAATATCCAGGGTTGCGGGAATGTCCGACTTTGCAGGAATTTTCTAACGCAATATCATGGCCCCGGCCTGATCTAAAGGCAACTGAAGGAACAGCGTTGGTTTTAGTCAGTAGAAGTATAACAATGTGGAAGGGATTCCGCTCAATCCAAAGCCGGAGGAGACATTGATGAATTTCACTTCGAAAAAATATAGTATGAAACATATGTTTAATCGACTTTTGCATCCATATTGCATTCGTGTATTATATTCTCTTTGCCATATTGGATCAAAGACAGGCGCTAGAGGACCGGCCTTGCCACTTATGATTGTCTATTGTTTTTTCTCTTCTTATACATCTTATACAACGCTACAATAATTCACGATGCACTAAAACCATCTGCAGAATATTTTTATTTCAAAAAACAATGTCAAAAATTTCTCAAAATGTAGGAAAATTTGCGTTGCTTCTGATCGTTTGCGGCTGCTATGCGAATGTGCACGCATGGCAGCTGTGCACATTTGCATAGAAGCCGAATATGAGGATTGCTGGTTCAATCGCTTACGACACCGCGTCCGCTCCTACCTTAGTTACCGCTCGGTCTCTCTGGGCAATACCTTAAATGTAACAGAAATAGCTTTTCTACCGTTTATATCGTTATTTAGTTGTTTCCACTAAAGTGCAATTACTTTGCTTTAGCCAAGAGAAATCGACAGGCAATACATATTGGAAATTCACTCTAGAGAGTAGTTTAATTACAGAAACTAGGAGTTAATAACATAGTCTTTTATACCGTACTTAATGGCTTAATGAAATAGTTTTTTATATTAATGTTTGTCTGTCTGCCTGTCTAACCTTTTCTTAACATGTTGGGGTAGATTTCCAGTATAATCGGAAACAGCTGAGTATTAGTGTGTAGCATAGAGCTACTGCTTATTTAACATCCACTACCCAGTAGCTGGGAAGTACAATACCATTAAACCCAAACAAGAAAGAGAGAGACAATTAAAATACGAAGATAACGTGATAAAGTGTTATTTATAATCTATTTGCAAAAATAAATAAAAATTACTATCCGGGGCCGGGTTTTATTGGAAACATCCTGTTTTTGTACTCAAGGATGGATCTGTCGGACGGTAGTTCAATGTCTGTTCAATTTTTTAAGTAGGTAAAACGTAGTAAGTGGTAATGCCGCCAGTCTTTTGGACACAATTCCAGTGTATAGCGTTTCATACGAATTTTTGAACGCGATATTTTAATTTATATTTAGATATATGTCGGCGCAAAGGAACAAAGTCGTTTACAATGTGTTGATACGTCATTTCCACTACAACCGCTCTGTGAGTCAGGCGAGAGGTGGGGACGGATCGTTATAGTAAGGCACGCGCCGCCTAGTGGGGGATCATTCCGATCGAGGCCTGTGATCGAGGCGCTCGCTCCGTCAACATCTCTAGTAAATGTGAATAGGGTCACACCTGAGTCGCAATTACCTTTGTTTTTAATAATAATTATTGTAATAAATTAATATTCTGAACTGAGTTTGCTGTAAATAATTATGTAATTAGCGAACCTTGAAATAAACTGTAGTTTAAATTTAGTAAATCTTTTTCTACGTAATCACTGAAGTTTACCCTGAAATCGGGTTAGAAGGTCAGCCTGGCGCTGATAAGGATCCTAAAAATCATGGTCCACCTTCACCGATTTTACAACAAGTTCAATAACAAGCATCAATAGCCTAAAGCTTTGGTTTCCTAGGAAAGCGGTGCCGTCATATAGCGGCCGTAATATTATGGACGCAAAAAGGCGGCCGTCTTTACGGTGACGACATGTGGAAAGTTCCACGGCCGTTTTAACACTGTCTGCTTCATCGCTGTCAATAAAACGTTTACGAAACTATCTGACACAGACAAGACGGCCGTCATGCAAATGGCGGCATCGCTTTTTGACGTTACGGTGTCAGTTACCGCTCTCTAGGCAACCGCGCCATTTTGTTTACATAGAAAACGTTCTAGTGACGTCATTCATAGCTGTATTACGGCCGCCATAAGACGGCACCGCTATCCTAGGAAACCAAAGCTTTGTGGCTAAGGTGTCGGACTTGTGATCGAAAGGTCGCGGGTTCGAGCCCCACCCATTACACTACTGCCGTGAGCCCACTCCAGACACAAGCATATTTAGCTTAGTTGGAGGAGTTAACAAAATTGCTAATAATGTGAATTCCAAACAAATTGTTTGATCTCTTAAAAAAAACAGTTTTCAATATAAGTGGTTATGTATAATCAATATAAATATATCATTTATTTTTATGTTTTAGTAGGTTTGTATGAAAAGTTGTGGTTTGTTCGTTAAACAACTTGCAGCAGTGTTAAGCCAACCAATCTGCCTCAATTATTCAAATTTCCTACTAACCCAATTACCAATACCTACTAGACTAAACCAATTAAACATTAGGGAATATACCCACAATTTGCACGTTTGTAATTTATACAGACCGGCGTCCCGCCGTGTTGCATTTAGTATGCGCATCACAGACCCTCGAGCCGGATTGTGGCACCCCTAATCATGGGCTCTTGTCCGACCAATAACAGTACCATTCATTCGTTAGTCTATTATAGTCTATTGATATTTTAAATTGAATGAATTTTGAGTGAAAAGTTTTTCTTTTTAATTTGGGTAAAGGTAATGAAATGTAGGAGCAGGGGACGCAGATGTTTTTCATTCCATCGTCATGCATACATGACGATGGAATGAAAATAAGGTTCTATGGTTTGTGATTAGGTAGGAAGTAATTTTTACGCAACGGAAATGAGGTGGAGCAAGTATTTCCTATTGTCAATGTAATAGTCAACCATATAGAATATAATAAGAGAGCTCTTTAAGTTCTAAATTATACTTCACAATAATTGACAAATGCTGGTCTTATCTGGATAGATCAAAAGTTTTTATTTATTTACTTTTAATCTTTTTTATTTTTCCTTACAAAAAAATAACAAAAATAATACATTAAACTAACTATTTATAACTACTAGTTATAAATAATAGTAAAAATGTACACTAGTTAAATGAAACAGACACAATACTTGACATTGTAAAATAAAATAATCCTAGTTAATAAATCCTAGTTAAAAAAACATAATTTATAAATTATGAAATAAATTAATAAATTACGTAATACCTTTGTACATTTATGTTAAATGTGTGTTTGTGTGTGTGTTGTGTTTGTGCTGTGTGCACGATTGCATGTATATGAGTTTATGCGTGTTATGATTATTTATATGCATTTTTTTATAGTTTTTAGTTTCTCCGAGATTACCTCAGACATTTACCGAGACGGTTCATTTGAGCCGAATTGTACGGACCTTTAGGTTAGTTTCAATTTTCCTTTTCAGGGTAGACAGATTAGTCAGACTTTAATATGTATATAAGCATAAATGTTATTCATCAATCTGTTTGAAAGTTTTTCCGAAATTCTTAAATCATCTGTGTAATTAAAGACGGAACGAATTTGTAAAAATAGCCGTTTAGGCTACAAGGTATATCCAATATCCCTACTTAATACATGCGAAAGTGTGTTTGTATATTTTTCCTGCTTCCAGGTAACGTATCGATGCGATTTTAGGCTAACAGAGAGTTGAAGGGCTGGAGAGTGAGAAAAGCTACTTACTTTTCTGAATAAAAACCACACGAGCGAGGCCAGCGGCCAGAAATTTGTACGTATATAATTTTCCTTCTGAAATCGTCTGGTAAAAAGGAAACCTATTACCTGTAACACAACTCTTAGGTACGTATATTAAAACAAAGTATCTTACAATATCAGTTACGTTCAACCTTCCCGGATACGTTTAAATTGAAACAACGCTATCTTTTTCCGATCTATACATAGTTGATTCGTTGATAGAAATTTCATTAAACACCTGTAAATTACGGCTTAGTGATTTATACAGCGATCGGACTAATTAAAGTCTATTGAATTTATATTGCAACTGTATCTGATCAGTGTGTTTTGAATGACTTTTATTGGTTTAATTATACCTGTTTATATATTCATGTTACAGAATTAACGTATTTCTTCTCAGAATAGTCAGTTAGGAAACAACGGCATCATCTAAAAAAAATGTAACATGCAAAAAAAACATGAGGTGTAAAAGTGTTATTCATAACAGAATTATAAAATAAATATTTCATTTCATTTAATTTCACCACATAAAGTATTTATAATGTCTTATTCTTAAATCAAATGAGAAATGTTTTTAGTATGATAAACCGTCCAAGTTGTTTCTTTTTTAAAGGGTAGTAAGCAATCTGAATTAACCCCTCCAACTAAGTTAAATAAGCTTGTGTCTGGAGTGGATTCATGACAATAGTGTAATGGGTGGGGTTCGAACCCGCGACTTCTCGATCACAAGTCCAACCTTAGCCAATAATTAGTCATAACTTTACAGTATTCTCTTCAATCCAACAACTCCGTTTTATCTCAAGGAACGTTTTAAGTTCCTTAATGACACATGCTAGAGATTTAAGATCATCGGAGAATTTGAGACTTTCAATGCCTGCACATTCCACCAAATTTTATGGCTCATCGTTCACGGTGCAGGATATTCATTTGTGGAATGCATTACCGTTTTCAGTAAGGCTCAGTCAGTCACTACTTTTAAAATCTCGGTTGCTAATCATTTTCTTTCAAATTTATGATTATTCTTTTGTTTTCTCGCCATATGATGTTGAAAACACTTTTTTATATATAATTACTTATTTATTGTATTGTATTTGTATGTATTTATTTATACAGGGTTAATTGTAAAACACCGAAAACCTCTCAGAACTATGTTACTAACATCGTAATCAATAACTTTTGTTCTATGACTTTTAAAAATTCATCATATTTCACCAGATTTTCATACAAAAATAAAAATATTTAAATTGAACGCCCTAAATGTTACGGAGTCTATGCGAAACAAAAGAAAGTGATAGAATAAATCGTTTTCTTTTGCTTCGCATAGACTTTGTAACATTTAGGGCGTTCATATTAAATATTTTTATTTAAATTGAATTAGTAACATAGTCCTGAGAGGTTTTCGGTGTTTTACAATTAACCCTGTATATTTTAGTTTTATTTTTTTCTGCTTTTATGAGTATAATTTTGAAGTACACTAATTTGTGAGGAAATTTAATTAAAATTTTAAAAGTCCTTCCAAAGTTTGTCTAGAAGATAACGCTTTCAGCGATAAGACCGCCATTGTAACCATAGAATAAGCAATTATTTCAAAATAGGTGTGTTTAAATTTTGGTGCACAATAAAGTATATCCATTCTATTCTATGGTCGCTTCGCTTCAATTGGAACCACTTCACTTCAGATCAGTTCTGATGCCACTGAAATTAAATTTGACAACTTGAAAAAATAATCTAGTTGTAGAGTTTGCTCCAGACGAATCAATTGATCAACGCGCAACAGCCTGTAATACATAAAAATACTAAATATTTAGATTAAATACACTATCTGCGTACTTGTTCCATTTATAGCAGCTATAATTGCTTGAATTCTAAAGTTTTGTAGGTATTTTATATTGAAAGATAAGTAGCCACCACGTTTGTGGGGTTTCGCTTAATTAATTTGTACACTACTTGGAGTTAATATGCTTACTGACCTAGTTCTGATTTGATTTATATAGGGATCAAATTATTTACTATTATTTCTTTACTTTGTTCTTTTTTCTTTGTTTTATTCCGGATGAGCCTAATTTCAACCTCGATCACGCTCGATGTTATGCAATAGATGAGACCTACGATGGAACGCGCGAGCCCAAAAGATGCCTGTTCTCTCTAGCTTTAAAGGCTGATGAGTCATAATATGTAGCAGGAAATACAGAAGCCGGTAGAGAGTTTCAAACCTTGGCTGTGCGCTCAATAAATGTTGAGAAGTGCTTGGTACGACAAGACGGAATATCAACCAAGTGTGGATGGTAAACATATGGTAAACTGCAGTGTGTCTGGTAGAACGCTAGTGAAAGGGAGATGAAGGGTCGTGGAGCACATGCGCACACTCACTCGCTCACTGCTTGTAACTATTGTGTTGTTGTGTTTATTATTATTCCATTTTTTACACAAACAAAACATTATATTGCTTGGTAGCAATATAATGTTTTGTTTATTACATAACCAAGCTGAAAATAAACTCACAAATATTAATTACAGTCCACGAATTTGATTTTAATTAAGGCACATCGACCGTCAGTCAATACCTACTCGAAATAATTATGATTATACACAATACCGTTGCGCTTCACTGAACTACGAAATTCTCTTATCTATGAGCTCCCGATGGACACTGACACAGGAAGGTTTAATAATACAGAATTAATTTATATGCTAATTGCTAGCCAGAGTGCTACTGGAAATTTCGATTGGGAAATTAATCGAAACGACCACCACAATATTGTATTAAGGATCTATAGAATTAAAATGGAGTTAGAACAACTTATAACAGTTTTGATTTTAGTTATTTAGACGAGACATATTCACTGTTACCTGGAGTCCTGAAATACAGGGTTTCTCTAGTTTAGGCTCTAGTCCACCCTTGAATATTGTTATAAACGAATATTGTAACGTTGTAATTAGTGCCTAAGTAATTATTAGTTCGTGTGGAAGGATTTTCCGCGTACCCGATCCTGTAGGAATTCCGAGATAAAAAGTAGCCTATGTGTTTTTCCAGGATGTCAAATATCTATTTACAAAATTTAATTAAAATCTATCTTGCAGGTCCGGAGATTAGCGTGTATAAACAGACAGACAGACAGACTTTTTTTTTGCCGTGTTATCGTTTCTTAACCCACCTCAATTATTATTTTTGTATAAAATTTTAGTGTACAGACACTGTTTTACTGTTTTATTACATGTATATAAGGTTGGGGAGAAAGTTTCTTCGCATTTTTTAAGAAAATTCAAAACATGTTTTAATATAGTTTATTTACATTTAACTAAAGTATCTAGGTATCATTTTGTTCGATAACTTTTTTCCATCTTGTAGGTAAGGACATGATCACATTGCTATAGAAATTTTGGGACTTCTGATCAAAATACCGCGACAAGTGGTTTTGGCAGTCCTCTCGTGATGTTAACCTGACACTGCCTAAAGAATTCTGAAGAGACCGAAACAGGTGGAAATCTGAAGGTGCAAGGTCAGGACTATACGGCGGATGCATTAACACCTCCCAGCCAAACTCTCTTAATTTTTGCTGAGTGGCTAAAGATGTGTGAGGTATAGCGTTATCATGATGAAAAACCACACCGCATCTGTTGATTAATTCGGGCCGCTTTCTCTCAACTTCTTGCTTTAATCTCATCAGTTGTTCGCAGTAGAGTTCAGAATCGATGGTCCTGCCTGGTGGTAACAGCTCATAATGAATAATGCCCTTCCAATCCCACCACACACACAGCATCACCTTGTTGCGAGTTAACCCGGGTTTCGCCACAGTCTGTGAAGTCTGACCGGCCTTTGACCACGACCTTTTTCGCACGTTCTTGTCGTACATGATCCACTTTTCATCACCAGTTTATCAGCTTCTTCAAAAATGGTTCGGTTTCATTACGTCGTAATAAAGAATCACAAATGAGTACACGGTTCATTAGGTTTCTTTCAGTGAGCTCGTGAGGTACCAAACTATCAAGCTTTTTTGTGTACCCAGTTTTTTTCAAATACGCCAAAACTGTTTTGTGGTCAATTGCCAGTTCTTCGGCTACGTCCTAACTATTGATATCTTGCTCCATTTTTTCAAAAATGGCATAAATTTTATCCGTAATAGGACGACCAGAGTGACGTGCATCTTTGACATCAAAATTTCCGGATTGAAAACGTTTAAACCAAATTTGTGCTACTCTCACAGACACTGCACTAGGTCCATAAACATCGCAATTTTTTTTTCGCGGCTTGCTTTGCATTTCTACCTTTTTTGTGGTAAAATTTTAAAATGTATCGAATTTCTTCATTAGATTCACTCATCTTGATAGTACGAAAAACAAATGAAAATCACACATTTTCCTAATTTGAATTTGAAAGTATGTTCTTTAAAATTTAAACTTTCAATGATACCGAAACCAGCCAGACACAAATAGTATAGTCAAAGAGATTTTATTACAAGTTCATACATACTATAGTGCGAAAAGACTTTTTCCCCAAACTATTAGATATATATATGAATGATATTCATCGTTCTAGCCAAAAATATTCACTGCTGGACATAGGCCTCCCAAGTGTCACCAAATCGATATATCCTTAGATATATCATTATATTTTATTTCACATTAGCCTACATGGGCACTTAAATATAAAATGTCAGAAGCTAGTACACGGTTCGAATTGGTCGTTTTCTATAGAGAAGAACCGGTGAGAACCCCAGACCTGGCCTGCGATTCGTCACGCCATTTCGTCTGTAGGCAAGGGAGCTAAGAGTATGATATGAATAAATTTTCTTATATGCTACTGAAATGAGTTCTAGCGTGAGCCTACTTTCAGACCACGTATAGTCTAATGGTTGCTATCGAAAGATTTACCAAGCTTTTCCTGACGAATTATCTGTGCTTGATACAACAGTTAAACAAAACATTGATATGCATACAGATCTTTGCTGTTTCCTCGCACGAACGTACCACGCTACTTATAGAATTTATTAATTCATACCTTTTACTAATACTAGCTCTTGATGAGTATAATAAATGTATACTACTTGTTTACCTTTCTGTATTTCCAGAATGTATTTTAATGCGAACAATACTTCCAGTCAACCGATTGCATCTATTTATTTAGTTCTTATCCTCCCGCAAAAATGCTTAACAACGTAAACCACTTATTGGACCAGATAGACCAGCATTCTGTGTCTGTATCCCACACATGTGACACAGACGACAGTTTAGTGGCCTAAGTGCTAGGCTCTATAATAAAGCTCACAAACAATTAAATATCTACACCTTAACTAAGTGTAAGGTAAAACACGTGCTTTATTCTTGGCTGCAGAAATTAACATATTGTGATGCCGAGGAGCTTATAACCGCTGTACAGTAAAGTCAAATAGGTTTACACACACACAATAGACTTTAAAACAAACAAACCATCAAACACACACACGCAAATTTACTCTCCCATAAACACACACAAACAAATTCACTCTAACATGCGCACGACACACACACGCACATACAAATATCAGACGCACACTCAGAGTGACATATATACATATATACCATTGCTTAATTTTTAATTTTATTATTTAATGTATTAGTGTACTTTGTTCGCCCACTGCACGCGCCGATATTTTTGTGTAACACCAATTAGACCCATTATAAGGGCTCTCTTTCCTAAGATACAGACAGGTTTTCTGCCTAGTTTAGGAAAGGGAGGCCAATGACTCATCTTATTATTTTCTATATGATTTCTAAGTATAAGACAACTCTGTACTTACATTGATCTTATATGTACAAATAATTTGCACGCTTGTTACAAGCAAAACATGTTGTACCAATTTAGAATTTTTGTATCACCTATTATACCTACCATGTTTTTAGCAAATAAATATTATTATTATTATATTATTATTATTATTACATGTGCTCCAGAACAGACAAAATCGATATTAAAACATCCAACTTTATATCTAAAAATATTCTCACAGAACATTCGATCAATAAATTGTAATTTTCTAAACCTTCAAACTCTGATGCACCACATTTCAATTGACTGTGATTTGGTAGTTTTGACCGAATGTTGGCTACCTTGTTCTAGTAACTCTAACATTCCCACGCTGCAAAACTATAATTCCTATATGACCACCAAACACCTTAACCAAAGTGATGGCGTGGTAGCCTATGTGAAATCGGACCTAAAAGTCACATGTGAAGAGCCAGACTTTGGAAGATCTGCTTCTGGTCTAATAATTAAAATAAATTCTGATGAGGCCATAGTCTGCATTTATCGCTCTCCATCCAATGATAATATCGATAATTTTCTCTTAAGTTTAAATGATATACTTCTAACACTTCATAACTTCAAAACGGTAATTATAACCGGTGATCTTAATCTAGACATAAAACCTACCACAGTTGATGCACGTGCTCATGATTATTTGAATTGCTTAGCCTTCCATGGTTTCCTCCCTGCACACACCCTACCTACTAGAAAAAGCAATTGCCTGGATCACTTGATCTTAAAATCAAGTTGTCGCTCATTCACGTTTGTGTACGACACCACAATCACCGATCACTACTCATCCCTGTTCTGTCTAGACAAGCAACGCAAACGAACCGTACCTAGCTCCACCATAACTAGAATTGATCATGAGGCTCTTGACAAATCTATATCTGATATAGACTTTAGTCATATTCTATGTATAACTGACGCTAACACAGCAACTGATTGTCTCATAAATTTGTTGTCAACAGCTATTGCAAAACCACCACTCTGAAAAAAGTGCCCTCACAAAAGAGAATCCTCAAACCGTGGATTACTCCTGGATTATTAAGGTGCATAAGAAATAGGGACGCTCTGCATAGAAAACTCAAATTATCTCCAAACAATGAAGTGTTGAAATTAACTTATAAACGATACAGAAACTATTGCACTAAATTGTTAAAAAAAGTAAAGAGACAATATGATGCAGAGCAACTTAATAATGCTAGTCACAATCCTAAAACACTCTAGGATACTATAAAGCGAGTTACAAATACAAATAAAAACGAAACATTATCCACACAACTTCTCAAATGCTCATCAACGCCCGTACAATCGTGCAACGAAGTAAATTCCTTTTTTGCCAGTATTGGCAAAACACTAGCAATCAATCTTACCAACCAAACACTGTCACAGCCAACAACACATTCACAAACACAACCGAACCTTCCGGTAACATCCTTTGTCCTAGAAGAAACGGATACTGATGAGATTATTTCAGCCATAAGAACGCTGCGATCAAACGCAGCCACTGGTTGGGATACCATTTCACCATTTTTGTTAAAGAAACACGCGAGTTCTCTGGCACCCATAATATGCCATATATTTAACCTCTGTTTTGAAACTGGTGTTTTTCCCACTTCAATGAAAAAGGCAATAATACATCCAATCTTCAAGGGGGGAGATGGGATTGTACCAAGTAACTACCGTCCAATTGCGGTTCTAAGTACTTTGTCGAAACTACTAGAACGTCTGATTAATAAAAGGCTTGTCCACTATCTTGAACGTAACAACCTACTATCCCCACAACAGTTTGGCTTTCGTAAAAATAAATCTACTTGTGACGCCGTTCAAGATCTAACGTGTCATGTTATACAGCAGTTAAACAAAAACAAAAAAGATCTAACTCTGTTTTTGGACCTCACAAAGGCCTTTGACACCATTCCCATCTCCACCCTTTTACTCAAGCTTGAAACTATGGGTGTTAGAGGAACTCAACTAGAGCTTTTCCGGAGCTACCTAACCGACCGCACACAAATTGTTAGGATTGATAACCATAACAGTAACGAGCTCCCCATCTGCTACGGAGTCCCCCAAGGTAGTATATTAGGTCCCACCCTCTTCTTAATATTTATTAAAGATCTGTGCAATCTTAATATCCCTAATGGTAAAGTTATTACATTTGCAGATGACACTGCCATCACATTTACAGCGGATAGTTGGTTAGAGCTTGAACATGCAGCTCAATTTGGCTTTAACACAGCTCTGGAATGGCTCATCTCACATACCCTTACACTAAATACCAACAAAACAAACTTTCTTACTTACTCAATCAGCGAAATCACACAACCACACACTCCCATCATAATAGAGAGAGAGACTAGACTGGTTAGAGACTCCCGACATCCAATGCATGGGTACACTTTAGTGCCACAAAGGCTGAAAAGTCGAAGAAGTTTCCTGAAGTGCGTCACTCCACTTACTGGCGAGCAGCCTAAGGAGCGCCTAAAGCTGTGGCTAGAAAGTACATCCCTTCCAAGCCCATTTGTACCACCAGCTGAGCATCTCCCGCCTGGACACGAACTGCCATGGCTGACCTGGAAGTCTTTAAACAGACTCCGCACCCAGGTTGGTCGCAGCAAAGAAAATCTGTTCAGGTGGAGATTTATCGATGCCTCTGCCTTGGGGTGTATATGTGGTTCTGTTCCACAAACCATGGCACACTTAATTTCCTGTCCTGCGTGCCCTGTCAACTGCTCACTGCAGGACTTGATGGAAGCTACCGAAAATGCCAAACTTGTTGCCCAGTTCTGGGCTGACTCCATCTAACTATTTGCCATCGACACGCTAAGAAGAAGATCATAATAAAAGCACATCTTTGTCAATATAAAACCTCCTGTCAATGTTCATCTATAGCATCTGTTGATCATACAAAATATCTGGGAGTTGTGCTGGATAAACACCTAAATTTCAAGACGCATATAAATGTTGTTACATCAAGAGTCCGTAAACTAATATATATATTTAAAAACCTCCGATATGTAGCAAATTTAAAAACAATAAGAACCGTCTATTTTGCCTTATGTTCTTCTATTGTTACATATTGTATATCCTGCTGGGGTGGTGTGACAAAAACGACTCTGAAGCCTTTGGAAATAGCCCACAGAGCTGTCTTAAAAGTTGCATCCTTTCGCCCTATTTTATATTCTACCAGTGAGTTATACAAAGATTGGAAAGTTCTTAACATACGACAACATTACATCTTACAAGCCATCCTACTACAACATCGTAAAACTCCATTCGAAAAAATATCTAAAAGACGAAAAGATCTAATTTGTACAGTACCACAAACCCGATTACCCTTCACTAAAAGATTCTGCTATTATCAAAGCCCGAATTTATACAATAAAATTAATAAATACTGTCCAATCTATCGTATGACGTGCCATAGGTGCAAAAAAGCAGTTTACTCCTATCTACAAAATAAAACTTACGATGAGACAGAAAAGTTTCTAACAGCATAAATAAAACTATACATCGCCATCACAACACAAGCAAACTCACATACACATGCATGTACACAAACATTAACACGAAACAAACACAGCCACACACGCACGCACACACAAACACATACATAGGTACAAACGCCAACCTAACCTTATTATTATAACTTTTTTTTTTTTAACATAGCTATATATATAGTATTCATTACACTCAATAATATTAACAATATAATTAAAATACCCAAAGGGGCCCGGCACTGCACTTCCTTATACAGGTTATTCTATAACCTAGCTGGGAGTGTAGCACCTCACCACCATTTTAGTTATTGTAGTACTTACTTAAATATTTATGTAGTCTAAGTGTAAAATACTGTATAGATATAAGAAAGCAAATAAATAAATAAATAAAAAATTGATAGAAAATGTTTGACAATAAGCCAATAAAACACAAATGGCTTGCTACAATATTGTCTCAAGCAAAAAAACGTGCTACAAGCTTACAGGTACCAAAGGAAAGCCTCATTAAAAAACAATTTCCTAGCTTGTTGCAGAAAGGCAAATGAGATTAAAACGTTCACAAAGACAATTAATCTGCATCTAGCGGAGACGTTTCCCTAATTACAGGTGAGGATTCCTAGAACACTTCTCCTGTAGCAATTTGAATCAAGTAACATTGCAGATGACGACCATATTTCAGGATGTATGCAGAATGGCAATATTTTAACTCTGGAAAACGGAATTTAGTTCCGTAATTTGTCTCCGCTCAACTGGAAATGCCAGGAGATGTGGAATCTCATGTAAACGCCACACGTTGCAACTTTTGTTCAAGATGTTATTTCATGTGGGTTTGATATGTCATTTTGGGTAATGGGATTTTGGTTACATGTTTTACATACAGACGGTGATGCAGTTGCATATAAGTTCTTCTCATAATAAAATGAGGTATAATATTGTGAAACAATGTTGTGTGCATTAAACAATGGGTTTAGACCTTGGTTTCTAGACAAAGCGACATTCAATCACATAGAATATCACATTTTCTGAAGTATTTAGTTCTAGATGTGTTAATTTATTATTTATTTATTAAAACTTTATGCAACACAAAATGTACATAGGTGGACTTAATGCCTTAGGCTAAATGGTGAAGGTTTCCATTTCTGCCTTCGTTAGAATAAAAACAGCAAGTATTCTGGTTAGTCTTAATCTACACCAACTCAACATTCTATCCAGGTGACTAAACCTAACTAAAACCTGAAATCTAACCTAATTAAAAATATCCCTGAAGAAAATCTCTTGAGTAAAGGAAAAACCGAACATTTTCCGTTACACAATTTTTTTGTTGGCCGTCGTTCCTGCAGTGATGTTGACGGCATGACGTCACAACGCCAGTGACAATCAACGTCCCTTATTAAGATAAATGATGGGCGCCCGAACATAAGGGTCGTCTGGCCCACGCTAAATGTTTGGTGAACTTTAGTTAGAGTATAAGGTCACAAAGTACCGTGATTTGATGGGGTTCATCACGAATAGAAGCTGTTGTTTAGGCAGCGATTTATCTATTTCATTAAGTTAGCTTGTAGACGCCTTTGGCTCTCTACAGTCGATACATAAACACTGTTGTTTTCAGTGACGCTGTGCTAAAATATAAAAGTCTTAGGCACGAAAGGCAAGGCGTTTGGGGAAACATGGCAAAAAACAAGTTGGAAGTCTTGTTGTTCTGTTGGATTTTCGACTTTCTGCGTTGTGTCGAGCGTTGAAATTTTACTATATATTTAGATACAGTTAATGATAGATACTACAAAGATCTGTAATCTAAAATGGTTGTTGAATATACATCGTGATTAAATTTTGGTGTTTCGAGAATTCTTCCACGTGTTTACTTAGATCGAAAAAATCTATTAATAAACTGGCTTATTTAGAGCTTATGATTTCTTGACTTATTATTTAATTGTTCTTTTACTCAATTGTTGCGGACGATTTTATTTGGACGCATGACATTTCTGCCCACTTCTCCAAACCAATATACGAAAACATAAACATATCAAAGTTGGAGTGCCTGTCAGACGCACTACCTGAATACAATGGTATAGCTTCTAACCAACGCGATATTGTTAATAGACTATTGTTGGCTTCAACACAGACCGAAAATATTGCGGTATCTTCGGCTGAAAGATTCGGCTGCGGAAGGCTAGTATGTCATAATAAACTGGTTTATTTCATTCACATAGACGAAGAAGAAAATTCATCTTCATCTAAGCAAGAAGTTACCTCCCACTTTCACCTGATACCCTGGTAAGCGAATCGAAATTTAAAGCAAGGAAATTTTGTACCTTTTTCTCTGTGAGAAAATCATCAAATAACTTTTGGCTTTGGGTGAAGCGGAAGGTAGTGTCCAATTCCATTGACTAATAACCTTTCAGTTGCCTTTATGGTCGGGGGCCGCTCTCGTCAATGTCTTGAGATCTAATTGTTGTGCTCAGCACACGTGCAATAAAACGTGTAAAGATTTAATATATGTAGGAGGCTGAATCTTTAAAATTTTACATTAAAGTTTTTAAGTGATGATTATTGATAGACTTGCGTTTGACCGTCTTATCAATAGGAGATCTTATTTTACAGTAGCTAGATAATAAAACCTACGTCCTACAGCTCAGATAGGCCGTTGTTCTGTTTAAAGTGGTATGTAATAAAACAAATAAATTATTTTATTTTCGGGGAGAAAATCATTAATTGATTCCTCCTGCAGCTCCTGCTTAGGGTGGAGCGAAAGGGAGTGCAGACTAAAAACCCCTTCAGCTAGCTGAAGGAACGGTTAACAAAGTTGGTTGTAAGAAATACCGAAACAAACTCAGATGTCAAAGTCGACTGAAGTCCTTATAGTTTGTACTGGTCAAATTAGTATATGAGAACTATGTAGGTGATCATTCATCCGCAAGAGTGTGAGTACAATAAAAAGCCTTAGGTTACTCAGTTGTGAGTAATTTGGGTCAAATCGACCGCTACCCGTGTGTAATTTGTGCTTAGTCAATTAGTTTTCGTTATTCATTCACGGGCTTGGCTTATAAGTTTGTGAGCCATTATTAATGCTTTCGGTATTCGCTTAAACAATGGTCTATTCTGGCTGATCAGGCTTTTTTTTTTTTATTACCGATGGGCCCACTCTTGACCTCGATCTCGCCTGATGGTAAGCGATAGATGAGGTCTAAGATGGGACGAGCGAGCCCAGAAGATTCCTATTCACTCGTGCTGAAAGTGAAGGTGAAGGCTGAAAGGTCATAAGTGGCAGGGAACACAGAAGCCGGCAGAGAATTCCACAGCTTGGCTATGCGCACAATAAATGTGGAAGAGAAGCGCTTGGTACGACAAGACGGTATATTAACCAAGTGTGGGTGTTATACGATATAGTTAGATTATAGAGGATAGAGATTTTCTTGTGGACACAGAAAATCTTTTACTACAGGCAATTAATCCTATACTTATAAAACAATAAATATATTGAAATCGTATACGACACCCTTTCGTATTTGTGCTGTTGATATCTTTTCTTTTGTTATCCGTTAGTGGATTTTTCTTTTTGGCTGTTGCTGGGCATTTCAGTCTCCCGAAGAACCGTAGGTGCAGGTATAAACATCGCCTTGTATATCGATGTTTTTAAATTTCATGATACAGATCCAAGTGAGTGCTATGAGTGTTGCAGTTCTGCACTTCTGGCGTTATTGCCCAAGTTTCGAGAGCTCGCCCATATTTTCTTTGAAAAATTCGCACAGGTACGTACATAAACTTTAGCAATTTTCAATGGAAGCATCATTTTGAGTAGCAAAATACTGAAAATACGTAATTTTACGGGAACATAGCGTGTTCACAGAGTCATTTAGCGGATGCTGTAGCTTTGAGTCTGTGACGAATAGCTGCATTGTGTTCAAGCAATTGTTTTTTGTTATATGGTAAAAAGGTTGTCCATAAACGTTGGGATTTCCATGACCATTTCCTTTCTAGCTCACAATAAACCTGAAGTTAGATACCTACCTACTATGGAATGACAAGGGAAAATAAACATAAATTACAACCTACGATTTGGTTTAAACATGATACAGTAATAAAGCTTTATAAGTTTTTTTTAAGGTTAAAATTATCTGTGTCCCGAGCAAAATTCTAAGCTTACCTATATAAAAACTGAAAAATTCGATATCACGATCTACCTGAACTCTTTTCGAGGTAAAATAAACTAAAACCCAATTGCTAGAAAAGCACGCTTTAAAAGGACCAAACTCACAAACTCATCTCAATATACCTCGTGTTTTTAAAAACAGTATTATTATTAAAACACGAGGTATATTGAGATGAGTTACAATAAATATGTAGGTACGCTTGGCAACTAAGCGATAAAAAATGGACCAAATTAAATTAATTAATCTTTTATTAGCAAACCTTGTGAACCTTGCCATGTTTTCCTTCATGTAATTATTTGTTTTGATTTTAAAAAGAGAACTGTATGTGAGTAGAATTCACATTACTAGCAATCTTGTTAACCCCTCCATCTAAGCTAAATATGCTCGTGTCTGGAGTGGGTTCACGGCAATAGTGTACTGGGTGGGGTTCGAACCTGCGACTATTGACGCTTCGTATAATGTATTGATTTCTTAGAATGGGCATAATTAAATAAATTTACTCGCATAAAATGCGGTAAACAATTTTATTAATTCTTAATTAATTTTGATTACTGTTGTTTTTTGAATGTTTGTATTGAAATAATTTTTTTTGCTTACAAATTCGCTTACATTAGTTTTCGTGTTTGGTGGAAAATAATACAATCATCATGATAGTACCTATGTATTAAAATTTTCATGCCGCGTAATAGTTTTCAGGCAAGGGTAGATCTTAAACTTATTTAAAAATCAACGGCAAACAACGTATACTGTTACCTTGTACTTGACCAAACAACAAATTAGCTGTGCTTAATCTGTAGCTATTAGGACATAAACTGATAAAATTGGGTTTGTCTCCAAAAGTAGGCTTCTATTTACAAATTAGTGTCTGCATTTGTATTTGCTGAAGCTGTTTCAGTGTTGAGTTAACTAAACGACCCCTTGAGCGGTAGTGGACGGACACTTTGGACACTGGGGAAACCGGGCTAACACGGCAAACCACTCGGCTAGACTGTGACACACTGATGTTTAAATGACAGGCCCTCGTAAATTGATTGTAGGTACGATTTATATTGTTTGCGCCAATCATTCACTTCACTTATATAAGTAATAACTAATGCATGCAGAGTTTACTTTTAAGTGATTGTTACACTTTAATCTGCTTTTAATCATATTGTATTAGCCATAAAACTAGTGCAAGCAATTGTTGGTGAACCTATTTATAAATAAATAAATTAGTTGTGTTTACAAAAATAAAATATAATCTTTAACATAGGTTTAAGTCTTATCTCAATATTATTTACACATTTTATATGCTATCCTCCTTCTCATGCCAGTCACTCAAAACTTTTTTTCGGAGGGAAAATCATTTCTTTATTAAAGTTTAAATACATATTTAAACTTTATGTACAATAGTGGTACGGAGGCGGACTTAATGCAACAAGGCATTCAACCTTTGGCTCTACCAGTCAACCTTAAAATACCAAAATGTGATGAACTTGTACACCAGAAAATAAAATGTCATAGAAGACGAAACTAAATATGACAGGCTTTAAGTAATGGTTTCTCATTTTACGCTTGAAAGAAAATTGAGATGCGGCCTTCTTGATGTCAAGGGGTAGCACGTTCCAGAGTTTAATAGTAAAATCATCTCATTGCTCCCGGGCGGAGCGGAAGGGAGTGTCTTATTTCTACTGAATAAAAAACCATCATGTTCATTCAGCTGCCCTTACCTACGTTCCGAGGCCGCGGTATTTCGTTAGAACATTCACGCAACCCCGGGTCCCTCAAAGCTTAGGAACTAGGCCGTAGAACGGGAGCGTTAAAATAGCCTTGTCCATGCGCTACAATCTTCAGCTTGATGGGGAGCTTGGATCGACGTCAGTATTTCTTCGCCCACCTGATTTGGCCGTTTGCGTCCTCTGCGTATCTGCGTCGTTGATTGCATAATATTTTATACATCTATCTAAGGCTGGGAGCAGCTCATAGCAATAATAATGCAGGTCAATCTTGGAAGTTAAGCTTCGTTTGCCGAGGTCGATCTGTGAATAGCCGACCAAGATTTCTCAGTGCCTCGGAAATCCCTTTAAACAGTTGGACCCAGCTATCATTTGTACATCTTTAACAGTCGTCAAAGGTAGTCTGAAGTCAGAAAATCTGACACTGGTCTTGCCAAGGACTATCGTGTTACCCAGTTAGGTACTAGGTTGTGGTGGTCTATGTAAACATTAATACTCGGCTACATCATGTTAGACTTTATTTTCTTTTTATTTTCTGGGTAGAAAAATCATCAAATGACTTCTCCCGCTGTGGGTAGAGCGGAAGGGAGTGTCAGACTTCTACTGACTAAAAACCCACCCTGCTCCTTCAGCTGCTCTTAAGTTTTGGGGCCACGGTACCTATCTCGTTAGAACATTCCTGCAACCCCGGTAGGCAATGGCCCTATGGGGCCCCGTCACTATTGCTGACAGCTCTTTGAGGCGCGTGTGGAACACGATGCGCCGCCGACCCGCGTCTGGTCCTTATTAGACGGTGAGCTACCCCTGCTCGCCGTCGGCCAGCCCGCGCCTACAGTGGCCGACGCCCGGGGCGTCTCCTGCGGCGGCTAGGGCGTGAAGAAGAGGATTGCCTCTCCCTCGCGCGTTTGGCCTCATCCTTTGCTAGCATGACTACATCCTGTTAGACTGGAAGCTGATCCCAACATAGTCAAAGATTATATTGCATACAAAAAGGCTTGGGAATGAGCTGCTCCAATGATATACCTACTTATTGCTGAGTTATTATTGCTGCTTTATTGCTTTATACTTTGCTAAGTTAATTATTGACTTTCTAAAGTATTGTATAATTATACTTTTTATTTCATTATTTCTTTCTTCGTATTTTTTTTTCTTTTATATTTTTATTATTGTGAATGTGAGGAATATGTAGATTATTATTTCTTTTTATGCTATTTTCATTTTAATTTATAGTTGATATCTGGCAGTCTGAGAATTTTTGTGGCCTACCCAAATGTCCTTACTTTGGTATTGTTCGTCAGATCGTTGAGCTCCTTAAGTTCGAAGTAGAGCTACACGATAACTGACAAATGCTTGCACTGTCTGGACAGGTCCGCTCAAATCTGCGTGCTCCTTTCCTCAAAAGACACAACAGACATGAACCTTCATGCTTCTCATATGGTTTAACCAATTCAATACCAATGACGCCTCTGGCGCGTCATAAGTAAACATCTTGGGTGGCCCATGACGCGCGTGATGCGTCATTTTTAAATTAACTTAAAATAAGCTTAAAAATTATGAGATTACGAAAACCACCATTTTTTATCCTACATTGAACATTAAAGTAGTTAGTGCGCCTGGCAATTAAATTTTAATATTTAATTTACCAATCAGTTATAGCAAACCTTTGGTAAAAATATAAAAACCTAATTTATAATAGAGTAATATTATGTGTACAGACGCCAGCACATCAAGCTACAACAAGCTGTCAAATTTCTTTAATAGATTTTCAGCTTTATTGTTAAAGAAATTAGGTTCAAGGTTGATTGGGAAAATTTGACAGTTTCGGGTAGCTGCATTTGCTGGCGTCTGTACATACAGAATTTCAATAAGGTGGGCTGCGGAAATATTGCGTCTTGGTATTCTGTTTAAAACTTATTAGGGGAGTAGCTGAATTAAATCAGTGGAAATACTGCCCCCACAGCCTTGAAGTTTTCTACCCCTGGTAGGAGTAGTAATATTATAAAATGCCTGCTTCATAATACTAAGGGTCACTGCTGCCGCTCCTTGTCAAAGAGCAATAATAAAGAGAGCGTGGCTGGTATTAGAAGAATGAAGAAATCCTTAAAATTCTTTAGCAGATTTTTTCTTATTGATTTATATGTCAACGCAGTATTTCTAGTAAGTTGTTTCAGAAAATATTTTACATGGGTAATGTACCTATATAAGTTTACTGGCAACTTTCAAAAACCCCGTGAAATCGTAAACCAAAAAAAAAATTTCATATATTGAGCAATACAAGTAAATGACCTATACAACAAAAGTTTCCAAAATGTTTAGTACCCCTGTAGCATTTTAGTAAAATCAATAAATCTTACCTTGAAACGCCATATTTCCTTCGTAATATCAACGAATACGAATCTAAGAACACCAAACAACTGTTTCCTCCTCAAACAGACACAAGATAACGGAGAAATATGTATAAAACATCACAAGGGGCCCGTGACATACCAGGCGCGTCATCCTTTAAAAAGGCCCATAACGCACCTGGCGTGTCATAGACAAAACGTATGGGGCCTGGCTAATGTGTTGGTGAAAATGAAGGTGGCAATGAATCGGCTAATAAATACGAATTGTATGGACTTAAAAAGAGACGTTGACCTCTGAGTTTGTTTCGGTGTTTCTTCTCAGAGTAGTCAGTTAGGAAACACCGGCCTCATCTAGCTTAACTTAAAACACAAATAAATTACGTGTAAAAGTATTATTTATAACTAATTTACAAAATAAATATTTCATTTCATTTCATAGTCGGGAAAAGGGTAAGCAGATCCATGCTGTTGTTTCTAGAACTTTTCTTAAATCATGTTAAGATTCCAGCAGAGTAATCTTAATACGCTAGCTGCTATTCTTAGTATATTTTTAGGCAGCAATTTCTTTTCTTGGTGGTTCGTAAATGTTGCCTAGATTTTCTGATCATATGGAAAAGTTTCCATCATGTAAATGACATAATGTACCTCCCTACGAAACTAAAAAATAAACAAGCTATAGTCATTCGCTTGTAAACAGGTAGATTTATTATTCTTCCAAGTTCATTCAAATTCACCCCTCGATTGTGTAGGCAACTACCAACTCCTCCGCGCCTATCCACCTTCACGAGAAAAAAAAACTTGTCACTCAAAAAGTTTTCAAGTCAGTCGCACGTCGAAAACATTTTGCATTACAAGCCTCTTTTGATATTGGGCAAATCGAATTTAAGAAGTTTTGATTTAGGTAGGTACCTACTTAAAATATTTGGGAAAATATTTTGGTACCTAGGTGTGGAAACCACTTACAAAACCTTCGTCTTCGGCTGACTCGACTCAGGAACTTTCTATGGCTATGTTATTCTCTAAGTTTATGAGAAACATCTTGAGTAAAAAGTTAAAATTGGTTAAAGTTTAGATACCAATTACTCGTATAAGTAGATACTTTTAAATTTGTGTAAAATACGAACTAGGTACACACCAACCACCTTAACAAACAGAAGACAATTTAAAATCAACAAATTACTTACATACCTATGTCTTGTAACTTTCACTCATTGATCGAAACTCTTTCATATAATTATGATCGGAATCATGGATCAATAATTCAACGTGTTTGCATAGTAGGTATCTACCTATCTATTTTAACATCATTAAGTAAAATATCAGATGAAAATAACGATAAACTCTTCAATATATTATCCATCAAAATGTATGAAGCTTTACCCACCCTGCTCGTATTATTTTCATGCACATAGGTACATAGATAAAAAGTCAAAGGTAAAATCACAGACAACTGTTTTTATTTGTGACGAAATATATACGGGCAAAAATCAAATTCAAAGGTACTGGAGTTACCGACGTGATTTCAAGAGGAAGCCAATTTCAGAGAAGAATCAACTGAATATGAAATGAATGAGATTTCAATAGACTGCTTTCGAATGGTCCTAAATAACGATTGGTTTATCGTAGTCCAATAATTGCTATTCTCGACTGTCTTTCCGGGTATCTGCCGAAGGGCTGTTTATAGTACCTATCTTATGAACTGTATAGTAGGTAAACAGTTTAAATTTACAGAATGGCTATTTCTATTATCACTACCTACTTATAACAACAAATAATAAACTTAAAGAGAAGTATCCATTTTGGTACTGAAGTTCCGTTCCACCACTGGTATATTATTATGCCCTAGAGCTTTTTGATTTAAATTATAGAAGAACCATTACGTCATGCCCCCCAGACACCCCATCATCTATTTTGTTGTTTATAAGTTTCACAATTATAAGGAATGTGTATCGAATTACTTACAAATAAAAATAAGTAACAGGCAACTGAAAGATGTAAAAAAAAATTGGCCAAGTGCGAGTCGGACTCGCCCATGAACGGTTCCGTGGTAATTATAATAAATATAATTAACTTAATATATTTAAATGAAAAAAAAAAAAACAAAAAACCTTACAAAATTTCTTAAAACTAGCTTATTTACAATTTTTACAACTACGCCAAATAACTTTGTTTTTTATAGTATTTGTATGAATTACAAAGTTATATTTGCGGTTTTAGAAAATATACTGTATTTCAAAAACTACCGACTCGATCTCGTTCAAACCAATTTTGGTTGAAAGTTTACATTAAGATCTACAATATATGTTTTTTTTTAGATTATTCACTTCATTATCATAGAAGTTAGAGGGGGGGGACACATTTTACCACTGGAAGCGTATATCTTTTAAACGATTAACTTTATGAAAAAGTCATTTAAGAAACCTCAATGTCATTTTTAAAGACCTGTCTATAGATACCACACACGTATAGGTTTCATGAAAAAAAAATCAGTTTCAGTTCCATGTATGGGGAGCCCCCTTTATTTTAAATGTTTTTTAAATTTTCTATTAAAATCGGAAAGCGGTTCACAGAATACCAAGTTTTACATGTATAGTCCTAATAGTTTCGGAATAAAATGGCTGTGACATACGGACGGACGGACAGACAGACAGACAGACAGACGGGCAGACATATCGAAACTATAAGGGTTCCGTTTTTTGCCATTTGACTACGGAACCCTAAAAAGTAAAATTAAAATAAATTTTACGTACCTACTTACTTATTGGGGAAACTAGTGGTTGCTAATATTCCCTTTTTTACCACTGAATGTGCAAGTTATGGCTACATGTCGACTAAACCTATGCGCCTGCGGTAAATAAATAGCAAACTGTATTTCTGACTCTTTCCTTACCTAGATATTATATAACTAGTAGGTTTTGTGTTGTAAATAAATTATAGACACTATAAAATTTGTTTAACTTAAGTATAAAGTGCTTACCGCATGTGGTGGGCGAGTACCTACCTATCACAATATATCGACTGAAATGTAACTAACTAAGGGGCGGAGACCTGGTTTAGGCACCACATTATCTCGATCGGTCTCCCACAGTACAATATATTCGTTGCTATGTCATTGATATCAAATGTGTCTTTAAATTGTGGTGAGAGAAATAATTATATATTATCTTTATTACATTTTTTTACAATAGTTTTGCTCATTCACATAATGAGCAAAACTATTGTTTTAAATAATATTTTCATATTGATATAACATCTATATGAAATACCTACCTATTGTTACCTATTGTTTTATTTGTACGATCTATGTGATCAACAGCGAAAGATGTCGTAACTAAGGAATGAACGGAGATTAAAATAAAATTATAGAAATCGACGGTAAGTAGGTGCACCATTATAGAAAATTATTAATTAAAGTTCCACAATTCCAACGTGTCGCATCGTAATTAACGATCTCTCAAAAAAATATTAAGGTCCTGAGTCTCCACTACAGACCCCGTTTTGGATAACGCAATCTATTGCAAAGACAGTGGACAGCAGATTTGTGTTTAGGTACCTATACCTAATCCTACTTAGGTAGACTTTTTCATCAGAAGATCAGAACACATGGCCGCTTGCCTTCATCTGACCCCAGAAAGCGGACATTAATTGAAGTTCCCTCCGGAATAAAATACGAAACCTGTTTTGCAAGATATCAATTCATGTTCTGAGCGTCCAAATCTAGAAACAAATACAGAAGGAAGAGGAACATAGGAAAAATACATGGTACTAAACCTCAACAAATTCCAAGGAAAATCCCAAACTATAGACTCGCTCATACAGCAGCGGTACTATAACAGAATCTTGCTTCGATTGCTATAAATACTTGAATCTTTTTGAATGAAAATCTGAAAAAATAACAATACCATAACATAAATATTAACATCAACGTGCACAATCACATTTTATTTTATATCAGTACCTATAGTTAAATGCTAATAATTCTCAAGATTCTGTGGTAGACACGCACTCTAACCAATATTTTCTGATTTTATTGAACACTCTTGAGATCAGGGTTGCCAACGGTAAAAGAAAATCCCTCGTACATATGCAGCTAAAAATCTCGTATTTTGACTTTCAAACCTCGTACATTTAGGTATTATGCATCGAAAACGTGCTAAAGCCAAAATTAAGGCATATTGAACTACTGGATTTAGGACATTAAATAAAAAATCACTTTATGTTGTATTTAAAAAAATCTATTTTTTTTAATCTTTGTGATTTTACTTTTACTCAAGTAAAATCACAAAAAAACTAACTAGTTATATAAAAATCAGATGCTGTTCGTTAGTCTCGCTAAAACTCGAGAACGGCTGAACGGATTTATTTTATCTTGGTTTTGAAATGTTCATGGAGGTCTAGGGAAGGTTTAAAAGTAGAGAAAAATTAAAAAAATAATTGCCGGGAAAGCCGTCAAAACAGCCCTTTTCTATTTCCTATACAAACGTTTTCTAAATAAAATGGAGAGTACGGTACGGGTAGGGTTGGTGTAGGGTAGGGGTGGGGTAAGGGTAGGGATATGGTGGGGGTAGGGCAGGGTAGGGTAGGGGTAGGGTATTGGTAGGATAGGGGTAGTGGTATCGGTTGGGTAGGGGTAGGATACCACGCGAACGAAGTCGTGGTGGGTCAGCTAGTGTGTCTATATTATTATGAAAATTTGCAAGGTAACTTAGTTTACATCTCTCCAAATATTATGTCAGACTCAGGAACATCCTCACTGTCATCGTTTTTTCTGCCGTATATTTTATCTGTTGTCATGCGGCTATTCATTATTTTTGTGGGTTCCAAATTGACGCAGTTTCCAGCAGTTTCCAGTACGAGTTGAACCATTTGCGCTCACTGCAGTATCCTATAGATTATTACACTCTTTGCTTTGCAACAAGAAGTGTGCCGTTCACTGTTTCCACAGTTAGCCAGTTTCTTATCTCTGTCTCTATTAAATTGAATATTATAAAATGGTGATGCAAAATTTTCGTATGGCCATATTATCAAAATCTCGTACATAATTGTACGAGGTTCATAGTGTCCTCGTACCTCGTACGGAAGACCACAAATCTCGTATTTGTACGAGGAACCTCGTACGTTTGGCAACCCTGCTTGAGATACATAACTATTTGGGCATTTTTTTATTTGTTTGTAGTGGGCAGTTTTACGTTGTCCACTATAGTTTAATTTTTCTTACATAAAAGTGAAGCCCACTCTCTGGTTAAGTTTTATTTCTTAAAGAAATTGGAATATTAGGCATTTTAAATTACCGTTTTTATTATTATTATACCATAAATTATAAGCAAAAAATTAAAATTGGTTTGGCAATTTCTATTTTTATCACTGTCCCATCTTGTTCATGTCAGATATTTTACCTCGCTGTTTCAAGTAGAATCACGATATTTTTACATTTATGGTATCATTAAAATAAGCGCAAACCTAACTTTTCATTTTAATTAATATAGTTTTAATCAATATTTTAGAATCTAGTAAAATAAACAATTTACTGAATGATATAAAAATTGGGCATGGTGGAAATTCAGCTGAGTTACGCTAATATTACCAGAACAGTATCTAAATCTACTACAATAGTATTATTTTCATAAACTAGCAACCCTACAATGGTTGGTTCACAACTAGACAGCCACTTTGAATAGCACAGTTTGAAGGGAACATCGTTGGAACCTGGGTCACCGGTTAGTGCGTGTTAAAAATTCAGCTGGGTTACGATAATTCCATAGTAAGTACGCTTGTTTTACTGTTTTAAAAAGTATTTATTAGACGTATAATCTACTATTTAATAATAAGGCAACAATTTAACTGAATTAGACGTGTCTTTGACGAAAATTTTATAAAAAATCAACTTAAATCTAAAATCCGTTACGTCAGCTGAGAAACATTCACTCAGTAGCTAGATTTTTGTAACTCAGTGGAACATAAACCCTCGTTTACACTAAGAGTTTTATTAGGTAGGTACTAGTAAAACAATTTCATAATTATGAATTATATTTGAACATAATTTTGTTCTGGATCTTTTTAAACATTCTACGCACCAGCCGAGGCTTCAAGCTATAATGTTTGTTTATTAAATTGTATCTATAAAAGCGAAGTTGCTTGTATGTTTGTTTTAAAGCTGGCAGATTGAGTAATACTTTTAACGTTATCCGTAATGTAGTCTATGTATTTTGTACGTACTTTAATTGACATAGGTCAAAAGGCGATCGCTAGACAGTAATTTGAATTTTTATTTAAACAAGCGGCGGACTGCGGCTTTGCCTTTCAACCGTTTCAGCGTGATTGAGTAACAAACAAACATCCATACTTTGGCATTCATTATACCAGTAGAATTTAATCATTTATATTGGTTTATCAGGTTTCAAAATTGCTCTCACTTCCGCGGAACGCATGAAAAAATATAGAGAGAAGTTGAAAGCAAATCCACAAAAATACGTAGAAGTCAAGAAAAAACATGCAGCACAAGTTAAAAATAAAACTAAAAAGATATCGGAGCTAACAGAAAACGAGAAAGAAAAAAGGCGTAAAAAATGGAGAGAGCAGAAACGGAAGCAGAAGAAAAATAAAACTCAGGGTAAAAATGAACAAAATATAATATCATCTATTGTGAATACTCGAAATAAGAAGAGGACGAGAAATAGATTAGCCCATAAATATAACGCCGCCATAAAAAAATTCAAACATTGAAAACAGCTCTTGAGACGTCAAGAAAACGCCTTTATCGTTATAAAAAACAAACAAATAAAAAAGTTCAAAGTCTAGAAGAAACTATTAATAAAATGAAAGCTAGAGATGAGCTCATGAGAAAAAAACATAAAATTACTCATTTTGAGGGAGAGGAAGACATTATAGAAGTAGAAGTAAATAGCGACAAAGGACAGGAAAAGGAAAAACAAGAGAGAGTAGAAGAAATTTATTCTGCGACATCTAAATGTAGAGAAAAGGATAAAGAAATAATAGGCAAAGAAGTCAGTGATGAGATAATAGGATCCCAAGAAAAAAAAGTACAGGAGAAAGGATACGGGATCAGTGGTGCGGCATTTGATTCAATTATAATTCCTTTAGATGAAGATTTGTCATTTGATTTAAATAATTTTGATGAAATGTGTGATAATCTAGAAGTTTTGGGCGAGACAGACGTCAATGACGAAGACAGCAAACCTAAAATAACCAATAGAAAGCGACATTGCATTCAAGAAGAAAAATGGGAAATTCAAGCACAAAAGATACTTAAATTAAATAAAGAAAATATGTGTCCAAAAAAACAGACAGTCTATTAGAAATGTCGTCAGCCGTCACTCTGAGTGCCATATATGTAAAATTCGAACATCATTGCAATTAATGAAAAAATGTACAGCGTGTAAAAATTTTGTTTGTTTTACTTGCGATAGTTATATTATGTCCAAAGATTGTTACAACGATTTTATTTGTGATATTTGTTTTGGTGAGTAGACCTGGCATGATTTCGTTTTCCTTTATTTTTTACGGTAGGTACTTAGTATTTATTTTAAACTATGCCTAACTTTTTCCATACCCTTCCGCTGAGTTGCGGTCCCCCTTTTGAGGCTAATTATTTTAGTTAATGTTTTTATTGTTATTTAGAGAAGATCTTATTCATTTAATTAAGATTAACCTACTTGATACTAGTATTTTATTACTTGTTTAAGTTTTAATGCAGATATCGTTTTTTGCCAAATAAACAAAACTTTATTATGTTAATTTAATCATAGTGTAACTCCCTCTGAGTTACACTATGATAGAAAATTATGTTTTTTCTATCTTTGTTTAATATTATAGAAATTTTTGAGAGAATTTAAAATAATATGTTTAGTTTCTTTAATAAATAACGATTGTTCATTGTACTTTTCTTTTAATTATCCTATAAACGACAGTACTTAATGTGTAACGCAGCGGAAGATTTCAGGTCATTGTCCATTCAAATTACAATTTTGTCAAATTCTACCGCATATTTCTCTTACTTTTTGTTATTTTGACAAAATTTAGATATTATACAGTCAATCTGAATAAAGAAACCCCCAATTTAGTGACCTTTTTTATTTTTGGCATAATTTTGTCACCATACAAACTTTTATAAAACCGCCCATTTCTTTTAACAACTTTATACCCATAACCCATATTAGCAAATAAATTAAATTTGAATTTGATTTTTGTTTATATTTTTGTATCCTTCAATGAAATTTTCCAAGTTCTAAACATGTTGTTATATACAATGGTAACCCAGTGTTTATGTAATACTTGGAATCGGATTAATATTTTATATCGGGACGAATGTCACATTCTTTTTTTCCGCTGGGAAAATCATCAACTGACTCCTCTCGCTCCGAGTGAGTGTGTGACTGGAGCGGAAGGGAGTGTCAGACTTTTACTGACTAGAAACCCACACCCAGTTCCTTCAATTGCTCTTACATTCCGGGGTCGTGGCATCTCGTTACAACATTTCCGCAACCCCGGCAGACCACGAATGCAATAACCTAGATTCAAGCCTGGTAATGCTCCTATATTGATTTGATAAGTAGAGGAAACTCGCAGCAAAAAATAAAGACAGATCATCATTCACGATTTTTTTTATTCGCAGACAATTAAATTAAATATGAAATACCTATTTACAAAATTATAGCAATATAAATCTTAAAAATCATCACATAAAGAGTTTCCTAGTACTTCGTAAACACTACAAAATTAAACAAGATAAATAATATATTTCACATTTTTATAAGAAAGATATAATTAAATCTATTGTATAAGTAAATATTATATTATTGCCATCTCGACACGGTCATTCAACGAAAACAAATTTATCAATTAAAATGACTTTGGTGAATGTGTTATTTTTAATTTATAACACAAATCCTTAGGGCCAGCTCACACGCAGCTTAAAATAGCAACTTTGTTTACTACACACAAAGCCACATTTTTGAATGAGATAATTTGAAACTGCCAGAAATCTACATAAATGTAAATTATTATTTTTATAGCTTAATGCATGTCTTGCGAATGGCATCACATGCAATTAGTAGGTACTGCCTGTTTATTATAGAGTTTAGAATGTTCACATCGGCTTTGCACTCTACATAGAGTAAGTCCGCAATTTTCTACCGCAACCGCCGTCAAATTCCCTATTTCAAATTCGTATATACCAAAACTATCTGACTCAAATGTATTCCATTTTGTGTAAACAATAGGATTTATATTGCATAGCTGTTTTAAAAAGTGCGTACGCGTTGCGGTGTGAGCTGATCTTTCGAATAGGAAAATACAATAAAGTACTAACTGGGGAATCTTAGGCCTTGTAATAAAGAAACAGTACCACGTACAAACAATACTATACACGATTTGTTATAATCATTTTCCCTTAACACATAAAATCCATGCAATAAGTAATATTTGTTAACAATTGAGATTCGATATGCGTTAAAATAATTGTTAAGAAATTGAATTTAAATAATTATAGATTTATTCACTTTAACTAATACCAATGAAGTTTACAGAAAATCCATTCCATTAAAAAGTAGTTTCAATAGGGTACTGAGAACACGAACATAATACGTTATTATTCAATTATTTATTTGTCAAACTAGGTTTAGAATCGGCAAATGATCCAATCGAAAACATGCTAATTATTTTCTTGAATTAACGTTACACGACCGATGTGTTAACCTACAATTAAACCTTTATATTTCTTTCAAAATAGAAATTCTGACGTCTCTCGTCAGGAAATATACAAAACAGAAGTAGAAATTCGCAGTACATGTTTCCTCTTATAAAATATGTGAAGGTTGTTACATAATCAATTTGACGAAAATTACATTTTACACCATTTTATAATAACAAATACATAAGTACAAAACAATTACTACACTAAAAGGAATCAAGTATTAGACCGATTCGGAAGTTTGAGCATTTTGTAACTAATTTATTATGCTTAGTTTTACAGCTAATACTAATATCTAGTATAAAAACGACAGGTTATCCGCTATAACAAGAGCGTTCAAATAAAAAAGGTTCACTTGAAATGCTTGAGTGCAATTAAAACTGTAATAAACCGACTTTGCTCGGTACTGTGTCGTGTCAAAGCTACTGACTAATTAGGCTTGTGAATTACTTATTTATGGAGCACTTAACTACGATTTACCCATCAAAGCGCGTTTATATTTCAAAGGATGTTAGACTGAAGTGTAAAGCAGTTAAATGTCATATTTGAATGAAAGTCTGTCCGGGTGCCGCGGCATACTTGCACATCCATACCTTTAAAATTTAAATTAGAATAGTTTTCTTTTTAGGTTTAGGGGTTTTTACTATAATTTTTCTATTTAGGGAGATATCACCAAGTTGCTGATACTGATTTATTGTACTAATAGATAAGAATTAGGGAAGGCTCTGTCTTCCTGGGATACAGGCTATGCCTAGTTCAGGAATGAGAGCTCCATTGTAATTTGACAAATCTGTTGGCTATTAGTTTGGGAATCAGTAGCAGTACCATTCATGGATATAAGTAAAGATAATAAACATGGCGAACGGGTCCTTAGTTTGTGCAATAGGGAATTTTGTCAGAATAAAAATGAATATAATTACAGTAAAATCAGGAACACTTTTTACGGACAAATGACGTAACTAGGCCTGAGCTTTCATACGCTTTATCTTTAACAATTTTGATTAATTTGTAAAGATAAAAATGGTAGTCCATTTTTTTCTCTCTCTTACTTGCCGACCACATGAAAATCATATTTTTTTCTAATCAGGCAATTACCCTATAATAAGCAAATATGACATGTAACCACTTCATATAAACTTCAATTTTCCTTAATAAATTAATGCACCCGATGCTCAACGGCGGTGCCCGGTCGTTGGAAATTGTACATTACACGAGCAACTAAATACTCAGAGGAAAATACGAGGTAGACTTTTAAGGTCACCAGATGGCGCTTATCCATATTCAATAATTTTTTCTTTAACCAGCAATATGGGTAGAATCCACATTATTAGCAATCTTGTAAACCCTTCCAACTTAGCTAAATATGCTCGTCTGGAATGGGTTCACGGCAATTGTGTAATGGGTGGAGTTCGAACCCACGACGTCGATCACAAGGCCGTCGGCCTTAACTCAGGCCGCGAGCGCAAAAACGGCCTATGTAACATTTTTGCGCTCGCGGTCTCAACTATGAACTTGCATGAACTCGCGGCCATTACAGAGGATACTGTAAAACCTTCGTTGCACAATAGTATTGCCATATATTAAAATACCAAAAAAAGACGATCAACATCAGCTTAGCCTTTTCTCAACTATGTTGGGATCGACTTCCAGTCTAACCTGATGCAGCTGGGAATTAGCGTTTTACATGGAGCATCATGATACACCTTAGCCAGACCAGTGACAAATGTTCTGGCTTCCGACTATCCGTAATTACTGTTAAAGATATCCAAATAACAGCTGTGATCGTCTTAGGCTGCGTTTCCACCAGAGATGTGCGAGGATGCGTAGCGAGGGATGTTTGTAAAGAACCAATAGAATCGCTTCATTTACCTCGCCTCGGTCAGCACAGCTCTGGTGGAAACGGCTCAGCGGAGCTAGATTTTTGCGCATACAAAACAAGCGAGGGATGTGTGCGAGGGATGTGTGCGAGAGATGTGTTGCGAGGAATGTGTGTTGAGAAGGATGTGTTGCGAGGTTTGCGCATTCTCGCACCACAGTAATGCGCATTTTCACAGCTCCGCTACACATCCTCGTAACCACATTTTCATCGCACAGCTTTGGTGGAAACCCCCACACATTTTCACAGCACAGCTAGACATCCTCGCACGACACATTTCCATCGCACATCTCTGGTGGAAACGCAGCCTAAATGTGCTTTCCGAGGCATGAAGAAATCTCATGTGTTAAGACGGTTACCCATCCAAAGACCAACCTCGGTAAGCTTTGCTTAATCTTGGAGACGAACCCGTTCGGCTTTTATTTTTTACTAGTACTCACGCGGGGCTTCGCTCCCGTGGATTCTATCACGGTAAAAACATAACTCTCCTTTTTTGCAGTCACGTAAAACGTAGCCTATAACCTTCCTCAAGCTTCAAGCTACTTCCACACCAAATTGCATCCAAATCCACCCAGTACTTTCGAAGATTAGCGCGTTCAAGCAAACAAACAAACAAACAAACTTTTCCGCTTTATAATATTAGTATAGATACAAAAATATTTTCAAGAAATAAGCCAGGATCTTGAAAAATATTGAAAGAAAGACCACGAAAAAATTATTTCGTCTCGAAATGCTCAATATATTGAGTGATGATTCATATTTTTGTTACCATCAGGTAGGAAATTTAGTCAACAAAAGAATTACATAAAAATCTTTTAACACAACACACACACAAATCTTTCATAATACAATATGAAAGGTTCGTTTTACTGTATCCTTTGTAAAGGCCGAGTCTAAGGGCAATAGGTTATTTCTAGGTATGTATTTGTAATTTTGTAGTTTGGTAAAACAGAATTGTGAAATTTACTTGCTCGTGTAAGCACACCTAGGCTTTGGGACTTACACGTTAATTCGGCAGTAGTTACATATTTCTTTTACCAACTATACTTTTGCAAGCTGATTACTATTACAGTTTCAAATATAATGCAGTAACCCAACACAAAAATGCGGGTCAGCTCCCCAACACAAAAATACGGGTGAGTTCTCCCAGCTCCCCAACACCAAAATGCAGATGAGTTCTCCCAGCTCATTAATAATTATTAAAGCACAATGGTTTTGTTCATAAATGTACGTTTGTACACTACTGTCACTGTTACAACTTTATATCATATTTTGTTATTTATAGTTAAGACAATAAGTATGTTGCATTTGTTTCTTTAGACACTAGTCTTGCGTTTTGTTCTAGAACTAAAATGTAATAAGCGAATTGAAAAGTGATAAATGATTTTATGATATCAAATTGACAGATGCTTATAAAATTTGCATATTTCGGTTATGCTTGCTTGTGCAAGCATAACCGAAATATGCAAATTTTCCAGTGAAGAAAGTTACTAACACATCGAATGAGTGCATATAATCATATCAACGGTAAAAGTACCACATAGTCATGAATTTAATTTCAGAAGTGAATATTAAATGAATTTGAATAAAATATAACACAAAAAATTAGAATAAGTATTTTTGCTTGTCCATTTCAAGTCACTAACGTTCAAAATGGACAAATAAATCTTAAATTTTCATGTGTAAAGGAGATCATTACAAAAGTACTCAAATTATTTTATTTCGATATCCGATTTTGATTATTCAAGAGCGTAAATAAAATTGATTTACGTACTTCATAATAAGCCCCATGAAAATATAACTTACGAATTTGCAGACTTAATCTAGATGGCAGCAGTTTTACAAGATGGCGAACAAATTACAGATTTTTTTTTAAATAGTTACTACTCGATTTTCAACTAATTTCTACAAAATAATTTACTAAAATCTAAAGATAGTATTATGACGACTATATAATAATGTTTTAAACAAATAAATTATAAAAGTTTATATTTTTTGTTATAAGAAATCGACTATTGCAAAACATTATATAAAAATATAAGACTAGCATTACACTAGAGGAAGATTTTTCTCGTAAAATATAATTATGCTATTACGATAAATTACTTTCATAAATTTAAGTTTTTATTTATAAAATCTAGCATCTTCTACGCAACCCAGAATTTATTTCTACACAAGAGTCCACAATATTAGAAATAGTAATAATACTGAACGCAATGGAATAATTTTAAAGTTAAATACGAATTTAGTTATTATGATAGGTTGTGATGTAATGATATTAATAATAAAACGTCGAAAACTTGGAATACGTCTAAGATCCAAAGACGTTTCATCTGGTCACATTACGGTTCTTATAAATATACGTTAATGGAGATTTCCCCAATATATTACAATACGTCAGCGATTAATTGGAGCCATAAATCAATGTCAAGCGATAATTACCATAATGATAACTAATACAAATATATTTAAAGGAATAATACAGTATTTATGACTTTTCAAACGATTGCGGCATACAAGTGCATATTGAAATATTGATACTATCGTTTTCTTTATCAAATGATTTTACTATAGATAAGCATACAGTCTGTTGAGCATATACATTTACGCTTAAAACGGTTATTGATTTATGTCGGCTTCCTTGTGATCGAAATATAATTAATCAATGTGACCATTACTGTTTTTAAAAAATCACGTTCCAAAATAAACGTCTAGAAAAAGATTTTACTTATATTTTAGGTTATACAAAAAATTAAGGTATTACATAATGTTAGAGATGAAAAAGTCAAGTTTATGAAAAAAGGTGTCATTAATCCCTTAATTGTAAGACGTATTATGGCGTCGCTTTGTCGAAATTTCCCCAGTGAGGTACTATGCTTATATGGACATAATCTCCTAAGCTTTTGTTGAACACTTTCTAAGGAGTTTAATTTAAACGAAACAAATAAATAATGTGAAATTAGCTCTTTCTCAACGTTTAACGGAATTCTATCTCCGTCTCACTCTAAGCGTACTGCCGTTGCATTTTATTTTTCATACACAAATGCAGACCTATTTATTTTCTTAAAAGCTCAGAATGACTTCTGCAGTTAGCCCGCAAAACCGAATCTTTTTCTGGACAAACTGGAAACAGCTATAAAATCAACTGAATAAATACTTGACGCTATCTTATGACGCTTTTCAAATATTTTTAAATAATACATAATTTTATATTTGTGGTAGTGTTTGATCATTATTTAAACATAAAATACACTTTTATTTCACGTTACTTACTAATTAATATTGCCTTTCTTATAATTGTTCTCGACACAAAACCAAGTGGATAACAACTGGTATAAATTTGATCATAAATACGCTTATAATAATTGCACACACAGTTTTATAACTACATTAATTAATATAATAAGGAATTCAGTGGCATTATGGAGCTCAAAATTCAGGTGATTGTATAAATTCTCTTTCTAACAAATTCGTTAGAAGTTTATTAATGGTCAAATATAAAGTAGATTGGAGAAAAATCTACAAAAAGTAAAGTAGAAGATACAATTTATTTACCTGAGTATACGCCAATTGAGTATTTGGTTTATACATAAAGATAGATTGTAAAAGATTAACATTGTAGAGAACACTTCTCCCGTCAATACAACATGGCGGATTTGGTTCCGTTTTGGGGATGAGTCCCCATATAAGAAGACCGATAGAACTTCGTTTGAGGTTCACACTTCGATGTGATCGTCGGGGATGATGGGTCGTTTCATCTTCTTAGCGTTGAGTATGGCAGGTTTCTGAGTACGTGTATGCCACACGTACACTTTCGTGCAGTTCTCTGCCAACGGTTCCAGTTCCTCTTTGCTCGTGAAGTATTTTAATATTTCACTTTCCTGTAAATTATAAAGTACTCATTAGGTTTGCATGATGGTACTGTGTTTTTTTTTTTCTATTTTCTTTAAAGAGAACTAGCAATGAGTTAGAATTCACATTACTAGCAATCTTGTGAACCCCTCTAACTAGGCTAAATATGCTTGTGTCTAGAGTTGGTTCACGGCAATAGTGTAATGGGTGGGTTTCGAACCCGCAACCTCTCGGTCACATCAATCTCGATCTTATTTGAAGTATCTAAAGTTGATTTGAGGATAACAGATGCTAGTAGTAAATTTGAAATCGCTCTGTCACGAAGTTTTAAGATAAGAGAAGAAGAAGAGAAGAGAAGAAGCCACACTGAATCTGAACTGAAAAATGGATAAGTATAATGTAGCAAAAAGTTGCCGAGGAGAATATTAATAGATCTACAATAGTTATTTGTTATACAAGATTGCAAAGTTGCTTTTTAACCGCGTGCTCAATTTTGATGACCGAGCAAGCGAAGGATTCTAAAATTGAATCACGAGTGCAGCGAGTGATTCAAACATTAGAATCCTGAGCGTTAGCGAGGGAATCAAAAGAGCACGAGGTGAAAAATCTTTGTACTCGAGTGCAACACGTAACTTTTCATCCCACCTCAGCGAGGAAATGACTAAATGCAAAAAAAAAAACATTTACATTCACAAGATACTTTTATTTCAGTTTAGGTATTAACTACTACATTATGCTAAGTATTACAGAATAATCTTTAAATTATAACAAATAATACTTAGGTATAATTAAGAAAAATTGAAAGTAACGTTGCTACAGTTACTTAAATTAAGTGTAATATGTAATATTTTGTTAGGTACTGTAAATTCAATTTACTTTATCCTCTAGCGGATAAAAACGGCTTTTACACTCAGATATCGAAGAGCAATAATACTCTTTCCGAGATGGGGGGATGAAAATGATATTAAAACATTTCTCACAAATTGGAGCTAATGAGTGGACAAAATGTGAACAATTATATTGTAAGTTATCTTCATCATCTAGATGATGATGAAGATCATTTTCAAAGATGATGATGATGATGATAATAATTAAAGCATATTCTAATATTTGATCTAGAAGTTGTTGTTTGACAACGACGCACTGGACGAGTCAAAGCTCCTGATCCTTGAGTATCGACGGCAAGTTGCAAATCTATTGATTTTCTATCGGTTACACTTCGGGGAGTGTGCGACAGAATTGTACAAACTAATTCCTCCAAGCTCGTTTTATCATCGGACTACAAGACGAACGGCGATACGCCATCGTTACATGGTGGACATCCCACCCATACGCACAAAACTGGGAATAGTTTCGTAATAGTTTCACTGTGCGTACAGCTAAGGAGTGGAATTCCCTGCCAGAGTGTGTTTCCTGATATGTAGCTCTATAACCTGGTGGTCTTTAAATCAAGAGTGAATAGGTTACTTCTAGGCAAACGTGCTGCATCTTCCACTACCTCATCGGTTACTACCCGGTGAGATGGTGGTCAGACGCAAACCTATCAACAATTAAAAAAAAATGTGGGCCAAAATCTTTCTGGAGCTGTCGCGGCAGATCTCGTAGAAGATGACGAGACAAGCTGGACCAAACTTACAATCAGTGGTCTAATTTGGCCCTTAGACTATATGGAAATCATGGAAAGAGGTCTTTGCCCAACAGTGGGGTGATGAAGGCTAACAGTAACTGCTTCTAGAACTGTAAACCAAAGATCCTCCGTCAGGACCTCTTTAGAGGTTCAGGAATAAATGTTACACTATAAATAAATATACATAAACAATTATTCTACTTTTATGACATTGACAGGAGTAGAAAAACGGTTTAATTAATAGGGAATATGCATGGAATTTTATCCTTCCTAGATTGATGTCAATCAATTGATGATAAATGTACAACAAAAAAAAGTAATTGAAAATAAACGAGATAAAACAATTTAAAACAATCACATTTTTGTACTTCGATTAAACGGGTTGTTCCACTCATTTTCATTGACTTGCCCTATCAATAGAATCAATTCGTAAGACAAGACAATAGGGATAAGTGGAACAACCCTTTCAAAAATGTCGTTTTCTATGAAAGCGGTGTGAGTATCTTGGCTTTTGACGCATGTGTCTGCGACGTGCTTATAAAAATCAATCGATATTTAAATAAGTAAAAAAAAAATACATACACATTATTTATAGTTTGAAATAAATACCAATATAACCTATTCGAGCGAATAAGCATAGCCGATTCTATGTAATCGCATATTCATTCACAATCAAGTAGAATTAAATATCCACTGATTCGTATTCGTTGTATTCATTTTTGCTTTAACTACTGCGGCTGCGGGTTATAAAACTTTCTTGAAATGTAAGTTATCACTTATTATAATAATTGTGACATAATTAAGTCTATATTGACAACTAGAGCGGTGTAGTTTTGTAATATAGTTGAGACCAGTGCGTCTAACTCTGATATCGCGATCAAGGGTACTTCAATCAAGGTCGTTTTAGTGCGTACGTAGCAGTATACATGGCGGTACAGACACGATAATTATTACAGTATATAAAGAGTAGGTACTGATTTATGCCGTAATAATTTATCTGGCCTAAGCATGGGCTGATACTACAGGATGTGGCTGATAAGAACTGATATAAGTTCACACTGAGTGAAAGCTATATTATTGACACTTAAAGCGGGGTAATAGCTATTAGTTAAAGACTAAAAAGTGCCTTTCAATTATCTACTAGGCAAACTTTTACGGGGCGAAACTGGTCAGTAGGACCATAACTAAAATTTGAAAAAATCGCATAAGTTATTGCATATAACTCGAAAAAAACTTTTAATCCGCTAGTTCAGAAATCTACCAGTACCTGGTATTTTTTTTATTAATGTGTAATCACTATCAGCCCTACCCTAGTACACACAATCTCTCAAGTGGTCGGCCTCTGGGTGCGAGCGTTTGTTACACGCAAATTATGTTAGCATGGGGCTATTTCAGTAACAAACAATACTTATTGTCTATCCAGTTAACTACTTGAAATATGAGCATTCTATTATCCACTTGAAGCTATTAGCAATATGGAACTCTCACCAATAATAGGCAGGAGATTAAGAACACACGCAGGCAAGACGCGAAAGTGCAACCACGATGTAACGAAAAGCTTTATCATAAATTATTCCATGTGTTGATTCATTTTCCTAATTAGAAAACAATGCAGGGATATTATTTTCAACTTAAAATTAGTAGACGAGGTTTTGTAGTTCGATTTTTATTTTAGTTAAAAAATATCTCGTAGTAGGAGAAGGAAGTTCTCAGTAACGGGCCTAACTCATGTATCAGGCACATGATCTGCTTCAAACGTTAGCCCCCGTTACCTCACCCCGATTCTGTTGGAATACCTCCCCATCGGACTAAAGGTACATAAATAACTACGTTAACGCGCACACTTAATCTACTCCGTTCAGGGCTATTCTCCGTTGAGATTAACCACCGACCGCGGCCAACACGGCGTAGATATTTTGTATAGCTGAAACGCCGAGACATTTTACGCTGTATTAAGTCTGCGTTCGGCAGCCGCTCAGTGTTGGCTTCGCGGCGCCGCTCTGACTATTCTGAATAAAAAAAAAATATCATCTATTATTTGGTAAACCAATTAATACTATTTCAGTTCTGCATTCTGGTAATAGGTGTAAAGTATGAAATTGCCGTTTACTGTACATGATACATTGGTATCATGTACAGTAAACGGCAATTTCATACTTTCATGCTACATTTTGAAACTCATTGGAGTTTCTTGTTCTTGTTTAAAAAAAATGCAACATTCGATGTTCTACTTTCAATTGGTTTTTATTTAACGGTTATTGTTCTCGTCTGAGAACAATTAATACTTCGAAATTCCAAGTTATCTTTAAATTAACTCGGCAGAAATGGCTCGTAATATCAATGTTGCGTTTGGAGAGGAGATTGATAATGAACACACCGTGTGTTTTAGGTTTAAACGCTTTTGTAATAGAAACTTCGACTTGAATAACGAACCATGTGAAAGGCCACACAGGAATTGAAGGAGATCGTAGATGCCGATCCCAGTCATACTACCCAGAAAGTAGCGGCATGGTTTAACATTATCTTACCTACAATATTGACTCATTTGCATCAAATCAATAAACTCGTCACATCGTAGAAAAAAACTGAAGTATGGGTGCCCCATGATTTGACTGATCTGCAGAAAGAAACGCGTGAAAATTAAAAGAATGAAAGAATTTTATATTAATAATTTTATACACGTTGTGCAACTCGAATAAATTGACGAATGATTGATTCATTGTATGAGTCACATTTTTCTTAAACAGAAACTGACCGTGACATCTAATGACTCTCGTTTATTGTGACTTGCAAGTTACATTGAACGAGCATTTACTGTGTGTCATACAAATTTTCAAGATTTATGCTCGAAATGAATGAAGCGATTTCCATGAGTCTTGGTGCGCATACGCAAGATAACCGTGTCTTAAAAGTTATTTTATCACATTACCGAAATACTTTCACATAATTGAAAAATAATTCAGGTTTTTACTTTATATATATACAGGGTTACTGGTCGACCTAGATCCGTTAAGGGCGTGTAGTTTCCATCGTTACCGTCCGATTTTACTATGAAACACCCTAGTCTAAACCACGTCATTATTTTTCCCTCGCACGCACCGCCTTAACTAGAAGGACAATAGGCGAGGGACCGTTAGAACTGCTACCTGGGGGCTAACAACTAAGATTTTTTCTATGATTTTTTAATAAAACCTAGATTGTTATACTTCTTTGGGTAGCTGATGGAAACGTAGATATTTTAAGGCACATCTGCAAAAACAAGTGCCATAATCCTTTAAAGAAAAATGCTGCCTCGTTGTTTGAGTGTTCGCAAGCGCGACTGCAGAACACGAAGTCTCAGTTTCGTTTCTCGGGTCGGGCGAAAGGCGCTTTTTTTTTAACGTGGTAAAATTATCAAATAAGTCCTCCCACCCCGGGCAGGGTGGGAGGGACTGTCAGACTTTTACTGACTAAAATCCACGGTTTTCCTTCAGTAACCCTTTACGTACGGTCGGCCAAGAAAGTGGTGTACCAGTTTTGATTTAGTTTCCCGGTCATCGAAAATTACAACAAGGTTCGTTATAAAAAGATATTACTGAAAGAGACAACATTATCATGACGTAAACCTATGTATTTAGTATTCATACGTCATATGTCACATATAAGTACATGACATTTTAACCTTTAGTATAAATGAAAAGGACATTAGTTTCTACAAAGCAATTGAAATGTTTCCAAACAAAAGTAATAAAAACTATTTAGACAACCGAATTCCATTTGAAAAAGAAAACTGACAATTGACATTTTGTCAAATATATGCAAAAAATCGATATATTTTCCGTGTTATTTTTCAATCAACTGCATATAAAATCATCTCAATGCCTGCCAACTTGACCATTGCCGAAAGAGCACAAATAATTGCCCAATTTAATGAGGGAAGCAGTATCAGTGCGATATCCCGGAATTTGAATATATCGAGGCGTTCTGTCCTCTTTTGGATTCGTCGTGAAGGAGAGGAGGGAAGTTTGTTGGATCACAGAAGAAGTGGTCGCCGGCCTGCACTCTCCAATAACGATAGAGAATTCATGAGACGGGAATATGAAATCAATGGTTTTAAGCCCACAAAACATTTTGCGGAGATGTTCGATGTGAGTGCCCAAACAATAAGGAATCATCTACATTACATGGGGTTGCACCACAGGCATTACGCCAAGAAAATATATTTGACGGATGCTCACAGACTTGCTCGTCTGAACTTCGCCAGAGAGCACTTAGAGTTTGATTGGTCTAATACAGTGTTTTGTGATGGAAAAACGTTTAAATCCAGTCAGCATGGACGTCTTCACCTTTGGCGATATAATTCAACACGGTATAAAGATGATCATGTAATCCCAAATAGAGAATCAGGTCGAATTTCCGTAAATATTTGGGGCTGGATGAGTACGGATGGTGTAGGAGAATTGTGTTCTCTACCTCCTCGAGCGACGGCTGTAAATTATATCGACGTGCTTCAGAATGCAATGCTACCGACAGTCCGTAATGTTTACCCGGAGAACGAAGTGCCACAATTTGATTTTGTTCAAGATAATTGTTTAATTCATAATGCGAGGATCGTAAGAGCCTGGTTTCGTTCACACACTGACGTAAGGGTAATTCAGTGGCCCTCAAGATCGCCGGACCTCAACCCGATAGAAAATCTTTGGGGCCTTATGGTCCAACGATGGTCGCATCAAAATGAAAGAACCAAACAAGCTCTTATTAGTCACTGTAATTATATCTGGGAGGAAATGCGGGGAACCGATATTTGCTCACGGCTTGTTGGTTCAATGAGGTCTCGTCTTTTAGAGGTTATAGAGGCCAACGGCGGTTACACCCGTTTCTAATTTTTAAAAATTTTCAATATCTTCTAAATATTACTATATATGCTATGTTTTTGTTTGTTATAAGTATTTTAAAATTGATTGTAGAAATTTAATAAAAGGATAAATCTATTTTTAGCTTGTTTTTTATTGATATTGTAATTACAAGTTTACAGAAATTGTAGGTTTGTGGACTCGCCTTGTGCCTTTACAATTTTATGTAACTTGTTGATTACAATTCTGAATTTGTAGATACAATTTTGTCATCAAAATCTACAGCCCCCCGCCGTTGATTTTACGACGTCATTGGTTCCATCAAGTTCAAACTAAGAACAGCTGTCACGTTACAAACAGTAATAGTCGTTATCAATAATCAGATAAAGACAGCAATAGAAGTTGTCAGATCGATCTGCAAGCGAAACTAATCTTTATCACCTATGAATCTGCAAGCGATATTCAACCTTAGGGTGGTACACCACTTTCTTGGCCGACTGTACCGGGGTCACGGTAATGGGATAAGTCCCACGACCCCGGCAGGCTTCGGCCCTCTACAGGGGGGGCCTCGTCATATTGCTGACGCTCTTTGAAGCGCGCGTGGAACACAACGCGCCGTCGACCCGGGCATGGTCCATGGTCGGACAGCGAGTTGCCCTTTACTCGCTGTCCGCATGCCCGCGCCTACAGTGGCCGGAGATCGTCGGCCGACGTCCGACGCCGTGGGCGTCTACCACTGCGGGGACGAAAAGCGCTAATGGGTTTTTCTATAAGGAATTTCTTAGTAGTAGCCCGGAGTTTGGAATTTGGCGATGTGCCACCCGTGTACCTCGGAAAGCACGTTAAGCCGTTGAGAGTCATTACGGGTAGTCACAAGCCAGTAAATCTGACACCGGTCTAGGCATGGAGTATCGTGTTACCCAGTTACTGGGTTGTGGAGGTCAGATAGGCAGTCGCTCCATGTAAAACACTTAGACTCAGCTGCATCCGGTTAGACTTGAAGCCGAGCCGACCATAGTTGGGAACAGGCTAAGCAAATGAAGATCCTTGAAAGAAAAGTTTTGACGTGACAACGTCTTATAATTCGATGAAGCTAGCTGCACGCACGAAAATACATGACTCATGCGGCGTTACCTCGCTCTGAGGCGTTCCATCGCTCCGAGGCGTTCCAAAGCAAATCAAATTGGATCTACAAGTTGACATTTATGTATGACTCAACGAGTCAAGTACTAGGCTATCATAAAACGGTAAGAGATGATTATGAAATGGGGGGTGGGGGGATCTAGATGGTGATTACGTCAGCAATAATTATTTAATTTTTTACACATGTAGCAATACACATTGTCTATGCTTCGAAACGAAATGCATTTTCGGGGATTCCAACAACTAATGAATTGTTGAATTCCGTGTCAGTAAAGTTTATTAAAATGAATGTTATGTGCGTTACAGACTTCTTTTCAAACCTAGTCCTTATTTCTAGATTTAAAACTGCTGCTCATGAATCAATCAATTGTATCAATGTTTACGTAAGTATGGGACCGTTCAAGTTTTACGTAAGCACTATAGGGGGGCGTGGGGGTCTTTGCTTTGCTTAATTTTGATGACATGGGGGGTGGGGGGATCTAGATGGTGATTACGTCAGCAGTAATTATTTAATTTTTTACACATAGCAACACACATTGTCTATGCTTCAAAACGAAATGCATTTTTGGGGATTCCTACAAATAATGAATTGGTGAATTCCGTGTCAGTAAAGTTTATTTAAATGAATATTATGTGCGTTACAGACTTCTTTTCAAACCTAGTCCTTATTTCTAGATTTATAACTGCTGCTCATGAATCAATCAATTGTACCAATGTTTACGTAAGTATGGAGGGGAGGGGTAAGAGCTTTGCTTACTTTCGCTGACGATGGGAAGGGGTGGGTTAAAAATTGCAAAACATGTGCTCAGATAAGTCTCAGACATTTCAAAATATCTAATCTATTAGCGACAGTTTCTAACTACTGCAGCTATTATCGTACGCAATCAAATTGTAATTAACTGTTATTGTTGTTGTTCCAATAAAGATTTTAATGTTTGATGTAATAGCTGAAAAACCGTTCTTTTTTATAAAAATCCAATATTTTCAAAATGATATAAGTAAGGTTTTAAGGTAACTTACCATAACATGTTAGTTTTTAGCTAGTTTCTTATCTTGAAAACGGTTACGTTTAGGATAGGGTGGTCCATAATCAAATAAAGATAATGATATAAGAAACTATGAAAGTACACGCCCTTAACGGTTCAAGGTCGACTTAACCTGTAACCCTGTATAAAGTGGAGTATGGCTCTAAGGACTTGAATTATGTGAAATTGTGTCCGTTACACAATTACGAGGTCGGTTATTTTTACTGTCTTTCTGAAGTGGCGATATCGGAAATAAGGTAAGTAATTTTAGTGTGTAATTGTACCTAATCATAATGCTACTATATAAATCTAGTTATTTATCTTTATAGCGAGGCGAAGTTTTATTGATAAAATTGTGACTGAAAAATCAGTCTCACCAAGACCTGATCTTTGCCGTTTTTACGCATTTACGCAATCTTTAAATTTAAGCGACAATAGCTAATGTCTAAGGTGTCGGAATTTGTGATCGAGAGGTCACAAGTTCGAACCGCTAACACTATTGAACCCATTCCAGGTACAAGCATATTTAGCTTAGTTGGAGGGGTTAACAAGATTGCAAGTAATGTGGATTATACCCACATAGCTAGTTCACTTTCTAAAATAAAATCATCAATTTAATACCAAGAATATTGTAATACATAGCATGTTGGCAATCTTTAAGTTTGTCTTTAGTGTTGGTGCAAGACAAGTTTGGGATAACTTGGCATGGACGCTAAAATGAGGACAAGACACATGCCCAAAAGCCGACGACTCTCATTAAATAACTGTTTTATAGCTTAGTAGCTTTGCCAGAGAATTTATATTCAGCACGTTATTTCCTTATCTCGCCTAATCTGGAAAAGGTACTATATGGTCCAAGTAGATATTCATGAACTAAGTTGGGAAAGGTTTCGGGGTTGTCGCAAAGTTCTAAAGAAATACCGCTGTCCCAGAACGTAAGGGCATTTGAAGGAACAGGATTGGTTTTTAGTTAGTAGAAATCTGACACTCCCTTCCGCACTCCCAGAGAGGGAAAAGTCACTAGATGATTTCCCCACCAAAAATAAGTTGGAAAAGGTTATAATAATATACAACGTGTAATTTAAAGGGTACATACATACCGAGTGCACGGCTTCTTTGGATGATAACAAACGATATGGCAAGGGATTTCTAATCCTATGTCTACATGTGTGGAGCATATTAGAAATTTCAATACAATGATACCAGAGGCCGAATTTTTCAAATTAAGAAGAACGAAGAGAATTATCGTTTTATTGGCATGTGACGTGGAAAGTGATGACCCTCATAGTGCTGTGACACGTTTGTTATTATTGGTATTCAAGAAACATATGACACCAATAATTTGGGGTCAATTCTGTGAGTCACTTATTTTGAGCTGAAACTTTGCATAGAGACTCCATACCAGATGTTGTCTTCAGTCCTTTTGGATAGATATGGGGTTTCCGTTACACGTTGTAGTGGCTTTAGAATGTAAATATCTTTACATTTAAGTACGTTAAAACATAAAATGAATAATGGTCGAATGAAAAAAAAATTAGGCCACTCGGCGATATTGTTCTATTGTTTGTTTTCGTTCCTTGTTCTATTAAATATGAAATTAAAATAGGAATAGTGTTAGATTGTACACATAATTGGGTTTAATCTACGTGTGTTGGTAGTAACTGTTGAATTGCTACATAAATTAGTTACAAAAATTAATATAAACAAGCTTCAACACAACAAAGCTCTGTACTCGCCTGCCCTCTATCGTTCTATTCATTCATCCCGCCTGTGTGTTAGGAGCTAGACACATTCCTTCCAAATAAATTAAACGATTAATAAACGTTTAAAGATTAAGTGAATATTCTAATTGTGGTGTTTTAATTACTCTCACAAAATAATAAATTAATAGGTTATGGGACCAGTTGTGCGCGAGTGAAAATCCGCTGTGTTGAACAATAAAAAAAATGGACCATTCCAAGATAAAACGAAATATCAAGCCGTTCGACGGTGAGAAGTATAGTGTATGGAAGTTTCGTATTCGTGCGTTGCTTAACGAAATGGATGTGATAAAAGTTATTGACGACGACTCATTACCTCGCAACGAAACGTGGGAAAAAAAATAATAGTACAGCTAAAAATGTAATCATCGAATATCTATCGGATTCTTATCTCGGTTTCGCTAAGGAGGGTGTATCGGCAAAAGACATTTTGAAGAATTTAGATACGTTGTACGAGCGTAAGAGCATTGCAACTCAATTGGCTTTAAGAAAAAAGTTGTTGTCGTTAAAGTTAAAAAGTGAAGTGTCGCTCATAAAACACTTTGCAACGTTCGATGACCTCATCACAGAGCTACTTGCAGCTGGTGCGAAGTTAGAAGAAACCGATAAAGTTGCTCATTTATTGCTAAGCTTACCCTCAACTTACGACGGAGTGATAACAGCGATCGAGACGTTATCGGAAGATAATATGACGTTGGCTTTCGTTAAAACACGGCTATTGGATCATGAAGTGAAGCTGAAAAACGAGTCAGGCGATATGAGCGCAAAAGTGTTGCAAATTGAAATGAAAAGTGACAGGTCGATGAAAAGAAAATTTAATAATAAACAGTCAAATAAGTATATAAAACGGAAGAATGAGAACTTTCAATTAATAAAATGTCATCATTGTGGGCGTAGAGGACATAAACGAAATGATTGTTTCCATTTCAAAATTGGGAATTGGCACTGGCAACACTGGTGACAGGTCGTGAAAAAACGATCTCGTAGATAATTTTTTATTAAATATTCATTAATTGTGTATAAATTAGTTTTAAATGTGTTATTTACCTTAGAATCAATGTATAAAGTGACCCAGTCAGTGTTTTTGTTGTAATAACGTCTAAATTCTATAAAACAATAAGTTTTGGACCGGCTGTCAGTTTGGACTGCGGATTTGAAATCACCAAACCCGGGGAGTATATTTTTTCATATTATTGCCTATTACACACTTCAGAACACCTACAAATACTGCTCAGTTTTCTGAGCCACGTCCAGCACACATTGGCACCGTTTATGTCTCCTTTTGCTTGACAAACTGTGGAAGCAAAATCGATGACGAAAACATTCGCCTCAGACAAAAGTTACACTGCATATTTACAATACACATACATTATTACTGTTAAATTCTTCTTAATCATCTATTAACTTCATTTAAACTAGTAGCTAACTGTTTATTGTAAAAGCAAGAAACCCATATCATTTAACATTACATAGGTACTATTTATCAACTAAGCTAGGCTAGAAAAACTCTGAGCAAATGAATTTCTGATATTAGAAAATCAATAAGTATTGTGTTAGATACATGATACACATAAATTAGAAGTTAATAGTAGAATCTTTTTCTCTTTTTCTGCTACCTACTTTCTTTCTTATTTATTGTAATTTTAAAAATTTTGTCTGTTATTCTTTAATTTTTTCATTTAATTCTAATATTTATATATTTTCCTTCTACCTACTACTGTTCTAAACTTCCTTAGTACTCTTCCCCAAATACTCAGTTGATTCTTGTCATATTCCAGGAGCAGTTTCATCAACTTTTTCAATATGATGACCCGTGGAGCTACTGTACGTGACATGAATATCAAACTGAATGCCGCACTGAAGGAGCTTGAGGTCTCAAAGAAGACCTGCAGTGACCTGCTGCGAGAAAGAGAGGAAAGCGAGGTGGAAATCAGGAACTTAGTTGACAAAAACACAGAACTCAAGAGACAGCTTGTGGAACTGCACACCCAGCACATGGACATACTCGACCAGCATCACCATCTCCGCAATCTGGTGTCTGGGTTTCAAGAATGCAGCAACACACATGACCAAGCACTCAAACGTATATCGGGACTGGAAGCGGAATTAAACAAGGCTCATAACACAATCTCTACTATAGAAACCTTGAGAGCCAGTGAACAAGTGGCCAATACAAACAGTCTTTTTGACGAGCTGGTGGGTAGTGGATCCGGACTAGTATGTAAGAAGCCCACCTATACCATAGACTTAACTGGGGACGATACATTAACAAACTGTCCTGTTTTAGGTAGCCACAATAAAATAAAGAAATACATTAAAATTAATAGAAACATTCAAAAGTACAAGAAACTTTTAAAATCAAAAAGTGTTTATAAATATAATACTGAACTTAGAAAGCAACGTGTTATCCTAAATAGCCAATTAAAAGAATGTAATTTAAAGTTAGATAATCAGAGAAAGGTGTATGATTTTGATATACAAAATCTAGAGCAGGAATTATTGAGTAGGGAAAATACACTTAGGGATATGTTTTGTAAGTATGAGTTGAGCCAGAAAATGTTAAGTGAGCGCATGCAGGAGGCCTGTGACTTGGTGGACTTGGTAAAGTTTAATGCGGAGAGGTATGAGTCATTGACAAATGACCTCACCTGTAGTTGTGCTTCAAATCACCCGGCCATTATGTTACCACAGATTACTCCTGCATCCTCACCCATTTTGCCTCATACTTTGGAAACCACAAACCCAGCTCAAAGTAACATTTTAGTGTATTCAGATAGATTAGGCACAGGTTTTGGCTCACTATTAAATAATTATTGCGATCATACCGTAGTAAGTCATTGTTACCATAACCTGCATTTCACTGAGCTCATTCATAAAATCAAACAATCAAAATTGAATGAGCAGACCACAGTCATTCTTTTATTTGGAAACAGTCTTAATGTGACAAAAAAGGACATTGTTAATGGTATTGGCACCCTCCTTAAATTAAAATTAGGCAAATTAATTTTATGTGCATTGCCTTATTCTAATAATTTGACATGTATAGAAAATGAATATATTTATAGACTTAATAATTTGATGCATATGTTAGTATGCCGTCATAGTGACCATTTATTGTATTTTGATACTAACAATTTTGTTAGAGATTTTGTTTTGATTCGGGAATATATGTATCTTCCCAAAAAAAGTCGACATTTATTGGCTACTTTGTTAGCGTACAATATACACTCATTTATTGATAATTTTACTGATCCTAGGTTAAGTGAATATTCAGTATTATCTAGGGTATCTAATAATACTGAAATTAATTATTGCATTGACAGTTTACATAACTCAACCAATTGCTTGGTTGCAAATAATTTTACTACTGAGAATTTAAATTAGAAATTTTGACAACAGAGGGAATCTCTAGCAGTAATGAACTTTTAAACTGCAAAGAGGACACAAATATAGTTTTAAAATCAATAAATACTATTAACCTGGTACATCAAAATATTCAAGGATTTTTAAACAAAGACTTAGAAGTAGAGTTTTTTCTTAATTTTAACAATATTGATATTCTTTGCCTAACTGAACATTGGCTTCAAAGCCATCAATTTATTTTCAATTATAATAATTACCAGGTTGGTAGTTCTTTCAGCAGAGTGAATGCTATACATGGTGGCTCTTTAATTTTAATAAGTAATAATCTTAAATTCAGGAACCGAATGGATATTGTGAGCCTCTCTGTTGAACGATCTATTGAAATAGCATGTATTGAATTGGAGCAGTTTATTATATTAAGTGTGTACAGACCACCTTCAGGATTGTACGATTGCTTTGAAAAAGTAATGGATGAAGTTTTGCATAAAATCTGTAACTCGAGTAAATATGTCATTGTTTGTGGTGATTTTAATATTAATTTATTAGAAAATTCTAGTTTGAGCACTAACATTATTAGTTTATTCCAATCATACAATCTTGTAAACCTATTTATGGAGCCCACTAGAATAACTCCTACTAGTGCCACTTGTTTAGATAATATTTTTACGGATGTTGTACCGACTCACAAAAAAATCATTAATTTAATAGACTCTGATCATTGTGGGCAATTAATTACTTTACCAAAAAAAGTCAATAAAATGTTAAAAAAGAATATCACTGTAAATCCAAAAACTAAATATCGCCTGGAAGCATTCAAAACTAAACTCTTAAATAAAATGCCCTGTTTGTTAACTAATGAGGACCCTAATAAACATTATAATGATTTTTTCAAAATATATTGCCAACAATTCGATAACACATTTATTCCCAAAATTGCTTCAGTAAATACTAACACTTCTTTCAGTGACTGGGCCACCACTGGTATTTATAAAAGTAGAAATCGGCTTTATGAACTCTATGAGGAGCGGTCTTACACTAACTCGGCAGAATTTCATTTATATGTTAAGAACTATTCTAAATTATTTAAAAAAGTCTGTTATATTGCCAAGTCTCGCTACTTGAGTTCTAAAATTAAAAATAGTAGTAATGTAATTAAAACGACTTGGGATATTATAAAAAGCGAAACGGGAAGGTCTTGCAACCGAAATAGTGATTACACCCTCACTATTGATGATAATATAATAACATTAGATTCACAAGTCGCCACAGAATTTGAAAATTTTTTCACTGACATTCCTGTATCGACAACCAAGTCGCTAAAATCATCTACCATTGCTGCAGAAACACTACTTAAAAAAAATGTTCCAGTTTGTAGTTCAGAGTTTAAATTCCAATATGTTACTTTTAATGACATCATTAAAACTTTTAATTCTTTGAATGTTAAAAAGACTGCAGACCTGTGGGGTAATTCTGTTGATGTTACTAAGTCCATTATACACATTATTGCTCCTACATTAGCTGTTATATTTAATAATTGTATTGATTGCGGTGAGTTTCCTGATTTAATGAAATATAGTAAAATAATCCCACTATTTAAATCGGGTAGTACATCTGACCCTACTAATTACAGACCTATTTCTGTACTGCCCACTTTCAGTAAAATTTTTGAGAAAATTATTTTAATGCAGATGCAAAGATATTTTAATAAACACAAATTGCTACATAATAAACAATTTGGTTTTACAAAGGGTCGTTCAACAACTGATGCCGGTGTTGAACTTTTAGGACACATTTATAATGCATGGGAAGATAAGTGCGATGCGTTGGGCATTTTTTGTGATTTGTCCAAGGCATTTGACTGTGTTCCCCATGAGACATTAATCAGGAAACTGCACTACTACGGATTCCGGGACACCTCTCTGAATCTTTTATCCTCTTACTTGAGTGAAAGGATTCAGAGAGTCGATGTGAACGGCAAAAGATCGCCGGGATCTGTGGTCAAAATGGGGGTCCCCCAAGGCTCAATTTTAGGTCCCTTTTTGTTTCTTATTTATATAAATGATTTGCCGTACCTGATCAAAAATCATGACATAGTGCTATTTGCTGACGATACTTCTCTTTTATTTAAAATCAAACGTCAACAGCAGGTTACTGAAGAAGTTAACAGAGCCCTTGCAACTGTAGTTAGCTGGTTCAATGTTAATAATCTTCTTCTTAATGAGAAAAAAACCAAATTCCTAAAATTTACGTTACCTCATGTTAGACAAGTGAATACTAGTGTATCAATAAAGGGCGAAATATTGAAAGCCGAAGATACCACAGTATTCTTGGGCATAACTTTGGATGCGAAGCTTCAGTGGGGCCCCCATATAGATAAATTGTCAAAAAAGCTAAGTTCTGCAGCATATGCCGTTAGAAAAATACGTGGATTAACTGATATCGAAACAGCACGTTTAGTCTACTTTAGTTACTTTCACAGTGTGATGTCATACGGCATTTTACTTTGGGGAAATGCCGCCGACATTCACACAATATTTGTATTACAAAAAAGGGCCATTCGTGCAATTTATAAATTAAGTCCTAAGCACTCCTTAAGAGACAAATTTAAGGAGATTAATATTATGACTGTGCCATCTCAGTATATTTATGACAACCTCTTGTATGCACACAAAAATATTAATCTGTTTAAAAAATACAGTGATATTCATAGTGTAAATACAAGGAACAAAGACACATATGTCATTCCTAAAACAAGGTTAAAAAAAATAGGTGGTTCGTTTAGATGCCAATGTATACGTTTTTATAATAAAATTCCTAGCCATATTCAAAAAGTAAGTATTAATAAATTCAAATTATTGATAAAACGTAAACTATGTCAGAAAGCTTTTTACAGTGTTAAAGATTATATTGAGGACAAGAAGGCTTGGGAATGAGATGCTCCAGTGATATACGTGTGCCTTTTTTATTTCTTTTTAAAATTATGATTGATGATTTATTTTTGATTAATTAAAATTTTGCTTTCTCAAGTATTGTATATACCTATTAATTTTTGTTTTTGTTTGTTGTTTTTTTTTATATATTGTTGTTTTCTTTTTTTTTATATTGTTGTTTTTTTTATATATATAAAATTATTTCATTATTGTAAATGTGAGGACGATGTAGGTTATTCTTTCTTCATTGTTTTTGCTTTCACTATAATTTATTTAATGATGTCAAGCAGTTTGAGTACTTGTGTGGCCTACCCAAAGGTCCTTACTTTGGTATTGTTCGTCAAATTGTTGAGCTCCTTAAGTTCTAAGTTGAGCTACACGATAACTGACAAATGCTTGCACTGTCTGGACAGGTCCGCTCAAATTTGCGTGGTTATTTCCTCAAAAGAATACCACAGACATGAACCTACATGCTTCTCATATACAAATACAAATTGTCTGGACTTTAAAAGAGACTTTGACCTCTGAGTTTGTTTCGGTGTTTCTTCTCAGAGTAGTCAGTTAGGAAATACCGGCCTCATCTAGCTAAACTAAACACGCAAAAAAACATGACGTGTAAAAGTGTTATTTATAACCAATTTACAGAATAAATATTTCATTTCATTTCATTTCATTTCATTTCAAACGAATGAATCAACAAAAGGGCAATAATATAAACAATAACCGGCCAAGAACAGTACACTCAGTTGAGATAAGCCAGAATAAACAATCAGCATTGAATGAGTTCTCAGGATTTGCTTTTGTGACCGGAGAATATGAAACGCAAGACTGTGATAACAAAGTTACCTTTCTTCTGGATTCCGGCGCCTCGCATCACATTATCAATAGAGAAGACTTGTTTACTAACTTTGTCGTTTTAGATACACCACTGAAAATTTCAGTTGCTAAAAATGGTGAATTTATTTCAGCTACAAAAAGAGGTACACTGCAGGTTACCAGCAACATGGGTATCCAGGGCTATTTGCACGGTGTTCTGTACTGCCCTGAGGTTCCGTACAATTTGCTGTCGGTTTCCAAAATGCAGCGAGCTGGATACACTGTCATTTTCAGTACTGATGGTGCGCAAATATGCAAAAATGGTAAAACGGTGATGAAAGGTATGCCCTTTAACAATTTAATTGCTGTAGATTTTGTGGTGTCTGTAAGCGAGAGTCGTCCTGTTTCCCAAGCATGCACTAGTGACAAAACTAATTACAAATTATGGCATCAGCGCCTTGGTCACATGAGTAAAAACAAATTTATCGAAATAAAACGACTTGAGTTGTTTAAGGACATAAGTGAGTTAAGCGCTGTAGTGCCGGATGATGAATTATGTGAAGCTTGCATTAATGGGAAGCAGAGCCGACTGCCGTTTAATCACGCCAAGGACAGAAGTCACGTAAATCGACCTCTATTTGCTGTCAGTTCTGATGTCTGTGGTCCTATCACTCCAATGACAGTTGATAATAAAAATTATTTCGTGTTGTTTGTTGATCAGTATACCCATTATTGTGTTACATACTTAATAACATACAAGTCTGACGTATATGCTGCGTTCAAAGACTTTGTCGCAAAAAGTGAAGCTAACTTTAATTTAAAAGTAACTAACTTGTTTTGCGATAACGGTGGTGAATATTTATCTGCCGAAATGAAGAGGTTCTGTGCTGAAAAGGGTATTTCATACCATTTAACAGTTCCTAGAACTCCACAGCAAAATGGTGTTTCAGAACGGATGGTAAGAACCATTACTGAGAAAGCTCGTTCTATCTTAAATGGTGCTCAATTAGATAAAGTTTTTTGGGGTCAGGCAGTTTTGACTGCAGTTTATTTGATAAATATAACACCGACTAAAGCCCTCAAACTTTTAAAAACACCATATGAGATGTGGCACGATAGGAAACCGGAAATAAAATATTTAAAGGTTTTTGGATCGACAGTTTATGTGCATAATAAAACGACTAAAGCAAAATTTGATGATAAATCATGGAAAGGTATTTTGGTGGGGTATGAACCAAACGGTTATAAAGTTTGGAACCCAGACTGCGAAAACTTCGTAGTGGTTAGAGATGTTATCGTGGACGAAATTAACTTTTTGAGGTCCAGGCCTTCTTGGAAGCCTGAAGAGAATATTGGAAATTCTCATGACAAAACTGATAATGATAGTGTGTCAAAATCAGTGTCAAGTAAGTCCCGAAACTATCTCGAAACGAAACTAGATGGTTCAAAATCTAGTGAGAAAGGTGAATGTCCTACTAAAGTTTGCAAATTGAACCATGATACGCAAAATGTAAACAAAAATACTGAACTTAGGAGGAGTGATAGGATTAAAGACAAACCCCCTGTTTCATATAATGAAATTGTGACCAAGACTATTTGATATGTGCTCAAACTGTTTTATGCAATTTACCAAAATCATTTGCAGAAATTAAGTATAGAAATGATAGAAGTAAATGGGAAAGCGCGATTAATGAGGAACTTAGTTCATTACATAAAAATGAAACGTGGACTTTAGTACCACAACCGCCAAACAAAAACATCGTAGATTGTAAATGGATATTTACTGTCAAAAATGATGAATTTGGAAATCCTCAAAGATATAAGGCGCGTTTAGTGGCGCGTGGTTTTAGTCAAGAGTATCTTACAGACTATAATGAAACATTTGCACCTGTCGCCAGAATAGCCAGTTTTAGATTCATTATTAGCCTTGCCAATCAATTTAATTTATTAGTTCATCACTTGGACGTTAAGACCGCCTTCCTAAATGGCGAATTAAAAGAGGAAATCTATTTAAGGGTTCCTGAAGGTGTATCGTGTAAAGAAGGCTATGTTTGTAAATTACAAAAGGCGTTATATGGGCTTAAACAAGCCGCCAGGTGTTGGTTCGAAGTATTCGAACATGCTTTGAAAGAAATAGGGTTTCAGAATTCATCAGTTGACAGATGTATATATATACTAGATAAAGGATATATATGTAAAAATATATACGTAGTGTTATACGTTGATGATCTAGTAGTAGTATGCGCTGACATAAATACTATGACTAATTTGAAAAGATATTTGATGAGAAAATTCGAAATGACCGATTTAAAAGAAATAAAACTGTTTCTAGGCATAAAAATCACTAGAGAAGGTGACCAAGTGTATTTAGACCAAAGTGCATACATAAAAACAGTCTTGACTAAGTTTAATATGCATGAGTGTAAACCTGTGTCTACACCCATAGAAAATAAGTTAAACTATGACGCGTTGAATTCCGAGGAAAGATATGACGCACCCTGTCGAAACGTCATAGGATGCCTTATGTATATTATGCTATGTACTAGGCCCGATTTAAGCGTCAGTGTAAACATACTGAGCAGGTACACACACAAAAATAATAAAGAACTATGGCAATGTTTAAAAAAGGTACTAAGGTACTTAAAAGGCACAACTGATCTTAAATTGTGTTACAAAAGGTGTAAATACAATGAGATTTTATGTGGATACGTAGACTCAGACTGGGGTGGCAATGATACACATGATAGAAAGAGTACAACTGGGTATTTATTTAAACTCTTTGACCAGTGCACGATCTCCTGGTGTACTCGAAAACAATTGTCAGTCGCAGCTTCCTCAACTGAAGCTGAGTATATGGCATTGTTCGAGGCAGTTAGAGAAGCATTGTGGCTAAAGTCTTTAGCGGCCAGTATAAATATACCTATTGTTGCACCAATTGTCATTTATGAAGACAATAATGGATGTATAAGCATAGCCAATAACCCGTCAAGTCATAAACGGTCAAAACATATTGATATAAAATATCACTTTTCTCGGGAACAAGTTGAGAAAAATGTAATAAAAAATTAAATTACATTCCCACAGGTGAACAGCTGGCCGACGCATTAACAAAAGCTCTGCCTGCAAGTACATTTCAAATGATGAGATATAAAATGGGTGTACAATAACAGTGCAGTGTAAATAAGTGTGTAATGAACGAATTAATTTTAAGAACACACGTCATTGATAATAAGTATTAATTTTATTTGAATTGGTCTGGTTGAAGGTTTTACTGGGTTTTCCTCAACCCTCGAACGAATGTTGGACCAAATTGTAATTTCCCAGCAAGTATTTGGAAGTTAATGTGATTTAGTTAGGTAATCGATTTAAATCTATTTTTGTTTGTATAACTATCGATTAATTTTTGAGGGGGCGTGTTGAATTGCTACATAAATTAGTTACAAAAATTAATATAAACAAGCTTCAACACAACAAAGCTCTGTACTCGCCTGCCCTCTATCGTTCTATTCATTCATCCCGCCTGTGTGTTAGGAGCTAGACACATTCCTTCCAAATAAATTAAACGATTAATAAACGTTTAAAGATTAAGTGAATATTCTAATTGTGGTGTTTTAATTACTCTCACAAAATAATAAATTAATAGTAACTATAAAAAGATTCAGGTAAACCAATAGCGCAAAATTATCCCGAGAATTAAATAATATATATTATCTTATTATGAAGTAATAGTAGTAATAGTCAATAATTGACTGATATTATACCTACCGAAGTAGGTAATCTATAAGAAACAAAAATAAAATATAATAGGTAGTATCATTAGAACTTAAAACGGGATATTTGTTAGCAACCATGTTAGCTTATATATATATATATGTAATACTATCCCTATATCCTAACCCATACAAAAAGTAGCTAGGTCTTATTTGTAACATATAAAATTACTAAATGATTTTATAATAAGACTAGATATTAAAAGTAGCTTTAACAAAACCTACACAACATTCACAAAAACACAATATGTATTTCGTTAATATTTAACTTTCCAGTGTTTTTATCGCCTTGAAACTACTGAATTTATTTTATCAATTCATTAAATATCAGAATACCTTGATTATATATGTAAATTCAAGGAGCTCAGTCGTTTCTGAAGAAAAAAAACTTCATTTAAGTATTATGATTATATTATTTTTGTATCACCTTACAATATTTCAGAATTAAAAAATCACGAAGGGCAATCTCTTACAGACAACCTCCTAAGGTTTTCGGTTGTGTCTATTTTTATGTCTGTGTATTAATGATACTGTGTAATAATTATGTTAAAAGAGATACAAAGAAAGAGAAGAGATATGACCGTCAGTGTACCAACAATCAACCAACAAATCCTTTCAACTCAACGTTTCGTTTCCAGACCAACTGGTTGCAGCTGAGTACTGGTATTGTGTATAGAGTGAGTGCCTCAACCTCTGTACTTACAGAGTTGACTTACATATAGGTATCGTTTCATATAGTTATTGAGTCAGCAACTAGAAAATCTAACACCAGCCTTAATTTGTAGGCGTCATGGCGTCCTCACCTTTCGCAGGTGCTCACCGGACACGGTTGTTTCGGGAGTTAGTTGTGTCAGATTCGGCGGGAGGAAATGCCCGGGTGTCACCACTGCGAGGATCGCCCTGAGGACACGGTGGAACACACAGTGGAGATTTGCCCTGCTTGGGCAGAGCTCCGCCGTGTCCTCGTAGGGGCGATAGGCGGCGATCTCGCGCTCCCGGCTTTAGTTCAATCCATGGTCCAGAGCGAGGAAGCATGAGAAGCAGTCACCTCATTCTGCAAAGCGGTTATGCAAGCGAAGGAGGTGGCGGGACGCGCGAGGGAGAGGCGGGTCTCGAGGGCCTCACAGCCCTCGCGCCCCAGCCACCGCAGGAGACGCTCCGGGCGTCGGGAGTCACAGGCTGACTCCCAGCCTCCGTAGGCGCGGGCCTGCGGGCTGCGAGCAATGGGCAGATCGCCGCCCGACTGGAACCAGGCCCGGGTAGACGGCGCGTCGAATTCCACGCGCGCCTCAAAGAGTGTCAGCAAAATTGTCGGGGCCCATAAGGGGGCCGTTGCCTGCCGGGATTGCGGAATTGTTCGAAAGAGTTACCGCGACCTCGGAACACGAAGAGCATATGATGGAACACGGATGGGTTTTAGTCAGTAAAAGTCTGACACACCCACCCGCTTCGGCCAGATCGGAAGGTCATTGGATAATTTCCCACCCTTAAAAAAAAGCCTTAATTTGTGTTTAACATTCAGGCTTCTGAGTACCTATAGCATCTGGAGAAAATATCCAAATGAAAGCGGGAGCAACAGCTTAATACGATTTCCAAAACATGGGAGGAGTCTGTATGAAATCGATGGTTACCCATACAAGGGCCAAACTCAACAAGCGTTGTATTAGATGGGATGCCATGTATAATCATCATATTTTCTAGCTTAGCTTCATTAGTGAACTACGAGGAAATCGAATTTTGTTAACAGTCTTTACGCCATATAACAGCACTAGTACTCACGCGGGGCTTCGCTCCCGTGGATTCTATCACGGTAAAAACATAACTCTTCTTTTTTGCAGTCGCGTAAAAAGTAGCCTATAACCTTCCTCAAGCTTCAAGCTACTTCCATACCAAATTACATCCAAATCCACCCAGTAGTTTCGAAGATTAGCGCGTTCAAGCAAACAAACAAACTTTTCCGCTTTATAATATTAGTATAGATAAAGCATAAGCCTATTATGTTCCCATTTCTCTATAATAGGGAATGGGCTGTAATCTACCACACGGTTACATTGCACTTTAGGAAATGCAGAATGTCTTCGAATAGTAAATTCAAGACCTACAATTCGAGCCAGAGGATTACCTAATTGACAATATAATTATGTTAAACTATTTTGTAAGTAGGTAATCTTCCTCAATAATTTATTATGCAATGCTTGTACTATGCGTTTCAAATGCTATTAGGAATTTCAATGATCTTTATCTGTCAAATGTCACTCAAAAAGTACGGTTTGCAAAGAAAACTTAATGGCGGAAAATAATAACGGTGTATTTTAATTTGTTTAACCTTTTCGCCGCCAACGTACGCAAAACGCAATGCCTCGCCGAGCGCCAAGCTATAAATGTATAACTAAATATACAGTAAACAGTAGTGATGGGGATATCGTCATATCGATGAATAAGATTTGTACGCGTAAAGTTAAGATTTAAAGTTGATTTTACGAATATAAATAAAAACTGATTAAATATTTCCAGATTTGTTTTATTTCACAGTATCCTTAATAAGAAAAAACAGTATAAATTATGAGTATCAAAGAAACTAATACATAACTCAATTAGAACTATAAGGAATGGGGTACATCTCTATTTGTTTCATGATCTCATTCTTTAACTTCATATCAAGTTATTGGCACTGAGGGCACGTTGAATTCGATTCTGATCAGGGATGGGGTCTATGGTCTTTCTTTCTTCTATTTTTGTTTATTCCTGTGTTTTTTTAATAACTTCAGTCAACGTTTTTTACCGTAGGTATCTAAGTGGCAGAATTTTTCATTGTTTTTAAAGTGTTTTTTAAAATGGAAAGTAAGTATATATTTAAATTCTATCACGCTTGTAGCCGTGTACTTATCAAAGCATTGTTTTTTAAGTGTTGTTTCTCCACAAAATACTCCGAGTCCACACCTTGCAAAATTCTTAATTAACTAATTAAGAAGTTCATCCGAATCAAGTTCTTCACTCATTTTTATATTTGTTATCAAGTGAAAGAAAGAAAGATGCGTGCGCGCGAATCCGATTTTGTGCTGCACTATGCCAAAGTGACCTTGACAGCCGCACGCCTATGACGTCACTCACCAACTTCTATAGTAGTTCGTGGCACTCGGTGGCGCATAGGGGCATAGACGACCAATTGTTTTGTAGAGATGGGAAAATAACTATCGACAAGAATTGGTAACAACTTTATAATTACGTATCGGCATCTACCTGAAGGTCGAAATTCATCTACTATCTTTTGTAATGAAGTGATAACTAAGTTCATATTTTATTGACCTCAAATTGTTTCCGATATTCGTAACTTTCTGTATTTATAAATATTTCAATGGTGAAATCAACCTTTCACGGCACATCACTGGCCAACTTGATATGAAGTGATTGGCGTTCTGAGGAAAGTAACAAAATTCGGAGTTTCTGTTTTTGCCGATTTTAGGACAAACTAGGGCTTATTTTGTGTAGAAAAATAAAAAACAGGGTAGTAGACAGTGTTATCTTAAATAATAGAATGAAACAAAGCTTTTAATCACAGTAAATTTATTTTAATAAGAGAGTTAAAATGAACAACTTCTATAGAAGTTGTGGCGCTGGTGGCACGAAAATCCCGAACTTCTATAGAAGTGCTTGGCGGTGAAAAGGTTAAACGAGTCTTACACCAAATTTAAATATAATATTTAATTATTTAAAGTCATAAGTAATTAGATTTTTTTATACGTACTTGTCTCTCTTATTTTCATTGTTGTCACCAATACTCCTTAATTAAAGAGAACGCATGCCCCAAAGGCCCAGAAGTCATGTCAAAATTATTAAAACTTTATTTTATTTTTGATGATTGGCTCGCGTTTGACCAGCAAAATATGGAAAGGGGACTAGTTTTGTTTCACTCAATATTTGTAAAATATAATTTAATAAATCCTTGTTTTGTTTACTCTACCCAAATGGTTCGATTTGACAGCTAAGAGTAAGGCCTGTATTACAGAACGAAACTCGAGCACTGATCTCTGTTTAAAACTAGTTTTGAGTCGAGATTTAATTTTAGAATGTTCCTCAAGTATAGATTCATCGATCATAGTTCAGCCGGGTACGGCTTTATTCTAGATCGTTACTCAGTTGTAGATTCATCACCCAAGTATGGTCGACACCACGCTCGAGCAGAGATTTCCTTGTCAGTTAACTATTTGCTTTTCAGTTTATTATTTGATATAAAAATGGTAATTTTTGGCGAATGATGATGAAATCACATTTTATTTTGCTAATTGGTTACAAATAACACTTTTACGTTAATTATTTTAAGAAATAGTATAGATTTTCACAAGATGAAGATTTTTGACAATTTGTAATACTGCCATCTATTGACCAAGATTTGGTAAAACATATGCATTTCTGTTTTGTTTTAACTATAACTTTGTTTCCTTTTAATATTTTTATTGATCGTTGTTCCCAAACCATTATTTATTTGAATATTTCTTATTATATGATTAATGAGCAATTCAAAACAACACTGTCACAGACATTATTTAGGATCGACTCCGTTCCACGAACAAGTTACTCTTGCTATATTTTTATATGTTAGAAAATATTGCCTTAACACCTTTTACCTTCAAGAATTTGCTTTTACAAATTCTTAAAAAATAATTTCTATGGTGAAACCGTGCAATACATATTCTTTATTCTTAAAAATTTGGTATTAAAGTAAATTGAATTATTTACGATCATTCGTAGATCGGAACAGCGGAGACGAAGAAAATAAAACGTAAACGAAAACAGACTGATGCATAGACAATTAGATATTCTCTGCTTGAGGCTCGATTTCAATCTGAGTGTAGTTTTATTACCATTCTGGAATAAGACCAATGCTCAAGTGCAGATTCTATATTTAAACTGAGATCGGGCGAATTAAGCTCAAACTGGACTTGAGGAACGTTCTGTAATACGGACCTTAGAGTGTAAGACGTCACAATAGCAGTTGAAACGCACTGTACGTATGTCTAACGGTAGTAGGCATGTAGTAATCATTAAATATTTGTACTACTGACTAAGCCTGAGAAACTCTTTGCTATCATTACCAACACTGCCATCTTTTTTTTTCAAATGAGCCCGCTCTTGGCTCCACTTAATACGAAGCGATAGGTGAGGTCTACGATAGAACGGGCGGGGTAGAAGATGCCTGTTCACTCTTGCATTAAAGGCTGACGGGTCATAATATGTGGTAGGGAATACAAAAGCCGGCAGAGTTTCACAAATGGCTGCGAGCAAAAAAAAAATTGGAAGAGAAGCGCTTAGTATGACAAGACGGTATATCTTATGTTATTGATTTCTTTTATAATAATTAACCAACCTGGAATCCAGACTGTACTTTTCTGGAGAACTTAGCCTCTGGATGTTCGAGGAACAGAGTCGCGTTGATGGCGAACCCTGCCATATCGATGGGGAAGGGTCTGAAGGGTTTCCACCACGCGTTGTACCCGCTGACTTTGCCGTCCGTCACCAGAGGCATCTCTACTCGCATACCGCCCACGATACCAACAGGCCAGACTCCCACTCTTTTTATTTTGCGCATCTGGAAATAAAAAGATATATTATAAGATTGTGTTATACAGAGTTCGAAGCATCAATAGCCTTATGGCTAAGGTGTCAGACTTGTGATCGAAAGGTCGCGGGTTCGATACCTCGGGCATTTCACTATTGCCGTAAACTTACCAGACTCATCCATATTTAGTTTAATTGGAGGGGTTAACAAGATTGCTGTGAATTCTACCTACATTGCTAAATCTCTTTATAAAAAAAAAACAAGTAGAATATTTTAGAAATAGTAGTGAAATTTTTAAAGGTGGCGTTCTATATCTGATAGACATTTGGTGCCATTAATTACATACACACATCAAAAGTGTCTAGGGATCAAGCATTTTTATACGGATTTCTTGAGATTGAGATGTGGCTTTGTAATAAATTTATGATTTTATAAATTTATATGGATCCTTTTTGGTGCATTTCATAATTTGAAACAGGAACTGTTAATCAAATTCGAGTAAAAGATGAAAATCAGCTGTCAATATTTTCCCTATAAGAACATACAACGCATTGAAGACATTATTAGTGCTATTGTTTCCCTACTACTGATTAAAACCAACGTTATTATGGAGCGGCGACGTCATTTAAGCAGGGAAGAAATGCTCAGAGCCATGGGAATGATAGAAGCTGGTTCCCGGCAACGTACTGTGGCTTTAGCTCTGAATACAAGTCAGAGTGTTATCAGTCGACTTTGGACACGTTACCGAAGCACTGGTCGCAAGAAGACCTTTTTTTGTTGTTGCAACGAACATGGGCGGCCATTCCACAGCGTGATTTGGATGAACTCATTTTGAGTATGCCAAACCGATGTTCTTGTGTTGTTAGTGTTCGCGGTAGAAACACGGATTATTAATGGTTTAAGTTACCCAATAAAATTTTAAAGAAAACTGTTATTTCAGTCTTTTTTTCGAACTTTAATGTTAGTGGTTCAAATGCCAAAAATCCCTTTATTAGGAAAATGGCAAATTTCTTTATTAATGCAAAGGTGACTTGGTTTATCGTTACTGTGACAAACGAAAACACTTTATTTGATGAATCCTTAAAGAAAATTTTAATTAATATCAATCAGGAGAAAAGATATTGCAAAAATATATGTTGATCCCTAGACACTTTTGATGTGTGTAGTTTCAATACATTCACAGATTCTATGCCAATTATGAATGCGATTTGTTTTACGGTCGGGTTTGTTTTTGCAATTGTTTCTGTACAATCGACAAATTTTAATCACGACCCATAAGCTTATTTTCTTACAGATGGTGGACGTCCCACCCATAGGTACGCACTAAACGTTTTGGGAATACTTTCATCGTGCGTACGGCTAAGGAGTAGAATTCCCTAGTATTTTTATGTAGAATACATATTCGTTAAAAATTTTAAAGCTTTTTTGCTTTTAAGTGATTCAGACCAAAAATAATGAAGGAATGAAAAGACAAGTACATTGTGTATTGCCAATGTATTGTGAAATTAGAGTAACTAGTGAGTAAATCACACAGAAGCCATTACGTCAATGGTGCTCTCACTTGTCTACTCTTTTTTTATCATTTAAAAAGAGAACTACAAATGTGGGTGGAATTATAGTACTTAAGTAGTATAGTATTATAGTAGAATCTTGTTAACCACTCCAAATAAGCTAAATATGCTTGTGTCTGGAGTGGATTCACAGCATAGTGTAATGGGTGGGGTTCGAACCTGCGACCTGTCAATCACAAGTCCAACACCTTACCCATTATTGGCTATTGAGCTAAGTTTAGTGAATAAAGGTGGTTTGTAGCGACATGAGAGCCTATTAGAGACGGCAGTATGTAGGTAAAGAAAGGGTCGCCGTAGCTGAAAACGGCATCTAAGGATTATTATTATAAGGAACTGCATAACTACTCCCATTTCGATTGTAATGTATTACTCGAAGTCATCGATGTACTTATTTCAAACCAAACCGTGTGTGGCACAGTCACGATTGTAATACTCGTGATGTTAAATCCGTCACGCATGATTAAACCGACTATTGCGTTATATTAAGATAAGATAGAGCAGATATTGAAATCAAGTGTACTTGGTATAATTTGTTTTCTCTAGGATTAAGAATTTTAATAAAAAATGTATGTATGAGTACAGTCAGTCAGCATAAGTAAACGGTACCTCAAGTTGGTTCCTTCAGCATCTCTAATTATTGGTACTACTAGCCACTACAAACCAATCAGAAACGTTCAATACCAAAATCACATACAAGGTGAAAACGTTTCTTTTTATTGCTCGCGTTTGACCACCATCTCACCTGATGGTAAGTGATGATGTGGTCGAAGATGGAGCACGCTTGCCTAAAAGTAACCTATTCACTCTTGACTTAAAGATTCCCAGGTTATAGCGATCAGGAAACAGACTCTGGCAGGGAATTCCATTCCTTAGCCGTACGCACAATGAAGGTTTTGTTGAAATTAGATTGTGTAATTTCATCGCACACTCCCCGAAACGTAACCGATAGAAAACCGATGCAACTCGTCGTCAATGTTCAAGGCTCTGGAGCTTTGACTCGACCAGTGCATCGTTTATTTCTTTGTAAATTTTGTAATATCCTGAATTCCTGATCATTTGTCATTTCAGTGAACAGGCTTACTTGATGTGAGGAACTGTAGTATTATATCCATTTAAATCGAATCCACTTAATTTGTATCGACTACTAACTTCACCTCGCGGCTTTGCTTGCAATTCTGCCATTGGATGGATCAAATTTTACACGAGTATCGCAAAATCGAAACAAACTGTTCTCATACGTATTAATCTCATATGTAATGTTGTTATTTTTTTCCAATTTGTACCTATTACCTATGGGCAATATTTTTGTCCGCACTGGGCCAACGTAGCCAATTTTCTCCCCTAAAAAGAAGGCCTGTATCATACATAGTAACGGCTGTACCGTTATGTAGTGGGAATAGTATGTTTAGCTTTTATAATCGGTGAAAGCTTCTGGATGTTTTGCTTATTTTCATCACAATACGTAAAGGTATTCCAGCTTAAAATGACATGTTATCGCAGCCATTACAATATTTTAGTAAGTATCGCGATATCGATGAAGAGAATTATTATTAATTAATATAAGAGAATTATTATAATTATTAATTAATACTACATTATGATAGTAATAGCTTCCGTTATTAGTGATTATGATGCAACGAATTTATGTTGCTATTCTGTGCCCGATACACAATAAAGAAACTATTTATTGTAAAACGGAAAAATGACTCATGTTTCACTTAGAGCATGGAATATCGGAACCTTTTCCCAATACCGGTTTTGTTTTGATATTGAATTTTTTAATATCGGTATTCCGGTATTTCGATATTTTTCCGATATTATGGAAATAAAAATTAAATTAAAATGATAACTAAGTAATGATGATAAGTAAGGATAACTATTTTATAAAAAATGTCTAGGTTTGGTTTCAATTTATTTAGTTACGGATGTTGTTTTAGACTTATAATTTAACATTGTAATTGGGATGTCTGAGGTATTGAGCTTAATCTGTTACACCTTGTATAAGTAAATATTACGATAAACGTAAAGAATTAAATATTCAGTTGGAGGAGTGACGTTTAAGAGGTCCCATAAAGCCCTTTGCAGACTAGACGTGAACAAAGCCAACGGGCCGGATGGAATACCTGCTCGAGTCTTAAAAAGTTGTGCTCTGGAGTTGTCACCCTCTTAAAATTAGAGTGGTGCCAGTGTCCTGGAAGCAACCAGAATATGCAACTAGTACCCAAAAAACCTCCAGAATCTGCAAAGTGACGGATAGGGTACTCAATAATAAGCTGCTAGCATACCGTGAAGATAATGAGCTCCTTAGTCTCTTCTTCTTCGTATCGATGGTAAATTGCGTACTTTATATGTATTAGGCTTAGTCACGCAGCTCTCGTTCAGTGGCGTTTATTTGGTCTTCTAATGTACACGTTTTTAGGTAATTTTGTTTGATCAGGAACGCCGTAATCGCACTGGGTGTCAGTTTGGCATATAATGCCCCATATTGCTAAATTGTGCTTGCAGCGGCCTACTTGGATTCGCAGTCCATTGATAGGTTTCCAAAATGGCCACTGCAAGTCACGTCCGGGTGGCAGATGTTCCTGGGGCTGAACGGAATTAGGCGGTGGCGGAAGGTAGTTTAGCTACTTAGTGATCACCAGTATTGATTCCGCCTTGGTCGCTCAATCAAATCAAATCAAATCAAAATCATTTTATTTTACATAGGCCTAAATGGGCACTCATAAAACGTCAGAAGTTAGTGCACGGTTCGAAATTGGTCGTTTCCTATGGAGAAGAACTGGCAAGAAACTCTAAGGTAAATCTTTTAAAAAAAAAATCTTGATTTTCACAATCTTTGCATAATAGATACAATTTTTTTTTTTTTTTTGGTATGAGAGGACAGTATAGACTAATTGACATAATAAAATGTAATATAACGTAAAAATAGTCGACCCGAGATCTTGTGTATGTTACGCACTGCTGGGGCGAGGCCATTAAGAAACATGGCAATGCTCTTGTAGAGTCCCTCAATATCTCAGATTCTTTTGACAGGGTCTGGCACGCTGGTCTACTGAGCAAGCTTCCTGCATTTGGCGTCCCTGCTGGCTTCTGCAACTGGATTTCTGACTTCTTAAGACTGTCAATGTCAATGCGGTATTCTTAAGCGGTCTGTTCTTTTTGCGATTCTTTTTGCTGCATATCAAGGACCTGCTTCAGCTCTTGGGTACGCGGATGACAGCACCGACTTAAAGATATACTTATCCAGTGCGAGAGCTAGCAGGGATAAAACAGACTGTCTTAGAAAGGCCATATTGGAGCGAATGAATTTAACCCGACAATCTGGTTAAATTCAATGCTTTGAAAACACAGGTTTATCTCTTCACTGCTAAAAGGAGCCAATTTAAATTATCTCCTACTTTCCGAGGTGCATCTATACTACAGTGTACCGATCGCCTGAAGCTCTTGGGCATGGAGTTGACGTCTAACTTAAACTTCGGCTCAACCATTCAGTCAAAAGCTTTGACTGCAGCCAAAAAGCTGGAAATCCTTTAAAAGGCGAGGCGATACTTCACACCTGTACAGCTTTTGAATTTGTATAAAGCACAGGTCTGTTCTTGTATGTAGTACTGCAGTCTACTTGTAGGATGGCACAGCAAAATACCAGCTTGCTGCATTTGACTCGGATAACGCAGAGCTAAAAGACTCATAGGCGATGCAGTGTTAGCAGAAAAGCTTTACAGCCTGGCTCATTGGCGAAACGTTGTTTGCCTGTCGGTCTTCCACAGATTGTACTTTGGAGAGTGTGCGCAGGAACTCCATGACCCGATTCCTCCATCTACCTTATACCAGGCGTCCATCACTCGCTCAAGGCCACGCGTTATATGCCTACCGCTTCATGTGTCGTCGTCGGTACATCCGACACTGGGCTGCCGCACGCCTGCCTGAGCCTTTTTAAATAATTTTGACAATATCATAATGGATCGACCTAAAAACAATTGATTTTCCTCCGCTTCGCTCCTGTTTCCCTTTTGATTATTTATTTGCGCGGAATTTTATTATAATTAAAATTATTTACGCGGTTTCGGATATTTTCGACAATAAAATTTAATAATCGGGAATTCAGGGAAGGAAAAAATGCATCTATCATTTTATTAAACTGAAACATATTTGATCAACAAATAACAAATAAATGTTTTTCTATATTCGTTTTATTACCAATATCATCATATACAACCCTAGGACATTCGCTCGATGACGTGGGTCGCGCGGCGGGCAAAACAATCTAACTCTCTGTGTACGTACTTATGGTACATTTCTTCTCGCTGCAAACAGCTGGTACCATTCTCACTTGTTCAATGTACCGTTTTGTCGTACTAAGCGATGCTCCTCTACATTTATTGTGCGCACGGCCAAGGTTTGAAACTCTCTGCAGGCTGCTGTGTTCCCTTCTACATATGACCCGTCTTCAAAGCAAGAGTGAATGGGCAACTTCTAGACCCATCAGTAATAAAATATAAAAAGAAAAGTAACAGAGGGCATTCAAGGTATTGTCATTGAGATACGATCTTATTTTGTTACGTACGTACATAAATAATACACTTTTATATGGAAATAATCATTTATAAATGACACTGTAGCATACATATTATTATAATTAACCGATATGTATTGTTTATATTAGTTAAATTCAATGAAATAAGTAAGAAAGATTCTATTGCGTCTTGTTTTTTTTTTCATATAAAATATCGAAAAACCGATTTTTGAAATCCAATATCGCTTTTTGAATATCGGATTTATGGTCCGATATTCCGGTTTTTCGATAGTATCGAAAACCGGTATCCATGCTCTAGTTTCACTTGCCGAGAGTACAAAAACTTTATTTCAAAATAGTTGTCGTCTGGTACAGTACGGTGGCATTTAATTCACAGATTTGATCACTAAAATAAAGTAAAATATTTATTTATAACGTGTAACGGAAACCCCATATCTATCCAAAAGGGCTGAAGACAACATGCGGTATAGATTCTCAATAAGTGATAGAAATACACTCAGCGGCACGGAATGTGGTCCAATCTTGAAAAGTGCGATAACAAACAAGCTAATTTGTTGTCGCAGATCTATATTTCAAGTGGCAGTTTGTCAATAGGTTTGTTTTTGTTAAGTTAAGAGGATAAGTACCAAAACAATTTCGTTTATTTCAAATTTTTTGTGACTCTTGAAACGCATTTCAAAGCTGGAACGCAATGGACACTTGTGAGTTAAAGTTTGATATTTTAAAGATTATGGCATTTATTGTTTTTGTTTTGTTTTTAAAATCAATCTGTAGTTGTTCTCGCTTCCAGAAACGAATGATAATGCGCCGTACTCCAGAGCATGTTACTCAAGCTGTGTTGCTAAAGCTTTGGTTTCCTAAAATAGCGGTGCCGTCAAATAGCGGCCGTAATACAGCGGTGAATGACGTCACTAGAACGTTGTCTATGTAAACAAAATGGCGCGGTTTCCTAGAGAGCGGTAACTGACACCGTAACGTCAAAAAGCGGTGCCGCCATTTGCATGACGGCCGTCTTGTCGGTGTCAGATGGTTTCGTGAACGTTTCCAAAGAGAATGTAATACATTATATAGCGATGAAGCAGACAGTGTGATAAAACGGCCGTGGAACTTTCCACATGTCGTCACCGTAAAGACGGCCGTCTTTTTGCGTCCGTAATATTACGGCCGCTATATGACGGCACCGCTTTCCTAGGAAAACAAAGCTTTAGGAGTTAAAGGCGAACTCGGCGAGAGATTGCTAAAACTTTATGTGTACCGCGTGTAACTCTGCGGTATGCCTTAAAAAGGCACGACCAGATGGACCTTCATACGAGAAGACCAGAAAGTGGCGGAATCAGGTGCATTTCAGCCCGTGATTACCAATTGCTCTCGCACAAGTGTATCGCACAGGGCGATTGTTTTATAGAAAAAAAGATAGATAATATTCTAATTTAATAACTTTTTTATTCAATTTTTTCCTCCTTGGTCCCAGTATAATAATATTTTAATTGAATAATAATGTAATATGATGTGAAGGATAGTACTTACGACATATACGTCAGGCATGTCCCAAACCGGGAGAATCCTTTCGACACAATATTATCTCCGGTGTTTCTCGTTTGGATTATTCACCAGCAACTTACTTCCTCGTAAAAACAATCTTGTGGAATCGGAAGTACCGTAGTACAGGTATGTGCTCGACCCAGTTCTCAAAAAATTACAATATTACACTGTACGGGGATCGGTCTATTCTCACTGACAGGACCATTGTTGCCAATATGCCTGATACACTGTTGATAGACCGATTAAAAAGTTGTGTTGATATAGCGGTCCTTTATGACGATAACCTCGTGAAAACCAAGCACGATAAACAAATTAATTAATTTAAAAAAAAACAATTAAATTAAAATTTAATTAATTATCTTGACCTGGCTCGCGAGGTTGTCGACATGTGGGATATGGATATAGCAATCGTTGTGCCAACAGTCCTCTGAGCCATGGCATAATAGCCAAGAGGCTCGACCAACATCTGAGGAGGCTCTCATTGGACAGCTGATGAATCGCGGGCTTGATGCAGAAAGCAGTACTCCAGGTCACGAAGCGCATTGTTAGGAGGTTCTTCTCTCAAGAGCTTTGACCACCGTAGTAGCTTGGACCCTAATCCCGATACCGGTGGGCTACCTACTGTTTTTTTATATATTTATACATGTTTTTATAAGAAATTATATATACTACATGTATCGTAATTAACGCACACCCTCAAACACCCCAATTAGTAAATTATGTTATTATCATAATACATACATGAGTTTCATTTTTCTGTTATGTGTACTGAATGACGGAATTTATATAAATATGCATTTAAAAAGATACTACTTTAATTTACGGTCCATAGTTTGTTTTTACTATACAGCGAAAGTGTAATTCGTAATTCACGTAGATTTCGTTTTGGGATAAAAATTTCGTAATTTTTTTTTTTATTAAAAACGGTAAAAATCGATTCAGTAAACGATTCTGAACAAACTAATTTCAGGATGTGCATTAATTATGTTACATGTTGTATATATATCATAAAATACATATTAACATAATAGACTCATTGGCAACAATGCACTGGTCGAGTCAAAGCTCCAGAGCCTTGAACATCGACGACGAGTTGCAAGTCTATCGGTTTTCTATCGGTTACATTTCGGGGAGTGTGCGATGGAATTACACAATCTAATTCCACCAAGCCCGTTCCATCATCGGACTACGAGACAAACGGCGAAGCGCCGTCGTTACATGGTGGACATTCCACCCATACGCACAAAACGTTTTGGGAATACCTTCATTGTGCGTACGGCTAAGGAGTTGAATTCCCTGCCGGAGTCTGTGTTTCCCGATAGCTATAACCTAGGAGTCTTTAAGTCAAGAGTGAATAGGTTACTTTTAGGTAAGCGTGCTCCATCTTCGACCACATCATCACTTACTATCAGGTGAGATGGTGGTCAAACGCGAACCTATTTAAATAAAAAATAAAAAAATAGACAAATAAATACGGTGCTTTATAATAATCTTTCTGCCTAAGAGAACTCACAATAATTATATTTATGGCAAAAACCAAACTAAGAATGACAGGTTTTTATGTAGTGATTTCTCATTTTCGCCTTCTTTTTTATTTTAATTATTGTTATTTTACTTATGAACATACACTACAAAAAAAATGAGTGTAAGAGTTTTATTGTTATTATTACTACTATGAAATCATTGGCTGTAAACACTCGAGTATTAATACCGGCAAAACAAAGAGATGTTAACAAGGAGAAATTATATAACCAATTGATACTAGACGTTCTTTGTCTGAGATCAGGGCAAACTAAATGGAACAGTTTTATCAGTAGGGTTGTCTATTCCACCGTAGGCGCGGACTTGCGGACGGCGAGCAGGAGTAGCTCACCGTCCGGTAAGGACCTGGCCCGGGACGGCTGCTGCGCGGAGCGTCGTGTTCCACGTTCCACGCGCGCCTCAAAGACTCGTCAGCACTAGTGACGGCGTCCCATAAGGCCATTGCCTGCCGGGGTTGAGGGAATGTGCTAACGAGATACCGCAGCTCCGGAACTTAAGGGCAGCTGAAGGCACAGCGTGGATTTTTAGTCAGTAGTAGTCTGACACTCCCTTCCGCTCCACCCAGAACGGGAGAAGTCGTTCGATGATTTTCCCAGCCGGAAGAAAGAAAAGGGTTGTCTATTATTATCAGAGTGGCAATGAAAGCGCTCTTCTCCTTTGGCTACTAGAAATGTAGGTATTAGATTTTATAAAGAACTTTAACAGAGTTTAAACCGAAAAAAAAAACACACATCGGAATTGCAAATCGCTTATGGCCCTATCTATATTTTGACGTGTGCTCTGTTTAGCCCTTAGAGCATTAAACCAACCGGAGACGCCATTGTCAGGCGTTCCCCGCTGCCAAAGGTACAAGACCGCCGGTCATACCGGTTATATAAAACTAGTTGCCGCGCGTTCCACGTCATTCAGCAAATCTCAATAGCGCGGAGCGAACTTAAGCGAAAAATGCCGAATTGCAGTGTTTTTTTGTGTAAAAAGAGATCGGAAACATCTAGTAAACAAAAGGATAACGTTACTTTCCATCTGTAAGTATTATTTTGTCTTAATATCAACATATAATGCAATAAAAACTTTTTTGCAAAAAAATAAAACCGACTTCCATAGCAAAACACTACAAAGCCAAAAATAATTTTAATTTCGGTAGTCGGTGTTATTGGTTTTGTATTTTCTTTTTTTTCACACCGCCTTCCGAAATTAAAATTATTTTTGGCTTTGTAGTGTTTTGCTATGGAAGTCGGTTTTATTTTTTTGCAAAAAAGTTTTTATTTTCGCGCTTTTTAGTGGGTCAATTTGTAATTAATCTAGCTATAAAAGCCAAAATGTCAACTACAAAAAACTAAAAAAGCGCGAACAAAAAACACAATATAGAGTAACCGAAAAGATCATCAATGTAAATATTTTTTTTAGACTTTTGTTGATTTTTCAGAAACGGCTTGTTCGATGTCGATAAAATTTTCATGGGACCATTTGGGAAGTATACCCTTTCCAACAAAAAAATAATTTTTCAAATCGGTTGGCGAGCGACGGAGCTATGCCCGAACAAACATAAAAAAAAAAAAAAAAAAAAAAAAAACAAACAAACATCCGAATTGAGAACCTCCTCCTTTTTCAGAAGTCGGTTAATAAATTAGTAAAAAACCAAGAAATATTGTCGATCAATAAGTGTTGCCACTAAATCGTACAAGATCTAATTTAGTGTAATTTTTGAAGTTGTAATTTATAAAGCTTGACAATTATTTCAAACTTTAACTTAGCATTTGTTATTCTAATTACTATTTATTACTGTTACAAATTATGTTTCTACTTTAAAATATTTTTTTTTACTAAACCCTTTAAAAATTGCTATTTATTATCAAATAATTAATTAATGATATTAAACTTATGTTCCATAAATCTCTCATAATTTTCTTACATCGTAATTCTTCATTACTATAAAATATTTGCGTGTTAACTTATCCCGAAAATGCGTAATTTTAATTTAAAAATAGGCCACACTGTAACAAAATGAGGGCTGTGACAGCAAGAAACAAATATCGATATCGACTTTTGAGTATTTTATTCTGACTATTAATTTTTCAGATTTCCAAAAGATGCAATGACTCGGGATGTCTGGATACGGGCTTGTGCAAATTACGTTTCGTGGACTCCTAAACGTACTAGCACAATTTGCTCGCAGCATTTTGAAGATTCGTGTTTTATAATACAATCTAATAATAAAAGGAAATTAAAACAATGCGCCACGCCAACTTTGAAATTAGCAAAGGTGATATTTTTATTTTTTATTATGTACTAGATTTTGGGCGTGACGTTGTCCACGTTGAACCGGCTTCTCAACTTTATACAGTGGAAAATTGAGATGGCGCACTACCAGAACTTTTATAGATACAAGAAATGTGTTTAGGGTTAAGCCCATACTTATCAGCACGCTTCCGCATTTTTACGTGGTTCGGTCTTTTTCTGTTAGGCAGATGCCAAATTTATGAGCATTCGCTCTCAATATACAATCCAAAAGCGCGCCTACGCTCGCAGGCCGGGAACAACGAAAAATGTGGACTTGTGCTAGTTAATAGATTTTTTTAAAGCTATCTATATTACATTTGTATTCACAGGTTTTAAAATCTACATGTGGTCATCGAGAGATACAGCAACTAGTAGGAGAGAGAATAAGTAAATATTGATATTTTTTTCAGGTTGACCCAGAGAGAGAAGAGTCTGAACCAGAAACTTCTTCATCTAAAATAAGAAAGGTTGAAATACATGAAGATCCTCAACCACCTCAAACTCGAGACTGCAAAACCACCGAAGAGCAGCCCAGTACGTCGCAATCGGGAATTAATATTTGTAAGTCACCTATATTGACTTACAATCCACAATTACAAGATACACCAAGGAAAAGAAAACTAAAACAGCGTCTACAGATTAAAAATAAACAAATAAAAAGACTTCAAACACAAAAAAGATACTTAAAGAAGAAGGTTGCAGGGCTGCAAGAACTATTAAATGACTTGACAGAAAAGTCCTTAATTAACAAAGAAGATCGTTTAGTGCTAGACAAAATTGGTGTAGAGGAAAAAGAGCTTCTTACTAGACAGCTGCTTAAAAGCAAAACTGGAAGGAATCCTAGAAACAAATATTCTCCGGAACTTCGATGTTTTGCATTAACTTTAAATTTTTATTCTCCGAAAGCATACAGATATGTGCGAAAGACTTTTGGAACGTGTTTACCTGCACCAAGAACTCTAACAAAGTGGTACAGTTCCATCGAAGGGAAACCAGGATTTACAAAGGAAGCTTTAGTTGCATTAAAATTACGAGCTGAAAGTAACCCGGACAAGAAAATTTATTGTACTTTGGTAATAGATGAAATGAAAATAAGACAATTGACGGAAGGTATAGCAAGCACACAAAGACATTATGGTTACGTGGACTATGGATTTGATTTTACATCTGATAATTCTGAAGAAGCAACTGATGCTTTAGTATTTTTATTAGTAGGTATAAATACTACTTGGAAATTACCTATTGCTTACTTTTTAGTAAAAGGCGTAAAAGCTGAACTAAAAGCTCGACTTGTGACGCAAGCTTTTCATTTAGTGTATGAAACTGGTGTCGAAATAAAAGCATTGACGTGTGACGGTACTAAAGCGAATCTTGCCATGGCTGAAGAGTTGGGCTGCTGTTTAGATGTGAACAATTTACAAACCACAATTCTAGATCCACAGACGGGGCAACAATGCTTTTTCTTTTTAGACCCCTGCCATATGCTCAAATTAATTCGAAATGCATTCGAGCATTTTAGCTTCTTTGTCCAATCAAACTCGGGAAATATAATTCAATGGTCATATATTCAAAAATTACATGAACTACAGGAAAAGGAACTGTTCTATATGGCAAATAAATTAAAGAGAAATCATATTTTCTTTAAAACAAAAATAATGAATGTTCGCCTTGCAGCCCAGCTCTTCAGTACAAGTGTAGCTGATGCACTAATTTTTTGTAACAAAGTAATGACGTTGCCCATGTTTGAAAATGTTGATGTGACAGCGGATTTTCTAAAATTGATTAATGATTTATTCGACATCCTCGATTCAAAAACTTGGGGCAAAGGTTTTAAACAAGCTTTGAATTTAAAAAATTATGAAACTGCTTTTGCAAAATTAGATGAAGCAAAAGTAGTTCTGTTGAATTTGGAGACAGATATGAAAAATCGCAAGAATGACTTCAATAGAATCAACGTTTTAAAATCCCCTCGTTACACAGGTTTTCTCGGATTTCTTGTATGTATCGAAAGTGCAAAACGCCTATTCGAAAACTTAGTTTTAGCTTCAAATTCACAATTGACATACTTGCCCTTGCATAAAATCAGTCAAGACCACGTTGAGATTTTTTTTTCAGTTGTTACAAGCCACGGTGGTTATTCTGACAATCCGACTGCTCGTCAGTTTGAATCAATATATAAAAAGCTGTTGGTCCACACAGAGTTAATACGAAATGAAAGGGGTACGAACTGTATCCCATTAGAAAAAATTTCAATACTCAACTGTACATCAGCAATTGAAAAAATCAACTCTACCTCCCGACAACAAGAAACAGAAACATTTTTAAATGATAACCCCTTGGAAGAAAGTAATATTATTTCAGAGATAGAGATCGAAACATACTTGTCCCCTTTTGGAGAAAAGGTTGTGGAATATATAGCGGGATACGTGGTATATTCTACTATTAAAAAAATTAGATGTAGTACATGTGTAAAAGGTTTATGTGGAGAGCCAAATGAAAAAAGTTTAACCTATCAAAAAAGTAGAGGTGGCCTTAAGTATGCATCGAAAGAGGTTATTGATTTATGTCGCCTTTGTGAAGTGGAGATACGGAAACACTTAACTGATGACAAAAAAGTTAGCCGGTCTTGCTCGCCGCAAAGTGTTACAAACAAAGTTTTAAAACATTATGTTGGCAGACAATTGTTCCCAAACATCGAGAGTCATTATTTTGATAATGATTTTACTGTGCACAATATTGAACTTGCAAAAACGGTAACACAAAAGTATACCAGTATTAGAATCAACTATTTGTCTAAGAAGACTGACCCCAAGAAATGCATTAGGCATATTTACACAAAACTAATACACTTTAAAAATCAATAGGTTCTCAATTCTCATACACAGTTTTTTTTTGTTTTGAGTACTTTGACAAACTAATGAGCGCACTCGCTCGCACCTCGCAGCTTTCTCGCACATCCAATGTTTTCTATAATATGATAAAAGTAGTCTATTCATGTGTATAATCTTATTTTAAAAGTAATTTTTAAATTTCTTGTTTCAAAAGCAAACTTATTCTTTTTGTTGCCAGTTTGAGCGATAAGGCTGCGATAAATGACAACGCTCTGTATCTCTATATCTGCAGACTCAGCCAAGTTGATAATGTACAATCGTCGACGCTAGTAAAAAAACTAATCAAATTTATGGAAGTGACATCATCTCAACGTTAAGTCACGTGGTCAGAACAAACGAATAGTAAAGTCGTAGTCAAATAATTCACAACGTTCAAAATGATAGAATGAAAATAAATGTAATCATTTCTACAATTTTCATCGCTACATTCTGTAGTTTTATGGTGTAAATGGTAACCAACTTATCGTTTCCTAAAATTACTAAGGCACCAAGGCGTTACCGATTGTAGAAAGAGATTCGACACGAAACGATCATAACTTGGCTAGGTCTGCTGGTATTTTTGTGAATAATAGTATGTATGTACCAATCAAAATTTCTTTCAAATAAAAATTTACATATTATTTATTCAGTTTATTTCATTTTTTTTTCTGCAACCTTAGAAATGATATCTTGATTTGGACCAGTCAAATGGAGGCGTTACCGATTGTAGAAAGAGATTCGACACGAAACGATCATAACTTGGCTAGGTCTGCTGGTCTTTTTGTGAATAATAGTATGTATGTACCAATCAAAATTTCTTTCAAATAAAAATTTACATATTATTTATTCAGTTTATTTCATTTTTTTTTTCTGCAACCTTAGAAATGATATCTTGATTTGGACCAGTCAAATGGAACATCATAAAATAATATAATAGACTCACGTCTGTTTGCCACTATCGGGCACAAATTCCAGACTCCGTATTGCAACTGAGAAATTCCTAATAATAACCTCATGTTCAGCAGTCATGCTTGCGAGCACAAAACTCGGCCCTGGTATGAAAGGCAACGAAGGAACAGGAGTGTGTTTTTAGTCAGTAAAGTCTGACACCCTCCCGCACCGCCCAAGGGCGGGAGAAAGACCATCGAGGCAGTACCATGGCACTGGATCCTTATAGACTAACTTTAAAATCCTATGTTACATACTTAAAAAGAATAATTGATTTGCTTTATAGATCAATTTGATAAGTAAATATAATAAAAATTTAAATAAAAAAGAGCCAGATATAAAAAAGCTCACTTAGCTTTTTTATCATAACTATTGGCTGAATTCATCGACAGCAAATTATCGATAGTGTCAAGCACTATCATCGCTTACATAAAAATGACGTCATCCCGTACACTGACAAGGTATCTCTGTGTGTGTTTGTACATGTGTGCGGATAGTTTATGCTTGTATTTGATTTTTCTTTCGTGTGCGTGCGTAACAACGCGATCGAAAATGCATTAGTGTATTATTACTATTTGTGTGCGTTCCCTCGTCCCCCGCGATGAAAGTGACAGACTTATTTTCATAGATATTAGTACTCGTTGCGTCTCCGGTTGGTTTAATGCTCTAAGGTTTAGCCAATGAACATTCATATAAACAGATCGATCAAAATATTAGGTATCGTAGATCGTACCTACCTATTCTTTTTTTACATGTGGTTACGCGTTATCATTATTTTGTATGCGTCCTCCAAATTTGTACATGTAGTACAGTACATGGATAATACGTTAAACCTTGGCAAGACTGGTATCAGGTTTACTGGATTCTGATCTACCGTCGAAAAAAACGTCCAAACGACAGCCGGTTGATATGACTTACTTACTTACTTTCAAGCCGACCCGTGGAGCTGTTTTTATTTAGCAACGAGCTCCAAAATACACGTGGGGAAGATGATACGATCATAAATGAAAACACCGACTATAGTAATCCCGAGGAAACCATAGTGAGGACAAAATAAAATGTGACATCAAAATAAATAAAAAATGATGTTTTCAAATAATCGCAATAATACGAGTAAAAGTATGAAATTGCCGTGTTGTAGTGAAAGATGCTTTAAAGTGATTTAAAACCTTCATGTTGTGAGAGTTTTTGTGCTTAAACGCAGGATATTTGACCCTGTGTTGCACAGTATTTAAATAGAGCCTGTGGAAAAATATGAAAATAGAAAAAATAACCTGAATTCTTATTTTACAGACTAATGAGATAATCGTTTAGACTATGGTAAATTTATGGTCGTATTCTCTTCTTCACTGTCTATACAATCGTCAATTGTTATACAAATATCGCCCATCCTTAATAATAATAAAACTAAAGGTCATAAGTTCATAAAAAAATGAGTTGTATTTTATAAATAATGTATAAACAGTTGTATGGTAATTGTGTTTAAACCTAATCTAATCAGTTACTACATAGTTATAACGAAATTATTTATGTTGAGATAACTCGGTTATCGTACCTATAAATTCATAATTATTTTATGAAGGAGCTATCTAAAACCAGTATATATAGATATATTCTACATTCAAGTTTCCTAATTACAGGTATTCGTTAATCAGATTTAGATATTGACCTCATATCTTAGGAATATTCTGAATCTCAGAATCGCCACCTATTTCTATGATAAACCTATCAGTTATGTCGTCGACTATTTGGCCCAGGCTCCATGACACGTAAAAACACACAATAACTAGGTATTTATTATGTACAAGCAGGCGGGACCCAATCGAAAATATATATTTATAAAATTGGGATGGGTCCCGCCTGCTTATCACTTTTTTAAATAAAAATGTGCTTGTTTCTTTCCTTTCATTCGAGCAGTCGGTATTATTTCTTTTTTTAGCTTTTTAGATATTTTAAAGATTTCATAGATTATTTAATCGTATTTAGAAGTTTATTCGGGTTAACTGCACAAATAGAACCTTTTAGTGCCCTTACTCTGCTCAATATAATATAGACCTTTTGTTAATAAATAAGAAGTAAAATATATCACAGCTAAGGTCGTCCCTAGCAGTTAACGTCGGTGTCGGGCCGGGCCAATGAGAGACTGTTCCTACAATTTCATATAATTAAGCGTCCACCGATGTCGTTGTCGTCGCATAGGGCGGGCCGCCCATAAGCGGCGGCATCATCAGAGGGCCAATAAAGTCATCACTACCTTCACCGAGTGAAGGTACCTCAACTTTAGCTAGCCCATGAAGTTATGAAATAACAATATTATACGTCAATAAAGAAGGAATAATTCCAACTTTATCCTTTCTTTAGTTTTACGACTTTCAGTCTTTTTTCATTAATGTTATTCAGAAAATAAAAATCATATGATTTTTCTTTTTTAAACAAATAATTCACATATTTATTTGTTATTCTCTCGTAAAGCCCTTTATTTTGATACCCCACTCAATGATTTTGAAAGAAAAAGAACAGTACCCTGAATATGGTACTCTAAATCCATTTTAAAACTTATACAACTAAGCGATTGCTTTGAATGAAAAATAGTAAAAAAAACCTAAAAATGGCTAAAGTATCGGACCTGTGATCGAGAGGTCATGTGTTCGAACCCGTGTCCCATTACACTTTGCCGTGAACCCACTCCACACACAAGCATATTTAGCTTAGTTGGAGGGGTCAACAAGATGGCTAGTAATGTGAATTCTACCCACATTGCTAGTTCGGTGTATAAAAAAGACTTATTCAACGAGACCTCACTCAATATAGTTTGCCGATATTTATAATCTCTAGTGACACTCGCATGGTTAAGACGAATTGGATGAACGTGAGAATTATTCAAATCGGCCCAAGCGTTTGGCCCGTACAAACATACATACTTACATACATACATGGACAGTGAAACACATTACCCTCCTTTGCATCACGCAGTCGGGTAAAAAGTTACGATTCAACATACCGGTATCGTAGGTATAACACTGCACAAAAGAGCGGGCAACATTATTTCTGAACTTGACATTTGCATGTGTCAATTTCTGTCTCTGAGATTAAAAAACAGGCTATAATAAATAATATGTCAATTTATTAAATACGCACGATAGTCAACCCTAGGACCGTTGATACATTTAGTACGCAATACATTTTTGCGCGAACGTCTTCAGCAATCAAGTTTTATCTATTTGTATATTGGCTAAGGAAGCGAACTGGGACGTCGGAACTCCCGATACTAGAGTTCGGGTTAGGAGGAAATGATAAGATAGTGTCGATGACCCTAACTACTAGCTGGCTATATATATGCTCGCTAAATTTAGATATGTAGGTATATGTTGGGCGATTTGTTATTGTACTTACTCACAATTTTTTTAATTACCTTGAATGAGTATAATTACCCCTGCGATGTTTTATTAAGTCATTTGTTGATAAATACATTAATAGGTATGTATTTATCAAAAAAAAACCCGCAATTCTTCGGTTACTGGACATTTAATAAGTTACGCAGGAAGTTAACCACTTTCCTGTTTAATTGACTGCGATATTGTTATTGTTTATACATTGTTACTCAGCGCTCATATTACTGGTACATACCTAGGTAGGTATGTGTCCGTGAATACACGTAACACGATGAGTGATAACACCTGTGTTTGTTTTCAACAAGAACATAGTCCATAATGTTCTTGTTGAAAACAAACACAGGTTGTCTCAAAGCTGCAACGTCATATTTAAAAGTAATATTTTGTAGCTGATAGTACTAATATTATAAACGTGAAAGTCTGTCTGTCTGTCTTTGTCTGTTACGCTTTCTCGACTAAACCACTGTACCGACTTTGATGAAACGACGATTATCGGTTACATTTCGGGGAGTGTGCGATGGAATTACACAATCTAATTCCGCCAAGCCCGTTCCATCATCGGACTACCAGACAGACGGCGATGCGCCATCGTTACATGGTGGACATCCCACCTATACGCACTAAACGTTTTGGGAATACCTTCATTGTGCGTACGGCTAAAGCCGGCTCTACACGTTGGCCAACACAGTGGCGAATGTAGTGGCCAGTGCCTATTCGCCAACGTGTAGAGGGGGTGTTTGTGCATCTTGGGTTGTATTGGAATGATGGCCGACGAGTTGGCGCGAGATCCGTGTGGTGTCGGTTTTTTGCAAAAGATCAAAGGGTTGTTGGCCGAGTATTGGCTACCGCGTCCATACGTTGGCCGCGCGTTTAGTATGCTACGAGCTCCCAGAACGATCGCACGCACCTGATTAAACATTTTAACCGACTTCAAAAAAAAGAAGGAGGTTCTCAGTTCGTCTTGAACTTTTTTTTTTATGTATGTTACCTCATAACTCGAAGTCATCTCGACCGATTTAGAAAATTCTCTTTTCATTTGAAATGGTATACTTTCTAGTTGGTCCCATTGTTATGAAATCAGGATCTGATGATGGGATCCTGGAGTAATCGAGGGAACTCTTCAAATATTATAGGCACATCTATAGCGTTTTGGTTATATCTTATAGTATCTTGTGCAGTTGCTCTCGAAAAGCACCATTTGGGGAAGTGGAACTGATGATGAAACCACAGATGACCACCGAAACTACTCAATAATAAGTATTTCATGGATTGCGATTCGATTACTTGAATATGGATGTTAAGCACTTTATGTTCGTCATAATGCATATGGTGATGTAGAGCTGATGGTGAAGTACCAGGAGAACTCCTCAAAAATTAACAGCTCTGCATCGGGAAAAGCAATATTTTGTAAAAGGTGATAAGTAGTTGACATTTTGGCTTTTGTAACTAGATAAATTACAAACCGACCCACTAAAAAGCGTGAAAAAAACTTTTTAACAAAAAATAAAACCGACTTCCATATTAAAATACTACAAAGGCAAAAATAACTATAATTTCGGAAGCCGGTGTCAAAGAAAGAAAATACAAAACGAATAACACCGACTACCGAAATTAAAGTTATTTTTGGCGTTGTAGTGTTTTGATATGGAAGTTGGTTTTATTTTTTGTTAAAAAATTTAGTCACGCGTCGGTAACAACTAGTGTAATCAAAATGTCAGTAATGACTAATAACGAAGAAACTTTTCGGTTTATAGAGCTCTACCAAGCCGTAAATTGTTTGTGGAACCCAAGAAGCAGCAGTTAGCGCCTCAATATCCATTTTAATAAATACGTCCGCACATTGGCCTGAACCGTAGCAAACTGAACGACCTTCCAACGTGTGGACGCTATCACGAACTCTTGGCCAATATGCTGGCCACTACATTCGCCAACACTAGGTATAGTCTTAAGCCGGCTCTACACGTTGGCCAACACAGTGGCGAATGTAGTGGCCAGTGCCTATTTGCCAACGTGTAGAGGGGGTGTTTGTGCATCTTGGGTTGTATTGGAATGATGGCCGACGAGTTGGCGCGAGATCCGTGTGGTGTCGGTTTTTTGCAAAAGATCAAAGGGTTGTTGGCCGAGTATTGGCTACCGCGTCCACACGTTGGCCGCGCGTTTAGTATGCTACGAGCTCCCAGAACGATTGCACGCACCTGATTAAACATTTTAACCGACTTCAAAAAAAAGAAGGAGGTTCTCAGTTCGTCTTGAAGTTTTTTTTTTATGTATGTTACCTCTTAACTCGAAGTCAGCTCGACCGATTTAGAAAATTCTCTTTTCATTTGAAATGGTATACTTTCTAGTTGGTCCCATTGTTATGAAATCAGGATCTGATGATGGGATCCTGGAGTAATCGAGGGAACTCTTCAAATATTATAGGCACATCTATAGCGTTTTGGTTATATCTTATAGTATCTTGTGCAGTTGCTCTCGAAAAGCACCATTTGGGGAAGTGGAACTGATGATGAAGACCACAGATGACCACCGAAACTACTCAATAATAAGTATTTCATGGATTGCGATTCGATTACTTGAATATGGATGTTAAGCACTTTATGTTCGTCACAATGCATATGGTGATGTAGAGCTGATGGTGAAGTACCAAGAGAACTCCTCAAAAATTAACGGCTCTGCATCGGGAAAAGCAATATTTTGTAAAAGGTGATAAGTAGTTGACATTTTGGCTTTTGTAACTAGATAAATTACAAACCGACCCACTAAAAAACGTGATTTTTTTTTTTAATTTTTAATTTTTTTTTGGCGTTGTAGTGTTTTGATATGGAAGTTAGTTTTATTTTTTGTTAAAAAGTTTTTATAGTCACGCGTCGGTAACAACTAGTGTAAACAAAATGTCAGTAATGATTAATAACGAAGAAACTTTTAGGTTTATAGAGCTCTACCAAGCCATAAATTGTTTGTGGAACCCAAGAAGCAGCAGTTAGCGCCTTAATATCCATTTTAATAAATACGTCCGCACATTGGCCTGAACCGTAGCAAACTGAACGACCTTCCAACGTGTGGACGCTATCACGAACTCTTGGCCAATATGCTGGCCACTACATTCGCCACTGTGTTGGCCAACGTGTAGAGCCGGCTTAAGGAGTGGAATTCCCTGCCGGAGTCTGTTTCCCGATAGCTATAACCTAGGGGTCTTTAAGACAAGAGTGAATAGGTTACTTTAAGGTAAGCGTGTTCCATCTTCGACCACATCGTCACTTACCATCTGTGAGATGGTGGTCAAACGCAAGCCTATTATCAATAAAAAAAAATTTGAATGAAAATATTAGAAGACCCAGGGTCAAACATAGGCCGGTGTTGCGGGAATGTTCCAACGACATACCGAGGCCCCGTTACCGACCGTATAATTATTTATTTATACACTAGCTGAACCGGCGAACTTAGCAACGCAATTTTTTTTTAAATTTATATTTTATTTATTATTTTCGATTCGATATTTTCTGAACTTTTAAACCTTCCCTGTATGAGAGGGAATATGACACAAAAATAATTAATGAAATCGGTCCAGCTGTTCTCGAGTTTTAGCGAAACTAACGAACAGCAATTGATTTATAAAATTCTCTTGCTGTTCGTTGAGAAAACTAATTAAAATCTTATATATAAATATAAGATTTTAATTAGTTTTTCCATTTGATGACTATTTGTAGTACACTAATTTAGCCCTCCCTACTTTAATTAAAGTTTAATTCCTTCCAAAGGTTGTCTGGAAGCAGGGTTGGGCAGTATTTGAATTACTTGTAATTAAAATACGTAATTGAAATACAAATACGTATTTGGTATTTGTATTTCAATTACTTCTTTGAAATGTAATTTGTAATTCGTATTTCAAATACCTGACGCCGATGTATTTTGTAATTAGTATTTCAAATACTTGAGGCTTCAAAATACATTTTAACATTAAAATACATTTAACCTTTATTCATTTAACGATCGTGAGTGTGAGTGCGAGGCGAGACCGCGAGAGTGTAATGATGATAAAGCAGCCACAAAACGCAAAAAATGGACTTACGTCAAATTGTCAATGTGAAGCTAAGATGTCAATTTGTCAAGTCATAATGGTTTGTTTTAGTTTTTTCCAAATACGGAATAAATAAAGCTTCTGTTCTGTGTAGAACGAACAAAAATGTGTCCAAACAATTTAACACAAGTTTGTGCTCATCAGGACCTGTACAAAGATTGTTTTTTAGCAGGTTTTATTCATTCTCCAACAAGAGCCTGTTTGTCTGACAGTACATTTAAAAAGTTAGTGTTCATGAAAGGAAACTCTGGTTTTACTGATTAATTCATGTTGTTTTCCTCTACTTTTCAGCCCGTGCTGGGCCTCAAGTCTGCTATTGCAATAGTGCCACAATAGTCTATCATTGACTTCTTAATTGTCAATCAATGGCATTATCATTTTGCTAAAAGTTCGTAATCTGTTAAATTCATAATGGTCTCCTAGTAGAATTGTGTTATAAATTGACATAGTTGTATTGCCATTATTATAAAACCTGTTAATAGAAATGTAGTAAATCTATACTAATAATATTTTAGCTGTCAAAGTCAAATGTGACATTACTGCTTACTGACGTTTTATCTGTTTTTTTTTAGCGGCCGGTGTTTTGATTTATGTGTTTTAAATTATCTTTAATAGAGAAGCCTATATTTATTACAATACAAAATGGTGCTAATTGACCAAAATTCGGATGGAACTGTAAAAATTTTAGCAGAATACCGCGTAAGTCAGTCATTCATTTGTCATTGTGTACGAGATTACCATTCTAAGCCATTTCTTTCAATGGAGTGTCAGTGGTTGAACATTATAATAATAGATTACCAAACTTGTCAAAGTCTACAAATAAAAAATTGGCTAAGTGCGAGTCAGACTCGCTCATGAAGGGTTCCGTTGTAATTATAATAATATAATATAATATAATATAATACGTATATTTATTTAACGAAAAAAAGAACCTTACAAACTTCTTAAAACTAGCTTATTTACATCTTTTACAACTACGCCAAATAACTTTATTTTTCATAGTGTTTGTATGAATTACAAAGTTATATTTGCGGTTTTAGAAAATATGCTGTATATCTAAAAATTGCTGACCCGATCTCGTTCAAACCAATTTTGGTTGAAAGTTTACATTAAGATCTACAAACATATATTTTTTTTAGATTTTTCACTCCATTATTATAGAAGTTAGAGGGGGACACATTTTACCAATTTGGAAGCTTATATCTTTTAAACGATTGACTTAATGAAAAAGTGGTTTTAGAAACCCCTACATCATTTTTAAAGACCTGTCTATAGATACCACACACGCATAGGTTTCATGAAAAAATATTTTCAGTTTTAGTTCCATGGGACCGTTCAAGTATTACGTAAGCACTGCAGGGGGGCGTGGGGGTCTTTGCTTTGCTTATTTTTGATGACATGGGGGGTAGGGGGATCTAGATTAGGGTTGCCACCTTTTTTGTTTGTAGTTAAAGTACATTGATTAAAATAGGAAAGAAAAAAAGTACATAGCATCAAAATAAAGTACAATTTATTTTCAAAATCGCTTTCCGCTGTCTGTCCCTATGTATGCTTAGATCTTTAAAACTACGGAACAGATTTTGATGCGGTTTTTTTTAATAGATAGAATAATTCAAGAGGAAGGTTTATATATATAATACATGCATAATAAAAACTCACAGGCACAAATGTCAACTATGGCTTATCAACTGTTTTGCTTTTTGTCAAGTGGGTCCTCTAGCAATAAATTATACACTTATACCCTTATTTCGGCTCCTAAATTTGAGACAGCAACGAGTTTTTGGAATTTAGTAGTTTTTTGACATTGTCGCCGTTACGGTCCCGTGTTAACATTTCCAGTTATTTTCTGCTAAAGTGTGTGAATATTGTTTAATTTGAGTGTTCGTTCACTATTTTTGACTGTTAAAAATGCCCCTGGATGCAACTGGTGCAGCCAGGCTAGTGGCATTAGCTGACGCTGGGTACAGCCAACGTCGCATCGCTCGTACACTCGGTTTACCGCGAACTACGGTACGGGATGCCATTAGGCAATTTCGGGAGATAGGCCGCTACCCTCGCAGGCCAGGTCAAGGCCGACATCGATGCACCTCAGCAAGAGATGACCGTTTTGTTATCAGTAAAGTGTTGCGAAATCGATTTTGTACCGCTACTGACTCTCGTACGCGACTTTTGAAGTGAGAAATGTTAGCGTAAATGAACGTACAATTCGGAGAGGACTGGCAGAAAGAAACCTGAGGGACTCTATGGTGCTGTGGGAGTAATTGTACTCCCACACCACCATAGAGCTAGTCTTGATTTTGCGCGAGAACATGCCGACTGGACTGTACAAGAATGGAAGGACGTACTGTTCTCTGATGAGAGCAGAATAGCTTTAAGAGGTCCAGATGGACGTCAGCGTGTCCACAGACGCCAAAACGAAAGGTTTGCTCCATGTGCCATAAGCGAAACAGTGGGTTACCAGGGAGGCTCAATAATAGTTTGGGCAGGTATCTCTTACCAGGCTCGTACTGATCTTGTTGTGTTCAATAGAGGCAGTGTGAACGCTCAAAGATACGTGGAGAAAGTTCTACAAGACCATGTTATATCTTTTGCACCTTTCATCAGTGACAACTTCAAATTAATGCATGATAATGCACGTTGCTATACCGGCAGATACGTCACTGAATACTTTAATGAGGTCGGGATTCAAGTTCTAACGTAGCCTGCACGGAGTCCCGATCTTAACTCAATTGAGCACATCTGAGACAACCTCAAAAGACGTGTCCGAGGAAGAGTTCCAGCCCCTATCACCCTAGGAGAGCTGAAGACGGCAGTAGTAGAGGAGTGGCACAATATCCCCCAATCGGATATCCAAGACATCATGGGTGGACTACCAAACCGGTTCCAAGAAGTCATAAGGGTCCAAGGAGGCAACACTCACTATCCGTTTTTTTTTTTCAAGTGGGTACATCTTTTTTTTTTTTTTTAAATTAAAACTGATTAATTTTCTTCAGAAATTTTCACAAAATCGATTTTTGGTGTGCATCTTTATAATAAATGACTTTTTTTTTTCAATACTTTTGTTATTTTTTGCATACATAATATAGTAGAGAAACAATGATAATTTTAGAGATTTCTAATGTGATGTCCTTAATAAACAATGTATTGCGCTTACATTGCAAACGCAGCGCTGAACCGTATGAGATAGATTAAAATAATGTACTTTTTGCACCTTAAAAAGTTCTACAAAAAAGTCAATACTCAATACTCAATTCTTTACTGAATTCCTCAATGTAAGCTTAGGTGGTAAACAATTTTTTTTGGAGACAATCGTGGACCCTGACGGGCACAGCAAAAGTAAGATCTGCGATGGAATATGCTTATCTCTTACGGATAACATACTATATACACGGTTAATTTTAGGTCGTTCTGGAACCGAAAGTTCTGAACTCGATCATCGAACTCGAATCGATTGAGTCTATTATTTTCAATAAATAACAATAAAAAAATTTACGAAATATTAAATTAATTGTTATTTTTGTGAAATAATGAGAACCCGAAGTAACGCTTCCTTGCGATCAATGTTTATGTGCGTGTAAAACGTATCGCCAAACGGCAACACATGCGAACGGTACCCATTGAAAAATCTATTTTTATTTCAAAGAACACCGCCCTACAGGACCGAGTTGTAGGCACTCTTTTAACTAGTCGCCGACTCTTTGATGTCGCCGACTAGCTACCTACCGGTACCCGTGCCGGTACGCTCTCTAGAGTCTAGTAGCTCTACTTGTTGCTTCGCCAGTCTTTCGTGGGGGTTGCTTTTGATCGGACGTCTGTGCGTATCACGTGCCGCTATCATTTCGCGAACAATGTCGTATTCCAATCAGGAAAATTTTGTTGATATGCTTAGGCAAGACCGACTGTAATTATGCAGCTGCGCGTAGAACGTATGAGGTGCGTTTTGCAAATAAGCCAGGTGTGACAGTACCTCGGAGCGTGCATTCCAACGCCTGCATAACCGTGTGTAATGTGTGTACACCACAGACAGTGTTCATGGGCACGAGTGCAGACCACTGATGCTGGAATTCCTTGTGGTCTACCCGTCCTCGTGGACCTGGTAGCGCAATGTGGCAATCAAGGAACAAGTGCTGGATATGTTTGCCGCGGACCCCACGTGTGTGAAAAGGTGTCGAATGTGATGTGGACATGTGAAGCACGAACGCCGAAGTATGCAACAACCTCCTAAGACTACCCACTGACCAACAAGTCAATGTTTTAATGAACTTGATACCTACAGTAGGTAAGTACATTGCTAAAAGCACATCACGTAAAAAAACCCTTATCAGGGTTACGTTTAATTTAATAACTTAATTGTTTCTTGATAAACACACAGAATTAGGTCTGAAATCCGGATCACTATGCCTACAAGCAATGTCAGCTGATACCTACGCGTCCTCTAAGGTATGACGTAGCGTAGGTATCTTTCGTTATAGGTAGGTACGTTTGTTTGGCGGCGCGCGAAAAAGAATCGTAAAAACCTTCTCGTTCAAGCGGCTTCTTTGACTCAAAACTTTAGGTAAGTACTAAACACGTGAACTTTGTCGTTTTTACTGGGGAAAAATTATTATCTCAAATCCATTAAATGGTTACGTAATGCCGAATAATACCCTTACGGATCGGACAAGGTTTTAAATAAAAATACGAAAAGCGAATTCAGACTTTATTTGTGTCTAGTTGAATAGTACGATTAGTAGGTGATTTCGTGATGCGAGAGTGGTGAATTAAATGTCAATTAATTTCTCTCGTTTATGGGGAGATGTGCTAGTGGTAAACATCGTGCCGTGCTTACGATACAACGAGAAATAATGAAGATAAATGGACTTACACCAACCTAAATCATACCTGAAATGAAATACCTACTTGTAGGTACTTACTTGCAGCCGGTTATTCGTCCGACGTCTGTTGACCCACCGCGAGTGCGCTATCAACTGATTTGCACACGAACCGCTGTGCCGCGCTACGTCATCAACGAGCGGATCGCGTACGATCTTGCGTTTATGAATGAAATAGTGGCAGTGCTACTAAAATTTAACTCGAATGACAGAATAAAAGTGATAAATTTCTAACTTCTTTATGAGATGTCCTAAAAAAACAATAACAATGCCAATAGTACCTATTACTCATTTGGAGTTACTGTGTTTCGGTTCCAGAACGATGTAAAATTAATCGTGTATATATCAATTTTAATACTTTAAAAATGGGTAATTATAAAGTAGTAATGTAAAAGATATTTACAGAAATACGGTATTAATCCCAATCATCTAAATTAATATTATGTATAACGAGGAAAGATGATTGATTTTATGTTTGTTATTACGATTTAACTTAAAAACTACTCAACCAATTTTACCGAAAGCTACATCTCCTCGGAGTAACGTAGGCTATTTTATATTTTCTGTAAAGAACCCGTGCGGAGCCAGGGCGGGTTGGTTACTAAAATTTAATTGCCGAATGTATATGTACGTAAGCGCATTCGTTCAGAACAGCTGCATTTATTTGACTATTTTTTTTTGTATTCGTAATTGCTTGGATGGGGTTTGCAAAAAAAACTGTATGATGCCGAAAGAAAAGTTGCACCCGGGCGAAGCCGAGGTGGGCAGCTAGTTATGTTTAAAAACATATTTCTTATTACTTTTTGCAGTTTGTATCAAATTAGTATCTCTACAATTGCACAGCATCTTTACAGTCTGTATTTAAATTAAAGTAAACAAGTAATTAATTTTTTATCAAATTCAGAGACATTTTGTTTATTACGATTAAACTTTTCAAAATCCCAAAGAAATCAAATCATGCGAAATAAAGTATTTTCTTGTACTTTATTGTTCTCATAAAGTATAGAGTACAATTACCTGAAATAACGTACAATACTTTATTATAAAGTACGGGTGGCAACCCTAATCTAGATAGTGATTACGTCAGCAATAATTATTTAATTTTTTACACATGTAGCAACACACACTGTCTATGCTTCAAAACGAAATGCATTTTCGGGGATTCCTACAAATAATGAATTGTTGAATTCCGTGTCGGTAAAGTTTATTTAAATGAATATTATGTGCGTTACAGACTTTTATTCCAAACCCATTCCTTATTTCTAGATCTATAACTGCTGCTCATGAATCAATCAATTGTACCAATATTTACGTAAGCGTGGGGGGAGGGGTAAGAGCTTTGCTTGCTTTTGCTGACGAGGGGGAGGGGTGGGTTAAAAATTGCAAAAAATGTGCTTACGTAATACTTGAACGGCCCCCATGTATGGGGAGCCCCCCTTTATTTTAAATATTTTTTTTCTTAAAATCGGAATAGGTTCATATAATATAATATATAAATAATAGGTAGATGTACCTACCAAGTTTCACATGTATAGTCCTAATAGTTTCAGAATAAAATGACTGTGACATACGGCCCGATGGACGGACAGACAGACAGACAGACGGACAGACATGACGAAACTATAAGGGTTCAGTTTTTTGCCATTCGGCTACGGAACACTAAAAATGAATGATCCACCATTCCGGCACTATTGCAATAGCAGACTCGGCTCCCTGGTCTAGATTACTTATTTTGTATTTTGTAATTTGTATTTCAATTAAAAATAGCTAAAATACTGTATTTTGTATTTTATATTTCAAATACCCTACTTAAATATATTTTGTAGTTCGTATTTTAATTACTTGCGATACAGTATTTTGTCATTTGTATTTCAATTAAAGCAAAGCATGTATTTTGCCCAGCCCTGCCTGGAAGATATGGTTCTCAGCGACAGCGCCATTGTTACCATAGCTTAAGCAATATTGTTAAATAGGTGTGTTTAAATGATGTACAATAAAGTATATTCTATAAATCTTTCTATCTAAATCTGTAATATCTGGGAAATCAGTACTCAACCCATTATCTAGATTGAGATACTATTCAGCCCGTGCTAATTCTAAACTGAAATGTAATCTAGCGAAAGTTGCACAATAGATCTGTATCTACTTATCTAATCAGTTTCCAACCAGTCTGATGCAGTTGGTGAAATCAAATCTGATTAGAGAAAATAAACATACAGCAGGTCTTTTTGTTATAAAAAAACTGGCCAAGTGAGAGTCGGACTCGCCCATTCGCCCCTCGGTTCCGTAGTAGCAAGCTAGATTAGGTTTTCACCGGCAAAAAATTGTTTTTATAAATGGCAAAGTAATATTTGCGGCTAATTAAAAAACTATATTTTAAAAACTGCTGATCTATGTATACAGTATATATGGTTCAAACTAATTATTTATTCGTCCCTGATCCCAGTTCATTTGAGGTCGGGTCTCCTCACTTTCCTGCGCCAGGTTGGTTGGTTCGTCTTTACCTTATTTATTTTAAACAAAATTATACATCCAAAGGGGTTCACATAATACATCTACCTACCAAGTTTCAAGTATGTAGTCCTAATAATTTCGAAATAAAGTGTTGGGCTGTGACGAACGTAAGGACGGGCAGAGAGACATGACAAATCTGTACGGGTTCCGTTTTTTGTTTTCCTAACTATGTCGGGGTGTCAGTCGTCGGTTTATCTTACCTCTGTTATATTGTTACACAGAAGCTGTTGGTGAACCTTTTTGAATAAATAAATAAATACCTCCACAACCCAGAAGCTGGGCATCAAAATACCCCTTGACAAGACTTATGTCAGATTTACTAGCGTTTACTACCCGTAACAACTGCCAAAAATGTACAAATTACAGCAGCTAAATAAATAACATTTAATTTAACATTAGAAATTGCTAGCTTACTATTGCGAGAATGCATAAAGGTGAACTAATATTAGAACAACATTACGGCATGAATCTAAAGAATGGAACACCTAGATTTTCTTGAAGACACTAGCCGGATACCCTCGACACAGCCGGCGCCTGTCAGTTACTACTAGATAGAGACGATCTATTTCGAAACGAAACGTAAGTACTATTCCAGCCAATACGGCAATATAAGTTCTAAAAAGGGATTCTTCTTATACCTATTATACAGGGTTAAATTTAAAACACTGAAAACCTCTGAGGACTATGTTACTAACATCATAATCAACAACTTTTGTTCTATGACTTTTAAGAATTCGTCATAATTTAGTTCACCAGATTTTCATACAAAAATAAAAATATTTAAATTGAACGCACTAAATGTTACGAACTCTATGCGAAGCAAAAGAAAGCAATTTATACTATCGCTTTCTTTTGCTTTGCATAGACGCTAAATGCGTTTAGGGCGTTCAATTTAAATATTTTTATTTTTATATGAAAATCTGGTGAACTAAAATATGACGAATTTTTAAAAGTCATAGAACAAAAGTTGTTGATTATGATGTTAGTAACATAGTCCTGAGAGGTTTTTGGTGTTTTACAATTAACCCTGTATATCGTTCGAACTGCGGGGATACAGGCTTCCTCTGAAGAAGGAATGGGTTGTTATCCAGCACGTGGCTCTTGTGCGGGTTGGTGGATATCACATATCTTCGTATTTGTAATATGTTGGATTCCTCACAATATTTTCCGTCACCGTTTTGTGGGCTTTTTTTCCTGTGTGTAAATCACCAAATGATTTCGCCTGCTATGTGTGGAGCGGAAGGGAGTGTCAGACTTCGACTGACTAAAATCCACCCTGCTCCTTTAGTTTCCCTTGCATTCCAGGGCCGCGGTATCTTGTTTGGACATTCCCGGAATCCTGGCAGTCAAAGGCCCTATCGGCATCCGTCTACGTTTTGTGGGCATTGGTGTTGCTTTAAACTACACACAATGTGTCTGCTGGGTTCAAACCCATAACTTAAAGCCCGTTGGTCAGGCCCGAATCTACTAAGACACCACTGCTTCGTGATGTAGTAAATACATTTTTTATCGATCGCAACTAATTTATCTTCATAGCTCTTCAAACCACATTTATAATTATTTAAAACCAGATCAATACTTAATAACTGTGTTTTTAATACATGAGGTATACTGAGATGAGGTACAATAATCATGTACGTACGCATGGCAACTACGCGATAAAAAATGTACCAAATTAAATTAATTAATATTTTACAAGTTTTTAAGCTAACATGGTAACTAACAGTACCTATCATTAGAAATTAAAATGGGATATTTATTTATTATGTGTATAGGTATATTGTTTCGAGTTTCAGATATTACGGCACTGTTGCAGGCGCCATGATCGCGGATAAACTTCATAATTAATCTTTTATTAAGCACGTTTCTGATAACAAATGATAAAAACAAAAGAGGAGTGTGACAGGAATTATTCGCTTTCTATCTAAAATTTCGACAAACGGACCACTGAACGAATGTACTAAGAGAGCGGTTCGTGAGCATTGTGAAGGAGATCACTAATGTCGACGTGTCAATCACGACTACGTGACGTCACAAAGTGTGTAATAGCGAAGAAGAAGAAGAGTTTAGAAAACTAAAATTCCCGTTTGGGACAAGAAGTGCTACTGAGGTTTTCTGTTAGAAATTTCTCAATAGTAAGCCCGGAGTTTGAAACTTGCCGGTGTGATAACCCCGTGCCACAGAAAGCGTTAGTCAAGGCTGTAATTTGGACATCTTTGATAGTCGTCATGCGTAGTCAGAAGCCAGAAAATCTGACACTGGTCTGGCGAAGGACTATTTTGTTACCCAGCTACGGCTAAGGAGTGGAATTCCCTGCCGGAATCTGTTTCCCGATAGCTATAATCTAGGTGTCATTAAGTCAAGAGTGAATAGGTTATTTTTAGATAAGCGTGCTCCATCTTTGACCACATCATCACTTACCATCAGGTGAGATGGAGGTCAAATGCGAGCCTATCTTAACATAGTATAAAGCAAAGTCGCTTCCCTGTGTCTGTCCCTATGTATGCTTAAATCTATAAACTACGCAACGGATTTCGATATAGTTTCTTTCAATAGAAAGAGTGATTCAATAGGAAGGTTTTTAAGTATATAACATGCATAATATATTAGACAAACACTGATAATTTTTGAGGTTTCTAATGTGATATCGCAAATAAACACATTTTTTTGCGCTTGCTTTGCAAACACTGGCTGAACCCTCCGAGATAGATCAAAATAATGTACTACAGTATTGTACACCTTAAAAAGGTCAACAAAAAAGTTCTCGATGGCATCTGTCTATCTCTTATAGATAACCCACAACAACCATTTTTTATCCTTTACTTTTTACGAGAAATACGAGCATATTTTACAAAGCGATTTTAAGCAATACAGCATTAATCCTTATCCAATTAAGTACCATAAATACATTGTGCATTTAATATAAATCAATATTGCCCTTTACAGAATATAATTGAAATAAATAGTTTCGAAGATATTACAGATTTAAAATGCAAGGACATAGCGGTTGCGGCGCGGTGCCGGCGGAGGTACGGCGCGCGTGCCTATGTTGCTTAGATTTGAGCGTTGAATGTTTTTCCCATGGTAAATTATGTGTCGCACTTTCAAGAGTAATTACTAAAGAGAACATGGATGTCAAATGACAAAAAGGCTGTCAACGATGTATATAAAGATATTCTATAGTATATTTAATATAAACATTGCACCCGTGCGAAGCCGGGGCGGGTCGCTAGTTATCAATAAATAAAAAGCTACTGGGCTGTGGAGGTCATAATTATAGACAGTCGCTCCACATAAAACGCTACACTCAGCTGCGGTTAGACTGAACTCCGAACCCAACATCCAACATATTCTAAACAAAACTAGCAATTTGGGTATTTCAAGATTAGATTAGATTATAGAGCACCGCGACCCGCGCTTAGGAGTCTCGTCGGTGCGCATGTTTGTGTGCCGTTTCGAGCGTTTGTAAGTAGTTTCCGTACTGTCCATATTTTTATACTGTGACTATGCTAACAATGCTTGTGTCTGGAGTATTATTAGGCTATTGACGCTTAAATTAGGAAAAGGCTAAACAGATGATGACTAAAGACTAACAAAGTATACGAACGTGTTCGAATGCGAAATACCAAAGCATGCTCTTGCTATATAATATGGGTCACCCATTTACTGACCTGGAGAATCTACCAGAGCAGTGCAAAAGTAAAACAATCAAATCAAATCAGACAACCAGTTCTTCACAATGAGCAGTTTTAGGCTTTAGATATGTGTAATGTACTACGTTTTACATTGACGACAATAGTAGATTGGGAAATGACTGGCACTAAAGCATCTTATCAAAGATCACCCTTTGTACAAGCCCATAAACACGATAAAGCCGTATATTGATGGATTATGATAAAAACAAGTACCTACTGCGTTTTCAAATAAAATACTGTTCTTTTTTTACAGCTACCTATAACTTATAAGCAATAGAGCATTCTTCCACGTACAAAAACTCATTATGATGCCGTGCATATGATTCTGATTTTTTTTTGGAGAACCCAACGAACTTTATTGGCTTCACATTTAGAGGAAAATGAAGCTATATTTCTATATCAAATTCAAAAATATATTATATATTTCACATATTTAGGCCTACATGGGCAGTTCGGCACATATAAAATGTCAGAGGCTAGTGCACATTAACATAAGAATAACATGAATATAACAAAGACAAAATAATTATACATTAATAACTATATTTATCGCCAAGAGGCGGTCAAGGCTGCAGGATTGGTTTATAAAATACGTGACGTGATGTTTAAGAGGATTTTTTTTGGGAAATTGTAGTAACACTTATTTATGTCTGAACCTAATATATCTTATTACAGACCTCCATACAGGAGCTCTTATATTCGCTTCGAAAACATGGCTGAATGCTTGTAACCTCATAGCGTATTGACGCCTAAACACGTTTGGATGAAAATTAGCACAAGGGTAGACTATGTCCTGTTACACTTTTTATTCCAGCAGTATATTCCCTTGGTATTATTTTGAATATTTTTAACGCGGACAAAGTCGTTGTAGTAAGTAACTAATAGACGACTTACCTCATCAAATACTTTAAGCGAATACGTGTTGTCATCATCCATAAAATACACGACACCTCCTTTGTTGTCAACCTTCTGCAAATGACCTTTAAGCCAATCTAAAGCCAGATTCCGTTGCTCCACACCACTTGCCTGAAATATTTACACAAACCCATTAGAAATTCGAACAATTAATAAATATTTCCACAAATTTTGTTAGTCATGAATTCTACATTCCTTTCAGTTAGGTATTCGTCAATCAATTAGAAACAAACATCCCTTTTCTAGTTCTAAATACGACACACGAAGAGTAAAACATGAAATAGTTCATAAAAGACAGATTATCAACTAACTTTATCATCAGCTATGATTTCTATCAATAACACAACTGAATACTGTATTGAACCACCATTAAAAAAAAGAAAAGCCATTTAATTCTAAGATTATTTAGGTAAAGAAAGAGGTTCCCAACGTTTTAATAGAATTTTAAACTTAGGTATAGGACGTTTTGATTGGGGTGGAAGTACCGAGGATTATGAACAAATAAGCTGTCCAACACATCTTTATTGGTATCACTAGTTAAAATTATAGCAGAGCTGCTTATTTCAAGATAATTAATTAATTATCTTTTCAAAGTTTCACTTTTTCATATTCATTAACTATCACCCCATAAAATATCGTCAACGAATTAAGTCACACTTTGTATTTACCCCGACAAAACATTTAATTCCACCTCTATGATTATGACTTTATAAAAAAGAAATGTGTCGAATATGTCCGTAAACTTTTTTATTTATACTTTTGCTATCTTTGACCTGAAGAGGGTTCGAGGCAATCACTGATTTTTTAAATTCAGAATTAGCTCACTTGACCTCGATCTCGCCTGATGGCAAGCGATAGATGAGGTCTAAGATGGAACGAGCGAGCCCAGAAGATGCCTGTAAATAAGTCTTTAATCCACCTTTGGTTTAGTCATATATTAAGTTTTAAGAAGCTCTGTGTGCCAACAATGAATTCATTGAAAGTATGATCCCGTAACATATAATTATGGTGTATATTCTATAAACCAAATCACTACGAAACATCATCTGCCTAGCCATTCCACAACTATAAATTTTATTGCAGTCAGCTGCCACTCTAACGAGGAGCAGCTGAATACTAATATTTTTATGAAGCGACTCTATCCGACTTCTACGACCCTGTTACTGGGTAAAACACAAAAGCCCGTGGCAAGACTGGTTTTCAGAGTTGAGGGCTTCTAACTACACCTGACGACTGAAAATTCGGCATCTTAAGGGAGATTCGAATGTGTAATATATTGCGTTGTTGGTATCTCTTTCAACACTACGAAGTCAGAAAAGGATTGTGTAAAAGACAGTAATTTACCCGCCATATACACTGCGAGACTAGCACATCTTGCGAACTACGTATTTTAGTAATCTGTGGTATAGGTACTCTAAAGTCCAATCACCTATGCTACCGATGAAAGACGAATGCCCGTTTTCACTAAAACTAGGAAATATTTAATTAATCGCTTAAAGATGTTTGCCGTAAACGCATAAAAATGTTTGCTTTGTTGGAATTTAAACTTTAGGCGGGGAGCCGAGCATTGAAATAGTGAAATAAAAAATTTTACCAAAAAATTAAACCAACTCGGTCGGTGCCAAAAACGAAAATACAAAACTAAAGACACCGACTACCGAAATTAAAGTTATTTTTCACTTTGCAGTGTTTTTTGGGAGTCGGTTTAATTTTTTGGTAAAAAGTTTTTATTTACTACGATTACGATAAATGATACGATTTGTGTAAATGAGCACTTATTCAAGTATTCACTCAGTAGTTGCCTTTTTTTATCTGGTTGGTAAATCATCGAATGACTTCTCCCGCTCCGGGTGGAGCGGAAGGGAGTGTCAGACTTCTACTGACTAAAAACAACGACAACAAAGTATCTCGTTAGAACTCCGTCTCTATTGCTGACAGCTCTTTGAGGCGCGCGTGGAACACAACGCGACGCCGACTAGGGCCTGGTCCTTACCGGACAGTGAGCTAACCCTGCTCGCTGTCCGCAAGCCCGCGCCTACGGTGGCCGGAGATCGGCACGCGATCCCCGATGCCCGGGGGATCTCCCGCGGCGGCGGGCGTGAGGAAGAGAGATGCCTCTCCCTTGCGCGTTCGGCCTCCTCCTTTGCTAGCATGACTGCTTCGAAGAAGGAGGCGACTGCATCCCATTCCCTCTCGCTCCACACCATGGTCTCAACCAGGGCCGGGCGCGAGAGGTCACCGTCGCCGATCGCCTCCACGAGGACACGGCGGTGCTCCGCCCAAGCAGGGCACACCACGATCGTGTGCTCCACCGTGTCCTCCGGGTGGTCCATACAATGACGACACCCGCCCTGGTCTCGTCATTGTGAGCGTGGGTGTCCTCCCACTGTATCCAAAACAGGTACCTCACGAAAGAGCCATGTCCGGTTAGCACCTGCATCAGGCGAAAGGTGAGGACGCTGTGGCTCAAGCCACTCCTCAAAGAGGGGACTTACCGCCGCGATTGCGGAGTGCCCAACTCAGTAGATACTTAGGACTAAATGCCTTGATGTATAGAGTGCTATTGCAATTAATGTGCATAAGTGACCACTTATGCACAATAAATGTACTATCACTCTATAGGACGGGGGGTCCCTTCCGTATACAATGTTATTACAGAATTACATGATTTATAATACGTTGTTTATTTCCTTATATAAGAAAATTCACATAAAATAATAAAAAATATGGGTATGGAAAACAGAAGATATTAGTATTATTGAATTTTGACTAAGAATGCCTAATAATAATATCGAAAGAAAACTACTAATACAGGGTATTTCAGAAGAAATGTATAGCATTGTATTTCAAATACAGATGTTCACGCTAAAAAAAAACACGGACTTCTGAAACAGCCTGTATTTTGATAGAACAGTTAAAAAACATAAATTCCGAATAGAAGCCAATTGTTATTCTCAAACGGATCATTAAGTACAGATCAACTTGCAAATCATTTAGTGATGAGATCATGATTTTAAATTACAATGAGTGTAATGCTTTGAGCATTGATGCTATACTATTACTGTAAGGTATTATACAAACACTGTGTTTACAATAAAAGTGGATTTATGGATTTAATACAAAACTTTTTTTTTAGAGTTGCTACTTTTTTTTGTATATTACCTTTGATATGAAAGCACCCATAGGAAAAACTTAGCTAAAAGGGTTTTTCAGAAGTCATTGTTATATTTAACTGTAATTGATATCTTAACATAATACTAAAAGTTCAATAAAAATAATTACAGCGTGAGTATGGCACCAAATCAAATAATTAATTGAGTAAAATTTATGCAAAAACTGCATCAATACGCTTGAAGCATCAGCATTATTTTTAAATATGACCATGCTGTTCTTAAACACCCTGTATAATATAAGAAAAATTATGTAAGTATATAAATATACAGGTATAAAGAAAATTATGCAGAACTTAGATGGGCAACTGCAATAGGTAAAAAAACTATAATAGTTGAATATTTGGATATGTTCAGCATTTTCTAAGCTGGCCTCAATAATTCTTGTACAAAAAAAGAACAAAAACAAAAAGTAAAACAGTCCACATAAAATAGCAGTACAGTTTAAAAAATCCCGTCTTTCTAGTAGCTGCCATTCTGATTTCCACAACCCAGTAACAACAACTCACGTTTCTGTGCTGTTCCTAAAGATAAGAATATATAAAAAAAACTGATTTCACCACTGACATAATATGATATGACTAATTTATAAACGATTTAAGTGATTTGACCTCATGTGGCATGAAGGCTTGGTCACGAAAGAATATAGCCACAATAATGAAATCCCACTCAGGATACAAGAAACCACACTCCCATACACACAACAATATAATTACAGGCCATGGGCACATATCATTGATGCTTTTATGTTATACTATACAAACCCCAGTTTCTGAATCAGAATTAAAGAAACTTGACTCTATTTGTCAAACTCTTCTTAAGCCAGAAACCTGTGAGTTGCAGCAAAGAATGGTTTGACACATTCTGAATTTGAAAATATACAATTCAGAAACTGGCCCTTTGTCACATACAACTGTACTCACTAATGTTCTGATTGGCCCTGGTTTCAACACTAGGGGCAAAGGCTGTAAAAGGATAAATGAGTTACATACAAAATGTTTTAATTGGGAGAAAAAAAACAAGTTGCCGTTAGGTATTATCAGCTATGTTAATGTTTGGTTTTCCTGTGATAAGTCAATAGAAAAACAATGGTTTTTAATAACTATTGTTTAATAATTTGTTTTAATTAATTATAAAAAAGGTGCGCCTTTTTCATAGTTAATTTTTATAGTTCAATTAATTTAAAATAGAAACAACATTAATTATTATTATAGCAATCTAAGGGTTGAAGAACAACTAAATAAATTGCAAGTCTAACTACACAGTTAAAAATACAGGTCCCCTTAATAATTTCGAGCAGACATACACAATACCAAGATGTGTTGTATGCGCTTGTTTTAAACAAACATATATTGATATCCATGACCTGAAATGTTGATTAAAATATAAGAAAAAAGTAAAAACAATGTCTTCATGTCTATGGTGACTTTACTGGCAGAAAAGGAATGTAAGTACAGAATGATGACATAGAATGACCAAGGCCCTCCTATACCTAGGGTTTGACAAGTTGGAAAAATAGAACCCTTGAAACTTTTAAAATCTATGAATAATGAGACTTAATTTTTTACATATCTCTGGCCCCATCTAGCTTAACTTAAAACACAAAAAAAATATGTGTAAAAGTGTTATTTAGTATAACCAATTTACAAAATAAATACTTCATTTCATCTCTGCAGAAAACCTGGATTAATAGAGCAAATAAACAGATTAAAATTGACAGCACTGGAAACTGCAGTAAACTGAAACTTAGTAGTCCTTTTTTTTAAATGAATGTAGGAAATGTTTAATTTAGGAACAAAAAAATGTGTTCAATTTGAGCTGATTTCATCTGTATTAACCTCAGCATTCACTTCTAAATTGACATATCGCTGGTTTGCGAGAATATCGACATAACTCGAAATGCTGTCCAATTTAAATAGATACTTGTGTGAAATAATCATAAACTTAAGTATAACATCATGAACTGAGACACAATGCCAATTTTGCACCAAAGTTCATCAGAAAGAAACAGTGTTATTATTTGAGACAAACACTATATTTTATTTGCATAAAACATAGAATATAAATATGGAATCCAACATGATTTGCTTTAAACTTAAGCATGCAAAGCTCCTCTGTGAGAGAAACTAGCCCAGTCTCTGATGAATGTCGGTGCAAAACTGGCATTGTCTCAGTTCACGATGTTATACTTAAATTTATGATTATTTCACACAAGTATCTAGTTAAATTGGACAGCATTTCGAGTTATGTCAATATTCCCGCAAACAGGCGATATTTCTTCTTAATTGCTGCTTACAAAATAAATGGTCCAATACTTAAACGCTTTACCACAAATGATTTATACATACCGTGGATGCTTTGGTTTTATGTGTTTTGATATTAAGATGAGTGTATTTTAAATTGGATTCTTTGAGCAAGTTCGCTACTAAGTTTGTCTTCTCAATGGAGTCCTCAATCACAACCCAGTGGAAGTTCTTCACATGCATCAGAGTTTGTGATAACCTGGAAAAAGGAAAATAAATTAATAATTGAATCTTTATGTTGGAAAAAACTAAAATAGAAAGAGGATGACCAAATTGCTGATGTTATGGTCGGCTTGACTTGTGTAGTATTAAAAGATTTTATCTAGGACTAGCAGTTGTGTGGAGCTTCACTCCCATGGACTTTATCAAGATAATATCATAACCCACCTTTTTCACAGCCGGATAAAAATAGCCTATAACCTTCCTCAAGCTACAAGCTACTTCCATACCAAATTTCATCTAAATCCACCCAGTACTTTTGAAGATTAGCATGTTCAAACAAACTTTTCCACTTTATAATATAAGTATAGATAATAGAAATTAAAGTATGAGTATAAAAAAAAAAGTTCAAGACGAATTGAGAACCTCCTTTTTTTGAAGTCGGTAAAAACAAAAATCAAGCTGCTTAATACACCTTGCAATAAATTAAAGGGTTATATACTAAGTATCTGACAAATATTTCTATTGAAGAAATACAAAAAACACTTCTTACTACTTGAATAATTATATTGTGATTATATATTTTTTTTAACAGAAAATGTTCTATTTTAGAATTACATAGTTATGTAGTAAATAACTTATTAAGTAATAATAGCATTATGTAGAGCCCGGACAGATTTACCTAATGGTGAGAGGGAGATGCAAAAACAAGACATGTTTTGAGTATCTAGGTAGATGTATTTATTTATTTTGGTATTATGATGAACAAACTGTATAACAATATCAAAGAAACCTTTTGTTTTATTTACTTAAGTACTTATAATAATGTAGATTAATATAAAATTTATAAATGTCCCTTATCAGAAACCAAATCGAATTTGGTTTTTTAACATCAAATATGTATATAATATTCATCATATTCCTACTTAAATAAGGTACTTATAATATATTAATTTTTTACTATATGTATGACTGTATTATTTTTCACAAAATAAGTACCTATGTTAGGGTTTACCTACAGTACCTAATTATTCAGTAGACAATATTCCCCGAATCGGAGAGTGCGTGAGCAATTAATTACTAACTTAAAGCACTGATTTCTTTGAAATCCGCAAAGCTCATGAGTACGTTCTTTCCGTTATCTATTGCACGTTTTCAAGGTACTTATTGTGTAAACTCATCAATTAACCAATTAAAATAATTGTCGGCTTACGAAGAGTAGGTATTGCCAAACATTTTTGCAAACAAATGAGGTAAGACAAACTATAAATCAAGGGCAGAAGAATCACGATAAACAATTCTTACCTTGTAAGATCTGCCTTCTGTGCAAGTCTCATGTACGTCGGAGTAATCCCGTAAATCACTGGGAGATATGAACTCACTTCTGCATTAAACTGACATTGAAAAACGGGCCTTGTATTAAATAAAAACAATATAACGAAAATCAACATCCCGATTGCTAGATATTGCTTCTTGATGTTTACAAAAGGCATCTTATTGTCGATCACTTTTCGTTCAATTATTTTTTACGAACACTTCGCACACTCCTTTCACAGTCGATAATGCATTATTGTACAGTTCAATTTACAATATATTGTAAAATAAATCGTAACTCGAGTCCGCTGATGCGGCCGATTCGCCGTCGACGAATTAGAGATGTGTAAGTACTGTGAGTAATGCATGACATGTCATATGACATGACAGCGTACTATAACAGTACCTATTACCCGATAAAATGAAGCATGGCACATGACATTAAAACATGGCATGGCAACGGCGACACGACATAGTGCGCGGCCGGGCGGCGCGGCGGCGTTCTGTCATTTTCGATTCGAGTGTCTTCGGTCAGCATCGTAAAAGTTCGAGTAATTGTGCGAGCGAGCAGTGTGTGTCTCGGACACGTTTTCTCTCACAGTTTAGAAAGTTTTATGTAAAAGTTAGAACAGTACCTATTGCGTGCTAAATAAGGTTTAATTTCTTTAGCACAGCATAAATTTTGCGCGCTTTTTTTCGTTTGTTTATAAGCACAGTAAATAACACATCATCCATTTGTTTACGCGGTCAAAGTTATCCGTTGGATAAAATTGATTGAAGTTTTTTTGTATTCTTCTTTCACATACCTACTACCTATTATATAAATAGTATTTGTGTGTTTGTAAAAAGACTTTTAATGTGTTAAACTGTAAATATATTGTATAAATATAAACAATACTGCCGGTGTGAACAAATCATTGTACAAAAACAATCATTGTACATAGTTGATTTTTAAATACGCCAATATTTAAGGTCGTTCTTACAATCATCCATTTGTGGTCCTTGAATATTGCCCGTCCTAAGCCTGGAAACCCTTTTTTATTTGTAGATAACATGTTTTAATTAACTTCTAATTAAGGCTAAGTATGAAGGGAAATCAACTTTATCAAATATTAAACCTAAGTATATTGCGTACCTACATTACGGCGGTGCTATAGCTATGAAATAAGAATAAAAGTATTACATTACACCTAAACATTCAGTACAATTAGGTACAAGTACGTGATTGTACTGAACAAAGTACTGAATGCCGCCCGCTACGTAATAGCGGGCCGTTCGAATAGCGCGTCATAACGTCATGTTAAGTACTGAGTACTGCTAAAATGCCATATTACGCGGTACGAAATGTCATGCCATATGGCATTACTTTTTAACGTACTGTTTTTCGCATGTCTACGACGAATGACAGATTGATTTGACACCAGGGTTGCCAACCGCAAAAGAAAATCCCTCGTACATTATGCAGCTAAAAATCTCGTATTTTGACTTTCAAACCTCGTACATTTAGGTATTATGCATGCAAAACGTGCTAAAACCAAAATTAAGGCATATTGAACTACTGGATTTAGGACTTATTACTCGAAATAAACTATTGCAAGTTTCCTACTAAATAAAACATGACTTGTGTTGTATTTCAAAAAATCTTTATTATTAATCAATCAATCAAGTAAAATCACAAAAAAAACTAAATGTGCCTGTATTATTATGAAAATTGGCAAGGTTTGTAACTTAGTTTACATCTCCTCTCCAAATATTAGTCAGGAACATCCTCACTGTCATCGTTTTTTTCTGCCGTATATTTTATCTATTGTCATGCGGCTTACGGCTATACATTCCTTTTGTGGGTTCAAAATTGACGCAGTTTCCAGTACGAGTTGAACCTTTTGCACTCTCTGTAGCAAGAAGTGTGCCTTTCACTGTTTCCACTGTTAGCCGGTTTCTTATCTCTGTCTTTATTAAAATGACTTTACTATTGTAAAATGGTGATGCAAAATGTTCGTATGGCCATATTATCAAAATCTCGTACATGATTGTACGAGGTTGATAGTGTCCTCGTACCTCGTACGGAAGACCACTTATCTCGTATTTGTACGAGGAACCTCGTACATTTGGCAACCCTGTTTGACGCTTTCATTCAAAGATATTTTACGTTTTACATGCCATGCCATGTTTTACATGTCAGAACCGAAAGTAAATAGCATAAAGTGGATCTGTTGTCTCTTTCTGCCTAAAGTAAATACATACTTCCAGAAAAAAGAGAAAAGTTTCACAGCAGTGCGGATGAGAGGATGAATTTAAAAAAAAATGTATACTGTCAGAATTGTTGAATATTTTTACAAATTTTAAATAATAAAATAATATTTTAGGAATACGTTTTATTATAATTACTACAACATTAAATTAAAATAAGTTTCAATGCAAGGCGCTGCTAGTGTCATCTGTTAAGTTTTAGTAAAACTACGAAGAAAGAAGTTCATGTAATATTTTAACAGATGGCAGAATTCACTGAAATGTTTCCTCCTTTTGCAGTCATATATTTTAATTTTTAACCGACTTCAAAAAAAGAAGGTTCTCAGTTCGTCGGAATCTTTTTAAGTGATGATAATGATGGGTATGGCTTAACAACAATATTATGCGCAAACAATAATAAACCTCTTAAAAGTACTCAAGTACGTGGGAAGGTACTTGTCTAAAAAACTACCTCCATGCCTCATAGGAGAAATATTTAGTAGCTCAAGTTACCCTGGTATTACCCACATACCTGCCAAGCTGTGTTAGAATGGACTGGATAGCGAAGAGCAGAAATATTCAGACAGCATTATTCTTATTATGCGACCTGCAACGTTATAATCACGCGGATAAGGGCTGAACACTGTACGGCAAACCAGGTTGCGTCGACAAAGGGCGCTTTTCGGTTTTGTGGTGTGGTGGTTTTTGACAAACGGGATGAGCATTACTCCAAATGTGTGCCTACTGTGAAGAATTGAACACAATGATGGACAAGCTCGCACGTCTCCAACCAGCTTTGGTCAACAAAGCTGGTTGGAGACGTGCAGCTTCTCGCTGGGCTCGACTGGTTCTACATGACAACGCGCGACCTCATACTGCGCAGCAGACGATCTCCAAGTTACAAGAGCTAGGGTTGGAAGTTCTCCGCCATCTGCCATAGGCAGGTACTCGCCAGACAGAATTTGGATAATTGTTTGGCAGGCAAAAATTTAATACCAGAGAGGCGGTACAAAATGCCTTTGAAGAATTTGTTGCCTTCCGTCCAGCTGATAACTTTAAGGCCCTTCTTAAAGAAATCAGCTGGACGGAAGGCAAAATCAATAAGCTACCACTGCGTTAGCAAAGATGTATCGGTTGTTGGGTAGATACTTAGAATAATAGAAACAAAAAATATAGAAAAAAAATACGTCAACTTATTTTATGAAAAAACGGCAATGTCATAGGCAAATACTCTTAGACTACTCACTCTCAAGTTAGTTAAAGCTATAAAATAATATAGTAGGGTAAGCACCCCTTCTGTCCATGCGCGCCAAAGCGGGGTCAAGCTTTGGTTTCCTAGGATAGCGGTGCCGTCAAATAGCGGCCGTAATACAGCGGTGAATGACGTCACTAGAACGTTGTCTATGTAAACAAAATGGCGCGGTTTCCTAGAGAGCGGTAACCAAGCGGTAACTGACACCGTATCGTCAAAAAGCGGTGCCGCCATTTGCATGACGGCCGTCTTGTCGGTGTCAGATGGTTTCGTGAACGTTTCCAAAGAGAATGTAATACACTAGATAGCGATGAAGCAGAACGTGTGATAAAACGGCAGTGGAACTTTCCACATGTCGTCACCGTAAAGACGGCCGTCTTTTTGCGTCCGTAATATTACGGCCACTATATGACGGCACCGCTTTCCTAGGAAAACAAAGCTTAACTCATGCTTGGCTCCGCAGATTTGGCGACCAGCCGCAGCCGCTCCACCTCGTACGGTTCCCGCGCTTCGTCACAGCGGGCGAGGGCCGCTCTTCCTCCTCGTCTCCGGTTTTTTATAATTATACACACAATTATACACTAGGGGTAGGTAGGGCAGACAAGACCACGTGAAAAGTGGGGTAGGTAGACTGATTCGGTTTTGGTTATTTTTCAGATATTCATATAGTGAGAACAAAACACTACGAATTTATTTACTGTTGAAATGAAATATTTATTGTTTTGTAAATTGGTTATAAATGACACGTAATTTTTTTGCGTTTTAAATTAAGCTAGATGAGGCGTCTTTCCTAACTACTATGAGAAGAAACATCGAAAGAAACTCAGAGGTTAATGTCTCTTTTAAAGTCCATAAAATTCGTATTGGTCAAATTTATATAGGTATGAGAAGCATGTAGGTTCATGTCTGTGGTGCTCTTTTGAGGAAAGACGCTAACAGATTTGAGCGGACCTGTCCAGACAGTTTTTGTCAGTTATCGTGTAGCTTAACTTCGAACTTAAGGATCTCAACGATTTGACGAAAAACACCAAGTAAGGACATTTGGGTAGGCCACTCAAGTAGGTACTCAAACTGTCAGACATAATTAAATATATTACAGTGAAAATAACAGAAAGAAGAAATTGTCACAAGATTGTTTGAGGGACCTTGGTGTCACAAGTTTCAGTGGAATACAAGTTTCGGCATAGTTCAGGCCCCCTCCTCTCACAAATAAAATATAGTTTATGTTTGTATATGTTCAAAAAACAAATCTTCTTACATATTCCTCACATTCACAATAATAAAATATAAAAAGAACAAAAAATTAATGAGTACCTACTCGTATATGCAATACTTTAGAAAGCAAATATTTAAGTAATTTAATTAGCAAAATGTCAAAGTTTATCAAAAGCCATCATTGGAGCAGCTTTTGTAATAAATTAACATTAGTCACCACAAATAATGACAGATTTGCTTGAGTCACAATATTATGCAAAACTTCATCACTTACTTTCAAAACAATCATACATTCCTGAAAATGGCCCATGTGGGGTTGGTATGGTGGCTATACACTTAATATTATAAACTGCTCCAATTCAATACATGCTATTTCAACAGATCATTCTACACAGTGGCTCACGATATCCATACGGTCCTTGAATTACTTAATTAATTTTAATAAGTAGGTAATAAATAACCATTATTTATTAAAAAAAAAAATTTAACAAAAAATTTAACCGACTTCCATATCAAAACACTACAAAGCCAAAAATAACTTTTAATTACGGTAGTTGGTGTTATTGGTTTTGGATTTTCTTTTTTTCACACCGCCTTCCGAAATTAGTTATTTTTGGCTTTGTAGTATTTGGATATGGAAGCCGGTTCAATTTTTTGTTAAAAAATTTTTTTTTCACGCTTTTTAGTGGGTCAGTTTGTAATTTATCTTCTTAGTTACAAAAGCTATAATGTCAACAACTTATCACCTTATACAAAATATTGCTTTTCCCGATGCATAGCCGTAAATTTTTGAGGAGTTCTCCTGATATTTGATCATCAGCTCTACATCACCATACTCGTATGTATTGCGACGAGCATAAAGTGTTCAACATCCGTACTCAAGTAATCAAATTGCAATCCACGAAATACTTATTATTGAGTAGTTTCAGTGGCCATCTGTGGTCTTCATCATCAGTCAAACTTCCCCAAATGGTACTTGTTGAAAGGTACTATAAGAAATACCCAAAACGCTATAGGTGTGCCTATAATATTTGAAGAGTTCCCTCGATTTCTCCAGGATCCCATCATCAGATCCTGATTTCGTAACAATGGGACCAACTACAAAGTATACCCTTTCAAACGCAAAAGGAATTTTCCAAATCAGTCCAGCCGTCTCCGAGTAATGAGGTAACATACATTAAAAAAAAAAGTTCATGACGAATTGAGAACCTCCTTTTTTTGAAGTCGGTTAAAAATTAAAGAGCCACAGAAATTAATCTGAAGGCTTTGAAGTCAATGTTCAATTAAGCACAGAATGAAGCCAAGAAATTAAGAAAAGATTCTACTTCTAAATCCTTGTTTTAAATTTTGATGCACCAGGTTAATACTATTTATTGATGTTGATACTTTATTTGATTCTTTTTTGCTATTTATAGACTTCATTTTTGCTAAAAATTGCCCCTGTTGTCAAAATGTCTAATTTAAATTATCAATTGTAACACTGTTTGCAACCAAGCATTTGGTTGAATTATTTAAAATGTCAAGGCATTGCTCAAAAGGAACAGCCAAGAGGCTGTAATGCTAAAAAAAATATGATAGCAATACAACTATCTGTCTTTTATAATAATTAGGAAGATAATATCTATCTACATGATATTGATCTTTTGTCAATTACAAATAATTACATAGGTAATTTTTCATATCAATCAATTGAAATACCTCTCTCCCTGTGTTTCATGACTGAAGATCGTGATCACCAATCTTCCCCCAGCAATTTGTCAGGCTATTCCATTCTGGAATACCTACATAGCTATTATATGTCAGACTATGGATTCTTTTATTAATATTATATCTAAGGTAATATCTGCTATATTGTTAAAGTTCTGTCTTCTAAAATAATTAGAAAAATAGTACCTATTTACATGATATCTATCTTTTGTTAAATAAAAACAATTACCGAGGTAATTGTTAATGTCAATCAATTGGAATATATTGCTATTGTATGTCAAATTATGCACCGTTTTATTAATATTATATCTAAGGATATTTTCTTCCTGTGGCAAACTGTTGCTATATGGAAATGTACACATTAATTTTTTCTTAGGTTCAGGTTGCTCAGAGACTTGTGATAATGGAAATAATTCTCCTTTGTTTACTCTACCCCTAATACTGTTCACAATTTTATATTTAATCTAATTTATATGCATATTTTATAGCATTTAATAATTCTTCATAGGCATCCAAATGGTTCATCATGATCCTACGCCTCCATGAGTATTCCCTCAACAAGTCTGTGGTATTAGGATCCCCTATGTTCCCTTGGACCCTTTCAACTTCCATCTCGTATATGACAACTGTCTTCCGGCAACAGATAAACCAATCTGCTATTGTTCTCGTAGAAACTACCGGACCAGCATCATATACTAATTCTTTCTTTGTTTGAAGATAAGTCAATCCCTCACTAAAAGCATACATGATTTGGAATATCAATGTGAGGGGCAACCGTGCATTTTCAAACCATGTCCCAATAGAACGGGAGACTTGTTTTTTCCGGCAGTTACTTTTTCGGCATCTAAACTTTCCAAGTTGCCCAGATTCTTTTGAGAATGTCATTGGCGAATGGTGATATGAGCAAATCTTTTGTCTTGGGATAAGTCCTCTCTCCTCAGCAAATTGAATGCACTGCTCATGTGTTCCCAATTTGCTGAAGATCTTTCTCCAGTTCCACATAGCTCTGAAACAAATAAAAAAGTGATTAAAATTTTAGATTGCTGTACAACATAATATTGTTTAACTTTGCTAATCCTAACCTAATTTAACTAAACCACTTTCAATCATTACACAATTATATACATTTTTTAACCTGACAGTTTTCAACCTTTACTAGAAAAAAAAAAAAAACAAAATAATATAAATATGTAATGTACAATATTCCAAACTTACCTTATTTCATGCGAGTGAAGTCTTCTGCCAGATGACCCAATAGGTCTGGGCATCGCAGGAGCAATGTCCTCTATCTCGTCCTCCGAAGAACTAGCGATAGCTGGTAAGCTACCACTAGAGTCAGCTGCGACTCCACTGGGACCAGCCGTATCACTGGGACCAGCACCTGGTTCGTCGAGGACCGACGACACATACGGAAGCGCAAGTGGCTCATTTGAGTCCAACACTTGCACTCGCGCAGTAGGCTCAAGCGGATCTATTGAGTCCATAACTCGCGCACTATCTGAACAAGGCACAGAAGAGGAGGCCGTGACAAGCGGCTCATCTGAGTCCAACACTTGCACATCCCTCGACTCTAAAGACACAGAAACAAAAGGCTTCGAAGACGCCATGGTAGTCAAAAACGACCTCAAAAAAGAGAATATAATACACTACGTTTTAAACAGTATATTTATAATGTACTTTGTGGTTTTAAATCACAACGGCAACGACAAACGAAAGAGGAAAGACTAAACTCAAAACTGACACCTGACAAAACTTGACAGCAGACAGACTGACACTGACGGCTACTACGGCCAGTGTGACCAGATTTAGTATTTTAATACTTTTTGAGTATATTTTAGTAAGTTTTCCAAGAGTCTATTTTTAAAGGTATATTGGCGGAAGCCAGTATTTTTGGCCTTTTGGGTAGATTTTGGAAAAAAATTATGGCAATACCATAGCCATGTCATAAAATTATTAAAAAAAAAACTGCGTACATTGATGTTCAGGGGAATTTCCGGATTTAGTCTATATTTCATTTTGGAGCAAAGATCAGTAAGTTACAGATAGGACATGACAGGTGGGCCCCCTAGAATTACAAATAGTATCGAATCATCTAGTCACAAAATGATTTTCTGTTCTGCACTTGGCTTAATCTTTGAAGGTTTGGTTTCAAACTTTCAAATTGAAACTTAGGGAAATTCCCGAATTATTGAAAGTTTCAATAATTCGGGATTTTCCCTAAGTTTATATTGTACGTGTTCGTCGTAATATAAATAGAGCGCGCGATTTCTTGTTGTCATTTTACTTCATGCTAATTCACTGTTATCTGCTACGTAATTCAGAATCCAGAAAACATGTCTAGTTTTCAGCAAAGTTATTTGGCTAAATGGGAACAAATTCTGGAGTTTTCTTCGTGGCTTTCACGTTATAAAGATCCAAACTCCAAAACGCGAAATTCCAAAGTAGATTAGCATCTATAAAACAACATGCAAGTACTGAAAAGCATAAATCGAACTTGAACATATATAAAGGACAGTCATAGGTAAGCTTAACTTGTTTTTAGTTTTTAGTAAAATTAAAATTAGTGTACCTAAAGTCGAGAAGTTCGGAGGTACCTTATTTAGTGTATGATCATAATGTATAATTTATGTTTTTACTTGTTTCCAGGTTGACACATTTTTCAAAAAGGCACCACTGAAAGACGAAGTCAAGAAAGCGAAGCTGCGTTTATGCGGTTTTCTTTCAGAACACAAAATCTCTTTTAGAGCTATGGACCATCTTAGTGACGTTCTAGTGAAATGTTTTCCTGACTCCGAAATTGCAAAAGAATTTTCCTACAAGAGAACTAAAGCAGCAGCTATTACCTATAACGTTTTAGGACCCGAATTTCAAAAAGTTATAATGAAGATATACTTCGTACTGTATCTCCGTCAGGTACCTAAACCAGTATATTCAATTGTAATCGATGAAAGTACAGATGTCACCACAATCAAAGTGTTGGCGATAGTTAATCAAATACTTCTCTGAAACCAAATGTAAAGTACAAACCAATTTCCTTGATTTAGTTGATTTATGTGGTGAGACTGCAGATCATTTATTTGATGCTTTGTCATCAAAGTTATCCGAGTTAGGTTTAGATATAAAAGACGTGATGGGGTTCGCTGCTGATACTACGAATGTGATGTTTGGTCAACACTGGCATTGTTACAAAAATTAAAGAAGTGAACCCGAAGTGCTTATTCATAAAATGTGTTTATCATTCTGCAGCATTAAGTGTTAGTTATGCTTGCAAAATACTACCTAGAAATTTAGAACAGAAAGTAAAAGAAGTATATGGATATTTTTCTCAAAGCAGCAAGCGTCAAAGAGAATTTGTTGAGTTCGAAAATTTCTCTGACACTGAAAAACATAGACTACTGCGTCATTATGATATAAGACGGCTATCGCTTCATGCTTGTGTTAATAGAATAATTGAGCAATGGAGGGCACTGCAGTTGTTTTTTCAAGACCAATATTTGAGTGATCGCATTATGTCATCAGAATTTTTGTATCATTCTTTTAATTATGATATAAACAAATTATACTTTTACTTTTTAGACTACATTTTGCCGATTGGAAACAAATTTAATATAATTTTTCAAGGCGACTACCCGTGCATTGAAAGATTATATGATGATGCTTCTAGTATGTACTTGTCGATTTTGGGTTGCTATATGAAAACTAATTATATAAAACTAGCGACCCGTCCCGGCTTCGCACGGGTACGGGCACAATGTTTATATTAAATATGCACAATGTATTTATAGTACTTAATTGGATAAGGATTAATGCTGTATTGCTTAAAATCGCTTCGTAAAATATATGCTCGTATTTCTCGTAAAAAGTAAAGGATAAAAAATAGTTGTTGTGGGTTATCTATAAGAGATAGACAGATGCCGTCGAGGACTTTTTTGTTGACCTTTTTAAGATGTACAATACTGTAGTACATTATTTTGATCTATCTCGTAGGGTTCAGCCAGCGTTTGCAAAGCAAGCGCAAAAAAATGTGTTTATTTGCGACATCACATTAGAAACCTCAAAAATTATCAGTGTTCCTCTACTATATTATGCATGTTATATACTTTAAAACCTTTCTATTGAATCATTCTTTCTATTGAAAGAAGCTGCATCAAAATCCGTTGCGTAGTTTTAAAGATTTAATCATACATAGGGACACAGACACAGGGAAGCGACTTTGCTTTATACTATGTTAAGATTAAGACGCACGGACAACGTATTTACATTAGACCCAAAATCTAGTGTGAATTATTTGTCATTGAATAATATGTACTTAGGGATTCAAGTGGGTCAAGAATTAATTAAACATAGGGGAAACATAAACATGAAAGAACAAATTGCTGATTTTTTCAGAAAGTCCCAATCTTTTTTAATTGAATTGAGCACGCAATTGAAATCACGTTTGCCTTTTGAAGATCAAATTTTTCGAGAACTGAAATTTCTTGACCCACAAACTGCTGTGAATAAAGAATTTAGTACCTAGTTTAAGAAATGTTATGGAAACTTTCCCATACGAAGTACAGCCAGAACAAATGCAGATAATTGACGAAGAATATAGAACACTCAAACTTGATCGCGAAGTAAGTAATTTATTACAATCTTCGAGTACTGCTCACCCCTTTCTTGTGAACAATTTTGGTTTGGATGGTAGCATTAAAATACAAGAATATAACTAGTTCCAGTGAATCTCTGTTATGTATACCAGTGTCGAATGCTGCATGCAAGCGCATATTTTCACAGATTAATTTAATAAAAACGGAACAAAGAAACAGATTCATAAACAAAAATGTATCTGCAATTTTAAAAACCAAACAAGGTTTAAAAGATGAAGGAGGCTGTGTGAATTTTAACCCATCAAACAGAATGTTAAAATATAATTCTAATATTTATTGCGATGATGATGATGATTAATAAATAAAAATATGTTTTGAAAATCAGTATTTTTATTGGTATATTTTCCCTGTGCAAGTTGGTATATACCAACTTGCACAGGGAAAATATACCAATCAGTATTTTTTTAACGAGCTTCGGTTTTTTTGTAAAATTTAATCTGGTCACACTGACGGGTAGGGATACTCAGTTTTTAGATACAAATAATTATATTGTAAATCAATATGCAGTGAATCGATATTTCATTTTAGAAAATCAAGTTTCGATATTTTCTGTTTTGGTAAAAACCATAAAATAGAATTATTAATAATTCGTTGAATATACCCCTAACGTCACAGTGTTGGCGGCTAAAGGATTACTTACTAGAAAACTCACAAGATAGTTGCCTTCGCCTCTCTAAATCTAAAAAATAATAAAAAGGAAGTTACGTTTGAATCTTTATCTATTTGTATTTTTGTTGATTGATATTACGTAATTAATTTTTATGAATACTTTGATTGACTGACTGTTATTATAATATTTTAATGGGACTGATGTGGTTAAATTAATAACAACATTCTTTATCTGTACTATACAGGGAGGGAGGGACATCAATGCGCAACCGCTTACCATGGATTCAGTACATGATTCTGGAACCTTTGCGTTGAAATTTTTCATCGGCTTTTTCTTAATTTTTAGGTTTTTCTGCATTTTTTTTACTGTAAACTGTATAAAAGCATTATTTCTATCTAACCCAATGAGATTTTGAACTAAAAATAGTAGATTCACTTGTTTCACTTAAAACAGCAGTTATAGTCAGGGTCCTTACACTAATAAAACTCCAACTATAATAATATAAAAGACTGTTTATTCTACTTAATAGCATGTTACATGTTCTATGGTTCTGTTATTACTCTATGGTTTTTAATATAGTCTGTAGTAACAATGTGCCAGACTGTTCAACATAAATATAAGATGTGAAATTTAACACAAGAGAGTTTATTTAATATTTAAGTATATTCCCCAAACATAAAACATGGCGCAGCCGTAAAAATAAAAATAAAAAGTTAAATGTTTACTGTGAAAGTATAAAATTTGTATCAAGATGGATAAAAATGTTAAATTACTTCCGAATTTTGATTTGCGGGCGAGTGGTGCTGCTGCGGAATGGAAAATATGGCGGACATGTTTCGATGACTATTTGGTATCGACAGGTCAAGACGAGGCGAGCGACAAAATTCGATTAGCTCTCCTACGAAATATGTTGGGTATGGAGTCAGCACGTGTACTACAAACATTGCCTATACCTGAGGGAAAGGCTGGAGACTTCAACGCTGTCTTACAGGTCATCGAAAAGTATGTAAGCCCGAGAACCAACGAAGTTTTTGAAAGGTTCAAATTTAATGATCGGAAACAAAAGGAAGGTGAAAGTTTTGACAATTTTCTCACTGACGTGAAACAGTTGTTGTTAAATTGCAATTATGGTGACACAACTAAAGAATCCATTGAAGATCAGTTGTTGAGAGATAAAATTGTTCAAGGAATCTCTGACAAGCATGTTCAGGAACAACTGCTGAGGCTGGATGGACTAACCCTGGAGAAAGCTGCAAACTTCTGTAGGACTTCAGAGCAAAGTAAGCTACAGGTTAGAGAAATGAATCCAACATGTGAGGTTGACGCAAACAAATATAAGAAGAATCCTGACTCTAAAGATAAATTTAAATGCCGACGCTGCCAAACTCTTCATGGACGTCGACAGTGCCCTGCTTTTGGGAAATCATGCAAGAAGTGTGGGTTGAAAAATCATTTTGCGGTCAGCTGTAAGGTGCGTAGTAAAGCTATTAAAGAAGTTCAGTGTGAAAGTGAAAATTCATCAGATAGTGAGAGTCAAAATGTATACTGTAATACGGTAGTGTCTCAGTGTAAAGCAGAGTCTGAGTGGTTTGAAACCATACATATTGAGAGTTTTCCAGTAAAATGTAAATTGGACACTGGTGCGGATATCAGCATAATGCCATTAAAAATATTCAATCAGATAAATGATAAAGTAAATTTAAAAATTGTAAAGACTAATATACAGTTACTATCATTTGAAGGCAGTAAAGTTTCACCTTTGGGCATGGTCAATTTATTGTGTGAGTACAAAAATGTTAAGTGTTATGAAAATTTTGTTGTTATTAATTGTCACTCCATGCTCTTGGGGTTACCAGGTTGTATTTCTTTAAATCTAGTTAAGAGGGTGCATAGTACGGAAAGTACTTCTGACTCATTTAAAGCTAAATTTATAGCAGAGCACAAAAATGTTTTTAAGGGCATCGGTAAGTTGCCAGGCACCTATAGTATTACAACGAGGAATATTACTGAACCAATATGTCATCCGCCTTCAAGGATACCTAATTGTCTACTGGATCCATTAAAGTCTGAATTGGATAGATTAGAAGGTAGAAATTCTATTGTAAAGGTTGATAATCTCAATGAAAATGCATGCATCAACCGTATTGTTTTGGTTGAAAAGCCTAACAAAAAGATAAGGCTTTGCTTAGATCCGTCTGATTTAAATAAATATATTATAAAGAAACCCAAGTCTTTGCCCACTTTAGAAGAGCTTGCTTTGAAGTTAAATGGGAAAAAATATTTTTCAGTTTTGGATCTCTCAGAAGGATTTCATCATTTAAGTTTAGATGAAAACTCTTCATGGAAGTGTGGTTTTGCTACACCCTTTGGTGTATATAGGTATCTAGTTTTACCTTATGGCTTGATGAATGCTCCTGAGTTATTCCAAGATGTACTTGAGACTCATTTTAATCATTTAAAAAATGTAGTTGTTTGGGCAGACGATATATTAATTATGGGAAATACTATAGAGGAACATGACAAAGCAATACTAAGTGTGATGAGTAAGGCTAAAGAAATAGGAATTGTATTTAATGAGAAAAAGTTTCAATTTAGGCAACGGGAAGTCAAATATGTAGGTCAAATTTTTAATGAAAATGGTATGTCTATTGATAAATCTAGAGTTGAGTCATTGATAAAGCTAAAAACACCAACTAATAAGGATGAGTTAATGAGAATCATTGGTTCATTTAATTATGTCAGACGTTATGTGCCAGAGATGGCAGAGCTGATGTCTCCTTTGTGTAAATTGTTAAAGAAAGAGGTAGAGTTTTTGTGGTTACCTATACATGATAAAGTTTTTGCTGAATTGAAAGAGAAAATTTGTCAAACTCCGGCACTGTGTCCCTTTGATTCGGAAAAATAATTTTGCAATGTGATGCATCAAGCAAAGGTTTAGGTTGTTGTTTATTTCAGCCAGATGATTCTGGTAAGTTAAAATTAGTAGCTTGTGTTTCAAGAACCATGAATAATTCCGAATTAAACTATGGACAAACTGAAAAAGAGTTACTTGCTGTTTGTTTCGGTGTAAAAAAATATCACAAATACATTTATGGTTCAGATGTTGATGTACAAACAGATCATAAACCCATTGTATCTATCATGGGTAAACAGATAAGTAAGATTGGTTCTCCTAGACTGAAAAGGTTAAGGTTAAAATTGTTAATGTATAAATTAAATGTATACTATGTCCCAGGTAAATATGTGCACTTTGCAGACATGTTATCTAGAAATAGCTTAGCTGTCACTGAGCAAGACAAAGAAATGCTGCAGATGGTACACACTGTTTCAAAACATTTGCCTATGTCTGATGAAAGAAAAACTATTTTCCGTAAAGAGACAAGTAATGATTCAATCCTCTCCAAAATATGTAATTATTACTATCATGGATGGCCTCAGAAATTATGTAAAACATTACTACATTTTTCCAAATTTAAAGATCAGCTATTTGTACAGGATGGATTGTTATTTCTTGGCAATAGGATTGTAGTGCCTAGTTCACTATGTATGTATGTCATAGAATTAGTGCATGAAGGACATCTGGGAATGAACAAGTGTATTGCTAAAGCACGTCAATTGTTTTATTGGCCAAATTTATCCTTGGATATACAGAATTTTATATTGAAATGTCGTACTTGTGAAAAGTTTAGACCTGCTAATGTACATGAACCTTTAATGCCACATTCAATACCTAAATACAGATATTATAAAGTAGGAATGGATATTATGGAATATGCAGGCAAGGCTTATCTTGTACTTATTGATTATTTGTCCCATTGGTTAGAGATAAGACCTTTAAAGGATAAGACTTCAAAATCTGTTATAAACGCATGTCAAGATGTTTTTACTCATTTGGGTTTTCCATGTTTAATTATAGCTGATAATAACCCCTTTAAATCACAAGAGTGTCTTAACTATTATAAAAAGAAAGATATAACTATTGTAGCAAGTAGTCCTCATTATCCTAGAAGCAATGGTTTGGCTGAGAAAGCTGTCAATATAAGTAAAAATGTAGTAAAAAAAGCTTTAGAGGATGGCAAGGATTACCGTGACTATCTTTTTAATTACAATAATAGCAATTTGTCTGGTTTATCTGTGACTCCTTCACAAATTTTAAATAGCAGAAATTTGAGATCTAATATTCCAGTATCTTCAACATATTTAGAGCCTAAAATTATACCAAATATTCATAAATTATTAACTGTAAAACAGAAGATTACTAAGTATCAACATGACAAACGCTCAAAAAATAAGGAAACTGTGTTTAAACCGGGGGATAACATTGTATACAGAACGGATAAAGATAAATATTGGAAAAAGGGAAAAGTTTTAAAAAAATGTAAAGAACCAAGATCCTATTTGATAGTAGATGATAGCAACTCAAAAATATTTAGACGTAATAGCCATCACCTTAGAAAGTCTTTTACTAATAGTCAACAAATTATAAGAAGTGATTTTTTGCCTTGTTTAGATAACAATGATGTACCAGAAGTGTTACCCACAAATTCTCACACTCAGGATATGTCTCAAGAGAATATTGGTAACATTCCTGATAGCATCCCTGATAATGTATACTATAGAACCCGTAGTGGTCGTAATGTCAAACCCAGGTCAAGATTAGATCTTTAATATTAAGAATTTTAATTTGTAATTGTTAATTGGTTTTAAACTCAATTGTATTAATTCTAAAAGGGGAGGTGTTCTATGGTTCTGTTATTACTCTATGGTTTTTAATATAGTCTGTAGTAACAATGTGCCAGACTGTTCAACATAAATATAAGATGTGAAATTTAACACAAGAGAGTTTATTTAATATTTAAGTATATTCCCCAAACATAAAACATTACACATAGGATAATTAGTTACAATAAGATACAAAAGTTACAAAAGGATTCAAAAGGATTCTACACGAGAGGCGCGGGTGTCGAACGAATGTGTGTCGCGCAAGCGATAATGGATATTTTTTCTCTTTTTAAAATGGCGGCCGGAACGTGAACAGCTCAGCGACTGGTATAGCGCTGCATCTTACTATTCACGCAATCGAGCTGGTATACTACGCGTTATAGAGGAGCACGATTGTTTTCGCGCTATATCCTTCCCCTTCAAGACAGCAGAAGGCTCTGGAGCTGGATTGGCAACCGGTGTCTTACGGAGTCTTTCCCTCTTCCTACTATAATTGGGTTCTGCTGTCGTCAGTAACCTACTGGCATACACAATGGGTTGCTCAGTCTTCGGATTAGGACCTTGCACGAGTACTGCCCCCAAAGCAAAGGTACTAGCGTCATAGCGTCTGTGCGTAAAGTAAAAGGTTGGCCGAAGTCTGGCTGACGCAGGATTGGACTTTTGGTGAGTCTACGCTTGAGCTTGTTAATGGCGAAAACTTCCTTTTCACCCCATTTCCAAGCTCTATTTTTCTTGGTCAGGTCTGTCAATTTTGTGGTTGGGCGATTTCCGAGAACCGTGGGATAAACTTTCGAAACCAGGAACAAGTTTGTAAGAAACTTTGAAGTTCCTTCACATTATTAGGGGGTATCATCTCCACGATAGTTTGTACCTTCGTTGGATCAGGTTCAATACCTTCAAACGTTAATAGGTGTCCTAAATATGTGACCCTGTCTCTGGCAAAGGCGCACTTCTCGCGGTTTGCTTTCAGATTAAATTGACGTAGACGATGAAAGACTAGGCGTAGATCTTGTAAATGTGAATCTAGGTTCTCTGAAATTACTAAAATCTCATCTAAATATGCTACAACCGTCACATCTTTTAATCCAGACCAAAAACGTTCTATCAGGCGCTGGAAAGTTGAAGGAAAGTTCTTTAAGCCAAAGGGCATACGTTTAAATTGAAAGGCGCCAAATGGTGTGATAAATGCTGTCTTGTGTCGGTCCTCTGAGGCTACTTGCACCTGCCAGTAACCAGATTTTAAATCAATAGTGAACATCACACAATTGCTTTTCGTGGAAGATAAAGATATCGTCGATTAATGGTAACGGATACTTATCCGTACGCGTCACAGCGTTTCACTTCCTATAATCAACCCAAAATCTGGTCTCACCATTTTTCTTGGGCAATAAAACGACCGGGGAAGGCCATTCTGACTCAGTTTCTTCAATTACCTCCAGTTGTAACATTTTGTCGATTTTCGTTCTTATTTTCTCCTTCTTAGCGGGAGTCAGTCGATACGGAGGGGCAGCGATGGGCATGGAGTTACCCGTACCTATCCTGTGCAAGGCAAACGGCGTAGGTCCTCCCCTGCACTGAAAATATCAGCGTTATCTACTAACAGGTCAGCCAATTTCATCCTATCGGCTGGTATGTGAGATGGTAGGAGAATACCCTCGTAATTGCAGAGGCCGACCGAGGAACTGACCACAATTCGCTCATTGCGTTCAAACTGCAGCTCATAAAAACCTGTAGCGGGTAAAGAAAAACGATTATTTTCGAAATCGAGTATCATGCCAGCGTCCTCTATGAAGTTCATACCCAATAAGGAATCGGTTGCACCGGGCAAGACCATAAAAATAGTATTAAATTCGACTGCCTTGGTGGCTTCCGTCGGCAAATTTTAATTCAGTTTTGTATTTACTAAATATTTGTCCATTAGTACGCAAGTGTTTGATGAAACTATCGCTAGCTACTCACTGCTTTGCTCCTGTGTCTAATAACGCGGTACCTACTGCACCAAACACTTGTAAATGAAAAATGTTGCGCACTCGCGGATTAAGCACTTTTCCTACAGACACTGTTTGGAACGCAGCGTGATGCGCGTTTGTCTTTACATACACACATCAACACTGTCTAGAGATCAAGGATCTTCTACCTACTAACTACAAGTTCCTTGCTAGAGATATTTTGGATTTACCCAATTTACTCAAAATTTATTAAAAATAACATACAATATGCATATATTTTTATAAAGCCCATTTATCAGACTACACTCCAGAATAAAAGAAAAATATTTTTTAGTCACCCGCGTCCGTAGGAGAATACCCCTTTGCGAATCCCTACACGTGGCCCCTGGGTGGTGCTAATCAGATGACATCATACTGGTGGTAGGTTCAAACCGCAGGCTTGTGACCACCCACAGGGCAAAGACGTACCGCCAAACGTCCTAGCTGTGTTCCGGTACGATGCCCTGTGTAGCCTATCAAGGAGTTGGGTCGAAGTAGTTGGTTTACTGTTGAAACACCAATCTGGCTCGCACTAGTGCGGACGAATCGGGCGACTAGTCGCGGAGGGTAGCGGGATTCGAGGCACGGTTTGCCGCTGGCGACCGCAGGTAGTTGGGGGCCCTAGTAGTGTGCCAGCCACACATGAAAGGCTGCCCCGCCAACTGTCGAAAAATCCCGGAATGCACCATCGTGCTGGTTGGCGACCAGATGAGAGGGCCCGATGGACATTCCCGGGGGGGCTCGGGCGTCCCCGCAGGCTCCAGACTAGTCCCCCAATCGATACCATCCGTCTAGTGTGGGTGTGGGGGTTAAAAGCGTGAAGCCTCACTTCACTTCCTTCTCCTTACCTCTTCACTCTTAAATAATAAAATGGGAAAAACAGAGCAAAGTTAAACAGCGGCTGCACTCCCTCTCTCTCAAAGTGCACCTCAGTAATATCCGAGGTCGTATCTTTCATACCCAGGGTTTACCCTGGAGCACAACTTTAAACTACGTGCGGGTGTATGTATGTACGCCCGCGACGACATCTGCTATCGGCGTCTCCGGAACCTTGAGTACTCCAGGTTCTTTACGCTTTGGGCTCTGATGGACACGGGCATAGACAAAATTATTTATGCCTGTGTCTACCGCTTGCACAGCGGAGATCATGAGACAACCAGGCTCACACAGTACATCAGTGAGGCGGCAGATGTGGCCCAGCAGCGGTACCCTTCAGCTCAATTCGTGTTACTGGGGGACTTTAATGCCCATCACCAGGAGTGGCTCTTCCCATACCAGTGCACAGATCATGCTGGGCGAGAGATGCACAATCTTGTACTTGCATTAAATCTCACTCAGCTGGTCCAGGGAGTAACTAGGGTGCCGGATGTTGAGTCGCACACAGCCAATTGCTTGGACCTTCTGCTGACTACAGATCCAGACCACTACTCGGTTACGATTTCTTCACCATTAGGTAGTTCTGACCACTGTCTGTTGAAGTCTGTATCTGTCTACTCCCCACCCGATCCCAGCCTTAAAGGCACTCGGCGGGTTTGGCGATACAAGTCAGCGGATTGGGATGGCATGCGATCCTTCTTTGCATGTTATCCTTGGCAGCCTACTTGCTTCTCTTCAGCTGATCCCTCGACGTGCGTGGACGCCGTGACGGATGTTTTGCATCAGGGGATGGAGTACTACATTCCATTCTCTGACTTAACACTGTCTGGCGAAGCTCGACCATGGTTTGGCGCCAAGTGTAAACGCGCTGAAGCGCTTAAACACGCGGCATACCTGGCATGGGTCGATGCTCAAATCCGCAAAGCAAACGACGTGGGTCAGAAGAAGAGAGCCTACAATAGGGCTGCCAAGTTCACCAGAAGGACGTACGTAGAGTGCTGCGTAATCTTGACGTGAACAAAGCTAGTGGCCCCGATGGGATACCAGCAATTGTTCAGAACTTGTGCGCCTGTGAAGATATACAACCTTCATATTGTATCGATGGTCTTGTTGCTTAGCAATGTTTGTTATATCGGTCTTGTCATATATACGAAAAATATATTCCTTCTACAAAATAAAACAAAGTTTTATTTTATCGTTTAATTCTACGGCAACTTACAACAATTATAAGCTTTACAAATTATCTAAAGCTTTACATGGTAGCAGAGCGAAAAATTTAAGTAGATAATTGGAATAAAAACGAAAAGCAAGAAAAAATTCGAAATGTAAACAGGTAAAAAACTGTAAATTTACCAAAGATGTGTGGACGACTCTTGAATCCATCTATGCTAGTAAAGGTGCAGCCAGACAGGCTACACTACTAAAGCAACTAATATTAGCAAAACTAGAAGAAGGTTTAGATACACGCGAGCATTTAAAGAAATTCATGGATACCGTAAAACGGGGTTACTTTGAGAGCTGGGGTAACTTTGATGATAGCTAAACTTAGTACATTTTTTCGGATTTAAAGCGTGATTTCGAACGCAGCCTAAATTTTGTTTGTTTTGTTACCCAGATTGATAGATCGACCATATTTTGCCGAAGCTCCAACGATTTGTTATGTTCAGAAATAAATAAAATTATTTAGTAAAGTTTTGTGTTAAAAAGGCGTAAAAAATTTGGCTGAATAACTTCAGTGGCACAGGTGTAAGTATAATTGTTTGCTTTCTAATGTTTCACTATTTTAATTTAACAGTTCTTAAGCATTTAAAGTACGTTTACATTTTTGGTTTTGGTCGCCACTTTGTTTTGCAGGAATACTTTAAGTTCACCGGGGCAACTTTGATAGGATATACTTTGATAGTTATCAAATTTACCCCAGTGGTCGTGGTACCCAATCTTATAGGATTAATATACAAATTATCAATTTAACCCCGTTTTTTTCTTTTATTTTAGTCTCCTCATGGTTCGCACCTACAAAAAGACCTCGGGTACCCGCAATTATAAAAATTACACAGAGGAGGCAATGGAAGAAGCAATAGAGATAATTACTAATAACGAATTGTCTATTAATGCTTCTGCAATTCAATATAAAATTCCGTTTGGAACACTTTATAATAAATATAAAGGATTACACGGAAGAACGCCTGGTACCCAACCTGTTTTCATGCATCATGAAGAAATAGCAATCTTACGTGCTGCGGCTAGATGTGGTGATTGGGGTTTTCCACTTAATTGATCTCGAAGTAAATGTTAAGACTGATTAATGTTACTGCTAATTTCACTTTATTTTCTTACATAATAATGAAAAATATTTGGTTTATATCGGTTGTAATAATTATAATACCCATTATCTTGACCCCTTGACTCAAAGTAATCCCAAAAATATTTAAAACGAAGTTTTTTAACGAAGTGTCTTTTCGATAAATAGTTAAATGAGTGGATAATCAAAATAGCCCCATAATCAATAAAACTTTGATAACTAGGTATTATTTTTTTTTTCTAAAAAAGTATTTACAAATTCATATTTTTTGTTGCAATAATTAATTTACGTAATGAGTCTACACTACTGTTTTTTTTTTCAAACATTTTTATCGTTGAAATTGCAAGTGTGGCATCCATTTGAAACTTTTTAAAACTAATCAATGTCACCCCGTTTTACGGTACAGTTGATAAATTAAAAGATATGGATATTGATATCAACAATGATCTATTGTCAATCATGATGCTCTATAGCCTTTCTTCAGAATACGAAAATTTCAGGACTGCAATTGAATCTCAAGACTCGCTTCCAGACCATGAAAAGCTAAAGATTAAAATTATAGAAGAGAGTGATGCACGTCGTCGCGACATCCCTAGTACTAGCGTAAAGAATGACGCTGAAGAAAGTTTCTACACTTTTTGCAAGATATGTAAAAAGAAAGGCCATGACACGTCCAAATGCTGGACTAAAAATAAAAATACAGGCAAGAAGAATAATAAGAAGCCTAAGAACAGCTATACCAAAAAGGACGGTAAAGAAACAAACCTCTTCAGTAGCTACTTCATAAACGACAAAGCACGAAAATGCTGGATAGTTGACAGTGGATGTACGTCACATATGACTTTTTCGGATAAGCCTTTTATAGAGATGAAGAAAATTTCAAAGACCCTTAAACTCGCTTCTAAGGACAAAACTGCAGAGATAAAAGGGTCAGGGCCTGCAGAAATAGAAATTAAAGAAGGAAAAATTGGAATTTCTGATGCACTTTATGTACCAAGCCTGTGTGCTAATCTTCTTTCTGTTGGGAAAATGACTGATGTAGGACTCACTATTATATTCACTAAGAAGAAGGCAATAATTAATGATCACAAGCGAGGAGTACAAATGCAAGCAGTGAGAGAAGACGATGGTCTATATTATCTCCAAACCAAAAATAATAATGTTGACAGACATAGAGCCAATGCTACAGATTGTAGTAATGAGGTAGCAAAAGTAGTGGAGTCAGATGCTATTAAACAATGGCACTGTAAAATGGGACACATGAGCGAAAGGGACTTGAAGCTCGCCTTAAAGAATGAAAGCCTGATTGGGTTAGACTTCAACCATAATAGTTCTTTAGGTGAATGCGAAATATGCATAGAAGGGACATTTAGCAGAGTGCCTAGCAAGAAGAGTGACAAAAATAGTTCACGTACGAGTCAGCGTCTTGAGATCGTTGAGTGACGTCTGTGGACCACTTAAACAACCTTCACTGAATGGCAACAGGTATTTTGTAAGTTTTATTGATGACTACAGTAGGTACTGCCGAGTATACTTTATTAAAAATAAAAACGAAGTATTACAAAAATTCATAGAATACAAGGTAGAGGCAGAGAACTTCACAGGAAATAAAATTAAATGCCTACAGACCGATAACGGTACGGAATACCGAAATTTGAAGTTTGACTCATATCTGAAGCTAAATGGTATAGCAAGAAGGTTGACAGCACCATACACTCCACATCAAAATGGAATCGCTGAAAGGAAAAATAGAACCCTTATAGAAAAAGCAAGATGCATGATGTTAGAATCAAAAGCGCCTATGTGTTTATGGGCAGAAACGGTTTATACTGCAAATTACTTGTCAAACCGAAGCGTTAATCAGAGTATTGAAAATCAAACAGCATTCGAAAGATGGGTAGGTAGAAAACCCTGCGTTAATCATCTACATGTATTTGGTGCTAAAACGTTCATCCTAAAGAAAGGAAAACATGAACATAAACTTGCTTCAAAGGCAATTCCAGGTATGTTTGCTGGTTACTCGGAAGTTTCAAAAGCGTTTAGAATATACGTCCCATCGAAGAAACGCATTCTTGTTTCTAAGGATGTTCGAATTTTAAAGAAAATGTTCTATGAAGATGATAAAAATCTAATTTCTGTTCCTTTTCAAGAATTAAATGATCACAAGCGATCTAACGAGACTGACTGTGAACTGGATGAAACAGAAATATATTTAAAAGGTACTAAAAAAGAAAATGCTAGCAGACAGCAAGCAGTACAAGATAATGATATTGCAAGCTCTAACGAGGTACCTATACAAAATGAAAATAACGAGTTCTATTATGACACTCTCGGGACTGATGACGGCAGTGAAACTGCTGATCAATCAAATGAAAACGACATAGATGTCAATGAATCCGTTCTTGTCCCAGAAGAACGGAGGTCATACAATCTTCGTGATAGATCACAGATTGACAGACCTAAAATATTTGAGGATTTTATTATGGCAGCCATGGATATGGATAATGAAATAGAACCTCAAACGTTTAAAGATGCTATGAATAGCAAGGATAAGGTCAAATGGTTAGAGGCTATGCAAAATGAAATGGAGTCAATGAAAGAAATGAAGACTTGGGAATTAGTCGACCCTCCGAAAAATCGTAAACCATTGTCATGTAAATGGGTTTACAGAATAAAGAACATTCCAGATGGTACAATTGAGCGATATAAGGCCAGACTGGTAGTGAAAGGTTTTTCACAAAAACCTGGCGTTGATTATCAGAAGACTTTCAGTCCGGTAGCTCGCCTCAGTACTATAAGAGCTGTTTTAGGAATAGCTGCTCAAGAAAACTTAGTACTTCAACAGTTCGATGTATCGACTGCGTTTCTAAACGGAGCGGTAAAAGAGGAAATCTTTATGAAGCAGCCAGTGGCGGTACCTTCATATAAGCCCAAAAGCCCGGCATGCCTTACTAAAAATGCTCGATAGAGAATCAATGTCAAACCCGAACTATTTAAAAGTTCGCGCGCTTAATTCTTATCAAAATAACACAATGTATCTACTGAGTACACTACTACGCATCGCGATTGTTCGCGCGCAGAGTTTCGCATTTGTAGCATCTAATGATCTACATATTGCTATCTCGCTTACACGCACCGGCTTTTACCGGGCTTTCAAATACTATATCTGTCACTTTCGCACTTATAGCGATGTGCCGTATAACGAGTTAGGCCTTGTGCGTAGAAAAAATCTATCACTATGGCAGATTTAAGCAGGGCATTCGTATGAAGTTGCATGCGTATGCGTGACCTTGTCAGCTTGCCAACTCTGCAGTGTTGCCGTTTTAGCCACACGTTGAAATATCTTGGAGATTTTTAACGTGTTTGGAAACTTTTTTAACATTTATCAACAATAAAAACTAGCGACTTTTAAAATAACGAAATTAAATACAGTCAAAACCGTTTACAACAACATCATTTAGAACAACATACCGGTTATATAGACCAAAATCATAGGTACAAAATACTTTGTACCTTGAAAACATCACCGGTTATTACGACTATCGGTTTTTACAACCAAATATGAGTGGTCCCTTGGATGTTGTTATAACAGATTTTGACTGTATTCAAGCAATATCTTAAAAATAAAAAAAAAATTAGCTAGATTTTTCATATACCTGGCGACTTTTTTTGCCTAAATGACAACACTTGAGTAGTTCCCGACATTCTAGAGTGCAACTAACTTCAGTTTCATTTGCTTGAGTGAGTGAGAAAAGGTTTTGTTTGTTTTCTAAGATTTTCTCAGTGATACAATTGTTTTGGTGATTTACCTACAACAATGGAGGTAATTGTACCTTGTGAGGATTTAAAATGCGTTCAAGTTTTGATTGGCGAAGATAAGGTAAAATCTTTAAACTTTGCTCAGAAAAAACAGTTAATTTCTTCATTAAAACCGACGCCTAATCTGTGTATTTCTCAGACTAGTAAATCGCATAAACGAAAATTTAATAGATCAGTCAATCATTTCATTCATGAGAATAACCTCGAAGATGCCTTTCCCGAGCTGTTAAAGTTAGCGTATCTTGTTGTAACTATTCCGGCTACAAGTTCTTCCGCGGAACGTGCTTTTTCGTCTCTTAAACGTATCTGAGAAATACACAAGGTCAAGAGCGTCTTTCCGAATTATCAATGATAGCTATTGAAAAACAGTTGTTGGTAGAATTAAAACGATCACCAACATTTTACTCTGATGTAATTAAATCATTTCTTAAGAAAGATAGACGATTCCAATTAGAATATAAATAATTTATTTAAATTCCTTATTACATTCTATCTAGCTATTTTTTAACTTTCGTTTTGTAACTTTTTGATTTGTTTTTTTTTTGTCTGTAACCTGGGTTCTGTTACGAAGGAAGCAACTACTTACCATAACTTTGTTCCCTCAAGCAATGAAGCAAACCAAACGGCTTTTTTCAAAGCCACCGGAGGTATGCAATTGCTGATATGTTTATTATATTCAATCTAGCACTAGCATGCCTTCAGTGTGCTTTGGTTACCTCATTCACCGCACGACAAGCAAGAGTGAAATTGAAGAAAGAAGAGGAAAGAAGAAGATGGATGAATTCACTTTTAATTTATTGTACCTAACCAGTAGTTTATGAGAAAATTGCGATGATACATACGTAGGTACCTACATACTCAGTCGAAAACTGAACTTTCTTTTTTTGAAATCGGTTAAAATTTTATTGGGCTTGCGTTATTTTGAAACCCTAGGCACGCCACTGGAAGCAGCCACTGGGTTTCAATGATGGCACTAAGAAAGTGTGTAAACTTAAACGCAGCCTCTACGGGCTGAAACAAGCTCCTCTATGCTGGAATGTCTGCATATCAGAGTATCTTATAAACTCAGGATTCAAGCAAAGCACAAAAGATCCTTGCCTTTACTTACGTGAACAAGTGTTAATTGCGCTTTACGTAGATGACGGTTTGGTGGCTTCAACTAGTGAAAATGCTGGAAAGAAATTTATTGAAGAGCTGAGAAATAGGTTTAAAATTACCACAAAACCGGCGTCTTATTTTCTTGGACTTGAAATTAATAAAACCAAAGATGGCTGTATTACCTTAAACCAAAGGTCTTATTCTAAGAAGATACTTGAAAAGTTTGGAATGACTAACTGCAAAGTTGCTGCAACGCTGGCAGTAAAAATTGGCATAGAAGAAGAAGAAGATGATGAATCAAATTCATCATTTCCCTATCGTCAAGCTGTGGGAGCCCTAGTATACCTTGGTTGGGACGAGCCACTTCGGGAAACCCTGTTGGAAGACTGGCTCCAATTTGTATCCGTGCTCCCTGTGGTCAATGAGGTCGCGCTGCCACGCGCCATCCTCCCCCCTGGGATTTATACTGCCACCCTTCATGGGTTTTGTGACGCGTCCTCTCACGGTTATGCCGCCGCTGTTTATTTGCGCACCGTCAGCGCCGCGGGCCAGGTGAAGTTGTCACTGGTCATGGCCAAAAGCAAGGTGGCCCCCCTCCGGACGGCATTGACCATCCCTAAGTTGGAGTTGTCAGGGGCGGTGCTTCTTGTGCGTCTCCTAAATCACGTTGCGCACACTTTGGGTGGAACTGTTGACATTCGGGCTTCTTACGCCTGGACGGACAGTCAAATTGTTTTGTGTTGGTTGAAGACGTCCGTCCACTCTTTGGAGGTTTTTGTTGCGAACCGAGTGTCTCAGATTCAAGGTTCTGAAACGCCTTTGATTTGGAGGCACGTGCCTGGTGATCTGAACCCGGGCAACGTAGCCTCACGCGGGTGCATGGCCCCCCGCTTGATTGCTCACCCCCTCTGGTGGGGACCGGACTGGCTGGCTCGCCCCGAGGACGATTGGCCTCGAACGCCAGTCTTGATGTCGGATTCTTTGCCCGGACTTAAGGTGTTCGCTGTTGGGACGAAGGACCCTCCGTTTGATCCTGATTTTTTGTTGAATCGATACAGCTCCCTCGACAAATTGTTGAACGTTACCTCGTGGATCAGGCATTTTGGTCACAATTCTAGGAATCCAGGGGACAAGCACCTGTCACCAGTTCTCTCTCCTCAAGAGCGACAGGAGTTGTCGGGAGCCGTTAGTAAGTTGAATCCCTTCTTGGACCAGACGGGTCTTTTGCGTGTTGGAGGACGGTTGAGGCACTCTAACCTTCCTTATGGGGCCCGTCACCCCCTTTTGTTGCCCAAGGAGGGCCACTTGGTACAATTTTTGGTGACTGATCGTCACATTAAAAACTCGCATGCCGGTTGCAATGCGCTGTTGGCCATTCTGCAGCGAGAATTTTGGATTTTGTCGGCTCGTACTATTCGTAGCATTGTCTTCCGTTGTATGCCGTGTTATCGGACTAAGGCCTCCACTATGCAGCCCCTAATGGGAGATTTGCCGGCTGATCGTGTCAATGAGGCGAGGCCCTTTGCTGGCGTCGGAACGGACTTTGCTGGTCCCTTTTCGGTGAAGACTTCCACACTTCGAAATAGTAAAATTGTCAAGGCTTATTTGTGTGTTTTTGTCTGCCTGTCAACCAAGGCAGTACATTTAGAGCTGGTAACCTCCCTCTCGACAGAGGCCTTTGTGGCGACTTTGGACAGTTTTGTGTCTCGCCGTGGGTTACCTTCTTTGATTAGGTCTGATTGCGGTACGAATTACAAGGGTACAAGTAACTATTTGAAGGAGGTATACGCCTTCCTTAATGAGAGCCAGGTTGACATTGGTAATAGTTTGGCCCGCCGAGGGGTCACTTGGTTGTTTGACCCGCCAGCCTGCCCCCATTGGGGGGGTATTTTCAAGGCCGCGGTGACAGCGGCAAAGGGACACTGGCGGAGATTGTTGGGAGACACCGTTCTCACCTTTGAGGAACTAGCTACGGTATTTTGCCGCATTGAAGCTGTGTTGAATTCGCGCCCATTGTGCCCGCTCTCTTCGGACCCGAATGATTTGGAGGCTCTAACACCGGGCCATTTCTTGATTGGACAGCCACTTGTCGCCTTGCCGGAGTACCCCTTTGTTGATGTGAGCCAAAATCGGCTCTCGCGGTTTCAGTTGGTGCAACAGCTCGCTCAGAACTTTTGGAAGCGTTGGAGCTTAGAGTATCTGCACATCCTCCAGCAACGCGTCAAGTGGACGGATAAAACTCAGCCGCCCAAGATCGGAGACCTCGTCCTGATTAAGGATGCCAACCTTAAGCCTTTGTATTGGCGCAGGGGGCGCATTCTCAATTTGGTGGCTGGCACCGACGGGGTCCCTCGTTTTGCTGAGGTTTTGGTGGACGGATCCATCATAAAGAGAGCGGTCGCAACTTTGTCAAGGCTTCCAATTGATTAGCGGACGGGTAGGCCCGTAGGGGGGGGGGTAGATGTTCCGTCCGAAGAGAATATCTGCACCCATATTTTTGGTTGGCAACATTATATTCTATTGTCTATAACTTTTTTCACTTTTGACATATCCGTTCCTTGTAAAACTAACTGCTTTGCTTGTTGAGATCGATTTATTGGTTTTTGTTGGAAATCGTGTTGAATCTGCGCAGTTAAAGACAGATTAATCGTGATCAGTGATTAATTGAACTCTAGAATCCCGAATTGAGTGGAAACCTGGGATATTTTGAACTACCTCGCCGAATGTCGTCAGCCTGTCTGACACGCGAGATTGCTAAAAGTGATTGTGCTGTGATGCTATCTGGACCGCGCCATCTGAAGACCGGCGCCTTGTGAACGTCCATGAACACTTGACCATCATTACACTTTTCACTTACTCATTTCATACTTATACACACACACGGACGTGGCCTCAGGAAGGTCGAAGCTTGGCGTCTACAGCTCAGGTAAGTCTAGGCTATAAGTGTACATATTTACTAATATTATGTATTGATAGGGCCGGAGAGCCTACATTGAGCTTGTAAGCAACGTTTAGGGCTCCACGAACCGTGGACAGTTCAGCATACCAGTATCGTTGCGCTGGCTTGGTACTGAACATACCTCATGGTCGCTACAAGGCCAGACATAAGCTATGCTGTGAGTTTTGCGTCAAGGCATGTAGAAAGTCCTACTAAGTTTGATGTGATGAGAGTGAAACGAATTTTTAGATACCTTAAGGGTACTATAGACAAAGGACTTGTTTTCGCGAAAAGCCGCGAGAAGAGGCTGATATGTTTCAGTGACGCTGATTTTGGTGGTGACACAACGACTGGCCATTCGACGTCAGGGATGATTTTCCTATTCTCCAGTCCCATCATGTGGAAAAGCCAAAAACAACTAAGAGTGGCAATCTCCTCAACGGAGGCTGAACTCGTAGCCTTGACAGAAACTGCGAGAGAAGCCTTATGGCTAAAAGAACTCTTGGAGGAATTAAGGGACTTAACAGACCTGAATGAAAAACCGACAATTTACGTTGACAATGAGTCTGCTATAAGGTTGTCTGAGAACCCACCTTATGAGTTCCATAGGAGAACAAAACATATCAAGATAAAACATTTCTTCATTCGAGAATGTGTTCAGAATTGAGACTTCGCTGTCAAACAAGTCGCTACAGAATAGCAATTGGCGGACATGTTTACGAAGCCATTGTTTGGACCAAGACTGAACATGCTAAGCTGTAGGATTGGACTTCAAGATTTGTCCAAGCTTTAAAAAAAAAGTATCGTGGATGTGAAGATATACAACCTTCATATTGTATCGATGATCTTGTTGCTTAGCAATGTTTGTTATATCGGTCTTGTCATATATACGAAAAATATATTCCTTCTACAAAATAAAACAAAGTTTTATTTTATCGTTTAATTCTACGGCAACTTACAACAATTATAAGCTTTACAAATTATCTAAAGCTTTACAGCGCCTGAACTGTCTCCAATCTTGACACGCCTGTTTCGCCTTTCGCTAGAGACTGGAAAGGTGCCGAAAGCATGGAAGCTGGCTAACGTACAGCATGTACCCAAAAAGGGCAGTCGTGCTGACCCAGCCAACTACAGGCCTATTTCAGTCACGTCCATACTACATACTCTTACAGAGTATGGAGCGTGCACTTAATTGTAAGCTCCTGGCATACCTAGAAGCTAACGACATCCTCAGTGACCGACAATACGGCTTTCGCAAAAACCGGTCAACTGGGGACCTTCTAGCGTATGCCATTCATACCTGGAGTGAGGCCATTGAGAAGCACGGGGAAGCACTTGCTGTTTCCCTTGACATCTCCAAGGCCTTTGACAGGGTCTGGTATGATAGCTTTATTGCTAAGCTTCCTTCCTTCGGTTTACCCACTCAACTTTGCGTTTGGATTGAAGACTTCCTGAGAGATCGGTCCATTCGAGTGGTCATTGATGGCTGATCGTCTGGCCAATTGGCAATTAATGCCGGGGTCCCTCAGGGGTCTGTTCTCTCAGCAACTTTATGTTTGCTGCACATTAACGATCTGCTGATTCCCGGTACCTTTGGGTATGTAGACGACAGCACAGTTTCTGAGGCATATGTGTCCAGCGCGCGAGCTGGTGGGTCACAGATCCAGTCTCTCCGTGAGGACATGGTTGGGCGCTTGAACTTGTCCTTGAAGGCTGTCTCCGAATGGGGCGATGCCAACTTGGTCAAGTTTAATGCAGCTAAGACCCAGTTGTGTCTCTTCTCCGCAAAAAGGAGTCAATTCGAACCGGCTCCTACTTTCCGGGGTGTAACCATGCCGATAACCGACCTTATCGAGCTTCTGGGGGTAACACTAACTTCTACCCTCAATTTTGACCCGTTTATCGAGGCTAAGGCTCAACTAGCATCAAAAAAGTTAAGAATCCTAGCAAAGGTGAGACGGTTCTTCACACCCGACCAGTTGCTCAATCTCTATCAAGCCGTCGGTCGTGTATGGAGTACTGCTCTCATCTTTGGGATGGATCTGCTAAATACCAACTGGACGCACTTGAGTCTATCGAGAAGCGGGCCAAGAGACTCATTAGCAACGATGCACTGGTCGAGTCAAAGCTCCAGAGCCTTGAACATCGACGACGAGTTGCAAGTCTATCGGTTTTCTATCGGTTACATTTCGGGGAGTGTGCGATGGAATTACACGGTCTAATTCCGCCAAGCCCGTTCCATCATCAGACTACGAGACAAACGGTGAAGCGCCATCGTTAAATGGTGGATATCCCACGTTTTGGGAATACTTTATTTAATTAATACTTTTTACCAAAAATGTGACCTTATTATCGAAAAACTATTTGTAATAGATTTAAAAACAGCATGAATGTATTCTCCAATATTTTAAAACGAAGTTAGCCCTAATGGTTTTCACAATACAGTAAAAAACTCTATTCGTTCTGAAATATGGAGTAAATAAATTCAATTATGACCTGCATTTATTACATGTAAATTTTTTTTACCGCAATTCAGTCAAGAATTTATTTTATAAAAGTCGTTAAATCATTAGAATTTCACTCCTCGTTCTTTCTTTCAAATTTAAAATGACTTTATGACTTGAAAGGCGTAATATCTTACCCAGTCTCCGGCTTTGTCTCCGGCAGGAAATTCCACTCCTTAACCGTACGCATAATGAAAGTATTCCCATTTCACGTATTTTCCACCATGGAGCGATGGCGCATCGCCGTTTGTATTGAAGTCCGATGACGCAACGGGCTTGACGGAATTAGATTGTGTAATTCCATTGCACTCTCCTCGACATGTAAGCGCGTCGTCGACGTTCAAGGCTCTGGAACTTTAACTCGACCAGTGTATCGTTGCCAATGAGTCTCTTGGTCCGTTTCTCGACATCGATCATGCAGATGGTGTGAAAAATATGTATATTCTGTAGGTACTCCTGTAGTAGTTAGGTACTAAATTGTAGACATGATAAAATATTTGCTGAGTTATAGACTTGGTCTCCTCTTGGTAAGTCGAACGAGAAACTTTTGAAGACACATGTCATGTCATGTTTTATTGAGACGCCGTTTTAATTGAAACTCAAATGCCTTTCATTATACCCAAGGCAATTGTTCGTAGGGCTATAGCGACTTACTATAGGTTTCGTTTACATGACAACGATGGAAAAATATCTACTTCACGCGTAAATAGGTACACAATCGTGCTTATTCATAAAAATCACACCCGTGGCTTTGTTTTAATACTGAGCAGGAAATTTGAATTCTCTATAGTATATGAGTATAATCTGCTTATCAATATTTAAACGAAGTATAATATTATGGTTAATAACTTCTTATGAATGAACCTGAATAATATGTTTTTCGCAACAATTGTAATAAATCGGCAATTTATGTCCAAGTATATTCACAAGATAATTATTTAGTGTCTGTGGTGATTTGGTTAAAATGAAATTCACGTACACTCATAACTTCAAAATTAAGAATATGGGTAGATATTTAAAGGTTTGGTCCTGGAAAATGTACCCTAATGCACTTCATCATCTCTTTGACGCCAAATGAATGAATAAATATTTAATTTGACAACATCAGGCCATTGGTTAGTACAAAACTTATCAACTAAGGATTAGTATAAATTAATTAAATTAGTGAAACTTCATCCCCGCCGCACGAGCAACCGAACAACGCGTAGACAGAGAATGCTTCTCTGTCTACGGAACAACGTGTTGTAGGACTGGCGCATAGTGTTGAACAGCTGGGGTTTTCAAATTACCCAAATATCCCATCTCATTTGTTATTACCGATTTTATTATTTTTTGTCAAAACCAAAAAAGTGTAACTTCAAAGTTGTATGTAATACCCTCGTTGCGAAGACTGGCAGGAAGATAAGCAGTCAGGCAGAAACGCTCTTTAAAAACTCCTCAAGCTTCGTTTACGTACACTAATTAGGTCTTACACATGCTGTTTGAGAGTACTAGTTAGTGAGTCCTTGAATAAAAAGCAGTTGAAGAATGTTGGTATTTTTCCATAAAATACCTGTTTAATATTCATCACCTACACATACTAACATAAATGTAGGTACATGCTCTATCTCTTAACATATAGTCTTCCGTGCCTCGGAAAGTACTCTAGGCCGTTGACCATTTTTATTTGTACGCTGTCGCTTTATAGAAAACAAAACATATATATATATATATAAACAAGCTAGACTGGAAGCCGACCCAAACTTAGTTGAGAAAAGGCTATCATAAAATTAAAAATAAACAAAAAATACACTTATTTAACGGTACATTTAAATACACTTCACAGCCTGCTTTGCATCGGCACTTTTAACGAAAGGTTCAGTTGCAAACCAGCGACAGGCAACTTTTAGCTGTGTGACGTATTATTTTTCATGTTACGTCATTATTTTTCATATAGGAAACAAAATAAGAATTAAGTCTTCTTATCTCTTTGTTTTTTTCTGAAGGGCCCACTCTTCTGTCTCGCCTGATGGTAAGCGATAGATGAGGTCTAAGATGGGACGAGCGAGCCCAGAAGATGCCTATTCACTCGTGATTTAAAGGCTGAAAGGTCATAAGTGGCAGGGAAAACAGAAGCCGGCAGAGAATTCCACAGCTTGGCTGTGCGCACAATGAATGTGGAGAAGAAGCGCTTGGTACGACAAGACGGTATATCAACCAAGTGTGGGTGGTACCCAGCCGTGCGTCTGGTAGACCGGTAGTGAAAGGGAGAAGGAGGAATCAGGTCATGGAGCTCCTGCGCACACTCCCCGAAGTACAATCTGTAGAAAACTGACAGGCAAGCAACGGTTCGCCGATGAGCCAGACTATGAAGCTTGTCCACCAGCACCTCGTCGCCTATAAGCCTTTTAGCTCTGCGCTCGATCGAGTCTCTCTCTCTCTCGCTCTCTCACTTTATTTTTAGTTAAAGCTCGTAAAGTCCTTCCAAAGGTTGTCGGGAAGATATCGCTTTCAGCGATAAGATAGCCATTGTAACCAAATTTTTAACGTGTTTCAATTGTACATTAAAGTATATTCTATCTATCTATTTTCTGATCTTATTTTGTGCCAATATTTTTTGGTCTTTCTTTCCCCCATTTCTCCTTCAGGAATGGAAGAAAGAATCATAAAACCGCCTAGGCATGCTCTCTTCAATTCTGTCAATAGGTACCGCTTTTTTAAACGCATCATGGAACGATCTATCATTCCAAGTTATACCACGCATACTTTGCAAAGTAAGTATTATATTATTATCATGTATTCAGATGATAGCTCTGAAGTTATAAAAATTTTACTTTTTTTAAACTAAAATAGACGGTGAAGGTAGAATTCAAAATGTTGGCTATTGATGGATAGTTGGACAGGTCGGAAGCAATGTAAAAACTGACAGTCACATATAATATAGGTATGTAGGGGTCCCGTTTTCAGTCATTCGGATTTTTCGGTTACTAGGACATCACACATGTTTCCTCATTATATTAATCTTCAGCATTTTGACAAAGTAATGTGCTTGTCTGAGTTCAAACTCGCGGCCTTACTACTCACAAATCGTGCCTCTGACCAGTGGACCATCATTGCTCTAAATCAAATTAACCTTAAATTACACCGTGTTCATTATCACTGAAGACTGAGAATTGTATGAACTTTAAAAGAGACGTTGACCTCTGAGTTTGTTTAGGTGTCTCTTCTCAGAGTAGTCAGTTCGGAAACACCGGCCTCATCTAGCTAAACATAACACGCAAAAAACATGACGTGTAAAAGTGTTATTAATAACCAGATAGCTTCTGCTCGCGACTTCGTTCGCGTGGGAGGGGTTTCCCGCTTAAATCCCGATTCCGTAGGAATTTCAAGATAAAAACTATCCTATGTCCTTTCCAGGGTTCTAAACTATTCCCATGCCAAATTTCATCTAAATCGGTTCAGCGGTTTAGGCGTGAAAAGGTAAAACACAGACAGACAGAGTTACATTCACATTTTTTGATACTTTATTCTAGTTTGTATATTAGTTAGTTTAAATAGTTTATAAAATATGTATGACAAGACTTACATTATTTGCTAAATAAATATTTCATTTCATTTCATTTCAAGACCATTAAATACAAAAACATCGAAAGTTTCTGAAATTATAAGATAACTAGCTTCTGCCCGCGACTTCGTACGCGTGGGAAGGTTTTGCCACGTAAATCCCAATCCCGTAGGAATTTCGGGATAAAAAGCTATGCTAAAAGCTATTCAATTACCTGGCTTCATTCATTCATTTCAATTAACTAGTTATTTAGTAGGCAATTATTCGCACACGACTAAACGCAGCACAGGATCGTATGATCGCCTACGTCACATGAGGTGATTAGGGGCGTTAACAAATTAGACCACGTCTCCACAACGTCATCCTTTGTCCGAGCGGCGCGCGCGCAAGATGGCCGCCGCTAATCCTTTGTCTTAGGTTGACGCTCCCTCATTAGGATACGGTCAAGTCCGAACCGTTTACAGAAAGGTGGCGTGATGCGGTCAGGTCCGAACCGTTTATAAAAAGGTGGCGTGATTCATTATTATTACTAACTTAATTGTTTTTATGTATATAAATCGTGCTCGTTGAACTTAAAATACATTCTTCTACTTACCTCGACTCGAGTATCATTGATCATAACTCCCACATTACGAAGTGTACATCAGCACCACTTCAAACTATCTACTTACCAAATTTCATTCAGATCCGTTCATTAATTTTTGCGTGAAAGAGTAACAAACATCCATCCATCCTCGCAAACTTTCGCATTTATAATATTAGTAGGATTATAATATTAGTAGGATAAGATTAGGAAGAACACAACGACTCCATGTAGTTGAAATGTTCAAAATACGTCTTCACATACATATACCGATGTACCTATTACATCACAGTCAATTCTCCAACTTCTGTAATAACAACGCACGCATTAAATTTATCTTTAAACCATTATTCCGCGGACATTGATGTGGGTTACACGTTTACTTAGTTATAATTTTTTTGTCACACTTATTTTGTAATGTGTAACTGTGTCCCAATAAAGTAAAATAAAAAAAAAGACTTCTAATGTTAGTTTGTATTCGCCAAAAAAAAGAAATGCTATGTGATAAAACTACAAAATAACGATTTCCGGACGTTTCTCATTATAAGGGCTGACCTTGACTGGCGAGAATTTACTTCTTGCCTAATTTCACCGTTCCGTTTTGATTTATTGCGTTGAAATAGAAGGTTGATTTTTTAAAGTACCAAGGGTCAGGCCCTGTGTTTTTATAAATGTACAAAGTCGGTCTTATCGCATGAAGAAATATCCGGACCCACCAAAAACATTTTCATGTAAAGTTGCCAAGACCCTAACTTCACAAACAGCCAAGTCATATAATACTCGTAGCATATAGTGTTTTGACTAAGTCAAAATATTCGCTTCGCTACCGTCACATGGGTATAGGTACTCGTACACTGTAAGGTGAAAAATGAATTCTCTGCTGTTATACAATAGTTCGTGTAGTAACGAAACGGCCAAGCGAAGTGAAAACATCTTAATAAATATTAATAAGACTTATTAAGTAGATACATACGAATAATAAATATATATTAATATAATATAATCTTTATTTCCAGTTTACAATTTACATATTGTTAGTAATTACTCACTAATAACAAAACATTTCATCTTATAAATTGTAGCTTTACACTGAGTTATAGACCACTGACACCCAAGCTAAGATTAAACTTGTGTTATGGGTGTCAGGGCTCTCAAAATTGGCACTATTAACATTAATTAAATGTTCAGAATTTTGTTGTATACACAAATTAGGCACTAAACAGTAATAAAGATATTCTAAAAGCAATATTTAAAATATATATTTTTTTTCTTCTTATATTTATGCCATCTGTCCTTAGTGACATTTAGCACTGTTTGTGTCTTTTTTGTGAGTTTAGGCATGCTTGGTATACGCCCAATGGCATATCCACATCAAAACTAGGCACCATTGGGTGACTATCTTAGCAGGTCTTGCGGGGCTAATCTTTTAAGCCTCCTGAAAGTTTTTGTTTTCATCAGGTTTGATGCCAGTATATTGGGATGTGATAGGATCCTTTTTTTGTAAGCATTGACACGCTGTGTGATTTCTTCCTTGACTTGTTTTATGTTTAAGTCCCGATGTAGACGGTCATTTGTGATGTACCATGGCGCATTTGTTATAATCCTTAGCATTTTAGATTGGAACCTCTGGAGTATATCTATGTTTGAATTGGCTGCTGTGCCCCAAAGCTGTATTCCGTATGTCCAGATAGGCATTATGATGCATTTATAAAGTCTAAGTTTATTTTCAAGTGAGAGTTTGGACTTTATGGACATTAGCCAGTAATGTTTTCTAAGCTGTAGGCTCAGTGGTTTTCTCCAGGTGAGTCGACGGTCTAGGTACATTCCGAGATATTTAGCATCTTCAGCTTGAGGAATCTCAACATTATTCAATCTTACTGGCGGGCATGTGTCTCTCCTTGTTGTAAACGTGACGTGTACGGATTTAGTTTCGTTGGCCTTTATTCGCCATTCTTTCAGCCAGGTAGAAATGTCGTCTAAGCTTGTTTGTAAGATTTCTGACGCTTTGATTGCATCTTCATGCACAGCTAGTGTAGCAGTGTCATCGGCAAATGTGCCCAAAACCACTCCTTCAGTGACTGGGAGATCAGCAGTGTAAAGAAGGTAGAGAATAGGTCCCATGACGCTGCCTTGAGGTACTCCCGCCTGAATCTTATGCAGTCCAGTTATTTCGCTGCCTTGCTTTACGAAGAAGTACCTATTTTCTAGATACGACTTAATGAATATGTAATAGTTGATTGGAAATGCTTTTCTAATTTTATATAGAAGTCCCTCGTGCCAGACACGATCAAAGGCTTGAGAAATATCTAGAAAGGCAGCAGAACAATATTTTTTTTCTTCATACGTCGCATGGATTTTTTCCACCAGTCGATGAATCTGTTCTATGGTTCCATGACTTTCTCTGAACCCGAATTGGTGGTCTGGTAATAATGAGTTTTTATCTATTACCTGTCTTAGTCTTTTGATGAACAATGTCTCCAGCAGTTTTGAGAGAATAGGTAACAAGCTAATAGGTCTATATGACTTAACATCCGATGAGCATTTTCCAGGCTTAGCTATCATAATAATTTGGGCTATTTTCCATTGAGAGGGAATGTAGCCTTTTAAGATTATTGCATTGTATAAAGCTGTAAGGAATGTAATGCCAGCCTCGGGTAGTTCTTTTAATATTTTTCCTGTAATTAAGTCATACCCAGGTGCTTTGTGTTCATTAAGGTTATTAATTGTTGACTTTACTTCATTTTTGGAAATTCTTCTGAGTGTTAAGTCGAGTTGGTATGTTTGTTCTAAATATGCAGTTATTTCATCTTGCATCTTCTGGGGTCCTTGAGCGTCGTTGGGGGTGAAAACTTTGCTTAAGTGTTCAGCAAAGGCTTGTGCTTTTTCAGAGTCACTTTTGGCCCATGAATCATCACTTTTACGCACTGGTGGTTGGCTTGCTACTGGTCTTTTAAGCTTTTTCGTCGCCTTCCAAAGAGAGCAATCTGTTTTTGCTGTTGCATCTAGATTTTTATTGTATTTAAAATAATAAATGGAAGAAAAAAAAATAAACTTTCTGTGCGGTGTTGGGTATGTGTGTGTTGTGTGAGGTATGTGTATGTTGGGGCAAGTGAGTATGATTGTGTGTGATAATTATGTGTGTCTATGTTGGTAAGTGTTTTATTGTTTATGTGACTGACAAAGTAGTAGTTCTTACGGATATAGTAATTGTAACTCCTCATAATTAAGGCTAACTATCCATTTACTGACATCTCTTTTACATTTATATTTACTAAGCTGGTAGATGTTACATTGCTTATTAACAGTGTTGTAAATACGACTGCCAAGAATCTTAAAATGTCGTTTTGCAAGTTTTGTTCTATGTTTCTCTATCAGACGCACGTTTGTAACCTTTGAACAAAGTTCTGTCAAAAGATTGAGGTCCAGCTTTAAAGAAGAATGTTTGCGCAACGTACAATTTAGCACAAACAGCTGTCTCACGGTCATAACCTGGCATTCTTTGTACAATTTTATGGTACTGAACCGAAAATATTTAAAGGTCATCACCTTGAGGACAGTTCTCTGTGCCCTCTCCAGTCGCATCATACTTGTCTTCACAGCATCATCCCAGACCGTTATGCCAAAAGATAGCACAGAGATAACTAAACCATCCGCAAGGTTTCAACGTCAGCACTATAGCGCAGATGTTTAAATACGGTTATCAACTTTCTAACCCTTGCGGTGAGTGAGCTTATTTGGGCTTTCCATGACATAAGATTATCTATTAAAATGCCAAGATATCTCACAGTAGTTGCTCTTGTCAAAGTAAGGCAGGAACACGATATTGCGCCAGCACTGCAATTGTGAGCTTTAACATATAATATATCGTCAGGTTGAGAAGACGATTTAAGTGAAAATGTCGTATATTTGGTTTTCTCCACATTTAGAGTCAAGCTAATCGCGGTTAATCAATATATCACAATGCCAAGAACAGACTCTGCTCTCGCTTGGGCTTCGTCCCAATTTTGAGCTCGTAAAAGTAGGGTCGTATCATCCGCATGTGTGTAAATGGAACAATTTGGAATTGCTAGATCACATAAGCTATTCACGTAAACTAAGAAAATTGTAGGCCCCAAAATGGAGCCTTGAGGCATCCCAAAGACACTCATCACTGACATATGAAATAACTTTAACACACTGGGTTGGTTCAGATAGATAGCTTTTGAAGATCGCAAGGGCGGGTCCCCTTACTCCAATCCTTTTTAATTTCTTAAGTAGGATAGGAACAGAGACAGTGTCAAATGCCTAAGATAGGTCTAAAAATATGCCTAGGCTCTTGAATTTTTCATCAAGTATCCTTACGACATCATCAATAAGGGCTGAAAACGCATCTTCACGTGACTTCCCTCTACAAAAGACAAATTGATTTTTTTTAGAAAGAATGCCTTTGCAAGAACGATACAAGACGATTGTTCAGTACCCTTTCTAGAACCTTTGATAATGCTGGCAGGACCGAGATAGGTCTACAATTATTGACACTGTCTCTGTCTCCGCCCTTATGGATAGGATGAACGACTGCTTTCTTTAAAACTCTCGGAAATGAATCCTAATAACCATCAAAGATATAATTGCAAATCGAGAAAATAAAAATAGAAAGGTAATGCTCTTTTACCACACGTATCCTTTATGAAAACCGGACCTGAGTGATATTAAGAATTTAGCAAACCAGCAATATACTTGAGCAAAACAAAATTAATGTTGCATAATAAGTTTTCGTTTTAAGATCGTATCGTATGTTGTTGTTATTGTGTTACATGATAGCTATATCCTGGGGGTCTTAGTCAAGAGTGATTACTTCAAGGTAAGCGCGCTTCATCGTTTACCGCCAGATGAGATGGTGGACGAACGAGAACCTATAAATAAAAAAAAATGTTGTGTAATCACAACATTTTTCACAGCAGACGATTATTCAAACATATGAAGCAATGGATCAGAAATTACATTTGATTGTTAATGACATAGCGATTTTATCATTTACACAAATTAGGGTGCAGATTTCTGAGGACACGGTGGAACACACATTGGAGGTTTGCCCCGCTTTGGCAGAGCTCCGCCGTGTCCTCGTAGGGGTGATAGGCGGCAACCTCTCGCTCCCGGCCTTGGTTCAATCCATGGTCCGGAGCAAGGAGGCATGGGAAGTAGGCACCTCTTTCTGTGAAGCAGTTATGCAAGCGATGGAGGTGGCGGAACGCGTAAGGGAGAGGCGGGTTTCAAGGCCCTTACAGCCCTTGCGCTCCAGCCGCCGCAGGAGATGCTCTGGGCGTCGGGACTTGCAGGGTGACACCCAGCCACCGTAAGCGTGGGCCTGGGTTATGAGCAATGGGTAGCTCGCTGCCCGACAGAAACCAGGCCCGTGTAGATGACGCGTCCGCGCATCGTATTCCACGCGCGCCTCAAAAAGTGGCCGTAGCCTGCCGAAGTTGCGGAATTGTTTAAAAGAGTTACCGCGGCCTCGGAACACGAAGGGATATACAACGTGTAACGGAAACCCCATATCTATCCAAAAGGGCTGAAGACAACATCTGGTATGGAGTCTCTATGCACAGTTTCAGCACAAAATAACTGACCCAAAGTATTGATACCAAATTATTGGTTTCATATATTTTTTGAATACCAATCATAACAAACGTGTGACACGTTTTAAGTGTGAAACGTGTGTCACAGCACTTCGAGGGTCAATAACTTTCCACGTCACTTGCCATTAACACGATAATTCTTTTCGTTCTTCTTAATTTGAATAATTCGGTCTCTGGTATCAGTGTATTGGAATTTATAATAAGTTCTACACACGTAGACTTAGGATTATAAAACCCTTGCCATATCGTTTGTTTTCATCCAAAGAAGCCATGCACTTGGTATGTATATACCCTTTAAATTACACGTTGGGACATATTATGATGGAACACGGATGGGTTTTAGTTAGTAAAATGTGTCTGACACACCATCCTGCTTCGCCCAGATCGGGAGGCAGTTATTGGATGATTTCAAGATTCAAGATTCTTTATTTGTTGAAACATGAGTACACATACAGAGCATGCAAGTTATTAAAAATCACATTATATAGATCAGTCATGTTTGGCCTTGGTGGCGTACAAATATTTAAATGTCACTGATATAAGTTAGTGGATAATTATAATATTAAATTAAATAAGAACACAATAGTAAAATGTCAATTTTGAAAACAAATAAATTAAATATATGGTCATAATTACGTAACAATTATTAAATGTCAATTAAAATTATTACACATCAATTTTTTTACAGAATATGTCAAAGATGTATTGATAATAGGTATTGTTACTACATGGTATTAAAAGTTGTCATTGAGGAATTCTAGAATACTGTAGTATGCTTTCCCTTCAAGCAGTATCTTTAATTTATGTTTTAATTTACGGACATTAAGTTCTTTCCAACTATTTGGGAGCTTATTGAAAATTTTAGGGGCCATGCAGAAAACACTCTTGTGCATCAATGCTGTTTTTGATCTATGTAAACTGAGAATACTGTCATCACGTCTACTATGGTTGCGATCAACCACGTCTGATTGACGTGGAAATAAGTGTCGATTAGATTTTACAAAGATGACAACGTCCAAAATGTAAAGGCAAGGCAGAGTTAATAATTTATATTTTTTAAAGTATGGCTTGCAACTTTCGGTTGACTGTAATTTAAACATAGTCCTGATGCACCTTTTTTGGGCTTTAAAGGGTATGTCCTTGTCAGTTGAGTTGCCCCAGAAAATGATCCCATATCTTAGGTGTGATGAAACCAAACCGTGATAAGCCGTGAGTAATGATTCAGTGTTAAGCACTGGGACCAGTTTGAACAGCGCGTAACAAGAATTACTAATTTTCTTGCTGAGTTCTTCTATGTGTGCTTTCCAGTTTAGCTTTTTGTCAATTGTCACTCCAAGGAATTTAGTGTTGTCAACTTCTGTAATACTTCTATTATTGTATTGGACGTTAAGATCAGTCATAGGTGATAAACGTTGACTGAAATGTATAAGGTAAGTTTTGTTAAGATTAATTTTTAAATTATTATTATTCATCCAATTTATTATTGATGTCAGAGAATTATTAATGTCATTATTATAGCTATCTTTGGTATTGCATTGAATTGTGATAGTGCTATCATCAGCAAAGAGTGTAACTGGTTGGTCTACATGTTTAGGTAAGTCATTTATATATACTATGAATAGTGGAGCACCCATCACGGTACCTTGGGGGACTCCATACTTGACTACTTGTTCGTGTGAATGAAATATTTCTTCGCGCTTAGTTTTAATGTTTATCCTAGATATTTCCGTGACCTGTTTTCTGTTATCAAGATATGATTTTATTAATTTTAGAACATTGCCTCTTATACCGTATGCTTCCAGTTTATTTATTAAAATGTCATGCCTGACGTAATCAAACGCCTGCGTCATATCACAGAATATGGTGCAGACGGGATTGGTTCTATCGACATTTATCATGACTTTATGTAGAAAATCGTAAACAGCCATATTTATAGTTCGATTTTCTCTGAATCCTTTTTGTTCATTAACTAGTATTTTACATTTTTCTAAATAAGCACTTATTTCTTTACATATATACTTTTCAAAAATTTTGGAGAAAACACTAATAATCGAAATAGGTCTGTAACATTCCATGGATTCTCTATTTTCTTTTTTAAATATAGGTTTAACTATTGCTTTTTTTAAATCATCAGGGAATATTCCAGTACTTATACTTAAATTAATCAGATGGCTTAAATGGGTACAAATTTCCGGAGCCACTAATTTAACTATTTTCGTCGAAATTCCATCATGACCCACGCTGTTTGTATTTTTCAATAGTTTGATTAATCTAAACACGTCCTGCGGTATACACGGAGGCATAAAAAATGTTTTTTCTCTATTTGGGATTTTTGAAGTGACTTGATTTCCCGAATCAACAAGTGGGACAACTTTTTCAATAAAGTAGTGATTAAATTCGCTGGCTATTTTCTGGGGATCTGTTATTGAATTACCATTTACTTTTATTTTTGGGATTAGATTTCGTGGTATGTTATGCTTTGAGTTATTGATAATTTTCCAACTGGTTTTAGATTTATTATTCGATTGTTTTATTTTATAATTATTCTGTGCATATTGCGTAAGTTGCATAATTTTCTTAAATAATTTAGAGTATTTAGTCAAGTTATATTTATTAGTTTCATTTGGGTTACGTCTGTATTGCCATAAAAGTTGTCGTTTCTTTTTGCTGCACATTTTAATACCTCGTGATACCCACTTTGATTTATTTGCCGTATGTATGGTTACCGACACTTCAGGAAAGCATAAACGGTAGAAAAGAGAAAATGATTCTATAAATGTCTTGTAGGCTATGTTAGGATCACTTGTTTCGTATATTTCAGAGAATGACAATCTACGCAGACAATCTTGGAATTTTGAAATATTTTCTGAATTATAATTACGTCTATTCATACGCCAGTATCTTAGAGTGCAACAGTTTTTGACGGGTATTTTTATTAATTGCGCTGTGTGGTCAGATAGCGCGAATTCAAGTACTTCTACTTTACAGGCTCTTTTAAAGTTATGTACAATATTATCTATACACGTTTGACTCTTTATTCTAGTGGGCTGATTAACAGATAATCTTAAATTATAATTCAGTAGGAGACATTCAAAATCTAAAGTTTGATAAGATTTTTTTAAAATATTTACATTGAAATCTCCTGCTATAATAATATTACGAAAAGATTTATTGTTAAGTTCTTGTAAAAATATATGTAGTTTTTCCATAAATACATTAAAATTATTGGCGTTTGGAACTCTATAAATACAGGCTATTACAATTTTATAGTTAATCAATTCAATGGCACAACATTCAAAAACACCGGATTCTGCCATTTTTGTAATTCGTTTCATTTCCTTATATTGAAGTCCGTTTCTTACTAGTATGCATGCTCCACCTCTTTTACTTTGTTTTCTTGTGTAGCACGCCGCAAGCTGATAATTAGGTATATTTAGATACTGTTCATAGCCCTCCATAATAAAATGTTCTGTCATGCATAGAATGTCCACACATGATTTTGTATCTGCTAACTCTTCTAGGCAAACTGTTATTGCATCTGATTTTGTTAACAATCCTGCAATATTTTGATGCATTATGTGTAAATACTTAGTTACGAAAAAAGCTTGTTGATTGCTTATTGAAAGTGTCGTCTTTATTATTATCCGCAGAAACTTCGTCACAAGTAGCAAATGTATTGCTGTTAGTATCAATAAAATTATTCATGCGAGAGTATTCAATGTCAGTGATTAGAGCTTTTATATCTTCAAAAATTGTTCTCATTGCAGTGTTGTTTATTAAGCCCGATTTTTTACGAAACATGCTAAAGTCACACTTCAGATTTCGATTTGACTCCAGGTAATAAGCATATTCATAGGTCAATAGATCCATGTATAGTAGGTTATTAAATGTTTCAACCCTCCAGTTGTATATGCTATTATGATTTCCATATGCATAGGTAGGGAAGCATAAAATTATGTTTGTATGTTCTATTCTACTAAGCACATCTCTTATGCAGATTATTGTTTTGTTGTAGTCATTTGTTACTTTAAAGTCTTCTGGTCCAATTAGTATTATGCAATAGTCTTCCATTGTGAAGTCTGATAGTTTTGACTCAATACCATTGAGAAGTTGTTCTATTCCTACTCTCGGTGTTAGATAGTGACATATTTCATCTTGTCCTTGTACTAATATATTTTGTGCAGTATTTAAGATATTGAGTTTTTGTTCCGAGCTAAGTATACATACTTTTTTCGTTGTACAAGTTGGTTGAGTCATTTTTTTGGTATTGTTTTTAATTAATGTATTTTTATCTTGTGCCTTTAGTATGTAGTCATTTTTGTTGTCTTGTTGCTTATTCCGAGTTTCAGTGTCATGATTTTGGATTGCCAAACTATCAGTTTGTGTTTGCTTTGTCTTAAAGTTTAAGAGAGGTTTTTTCTTAGGTGTATTTCGGTTAGGTTTAATAGGGCTATATGTAGTCACTTTTTTGTATAACTGGTTTTTTTTAACTAAGTCTTCATTTAAGTGTTTGAGTTTAGTATTTTCTTGGTTCAATATTTCTATTTCTTTATGGGCGCTATTTAATTCTGATTCGAGGTTTTGTATTTTATCTCTTAGTGTTTTTAAGTCGTCTTCATCCTCAGAAATATCTGGTAAGCTATTAGAAGTGCACTCTAGTGTCTGTGATGATAAGTCATTGTCTCGGTCATCTGTACTTGGGTCTGAATTGGTACGGACGCGTTTACTACGGAATGTTATATTTCCCAAGAAATTATTCATTTTTTCTTTTCAATTAATAATATATATTAATATTATATTTTGTATTGTTGAATATTAATGTTCAATTATATTTAGAAAAATATAACTCGAACTCAAAAATAGCAATTCCACTTTTTGGAGATCTGCTAGGATTCGATCTCACATACTCTTCGTTTGCATTCAACCGTAGTGACCATTAAGCCAAATGAACACTACTATACTTGGTAAAAATTGGCTTCACTATGTATGATGATCGATAGTGTATGCTGTACAAACGAGATGGCTCTGTCCTAAAGTTTTTATTGCAATGTAGTCATTATGTTCACACGCACATTTTTATTTTATGATAACACTAGTTAATAGTTGTTATGTTACCTGTTTATTCTTGCACTAGATGGCGCTTTTGCAAAGATTGAATTGTTCATTTATTATTTTTATGGTCACACTGATTTGAAATTGTCTATTGTAGGTGCAAAAATTTAAATCTTATGTAAACAAAACGGCTACTTTTGTGTTTTGGTTCGTAAAATCACCAAATACTCAACTATACTTGTCGTTTTTAGCTTTATAATCACACAGTTTTATTCTATTGTCTTGGTTTAAGTGTTTACAGTGTTTAACCGGGAAACATTTCACTTTTAGTTTACATTTCAAGAGTTCACCATTTTTCCACTTAACTCAGTATTGTCTTATTTTTAAAGCACACAAACATTAGTCCTTGAGATTCACGCACTGAGCTTTACATTGCAGTTATTTCCGCACTCACATTAACTTATTTATATTTTTAAATAATATTTTAGGCAAAAGTAGATGTTGACATGTCTAATGTGACAGGTCGGTGATCATGACATGTCCGACAATTTCACATCCTTAAAAAAAGGGTGGAGATTTTAATTTAAATGCAACTGCTGGAAATAACCCCAAGCAGATATACATATGTATATGACATTCTTTAAGGATGTAAGCAGTCAGCAGCACAGACGGGGCCCGATATATAGTATAGTGGTCAGTGGCCCTGACTGCTATGCGCAAGGTCGTGGGTTCGATTCCCACCTAGGACAAATGTTTGTGTGATGAGCACGGTCATTTGTTCTTCGTCTGGGTGTAATTTATCTATAATATGTATGTATTTAGAAATATATGTATGTTTATCAGTTGTCTAGTACCCATACCACAAGCTCTGCTTAGTTTGGGACTAGATGGCGTTGTGTTAAAAGTTTTGGAATATTATATTATATTATTGCCTGTTGGGGCTGTGGAAACGTTCTAACGAGATACCGGGGTCCTGGACCACAAGGAAAACTGAAGGAACAGTCAGTCAGTCAGTCAACATAAAAGTCTGGCACTCCCTTCCGCTCCACCCACAGCAGAAGGAGTCATTTGATGATTTTCCCACCCTTAAAAATATAAAATAAAATAAACATGGCCTCTATTTTTTTATTTTATTTTTTATTTATTTTTTAATTTGCTCAAAACAATCCATTAAAGTACACGTTACAATACAGTTTCACATAATAAGTACTAAATCTACAACGTGTGGGTGAGCACTGCTCTCCTAGCTAGGTCATGAAAGACCTGTGATAAGGAAAAGCATTCCGGTCCCCTGAGATATTATGGAGTAAAGATTACAAAGTGCTTGTCATGTTACTGTCACAAAATCAGATAATTGAGCATAAATACAATTATACACACATATCTCATGACAGACATGAGATGATGTTTTATTTTACATTGAAAAACAAATATTATAAAAAGTTAAATAAGTTTGTTAAATTAGAAAAGAAAAAAAAAATATATATATATATAAGTTTGATGAATTTGGGTAAGGTAACTTTAGAGTGGGTAAGGTACTATTGAAAATGTATGTTGGTTAGGATTTGATGTAGGTGAATTATACTAAAACTTGGGTGTGGTATTATATAGTAAGTTGTATACAAAATTATATACAAAGACAAAGAATAATTTCAGCTAAAGCCCCGAACACTTTTGAATTATAAAGGAGTCGGACATTTAGTCTGAATGGAAGCTATTTCCACGTTTCAAAACATAGGTAGATATATTTAGTTCACTTGGCCATTTTTACAACATAATTTTGCGTAAATAGGTTATCCGTAAAAAGAACAACATAAAGAAAAACGCATATATGAAACCTAATGGTTATTAAAATATAGAACGTCAAATGAAAAAGTGAAATAATTTTATTTTAAATATCTTTTTTATTCTTCTTATTTTTTGTTTGTTTTACAACGAACTAGCTTCTGCCCGCAACTTCGTTTTCCCACGTAAATACCGATCCCGTGGAAATTCCGGGATAAAAAGTATTCTATGTATTATTACAGGATGTCAACTATCCACTTACCAAATTTTATTCAGATCCGTTCAGTAATTTTTGCGTGAAAGAGTCACAAACATACATTCGTCCATCCTCATAAGCTTTCGCATTTAAAATATCAGTAAGATAAAATACGAATAGCAGTTCATAGCGTCGCCTCAACTGGTAAATGATAACCGCTCCACTTACTTGACACTTTATAGAGTGATCTGGGCGTTAGCGTAAACAAATCGCCCGCCGAGAATGAATGTGACCTAACTAAAAATTTATATAACTTCTGATTTAGGTATAAACTGATCTTAAAAAGCCTGCTCTTAGAACCTATGCTGAAAAAGAGCCTGAATTATGAGTTAGAAAAGGACAACCCACTTAGTATTAAAGAAAAGACATGCTAATATTTTTTTACGTAACACTAGACCTTTTTGAAGACGTTCTTAGTCATTTCTCAAATTGCTATATCTGACTTAGGTCACTTTCATTCTCTGCGCGCGAAATGGGTGTGTAGGTGGAATACTATTAATTTTTATTCATGAAAGTAATATTTATTTATTTTCCTGCGTAAATTGATACAGATGTATCCTCCTAAATAAGATATCTCTTCCAAAAATATATTTTTACTTGTAATAATAAGCTTTAAATACTGTATAGGGTCTAGAATATACACTTAAAATACGTACGTATAAGAAAAATCTTAGTAGATTTAGGACTGAAAATAAAAATAAATTGGTCTGAATAAAATTTTTCAGAATGAAAACAAACTATCAAAAAACATTCAGTGGCAGAATAGTAAAAAAATACCGTAACAACTTACGTATCGTTTCTTCTACGCTGCTACGCCGTAGCAAAGAAAAACTGATTACAAGTGCCTGCTACGAATTAGTGTCAGGCGTAGCGGCGTAGCTTGTCGTCTTGCTACGCGCGTAGAGCATTTCTGACTAGAAATTATGTAAAAGAAATGTGTGCTGCTGATACTTTAAGTTTATTATGGTACAGATGGAAAATACTCCTATACCACAATAATATGAAGGGCAGGTAAAACAAACATTTACTTTATTGCAACATAAATGTGGCAAAGCCTTGTAGAATCCATTCCCCAAGTTAATTTCAACATAATATTTTAAAATGTTCAAATTACACTGTGCAACAGAAACCTTTTACTAACTGACAGGCACGTAACAATGTAATTAACTCGGCGCTTGTTTAATTAAACAATTTAAATTAATATAAAATTATTCACTACAATGCAATGTGAACTATTCATGAAATTCAAGCAAGAGAGGCGTACTAAATAAATATGTACCGGAGCTCGGTAAGGCACGCGAAAGTTCCGGCGCTCCACAAGTGCGAGGAATTCAACCTTTTCATGTTTCAACAATCGCAGCAGTAATTCTACCTTGTAATACGAGGTCGTTACAAAAGCTGAGTGAATAAAGTGGGCGACTTATGGGAGCTATGCGTCCGCTAATGTAGGACGCAGGTAGTTTGTGTTCAGCGAGCCATTTCATTGTGAAAGCGGTATAGATAGGACAGGGACGAGCTGGCTGGAGGTCGGCCCGGGCTCACCTGTGCGCCAGACCCATAGGCGCGTCATACCCGCACACAGGCGCGCAGGCGTGCGCACAGGGAGCCACGCACACTGGCGCGGCACAATGAAGGGTGTAGCTATGCACACAGGCGCACGAGGCAGGCGGGTGGTGAGGCTGGGGCAGTCGGGGCGCTCGGCACTGGCGGGCGAGCTTTCCCGCCGCGAGGACCTCCGAGCCGGGTCGCGTCGCCGGCACTCGCAAACCACTTGTTGAATCTTACAGACTTTTCACACCTCCACCGAACTCGCTGCAGTCACGTCGCGCGTGTTAACTGTACATCCCCGCGGCCGGATTTCTTTACTTTTCTTTCGTTTCGGTTAGTATATCGTAGTTAAGAGCTGATCCGCTACCTGTGATGCCTACTCTTCGCTTCCTCTCTGCCTTCTCTTCCCCACATACGCTTGGTTTCGTGTTCCTGTCAGTGTTATTACTGTTACGGACGGCTCTCTCAGTAACATGATCTTGAGCGCGTTGTAACTTGTTAACTTTTGAAATATTTAGAAGCTGTTGTTGATACTCACATCTGTGTTACCTGTTGACTACTTACTTATTATATTAGGGAATTCTGAATTAAATAAATATGTACGTCGCTGTAAAATTATAATATCGTTCGTTATACTGCGGAGTCTTGCTGAGCACAGGTGAGTGGTATTATTCATCACTATAATTAATTATCATAAGGGGTGAAATAAGTAAAGTGCTTTAATGGCACCATTTTTCGAGCGACAACTAATAAATTAAGCATTAATGAGAGATAAAAATGTCTCATTTGAACATCATTAATTTATTTCGCCCTATTTTGACCAGATTTTATATATAATTGTCTCGTAATAGGCTGCATTCAACAGGTAAGTGCACGTATTAGCGATGGTGCTTGCCTCTCCTACGATTGTAGTCAGGGTGTATCTTCGTTTCATGCACTTACACAATGCTAACTACATAATGCGCTTAACGTCCCGCCACAAACGAGTCCCTAATAGAATTGTAAACGACCAATGCATATTACGATACTAAATTATACTTGCGTGAAATGTACCAATTCAGAAACAGCCTTTATGCTCGTTGATTTGTTTTTAAACATCTTATTGTTGGTAAATTTTGACATTAACTTGAAAAGATAATATTTTTATGTTCATTTTGAAACCGTTAGTTGTGTGCCATTTTTTTTAATGAAGAGAATGGTTCATTATTATTAAAAATATGAGTCTGCCCTATTTTGCTCTTTTATCCATTACTTAAACCAAACGTCTACCCTGCGTGCAGCCACGTCTTTAATAAAAATCATATGATTAACAGTCAAAAATATATCTAACCTATAGAACAAATTGTTTAACAGACTTTAAAAGGTTGGAGGTATTCTAGTCAGCTGTGTGTATGTATTTAAGCTAATTAGTAACCAGCCATTAAGTTGGCTTTGCGGCTGAATGCACAGCGTGCGTTCGAGGAACAATCTATACCTATGTAGGAACCTTGGTTCTGTATGGCCACACATGAAGTTTCACAATAGCTCTTACATAATCCCCAATTACAAAATGATATTTCGATCTAAAAGACCCAATTATTCCGACATAAATTCCCTTGGCTATATATTACCTTAGGAACTATCGCAAAATTTCTAGATAATCGTTTTCAATTTATTATTGTGCAAAACAAGCTTATAAAATACCCTTGCATTTAGGAAATGTACGTCATCTTAAAAATAATAACTATATACAAAGTTTGCCTGCTTAGCTCAAGCAGTTTGAAGAAAAAAAAAAACTCGCTCTATTTTGCACAATCTGTGACATATTCCAAAAACGTCACTCGTATATTTTTTTACAGTAAACTTTCAAATAAGAAAAACCAACTGCATTATGCCAAACTAATACTTTACATCTTAATAAGTACCAAAAATTTGGTACAATTTTGGTACAATTTATTTATATTACAAATGACATGTTGCTGCAATTATAAAAACCACTTTACATAAATATATACCTATAATATTCAAGGAGTTCTTTTTCTTACAGATCTTATCCGCACAGGTCTAAATATTATATTACTTTTTAATCGGCTATAATTGACGCTGAGATAACAAGTATAAAAATAGTACCAAATTGAATACATCTTCCGTTTTTAAGTCGGATAAAATAAAAGGGATTAAGAAAAAAGTTCTTTTAAAAAATGGAAGAATCTCTGTCTGTTTTTTTTTTCTTGGGAACATCAAAATATTTATTACGTGGGCTTGCTTCATAATATCTCGATTGGAGATTGATATGACCGTTCTTATAAACTATAAAAAAATTATTTCCAATTGAGCCTCATGATAAAGAAAGCGCAGGCAGCCACTTAACCTTTGCAGTAAACACTATAAATAAACAATCTCACCGCTCATATTCCCCTATATTCAATTTTCTTATCACTTTTTCTAAGAAAGTTATTTTGCATGTAATTTCATCGCCTTCAGTAGGATTCCCATACTCCCAAATTACATGGTGTGAAATACATTTTTCGCTTACGTAAGAGTACTGCTGGGATCACATCTAGTTAAAAACTCTTTTTAAAAGAAATAAAACTTGATAATATTACGAAATAGTACGTTGAAATTTTGCATTTAGTCACGCGTTGGTATATTTTTTATCAAGTGACGTGAACAGGTCGATTGGAACTCCTGAACTTCGAAAGCAACGCCTGATTTTTTTGTATTTATTGATTTAAAAAGGCAAAAATAGATTACATTTCTTTTGCCTGGTAAAATAACTTTTTAGCAAAAAATAAAACCGACTTCCATATCAAAACACTACAAAGCCAAAAACAACTATAATTTCGGTAGTCGGTGTTATTGGTTTTATATTTCCTTCTTTTTGACACCGCCTTCCGAAATTAAAGTTATTTTTGGCTTTTTAGTGTTTTGATATGGAAGTCAGTTTTATTTTTTGCAAAAAAAATTTAACCCCCGTTTTAGTGGGTCGGTTTGTAATTTATCTAATTACAAAATTCAAAATGTTAACTACTTATCACCTTTTACAAAATATTGCTTTTCCCGATGCAGAGCCGTTAATTTTTGAGCAGTTCTCCTGGTACTTCACCATCAGCTCTACATCACTATATGCATTGTGACGAGCATAAAGTGCTTAACATCCATATTCAAGCATTGAGGTAATATGTACTACTTACTAGAGAAGTCACCACACATCACTACTGCATTCTGCTCAAGTGCGGTCTATTGACTGCACTTCACTTAGACGCTTGTCAGATCTTGACCGCATAAGTCATTATTTGTTTTAAAGGAAAAAACGTTCAAACGCATTAAATATGTGGCTAGTGTGTTTTATGATATTGCACTAATCGTTCAATTAATACGGCGAAGTGCAAAGGAATAATTTTACATCGGCGAGTAACTGGATATTCATTTTAAAATATAATTTGAAACAAAATATTTGGCAGACGCCATGTGTCATGGACTAAAAATTTAGATGGCTGAAACTGAAACCAAACTGAAGCTGAAACTGAAACTGATGCTGAAACCAAAATTGAAGCTGAAGCTGAAACTGGAACTGTAGCTGAAACTAACGCTGAAACCAAACTGAAGCTGAAACTGAAACTAAAGCTGAAACTGAAACCAAAACTGAAGATGAAGCTGAAGCTGAAATAGAAACTGAAGCTGAAACTGACGTTGAAACCAAACTGAAGCTGAAACTGAAACTGATGCTGAAACCAAAACTGAAGCTGAAGCTGAAACTGAAACTGAGGCAGAAACTGTAGTAACATACATAGTGAACGTAGTCCAAAATACAGATAATTTAATAAACCACGTTTATTCTGATTTGAAAACAAATATGAGGGATAAAGAATGGCTGCGTGAAAGAGTAATTTTGGCACCAACTACCGAAATTGTAGGGCAGATCAACGAAAAGATTATGTCTCATGTGGATTGTGATGTTGTTGAGTATCTGTCCGTCGACATTGTCATGGATATAAAGCAAGTGACGTCGTACTCTGTAGAGTTTATCAACTCTCTGGAATTGTCATGATACCCCATCACATTATTTGAGGCTTTAACTTGGTGTCCCAGTCCTGTTGATGCGTAATCAGGGCGCACCAAGGCTCTATAATGGCATGCGACTACAAATTACATACCTTGGATGCAATGTTTTCAAGCAATAATTATGACAGGAACAGCAAGCGGTGAAAACGTATTTATTCCTCACATTCAGTTCAAAAACTCAAATTTCCCTTAAAAGCGGCATTCGCAATGACCATAAACAAAGCTCAAGGACAGATACTGAAAGTCGCAGGTGTACATTTAGAAAAAGAATGCTTTTCCCATGGGAAATTGTATGTGGCGTGCTCACGAGTATTAAGCGTACAAAATCAACACGCCAAAAAAAAGGACGGGAAAACCAGAAGCGTAGTTTACAAAAATTTATTGTAAACTACGTTTTTGGTTTTAAAAAGATAAATTTTAAATACTAACTGTCTGTCTGTTTTTGGGGATGGATGGACCCTGGTGATGGTTTTTTAAATATTATGTGCGTTTTTTAACCACCCAAAAAGATACTGTACACCTTTTTGGCAACAAGAATTATTGACAAAGTGTAAATTAACGCGGGCGAAGCCGCGGGCAAAAGCTAGTACTAATATTATAAATGCGAAAGTAACTCTGTCTGTCTGTCTGTCTGTTACCTTTTCACGCCTAAAACGCTGAACCGATTTGGATAAAATTTGTCATAGAGATAGTTTAGGACCCTGGGAAGGACATAGGATAGTTTTTATCCCGATATCAGGTTTCCGTGGGACAGTTTTCGAATTGGACGCGGACGCAGTCCCTGGCAAAAGCTAAATTAAATTAGTTAAATTTGATTTATAAAATTGGTATGGGAATAGTTTAGGGCCCTGAGGAAGACAGGATAGTATTTATCCCGGAAATCATCCTTAAAGGATGTAAAAAGGGTGTTGGAATTGCGTATAGGGAATCAATAACATACTATACTTAATATCCATACTATCCATACTTCCATACTAATATTATGAATGCGAAAGTAACTCTGTCTGTCTGTCCTAAACCGCTGAACCGATTTATATGAAATTTGACATAGGATAGTTTTTATACCGATATAAGGTTCCCGTGAGATGGTTTTTGAATTGCACGCGAACGCTGCCGCTGCGCTGCACGCTGGCAAAAGCTAAATTAAATTTGATTTTTAAATTTGGTATGGGACCATACTAATATTATAAATGCGGAAGTAACTCTGTCTGTCTGTCTGTCTGTTAGTTTTTCACGCCTAAACCTTGGTTTTTATCCCGGAATTCATCCCTTACGGATGTAAACCAATTCATTCGCGTATTCAAGAACCACTCGAAACATTTTTTTAAACTACACAACTACATGACATGTGGTTGTGTAATTTTGTACAGCCTACATTGTAGGCTATACAAATCTTTGTTTAGGGCCGGGGTCGAACCCACGTCATGCACCAGTCAACCGTTACGCCAACTGTGTCGTTTACATATTAACCAATCAAGTTAATATACGAATCATTTCTATTTTTAAGTAGGTATATCATCTAGGTATTAGTCTTTACTTGCAGATTAATAGTATACACATACGTAAGTAGGTATCTCAGAGGCATAAATGTATAGGTAAACTAGCGTGCACATATACAACGTGTAACGGAAACCCTATATCTATCCACAAGGGCTGAAGACAACATCTGGTATGGAGACTCTATGCACAGTTTCAGCTCAAAATAAGTGACTCAAAAAATTTATACCAAATTATCGGTTTCATATATTTCTTGAATACCAATCATAACAGACCTGTCACAGCACTACGAGGGTTAATAACTTTCCACGTGACTTGGCAATAACACGATAATTCTCTTCGTTCTTCTTAATTTGAAAGATTCGGTCTCTGGTATCAATGTATTGAAATTTCTAATAAGTTCCACACATGTAGGCTTACAAAATCCTTGCTATATCATTTGTTATCATCCAAAGAAGCTGTGCAGTTGATATGTATATACCCTTTAAATTACACGTTGTATAGGTAACATATATGCATTTTTTTACCACCCAAAAAGGTGTACAGATTGGAAAGAAGAATTATTGACAAAGTGTAAATTAACGCGGACGAAGCCGTGGGCAAAAGCTAGTGTACATATATATGTATAAGGGTAATGACGAAGACTTGCGTAATAATTTAATGCAAGTAGTAATTTGTTAGTTTCAACCGATTTATAAGAACACCCAACTTCAAATATTCATATGATTTAATGTCTATTCAGGCTCGTACGTCTAATCCTAGGATCATAAAGCTAAGAGCGATCAGGTACAAGCGTGTTTTACTGTCGAGCACGTCATTCCTTCTATAATATAACCTAAAGCCTGCAATACATGTTGGCCGAGCGTATGCCAACGCGAGCATTGGCAAATAGGTACAGGGCAAGAAATAATGTCCACACGTGCGACAAGTTCGTCGAACGCCAATGCAGACGACCAATGTAGAAGAGGGTCTGTAGAGCTGCCCACACGTTGGACGAGTGCAGGCGAGCGCCTTTGATTTGTGACCAAAAACCGACACAGATCCGAAATGAGGCAAGTGATCACGAGCAACGGCGAGCGAAGACAAGTTGCACCAAATGAGGTCTATACACGTTGGCGCTGGCCTACACTCGGGCAACTAGGCAGGTGACACCGAGCGTTAGCAAGACAAGGCAAATATACCGTCTACATGTTGGTATTGGCCTGCACTCGACAACGCTCGGCCAACATGTATTGCAGGCTTAAGATAAGATTGTGTTTAGATTTGAACCTACATACGTGTATGTATAAAAATAATTTTTTTGTAGTGAGAAAATCATAAAATGACTTCTCCCGCTCGACAAGCTTTTAGTCAGTAAAAGTCTGACACTCCCTTCCCCTGCACCTAAAGCGGGAGGAGTCATTAGATGATATTCTCACCGAAAAAAGGCGCATCGCTGCAATGCAGTATTTCACGTATTTAGGTATTTCAAGAAATGAAAAAAAAAATGGTTAAGTTATTTATATCCAATTACACAACGTGTAATTTAAAGGGTATATACATACCGAGTGCACGGCTTCTTAGGATGATAACAAACGATATGACAAGGGTTTTCTAATCCTATGTCTACATGTGTGGCTGTGGAGCATATTAGGAATTTCAGTACATTGATACCAGAGGCCGAATTTTTCAAATTAAGAAGATCGAAGAGAATTATCGTTTTATTGGCAAGTGACGTGGAAAGTGATGACCCTCATAGTGCTGTGACACGTTTGTTATTACTGGCATTCAAGAAACATATGAAACCAATAATTTGGGGTCAATTCTGTGAGTCACTTATTTTGAGCCGAAACTTTGCATAGAGACTCCATACCAGATGTTGTCTTCAGTCCTTTTGGATAGATATGGTGTTTCCGTTACACGTTGTACATAAAAGTCAGAGGTAGAAATGATAAATGCTTTCAAATCAAGTAAATATTTCCTAATTGCAATGAAAAGAATCTTATAGGGAAGACTGCCTTCTGGCTGAGATATAAAAATACCTAATAAATGCCTTCCACCCGTACATGGAAGTCATTTTTGGACCATTTCATACATGTAAGTAACAAAAAAAATTAAAACAGCATATTTATTCGAAAGCTTTACGAAAGAAAATGTTGTCCTTACATATAAGTATTTTCTTTGCATTTTGTTTATAAAAAGAAAACACTTTACGTCAGCGTTTCACAGAAAGAAAAACAACATCAGTTCGTTGCAAAACAGTTCAAGTTTCTTCAAAAGCATTCTGCACACTGCAGAGTAGTTTTATTTCCAAAGCCATCTCTGTAGGAAGTTCTCCAGCCCTCCCAATTGCTTGATTGCAAACATTGCAACCCACTAGTAACGCTATCTCGGTAACATCCTCGATGATTAATTGTACATTCTCGGAAAACGATTAAGTTTCAAGGAAAATACTTTTCCGACGACAGGTTGTTTAATTGTTTGATGTGGAAACAGATTTCTGCACACCTTACGTTTCACAGTTTTCTGCTTAACTATAAACAGTTCCCGAAATAACATAAAAGGACATTGACAGGGTTTGGACCAAATGCTGCCCAGAAATGAAAGTACCGCTAGCGTGTTCCTGACACCATTAAATATTCAAAAATTTTTTTTAAAAATCGTTTGTGAATATTATTTTTGTAGTGAGAACAAGTATTAATTATTTTTTATTATATTGCATTCTTTAGATGTTTACGCTCCAAAAATATTTCGTCTCACATCTAATAACTAGATGCCTTATCGCTTAACCGTAGCACACCAAGCTTGAAAACCATTTCTATTATAATTTGCTTTGTCTTACTTTCCGTCGTTCCGGGCGTACAAACCTCTCGCTTCACTGTCTCGTTTGTTCGCATTAAGGTATTATAGTTTTTCCATCTCGAACCTTGCCAGAGCCAGCTCGTAACGCTGAGCTTTAAATTCCCCTAATAATAATAATATTAATTAGGGGTCCAATTCCCATACAAAGATTGTCAATCTCCTTTGATGAGATGACGTATAACGTATCGGAGTTGCAGGAACGTTTAGAAGTCTGAAACTCCCTTCAGATCTACCCAGAGCGGCAGGAGTCATTAAATAATTTTCTCTCCGAAAAAAGTGTATACATATGAGTACCTACACTCATGTGAAATTATTTACTATTTTTCAGAGGATTTTTGTATTTCGCTGTTGGTCAAAATAACTATGATACGATAGTTTTCAGCAGGCGGAATGAAGGCCAAGATTTAATCCATCTGAACAGTGATTAAAGAGGTTCCCAAACACAGACAGACACTTTTCGAAGTCATTTTTGTCAAAATATTGATTACTAATTATTGCGAGTGACTTCGTTCGTTCTTCGTTTTTTTTTTCATAAAACTTTTCATATCCTATTTCTGCTTCTTAGTGATTTATTATTGAAAATGCCTATACCATGACCCCGTGTCTTGTACTATGTACAAGCTATATTATCAAAACTGGTTCTAGAGTTTAGCCGCAAAAGCGTAACCGACCGACGGAATGACTTTCATATTATATTGATATGGATTTGAAAGCTGTCGTTGTTTAAACTCAGCGTTGTGAATTCTTATCTTAAACTGGGTGCATAATATATTATTCAAAAGTAGACTACTTGTTTTTCTAATTAAAACGGTACTAAATTTTCCTATGAGGAGTCACATGCCAAATTATGACGAGCTCCTTAAAAGGGCTACACATGAAATATAAGGCAATTAGCAAGCTTTCGGAATCTTGTCATGAACTAGAGCCGTTTGTTAATTAAAGTAAGATGATACAGTTGGATTGGTTGCAGTATTGCCAGAAAATGTAACGATGGAGCAATTTTAATTAAAACAGCTTACATATACAATTAAAATAGCTTAATTAATACATATAATAAAACAGTAAAAAAGTGTGTCTTTCACATCACAACTCGTCTTATTTCAAAACAGTAATTCAAGGGGGTTTAAAAATAGTACTAGAGCAAGAATAAAAAAATGTCTGTCTGTTTATTTTTTTGAAGTAAAGTAATTAATCCAGGGAACTACGGGACGGATTTGAAGATTTTTTTTTGTTATATATCTAGCTAGCAGAAGCTAGTATAACATATTTTACTTTATTTTAAGGATCAAGAAGGCATTCAGTTTGACCCACCTTTCCATATTCCTTTTGAAACACCCTATTCGGACTTTCACGAATATTTTTCAGCGAAAGATATCGCTATCGCTATGCAAACAAAGGAAATATTACTAGAAATACGGGTTTTAATCGGTATGGTGATGAGTGCAACGACCTCATCGATGTTTTTTTATTATTGTTGGACATCAATCATTGCAACAGTTTATGCAGAAGTATGTGAAGAGACGTGTGTGGGTATCATTTTGCTGATTATATGTAACCAGACTGCCTACACATATATTTTTTTGCGACATCGTACTACAGTACCACGTCAACAATATTCATAGTTGCATTTAAATTTAATGATCAATTATAAATGCTTAAATATAGGATATTTTAGAAATATCTGCTCATATGAATAGAACTTTTTAGTACCTAATTTTAAGCGGCCGGTTATCTTAAATTTCTTCAAGTGCTTAATTTTTTTTCTTTACTGTATACCAAAACAGGACTTCCTTTACGGCTAAGCACTTATGAGACATTTTGTATACTTGGGGCTGCTTAAAATTCTAAAAGCCAAATTAATAAAAATGCCTACACACAACATGACATTTTAAAGAAATTAAAAATAACGGCTGGAAGTGAACGCTATTCCTATATCAGTTATGTAATCCTATAATATTTCCTCTAGCATACCGTATCCATTAGTGATAGGTTGAAAAGGAAAATGCCTAAAAAGAGTAAAGTTTCTATTTTAAAAATAAACACAATTCTGTTCTGTACATAATTGTGCTGTTATTGTTTCTAGTTTATAACATTTAGGAAATTTATTCAATAATTATGCCGAAAATCATTGTATAAAATACTTTCTCTATTGTCTAAAACTCTAATTGTATCAAGTAAAATGTCGATAGAATCAACGTGTAACTGCCAAGCTGAGACAGATTTACTGACTAAATTGGTAATTCTGTCGATAAAACAGTTTTTCTATTGACAACTATAGTTATATAGATATGATTAATAATAAAATAATCTTAGAAAAATAACGCATAGAAAGGGGGTCTAGAACAAAACACGAGCGATTTCGTGTGTCCACTTTATTTTCTTTGTGTGCGTGATCCGAATGTGTTTACGTTCCTCAAACGCACACAAATATAGCTTTCAGTGATACTATTACCAGACCATTACCCACAAAAATGGGAAAACGCACTATTATGTTGCTGGATCAAATCAAGTATTTTATGTTATGAAACTGGATAAGATGATGTTTTTCCATGTAATATGACTTATCTATACTTATAATAAATCTGTAGAGAGGTCAATTCTGTACATGAAATATATTTCCAAAATAACTATCAGGGGGTGATTAAGGATCGATACTCATGCCAAAAATGCAATCAGTTAAATTTTTGTCTGTCTGTCTGTCTGTCTGTCTGTATAACCGTTATAGAAACAAAAACTACTCGACGGATTTTAACGAAACTTGGTACAATTATTTTTCATACTCCTGAGCGGGTTATAGTATACTTTTCATCACGCTACAATCAATAGGAGCAGAGCAGTGAAGGGAAATGTTGGGAAAACGGGAGAAGTTACTCCATTTTTTAAGCTTCCGTCGCGTGTGCAACCTTAATGGTTGAAGCTACATAAATCATTTCATGACGGAAATGTTCTCCTTAAAATTATATAAAAAATATCGCACAACAGCATATGTCTAACTTTTATGGTTGACTCACAATAACACCTGTAACTCCCGATAGCTTAGCAGTTCGAAGCTTTCTGATTATAATATTTGTCTACTCTTACGTTTATAACACTCTCAGTCACCCCTAATTGAAAAAGTTAACATTATTAACTATTCCATAAAAAAATTGGCCAAGTGCGAGTCAGACTCGCCCATGAAGGGTTCCGTAGTAACTATAATATAATATGCAAATTTATTTGACGAAAATAAACCTTACAAATTTCTTAAAACTAGCTTATTTACATTTTTTACAACTGCGCCAAATAAATTTGTTTTGAAAAAAAAAACCTTACAAATTTCTTAAAACTGGCTTTTTTACATTTTTTACAATTGCGCCGAATAAATTTGTTTTTCATAGTGTTTGTATGAATTACAAAGTTATATTTGCGGTTTTAGACAATATGCTGTATCTCAAAAACTGCTGAACTGATTTCGTTCCAACTAATTTTGGTTGAAAATTTATATTAAGATCTACAGACATATATTTTTTTTAGATTTTTCACTCCATTATTATAGAAGTTAGAGGTTGTGTCCGCCACACACACATTTTACCACTTTGGAAGCTTATATCTTTTAAACGATTGACTTTATGGAAAAGTGGTTTTAGAAACCCCGATGTCGTTTTTAAAGAACTGTCTATAGATACCACACATGCATCGATTTCATGAAAAAAAAAATATTTTCAGGTTTAGTTCCATGTATGGGGAGCCCCCCTTTATTTTAAATATTTTTTAATTTTTTTCTCAAAATCGGAAAGCGGTTCACAGAATACATCTACCTATCAAGTTTCACATGTATAGTCCTAATAGTTTCGGAATAAAATTGCTGTGACAGACGCACGGACGGACAGACAGACAGACAGACAGACGGACAGACATGTCGAAACTATAAAGATTCCGTTTTTTGCCATTCGGCTACGAAACCGTAAAAAGAATCATATAAATCGGTATAGAAACACCAAAGTTATACATGAAATACGCTTATAATAATAAGCCATCGCGCGTGAATACTGAATCATGCTATAAGGATTATTTTTGAGAATCGGTCGCCGCGTTCGAAGCGTTCTCTAGGTACTTAAGCCTCATGTGAACGTGATCTAAACAATATTACCAATACATTAACTTACGCTGACGGAGTCGCGGGCACAGCTATATTGTATCATTACGCTAAGGCCAATAGGAGCGGAGCGCCAATGAAGAATGCTTCAAAATCGGGGTTAAATTTAACGTTAGCCCAAAGTAACTATTTCACGCGGACGAAGTCGCGGGCAAAAGCTAGTATGACATATTTTTATGGAAGGTAAACGAAATGAGATATCGTTCATTGCGTTTAGAATGTTTGATGTGTAATGTGTTATAATAATGTTATAGAAATGTATTAATTGCTTGAAAAATCTCGTTTGAAATCAATTAAAACTATGTGTTGTATTTATGAAATAGAAAAATATTATTGAGAACATTACTTAAAGTCGGTTAATGAAAAAAATCTTAATCAATAAAATTGTCATCTTTATGATGCCACTCTTCGAACTAACAGCAACTTTTAGTTTTAAAACACTGTAGGTAGTAGCTGTAAATAAATATAGCTTAGTTTGACGCATACATAATTGCCGCCAAAACTATATATTTTTAAACAAAAAACTTTTTTGCAAAAAATAAAACCGACTTCCATATCAAAACACTACAAAGCCAAAAATAATTTTAATTTCGGTAGTCAGTGTTATTGGTTTTGTATTTTCTTTTTTTTTTTCACACCGCCTTCCGAAATTAAAATTATTTTTGGCTTTGTAGTGTTTTGATATGGAAGTCGGTTTTATTTTTTGCAAAAATTTTTTATTTTCGTGCTTTTTAGTGGGTCAGTGAATTTTCCAAATCGGTTCGTAAATGACGGAGTTATGCGCGAACAAAAAACGCAATGCAGCGTAAACGAAAAGATCATCAACGTAAACATTTCTTTTAGACTTTTGTTGATTTTTCAGAAACGGCCTGTACGATTTCGATAAAATTTTCATGGGACCATTTGGAAAGTATACCCTTTCTAACAAGATCAGAATTTTTCAAATCGGTTGGCAAACGACGGAGTTATGCGTGGACAAACATAAAAAAAAAAAAAAAAAAAAAAAAAAAATACAAACATCCGAATTGAGAACCTCCTCCTTTTTTAGAAGTCGGTTAAAAATATGCACAAAAGAAATCAATATGGTTATTTTTTTCCTCACGGATAGCAACATTGAATTGTGATAAGTTAGGTTATTAGAATTTATATTTGATGATCGATTTACGTAAAAATAATGTATAAAATATAAGTATTTACTTGTGAAATGTAATTTGATTATACGTTTTTTGTTTTCCTGAAGGACTATGACATCCCTTTACGCTACAAACGATCGTTTTAAATTATTTACTCGCGAGCTCTGTTCAGCAGAATGTGACCTTGAGTACTGACGGCTCGTCGAGCAAAGTTAGCCAAAATGGCTAAGTTTTAGTTGCCTCATTTTTTGCACTCGTACTATATATACTTCTATGCGTTATTTTTCTAAGAAAATAATGATGTTTATTTTGCAAATAGGTATATATAAATAATAGCACTTTTACACGTTTTTTTATATCTTTAAACTAGATGAGGCCAGTGTTTCATAACTGACTATTCTGAGAATAAACACTGAAACACACTTGTATACCAAATAGAATGAAATAAAGATTTATCAAATGGATGTTACAATGGGCGATCGGTAAAAGAAATCTTTTACAGGCAATATTTTGATGGATTTGACACATACGAAAGTAGTTGTCCGTGGTGTACTATTATTTATTTACTTATGTACAATACAGAAATAATAAATTAAATACTCAATACAAATATATATGTACCTATGTATGTAAAAGATGTATCTAGCTATAAAAATTGTGAAAAGGGATGGTGAAAATTTTCTATATTTTAAAAAGAAGGAAAAACTGTACCTACTGTATCAAAATGACGAGTAGACGTTCGAATAACATAATTAGGAACTTTTTTTTGAGAAATCATGCGACCAAAACAGCTTAATGTAATTTCTGTAAAAAAAAAGCTTTATCGTATTCCGATTCTAACAAAAAATCGGAACGGAGGACCCGGTTGCTGACGAGCAAAGTAGAAAAAAATTATGTTTCTGAATGTGAATAAATGACTTGATGGTTTGAGGAAATAGTGGAAATTTTGAAAATAATTAAAATGTACATATACTAGATAATAGATAAATGAACTTTTAAGTACGCCTGAATTTAATAAAATGTAGTTTATTATTTGACAAGTTATTAATAAATACAGATCTTAGAATAATACTAACCTACTTAGTTTAGTTTCATAATTATATAATATTATTCATTCAGACAGTCCTAAGCCTGCCAAGTACGAAGGAAAACTCCTATCACGCTAGATAGATAGATATAATATACTTTATTGTACACCAAAAATTGAAATACACTTTAATAACAATATTGCTAAAAGTTTGGTTACAATGACGGTCTTATCACTCAGAGCGATATCTTCCAGATAACCTTTGGAAGGACTTATTTCGGTATTTTTTTAGTCTAGATTTCTTTGTATATTAGTGTAAAGCAGGCCCAGTTGAAAGATTTCAGCTAAAGTTCAACTGCGTAGATGCAGCGTGAAGGAGACTAGTTCAAGTTGGGACTAAGTTTATGATATACACTGTTGAAAGTCTTGGAAACAATGTATGTTATTTAGCTTATAGTTGTCTAACTTAGAACTATTTCTAGTTGGAATGCTATTTAATCATTTAAGTTAACATGATGTGTTAACAAGTAAAGATGTTCACGAAATATTTGCATATAATTCAGACGGGATTTTAAATTAATTAATAACATTCATCTCCTGAACACTATCTAAAGGAGTAAATACTTGTCAATATAGTTATAACTTAATTTAATTAAACTCAATGCAAAACTCTTATCTCTTAAAATTAGCTACTTAATCATGATTTTATTTATTTAAAATTTATGTACATTAGTGGTACATGGGCGAAATTAATGCAACATGGCTTTCTCTACCTTCTCTAGCCTTTGGGTTAAAAAAACCACAATGAGGTTCACCCCACTTTTTTGCTGCTGTGTATATTAGAAGCACGTTTAACAAACTATTATTTTAATAGATTCGCGTATAATCACTATCTTACCCGATGACACGCAATGACGTGGCCAACAATGGCGCATATCTGCCCAAATCAACTCATTTACGCTTGACTTAAAGACCCCCAGGGTGTAGTTATCAGTGAATAAAATACATACATATTTCGCCAGGGAATAAAACTCCTTAGCTGTTATCCATTACGAATATTATAAATGTCAAAATTTGTGATTATGAATGGATGTTTGTTACTGTTTCACGCAAAAACTACAAAACGGATCTAAATAAAATTTTATATGTAGATAGCTGAAAGCTTGCAATAAAGCAATGGGCTGAAAGCCTGCAATAAAACAGGCTACTTTTTATCTCAGAATTCCCACAGGATTGAAATTTGCGTGAGAAAAACCGCCCAGGCGGACGAAGTCTTAGGTAACAACTAGTAGAAATGTAAATATACGGTTCGTTTTCATGGAAATACGATAAAATTTAAATAAATAGCAATTAAAATAAATAGTCATTATTTATGTAAAAACCTTGTCATGTTGTTCTACTCGTAAATAAAGTAGGGAGATTAGCGGCATACCTAGCCGTGTATACAAACGTAATGCGCCATTGCTCTTTCGGCACTTACGTCCAAATTGCCAACATCGATCCTGTACAAACACACCTGTAAATAGAATCTTTGTCCTAATATCTAGTGTAAATATAACAACGGAGAAATGAGATTACACCCAATTGGCGAGAGAGGTGATTGCGAACGTGTGAGACTGGCAATTGATATGATAATATTGTCATATCATACATTTTCGCAAGATTGGGATACCTCTTGAAATTAGTGCAGCGCCGGCTGATTGGTATACAGGCCTGTTTTTAATATTCAAGGATTTAAACCCAGCCTGACTGAGTTACAGACATTACTTTGTATAATATTCTGAAATCAGTGAAGGAACGCAGCGTGAGGAAAACGGCATGTCCTAAGACCAAAAATCGAAGACGCGAAGACACTAACTCGCACTGTGGCCGCTTAGGAGAATGCGATCCATTTCCTCTCATAGTGAGGAACCATGCTATACTGATTAATTATATATACAACTATGATTTGCTCAGTGCTATGAATACTTCAATTGACAATGGATTTATGTTCTGGTACATGTTGCCCACGCCTTTTTTTGTATTTTTAGTATTAATTTCTCTCACCAGCCATTTGCACTGGCGCAAATTGGTGAACAACACATGTTTTTTGCGAGTCCCGAATAAATATTATTTCACTTAATGTATACAAGGTGTGACAAAATCAATATTACGGACCACTTGTAATTTGGGGCCTGTCCTCAATTCACCGATTATAGCATTAGTTAATAGGATTTTCAAACAGTTTTTGAAAGATACGTTACAGCAGAAATTTGTCATAAGTTATTTTTTTTTATTTCGGACACCTATAGCAGCTTTTGAGTTTGTATGACTACCTAACCTACCTACCTACCAAATTAATTTAAGGAGACATCCTTGTGTTTTTCCGAATATTCGTTTCAAGGGACTTTTTTCTACTAATTACTTTAAGCAATCAATCTTCTCACCCTTTTTTCAACTATATTGGAGTCAGTTTATGTCCTAACTGGATGCAGCCGAGTACATACAAACATTTTGAAGTAAATTCCTACTTTTTTAGGGTTCCGTAACCGAATGGCAAAAAACGGAACCCTTATAATTTCGACATTTCTGTCCGTCTGTCTGTCTGTCTGTCCGTCCGTCCGTATGTCACAGCCATTTTATTCCGAAACTATTAGGACTATACATGTAAAACTTGGTAGATAGATGTATTCTGTGAACCGCTTTCCGATTTTAAAAGAAAATTTAAAAAAACATTTGAAATAAAGGGGGTTAAAATAAACTGAAAATATTTTTTTTTTCATGAAACCTATACGTGTGTGGTATCTATAGACAGGTCTTTAAAAATGACATTAAGGTTTCTAAAATGACTTTTTCATTAAGTTAATCGTTTAAAAGATATACGCTTCCAAAGTGGTAAAATGTGTGTGTCCCCCTCTAACTTCTATAATAATGAAGTGAAAAATCTAAAAAAATCATATGTTGTAGATCTTAATGTAAACTTTCAACCAAAATTAGTTTAAACGAGATTGAGTCAGCAGTTTTTGAGATACAGTATATTTTCTAAAACCGCAAATATAACTTTGTAATTCATACAAATACTATGAAAAACAAAGTTATTGGGCGTAGTTGTAAAAACTGTAAATAAGCTAGTTTTAAGAAATTTTTAAGGTTTTTTGTTATTTTTTTTTCAATTAAATATATTAAGTACCTATATTATATTTATTATAGTTACCACGGAACCCTTCATGGGCGAGTCCGACTCGCACTTGGCCAATTTTTTTATTGTTAATAGGCGTGCGTTTAACCACCATCTCACCTGATGGTAAGTGATGATGTGGTCGAAGATGGAGCACGCTTGCCTACAAGTAACCTATTCACTATTGACTTAAAGACCCCCAGGTTATAGGTTATACTTGACCTCAACAACAGCGGGAGGATACGCCCGGGTGCCATCATTGTGAGGACCATCCGGAGAACACGATGGAGCATACAGTGGACGTGTGCCCTGCTTGGGCGGAGCACCGCCGTGTCCTCATGGAGACGATCGACGGCGGTGAACTCTCGCGCCCGGCCTTTTTTCAGACCATGGTGCGGAGCGAGAGGATGAAGATGCAGTCGCCTCCTTCTGCGAAGCAGTCATGCTAGCGTAGAGGAGGCCTAACGTGCGAGGGAGAAGCAACTCTCTTCCTCACGCCTCAGCCGCCGCGGGAGATGCCCCGGGCGTCGGGGTCGCGAGCCGATCTCCGGCCACCGTTGGCGCGGGCTTGCGGTAGGCGAGCAGGGGTTGCTCATGGTAAGGACCAGGCCCGGGTAGGCGGCGCGTCGTGTTTCTCGCGTGCCTCGAAGAGCTGTCAGCAACAGTGACGGGGCCTCATAAGGCCATTGTCCACCAGGGTTGCGGAAATGTTCTAACAAGATACCGCGGCTCCGGAACTCTCATCTTATCGATAAATACTTAGCCAATATTTCTCACTTATAGCATAAAGTCTATTTTTATTACCTAGCGTAATTTCGTTAGGAGCCAACGGAGGCATATGAACAGAAAGTTTCTAGATTAACCAAGAAATATTTCAATAGTGAGATTTTATAGAAAATTTTGTTTTTTACTTGAGCAAAAAACTTGATATAATTAATAAATTTATGTATATCTTGGCAGGTTTATTCACTGATTTTATATAAACTATTAATGTGAAATCATTGTGTAGCGATATTAAGCAAGTGATTAAAATAATAATTATTATGAATTAATCTACCATCAATTCTTTTATTTGCTTCACACTTATTTATTGTTTCAAATATATTGAAAAGAAGGGTAATAATTATTGCAATAAATCTCAATTCAGGAGTATATTCTCTCTGTTCGGAAAAGCTCCATCATTAATACTGATTACTGATTCAATGGTGCATTCATATCAATTTATGAAAGCTTATTGGTTCCAATTTATGTACGTACATAAGTATTACCTATGATCATAGGTATGTATGTAACTAGTAGTCTATTTAATGTGTGCGATTTACTAATTAATTGTAAATAGTTATCAAAATATGGGTACATACCAGATTATATTGGAACCCAACGATGCCTCATACTAATTAATATTATTATTCGAAGTTAATAAATTATATAATATATTTGTGCGATGACTGACTAGTGAAGGGATTAACTGCGGGTTTTCTTTGGCACCTCGGCACCAAAGGATGTCTGTAAAGGATCGCTTTTAGCGATAAGACCACCCGTTGTAACATCTTTTGTAGTTATTAAGTTTTATTTAATTATTAGAAAAGGATGTTATTTAAACGTGTAATTTAAAGGGTATATACATACCAAGTGCACGGCTACTTTGGATGATAACAAACGATATGGCAATGGTTTTGTAATCCTATGTCAACACGTGTGGAACTTATTAGAAATTTCAATACATTGATACCAGAGACCGAAATTTTCAAATTATAATAAATTTTCAAATAATATTCTGGATACAACATCATTATGCAAGTCAAACTCTTGTCTATTATGGTGTACAAAAACACAAATTTCAATAATATACAGTGCTGGAAGAGGTAAGATTTTTAGTTTTTTAAATAGTGGAACACAACTGTCCAGTGGGTGCGCTCCACAAATTGAGCGCACACATTTTTTCTGAGCTCTAAACACTCTTTCAAGTTCTACCGAATTACCCCATATTATAATGCCATAGCGCAAAATTGATGAGACGTAGCCATGATATGCACATAATGCCGCATTAACACCAGCCACACGTGTTAGTCTATATAAGACAAATACAAATCTATCTAATTTCTTACATAGGTAATCAATATAAGATTTCCAGTTAAAGTTTTTCATGCATGACCTTTTCAAAGATCTTTGATAATATTGGTATGAGTGTTATGGGGCGGTAGTTATTCATATCACTTTTATCTCCTTTTTTGTGAATCGGTTTAACAATTGAAAATTTTAATCGTGAAGGAAATAAACCTTGCATAAATGACAAATTAATAATATGGCTATTATGAGTTGATAAAAATTTTGAGCATAATTTCAGGATTTTTGTATTAATGTCATCATAACCCGTAGAATTGGTTGATTTTAACGAGTTTATGGTTTTATATACAGTGGTGTCATTGGTTGGAGTCAAATACATAGTATTTGAATGGTAAGTCATTGGTGGTGTATAGTCAATAGAAGGGTCAATGGTGTCATTCGTCATATCAATAAAAAAATTGTTAAAAATGTCAGCTATCTTTTCAGGTTGAGTCACAGTTTGTTCGTCTAATTGAATTTGATTTATGTCATAATTATATTGTTTTTCACTGGTATTACTTTTTATTACATTCCAGGCAGCCTTACATTTGTTGCTGGAATGAGACAAATAGCGCGTGTTTTCGCCTTTTTGTGCCTGTAACATGCATCTTTTTAGAATAGCAGTATATTTTCTATAGATATTTTTATGACGTTGTTTATTCGCAGTTGTGAGACGATATTTTAAATATAGACGTCTTTTGTTTATACAACATTTTTTAATACCTTTTGTCATCCAATTATGTTTTAGGGGCTTAATAGTTATTTTAAACTTGATTTTGGGGAAACATAAATTATAAAATAATATTAGAATGTCATGGAAATAATTAAATGCAATGTTTAATTAAATCTTCAGTCTGGTAAATATCTATGAAAGACAATGATGATAGACAGTTTACAAACTTATCTATATTATCTTGACTGAAATCACGTCTTTCTTCAAAATAAAATGATCTTTTAATATTCGCGGTGTCTAGCGTTGCGTTAAAACATATAGATTGTCCGGTTTCATGATCAGATAGAGCTAGGTAGTGTATTTGGGGCTTAACATTTGGTATATTACTCGCAATCAGATCAATACAAGAGAGTTTTCTTGTTGGTTTGGTAATATGATTGCTTATGTTATAGTTTTTTAAAATAGATTCTAGTTCCTTGAAATATTTATCTGCTTTTATAGCGTCTATGTTCCAGTCACCACATACACACATCAAAAGTGTCTAGGGATCAACATATATTTTTGCAATAACTTTTCTCCTGATTTATATTAATTAAAATTTTCTTTAAGGATTCATCAAATAAAGTGTTTTCGTTTGTCACAGTAACGATAAACCAAGTCACCTTTGCATTAATAAAGAAATTTGCCATTTTCCTAATAAAGGGATTTTTGACATTTGAACCACTAACATTAAAGTTCGAAAAAAAGACTGAAATAACAGTTTTCTTTAAAATTTTATTGGGTAACTTAAACAATTAATAATCCGTGTTTCTACCGCGAACACTAACAACACAAGAACTTTGGTTTGGCATACTCAAAATGAGTTCATCCAAATCACGCTGTGGAATGGCCGCCCATGTTCGTTGCAACAACAAAAAAAGGTCTTCTTGCGACTGGATACCCTCCATATTCGGCAGAGCTCTTCTCTGTAGCATATCCCATGCATGCTCAATCGGGTTCAAGTCTGGCGACTGAGCAGGCCAGAGCAGGACATTGATGTTAGCTGCGGCGAGAGTCTGTCTTACAACTCTTGCGGTGTGCGGTCGTGCATTATTATGCATTAACTGAAATAAGGGACCAATTTGCACTTATAGAGGAACGATGACGTCAGATACAATCGTCTCAACATAAATTTGAGCGTTGAGGTTGCCTCTGATCCAAATCAACTCAGTTCTTCCGCCGATCCAAATACCCGCCCATACCATGATGGTTCCACCACTATAAGGATGGACTTCCTGGCAGGATTTTAATCGCTGTTGGCGTCCAGGGGTTCTCCAGTGTCGTATACGTCTTGTATCCGGTCTCATACCAAAACGAGACTCATCAGAAAAGCACACAAAACGCCATTGTTCTTCTGCCCAATTTCTGTGTTCAAGAGCCCATTGATATCGAATCCTACGATTGTGCATTGCTATAGGTGGTACCCGTAGCGGTCTTCGGGAATGAAGGTTCACTTCATGCAAGCGGTTTCTGACTGTTTCCCTGAAGAGTGATGAAGCCTCACGGCTAACATCATGGCGGTTATTGTTGGAGCTCTTCGAGTTAAGATTTGAATGTATCGGTCTTGTCTCCGTGTGGTGCAGCGATACCATCCTCCATGGCGCTCAGCCACGGTACCAGTGCTTCGGTAACGTGTCCAAAGTCGACTGATAACACTCTAACTTGTATTCAGAGCTAAAGCCACAGTACGTTGCCGAGAACCAGCTTCTATCATTCCCACGGCTCTGAGAATTTCTTCCCTGCTTAAATGACGTCGCCGCTCCATAATAACGTTGGTTTTAATCAGTAGTAGGGAAACAGTAGCACTAATAATGTCTTCAATGCGTTGTATGTTTTATAGGGAAAATATTGACAGCTGATTTTCATCTTTTACTCGAATTTGATTAACAGTTCCTGTTTCAAATTATGAAATGCACCAAAAAGGATCCATATAAATTTATAAAATCATAAATTTATTACAAAGCCACATCTCAATCTCAAGAAATCCGCATAAAAATGCTTGATCCCTAGACACTTTTGATGTGTGTAATATGATGCTTTTATTATTTCTTTTCGTAAGTTGACTTAAGAGGAGGTTTAAATTTTCTAAAAATAATTTAATGTCTGAATTTGGTGTACGGTAAATACAGATAACATAAAGTTTTAAGGCTATTATTTCAATTGCACAGTATTCGAAATAATATAACTTGGGCTCAATTACATTACACAAGGGTTTGCAGTCAAGGTCTTTTTTTGTCAATATACAAGTGCCACCTCTACGTTGATGCGGCCTTGAAAAGGCTGACACTACTTTATATCTTTTCATAGTAAGATTGGATTCTGCCCCTTATCGTATAAATGTTTCACTGAGACAAACAATATCAATATTCATATAAATTTTTTCTAGTTCCGTTATTGATACCTCAAGAAGGTCTTTTTTACTCAAAACACCAGCTATATTTTGATGTAGAAGAGAAAACTCGCGTCTACCCTCGAAAAAACATCGGTTGGCTAGTATTTACACTGTTACCTATGGGTTTAATAGTAAGATTAGTTGTATTTAGCTGCTTTTTAAAATAATATGGGATAGTTCCTTTTTTGTACATTTTTGTTCCTGTAACATTATTATTATATTTATGCAAATCTTTGTTGGCTGTTCTTGATTTCAGGTGTGAAGTTATTAATTTCTGGTAGCTTACGTTGTCGATTTCTATATTTATTTTAAAAACATAAAGCGTTTAGATACAAAATTATAATTATAAGTCCTTACCATAACATCAGATGTATCAATGAATTGGCAGTTTGGATAGTTTTTCACAATCAGTTTTATATGGTTATTTAACAGGTTAGTATTTAAATAGCGATTATTTAAAACATTTAAAATGAATACCTTATTATTTTTTACTTTGTGAAGTGAATAACATAACTCGGTTAACAATAAGTAGGGATTTTTATCGTTACTTCCAATACCCAATACGATAATATCGTCACATTTTAGTCCTTCTGATAATTTGTCAAAGTTGCACAGGACTTGTGAACTTGTTGCATTTGGTTTTGAGATGCCTGACACGGAGTATATGTTGTTCCATTTATTGTTATTTCTTTGCGTTGTTATTTCTTGAGCAAATCCCCGTACTTGTTGGTCACCTAAAACTAATATCCTTGGAGAAGATATGTTGTGGCTCAGTTCTTCAACTTTCTCTGAATTTGTGGATAAATGTATTAGGTTTTCATGTCGAGTATCTTGAGTCCATTTGGTTTGAGTCCGTTTAGTCTGAGTCAGTTTGGTTTGAGTTGGTCTGGGTGAGTACTTTTTAGGTGCGTTTGGTGTCTTATTTTGATCCATAGATGTCACTCCGTGTCTTGTTGTGTTGTTTATGATGTCACGCGTTAGTGGAGGTTGAGGAGTTTTGAGCTCACGGTTTACTGGATCAAAATCTTGGGTCTTTAGAGGCGTATGGTGGATAGATGTACTATTCCTTCTAAAGAGGTTTATAGGTGTAGAGTGAGTCGACGTTGTGGACGTTTTAATAAAATTACGTTTACGTGAGGTAGTCGGGGTCTTGCTTATCATGTCGGATGAGATAATTTTTTTGTATGTATCAATAATTTTCTGGCCCTCACCGATATCCATTTTTAGTCGGAAGTTTTCACTGTTCAAGTTTTCAATCTCCTGGTGTGCTGATTGGAGTTCCATTGTCAATCGTCTAATTGTTTCGCTGAGGTTGACTACAGTATCACTATCGTTCATGGACGTGCTTGGCAAGCTCTTCATGGTGGTATCAAGCAATGTGGAGTTATTTGTAAACAAATGATCGAGTGAGTTTGCCCGTCGTGGCTTTCTAGTTGTAACATTCTCTAATTCCATTTCAAAGGAGTTCATAGTGGTAAGTTTTTTTTAATTAGCTGAAATTGTGCATAGAGACTCCATACCAGATGTTGTCTTCAGCCCTTTTCGATAGATATGGGGTTTCCGTTATACGTTGTATATGTGTCAATTATCCAAAAATAACTTAAGGCATTTGGATAAAACTTGGATCACGTTCTAGTCTACAACTCAATCCCGAGATAAGGGGCGAAATTTTGACACGAATAAAGCCGCAGTCTAGAAAAAATTATAATTCCAATGGTGTCATAAATTGCTCAACAAAGGTACTGAGGTACTTTATATGGAAAACTACTTGAGATAGGGAGAAAGTTCATTAATAAAATGTGCACAAAAACTTCTTTAGGGGCAGTGTGTTCTAATGTCGATCAAAAACAATCAATCAACGTGGCCTTTTTTCTGTTTGTTTTCGTTCTTCTACCATTTTGACACGGTGCGATTGTATAACACTGACATCTAGCACCCTCTAACCAGAAATTAATATTGAAACAGCTAGTTTAAAAAATTTCAGGCTTCTGTCTACTCGTTACTACTGGCAAGTATCTAAAAAGTTTATGGACGGCTTATCGTGCATACCGAGGCACGGGGAGTAAGAAATAGTGAGTCATTCATCCACAGAACAAAGTCAACAAGCATTGTATTTGAAATTTAAGATCGATGCGGTCATTTGGTTACTGATTTTTATGAATTTGTGTATATATATTTGGTAGGACTGCGAATAGGTCGTAGGGAATTTTTAGGGTTCCGGAGCCGAATGCCAAAAGAACGGATCCCTTATATGTAGTTTCGTCATGTCTGTCCGTCCGTATGTCACAGCCATTTAATCTGAAACTATTAAGACTACACTATGTGAAACTTGGTATGTAGATGTATTCTGTGAAACGCATTCCGATTTTTTGACAAAAAAAAATTAATGGGGCTGCCCATACATGGAACTGAAAAAATATACTTTACTGTGGCCTTGTAATGTACATCTAGTATGTGTAATATGATGTATCGATCATTAAATTAAAACACAGTGTGACCTAAACAAGGTCTAATACGCTACAGCGTCTTATCAAATAACTCAACAAGGAATTCTATTATGGCATTTGTTGAATCGTTTATAACAAACAATTTAAATTACTCTAATCTTATATTGTCTGGGGAATATAATCGTTCATTTTGTGTGAGATTATTCAGCTGTACCCTAATATTATCTACATAAATTGTGACTTGTCGGTCCGTCCGCTGGGACCCTTAGTTTGGTCATACGTGTAGCTACAGACCGCAGACTGGGGATTCGAAGCTCAACTTGTAACTGACGAAGCGACTTACGACAGGCATTTTAAATGTTGAATGTTTATGGATTTATTTGTGTAGAAAATTCAGATGGAGAAAGAAACATGGAACTTTAGTAAATGATGAATGAAATTTATTGAAAGAGCAGGTTGTAAAAGACTTCTGTGTACTGATTGCTTCTGGTAAAGATCTAAAGAAGTTTAGGGATAGTTAATCGTACTCACCGAGGCACAAAAGGGTCTTGGTATGAAATATTTGATTATCCGTCTACAGACCAAACTCAATAAGCATTGTTTTTAAAATTAATGGTTGAGACGGGCATCTGTGAGTCTGTACTAACATTATAAAGCGGAAAAATTATTTTGTTTAAAAGCGCAAATCTTTGAAAGTACTGGGTAGATTTGGATGAAATTTGGTCTGGAATTAGCTTGAAGCTTGGGGTAGGAATATGCAATTTAGTTATTCATCACTCGTATGTCTATACTAAGATGTATGTATAATTTGTTTGTCAGTTTGTGTGTAGGGGGTTATCGCATGAACTAATAATCTAATTCTATTTTTTTTTCATTGTCAGTAAGGTCAACTATTTGTGAGTGCTATAGTCTATACATTATTTCAAAATCAACGCGGAGAATGACACGGGCGAAGTGCTAGCTTTTAATAAACTTAGATTAGATGAGATCGGATATAATTTTGTTCTGGAAGATTAACCTACTAGTTCTTATGCTACTATTTAAAGTGTTCTAGTGGGGTTGTTTGTGCCAGAAAACCAAATATGAGTAATTATTATTGTGGCCTTGTTTAGTTGACAGTTTCTCGATAGTTCCTATAATTAAATTATCCTATGTAAACTTACATTGTGTACATATAGAAGGGCTCTTCCTTCTACAAAGCAGCAATCGCATTCTCGTATTCAGTCGTCGAACTGCTAATAAAGGGGAGGACCAAACGCTCCGTACATACAAATACGAGTTTACGTCAAATAATTTACAATAAACAGACAACAATTTAGAACATTTTGTATGTACATTGTATTCCAGCAGAATTTAATTACCCTCTCTGGGATCATAACAGGACAGTTGGCATTTGTCGTGGAATTGTATTACGATCGCATCAGGATCGCATATGATACAAGTTATGGAAAAATATGTGATTTGTTGAAAGGACGCTCTTGAGGAAATAAAATCAAGTTAATTAGTAAGGACTACCGTTATGAGAGATTCATGGTCTTTCATCAAAAGTACTACATAACTATCTTATATAAGAACACGAGGATCGTCCATTTGAATGTGCTTAAATGATTTTGAAAGTTTTGGAGCTTATTTAGAATGACTGTGAACAGTCACTCTGTATATATAAATATTAGCTTCTGTCCGCGACTTCATTCGCATGGGAAGGTTTTTCCGCGTAAATCCCAATCCTGTGGGAATTCCGGGATAAAAATTCGGCTTCGTATTATTTTAGGATATCAACTATCTGCTTAACAAATTTTATTCAGATCCGTTCAGCAGTTTTGACTGTACAAAACATCAGATTGGAACAAAACAAAAATCGAAAATCAATAAAATTTTTACTTTTTTAATGTCATCACAGATATCCCAAACCCAATTTATTAGTATCAATTTTTTGGTGGGAAAGTCAATCTCATTTTAAATACGGTCTTTTATAAAACTATCTTGATTTTTTTGTTGTTAGCGGATCAGATACTAGCCTGTATACTCATTATATATGTAGTGATAAGATTACTAATGATACATAAATAATATCTAGTCCATTTTCTACTCCGCCACGGAATATTATTCCATATTTTGAGTATTATTGTTAGTTGGGAAAGCTTTAGGTAAGAAAATTGCTGACTTAGATAACAGTGATGTATTATTTTCGTAATTATATTAAGAAAGCTACGTAATACATCAACTGATAGTACTTTTCGACGATGATCCTTTTAAAGATGGATGGATAACCATGTTTTTCGAGAACTTATGAAATTATTATCTTCGTGTCTTTCATGTATTTCAATTTATAAGATAAAAAGCTGTTGCCGGGTTGTATTTTTCCCTCCAGCAAAACACATTTTCATCTTTTGTGTCAATATAATTAGTATGTTCCTAAGTACCAACATAAGTCCCGAGCCAGCACGCTTAGTGCAGAGCCAGCCCTCCTCTTCCTCGGCCACTAGGCCCAGCCCTACCCAAACCCCAGTCGTCAGCGCCTCAGTGCGCAAGACCATCCCTCCCCCACCCATCTTCATCCATGACAAGGGGGCTTGGACAAACGTGTCCAAAGCGTGTGGCGAGCAACGCATCGCCTACACGAATGCCCGCGCCGTTCAGAACGGCATAAAAGTAGGGTTAGCGACAGCTAACGACCACCGCGCGCTTTCGAAGCTACTCAAGGCTCGAAATATCCCCCACCACACTTATACGCTCCATGAGAGCAAGCCCGTTCGGGTGGTCCTCTGCCGGATCCCCAGTGAGATCCCCACCACCGAGATCGTCTGCGACTTAGAGTCACAGAACATCCCGGTGATTGAGGTGCACCGTATGCACGGCAGAGGTGGCAGGGCGTCTAACAACGTCCTCGTCATCTGCCACCCCGTCTCCGAAGGTCCCCACCCCATCTTTGCGCTGAAGACTGTATGCAGTCTTTCAGGAATTCTAATTGAGAAGCCACACAAGAGTGGCACGGTAGGCCAATGCCACCGTTGCCAGTTGTATGGGCACGCGCAACGGAATTGCTTCGGCAAACCCCGGTGCGTAAAGTGCCTGGGCGATCACGGCACCGCGGAGTGCAGTCGCCCAAAAGATAGGTCCCAGTGCCCAGACCCGCCCAGCTGCGTGCTGTGCGGGCAATCCGGCCACCCCGCCAACTACCGAGGCTGTCCGAAAGCCCCGAAAACCTCCGCCCCTAAACTGGCAACGCGCGCTAGCGCACGCCAGGGACGAGAGTGTCCTACACTCTCGTCTGAGCTCCCCCAGACCCTCAGTCCCCAGCGTCCAACTCCTTGGACGGCGGCGAATCACGCCCAAAACTTCCCGGCACTAAGGCCGAAAGTCCCTGGGCTGATGGATCAACCCATCATGCCCTCCGCCCCGGTTGTTGTGGCTTCTCAGCCCCCACCTCCTCCCCAGTCACTCCCTCGCTCGGATGAGCCGGAACTCGATGCGTTCCTCATCCTTGGGAATACATTTAAATTCTTCAAGTCCCCCCGCGCCATCCAAATGGCAAAGGAGGTCGTGGCCTGCAAAAGCATTGAATCCCTGATTCAGGTATACTATCAGTATCCTGATGTAAAAAGCCATTTTGACAACCTTTTTAAACAGCCATAATGTATAACACGGCTAGTAAGAGATTAAAGCCCCGATCCCTAAAGCTAGGTTACTTCAATGCCAATGGCATCACCAATCAACGGGACGAGATCGCGACTTTCCTTCGCGATCATAGTCTCGACATCCTCCTGGTCCAAGAGACCTTCCTCAAACCCCACCTTAGGGATCCCAAGGTAGCCAACTACCGGCTAGTTAGGAACGATAGGACTAGATGCCACAGAGGTGGCACTCTAATATATTATAGGAACTCCCTGCACTGCATCCCTATGGATCCGCCGCCCCTTGCCCACTTAGAGGTATCCGTTTGCCGGCTAGGCATGACGGGCCATCCCTCTATCACAATAGTATCCGCGTATCTCCCACCGCACAGCGACGTAGATTCAAATTCTTCGATAAACGCCTCACTACGAAGCGACCTTACAGCCCTTCTTGACATGAGTGACTCCGTCCTTATAGCGGGGGATCTCAATGCCAAACATCCCGCATGGTGTAGTCGTATTACCAACCCCCGTGGGAAGGTACTATACGACCTTTGCACACCTCTCCACATAGATATCATAGGTCCTATGCGGCCTACTCATTATCCGTTCGAGCCATCCCACTTGCCCGATGTACTCGACATTGCCCTCCTGAAGAATGTGAACTTACGTTTGCACTCTTTAGAGACGGTAGACGAACTTGACTCTGACCATAGACCGGTGATCTTGGAGTTAACTCCGAGATCGGGTCCCTATGACCCTAACCGCCCCCCTCCCACACAGGTGATCACTGACTGGAGGAAAGTAGGCGAATTGCTGAAATCCAACACGTCTCCTCACCTGGACAAGATCCCCGACCACATCCAGTCCGCCGCCGACACGACGGCTGCGATCGACTCACTCACGGAGCACGTGCAATCTGTCTTGAACGACTGTTCAAAGGAGATTCCGGTGTCAGAGCACTGGCGCCGGAAACTCCCGGACGATGTACGGGCCCTGCTGACTGAGAAGAACGCAGCAGTCCGTGCCTACAGAGCTTTCCCCTGCCAGAATAACAAAACTTTCATGCGGTACTTACAGCGCAAAGTAAGTAACAGCATCAGAGAGTGGCGTGAAGCCGGCTGGGACAAGACCCTGAGCGAACTGGAACCCACCCACCATGCCTTCTGGCAACTTCAGCGGAATATGCGCGCCACTGAGGTTGCCTCAATGCCTCCCCTTATCCGCCCGGACAAAAGCATTGCCTTCGACGACGAAGACAAAGCCGAATGCCTAGCCGACAGCCTGGAGGCACAGTGCTCTCCCAGCTCCCAACCAGTCGACCCAGCCCACCTTGCCCACGTGGATGCTGAGGTCGAACGTAGATCTGCCCTACCCCCTGTCGAGGACCCTGATGCTCCCCTCCCCCCCGTCACGGAAGACGAGGTGGAGGAGATCATCAAGAAACTCAAACCTAGGAAAGCTCCCGGGACTGACAGACTGACCACTAGGGCACTTAAACTCCTCCCACGTACGATCTTAGTCCTACTGACTGCCATCTTCAATGGCGCCTTGTCCAACAACTTGTTTCCACAAGCTTGGAAAGAGGCTATAGTGATAGGTATCCCAAAACCTAAAAAGCCCAAGAACCTCCCGACTAGCTATAGACCCATTAGTCTGCTCAGCGCCCTCGGCAAGGTCTACGAGCGGATTATTCTTAATCGGCTCAAGGACTTTGTCGAGGCAAAGAGCCTAATCCCTAACGAACAGTTTGGCTTTAGAGCCCATCATTCCAGTGTCCACCAAGCCCACCGCATCGTAGAGCACATTAGCGGCCGTTTTCAACGCGGTCTGGTGACGGGGGCCCTATTCTTTGATATAGCAAAGGCTTTCGACAAAGTCTGGCACAATGGCTTAATTTATAAGCTTTACCAACTAGGTGTGCCGGACCGTCTCGTGCTCATCATTCGAGACTTCCTGTCAAACCGCTCCTTCAGATATCGTATCGAAGGAGCGCTTTCCACTCCCCGCCCTATCAGAGCCGGCGTCCCTCAGGGCGCCGTGCTCTCCCCCCCACTCTTCACGCTATTCACTAGCGATATCCCCAAAAAGCCCCCAGTAGAGTTATCCCTATTTGCCGACGACACGGCCATCTACTACTCGGGACATAATCCCGTTAGCATCGCTCATACCCTCCAGACCTCAGCCAACGCACTAGGCGATTGGTTTAGGAAATGGAGGATTGAGGTAAATCCCGACAAAAGTCAAGCAGTCCTGTTTCGCAGGGCTCGCCAGCATAAAAAATTCACCCCCCCACGCCCGATCACTATGTTCGGCAAGCCAATCCCTTGGGAGAAGCGAGCCAAATACTTAGGTGTGATCCTCGACCAGTTCCTGAATTTCAGTGAGCACATAAAGTCGGTTCGCTCGCGAGCCGCTTTCGCTCTCGGTAGGCTCCACGCCCTGCTGAATAAACACAGCAAGCTCTCCCTTAAATGTAAAATCCGAATATACACGACATGCATACGTCCTATCATGACGTATGCCTGTCCGGTGTTTGCTCATGCCAGTCCCAATCAGATCCATAGGATGCAAGTCGTTCAGAACCGTTTTCTCCGAAAGGCCACGGGCGCGCCCTGGTTCTGTAGGAACGAGGATCTCCACGTAGACCTCAAACTCCCGACCATAAAGCAAGTGTTGAAACGCATGTCAGTGCGTTACTTCACCTCTGCTGAGACCCACACTAACCCCCTGATCGTATCGGCCGCCCGATACAGACCCTCCAAGATTTCTCGGGTTCGTCGCCCGCGTATCATCCTAGACGAGCCTGACGACCCCACCACCATCCGACAAGAGAGCAGTAGGGAAACCAGCACTCTTAGAAGACACAGATACAGAACGCGTTCCTTATTCCGGCCTCGCCGACGAGGCCCATCGCGACGTCCGCGTACTTGTAATGAAAATCCTCCCCGACCTTTGCCAAACGAGCCAGCCCGCGATGCTGAGCCAGTAGCAATAAATACTCCCGTAAATAATATGACCCAGCCTATCCCTTTGCTGCCCTCCCAAAATGACCCCGCTATGCCGAGGCCCGTACTCCACAGGGAGTGCCCTTAGCGTGCGGTCATTAGTTTTTAAGTATATTTTAGTTTGTAAGCCCTGGCTGGGGGCCTTTAATTTATTAGAGGTCACCACAGGAAAGTCCGGTTAAGTAGACTCACAGCCTTAGTGTGCTGATCTACAAGTGGCCCTACCTAAAAAAAAAAAAAAAATAAAAAAAAAAAAAAAAAAAAAAGTACCAACATAAGGTGGCGATGGCTCAAAGGTCTTTGTGAAAAACATTGAGGTAATATGTACTATGGTGAAAAAGCAATATTATCAAAACCTTAAAATGTAGGAACAAATACATGCATTCTTTTTTTTCTGGGTGGGAAAATCATGAAAGGACTCCCATGTAATCCTCACATATGTATGTGTGAGTGCGAGTATCAGACTTCTACTGCCTAAAAACCCGCCCTGTTCCTTTCAGCTTACGGTAGTCGGGGCGTCTTGCACGGCGGCTGGGGCGTGAGGAAGAGAATTGTCTCTCCCTGACGCGTTCAGCTTCCTCCTTCGCTAGCATGACGGCTTCATACATGCATATTACGTCATAAATTTACTGTGGTATGGTCACGTTCATGATTACAGCCAAAACATGTCCACGTGCTTGGTTCTCCTGCGCAAATAACCTAGTGAGGGCCACTGGACTCCCTTACAAGTCCTTTAGATGTGGCAACGTCTGCAGTGCACCTTTTAACAGTAATGGACATCTACAGGTGATTGTTTTGTCGGTCTTTGGGATTATGACGATGAAAATACCAAAATCTCAAAGTTATTCCGAATTACGAGGTGTAAAGCAACAATTAGGACATGATCAGTCGGGCTTACCTTCTTTTCACGAACGGACACCTGCCCTCCTGTAGTTACCGAGCTATAATACGGCGTGCATGAAAAAAGGTCGTACGGATGTACGCCATTTTGGTGGCACGCCCATCCGAACATTATTATATTATGGCCATGAGGTCAATTTTAAATATGGTATTTAGTCGGTGTGTTGTTGCGTTAATGGAATTAATAATATTTTAGCCTAAGGTTTAGTGTGTTTCCGCTCAAATTAGTTCCTTCGTTTTTTATTGATTGTGTGTATTATTTAATCAAATTAATTATTTGACTAATCATCATTCACATACAGACATAACTGTGGGACAAAACCTGAAGTAAAAGATACGCTGCTTGCAACATGTGTATTTGCATTAATAGACGAGAACGGGATTTAGAATAGCTGATAGGTATTCTTTACCAATATGAACAAAGTGTAATAGTAATCTAGCTTAGGGCGTCCAATCCCGCAGCATGAATTCAATCTCGGTATTTGCGGGATTACGAATTTTCAATCCCACGGGATCTCGGTATCTGCGGGATCCCGCATATTGAAAATATTCACATTTATACGTGTAACGGAAACCCCATATCTATCCAAAAGGACTGAAGACAACACTTGGTATGGAGTCTCTATGCAAAGTTTCAGCTCAAAATAAGTGACTCACAGAATTGACCCCAAATTATTGGTTTCAAGTGTTTCTTGAATACCAGTAATAACAAACGTGTCACAGCACTATGAGGATTATCACTTTCCACGTCATTTGCCAATAAAACGATAATTCTCTTCGTTCTTCTTAATTTGAAAATTTCGGTCCCTGGTATCAATGTATTGAAATTTCTAATATGCTCCACACATGTACACATAGGATTAGAAAACCCTTGCCATATCGTTTATTATCATCCAAAGAAGCCGTGCACTTGGTATGTATATACCCTTTAAATTACACGTTGTATAAGGTAAATAAAACAATGAATTTATTTGCCATTAACAGAATTACAGTCAATTAAAAGATACAATCAGAGCTCTTAAAAAACATTTATCAAAAAGGGTAATGACCCCCATACTAGGAAAATCCTGTGTTATGGGGACATTGGATCCATCCATGTGAACTTTTAAGATTATAGATATTTTGTAAGTAGGTGACACATTTACTTTGTTAATAACAATTTAAATTAATTTTTTTATTAATTAATTCTGATTACCCGACTGTTGGTCGGTGAGAAAGATAAGAGTTGAGTTGAAAGATGAGATATGTATGCGGTTGGTGTGTTTGTGTTCGTGTGTGTGTGTGTGTAACTCCACGTTTATTTACGTATTACTATTAGTATGAGATCAATCAAATTACACCGTTTATGTATCACAAAAACACAATGAATTAATCTACTAACTTCATATTTATTCCAGTATTACTACTAGTATGAGATCAATCAAATTACACCGTTTATTTATCACAAAAAAACAATGAATTAATCAACTAACTCCACATTTATTTACGTATTACTATTAGTATGAGATCAATCAAATTACACCGATTTTTCTTCACAAAAAAACAGTAACAAATACTGAATAAAAATGTTACTGAAATTTTAGGCTGCATACTTAAGGGCCTACCACACGCACAAGCTTCACCACAGTTCTGCTTGCGCAAGCCAGTTTGTACACGGAGCACCGTGCATGCGGTTGGTAAAACTGAATCACGCGCCAACCCCCCAGCGCGGCCTGCGCATTTTTCGACTTGCTTGAAAATTTGCCTGCGCAAGCCCGGCTTGCGCGTACTTGCCTGATCTCTACCTGACTTTTGCATTGTCTTTTTTTTTTCACTAGCAAACACTTGAAAAATAGTAGCAGAAAAAATAGTTCTTCACTGGAAAACATTTTTGTTTCCAGGCCGACGATTTCGACAAGAATGTGGCCTGCGCGTACTTAACTGTGCCGTGTGGTAATGCCGTCCGTGTACAGTTTTTTCTTGCGAGAAGCTTGCGCAGGCAAGACTGTGGTGAAGTTTGTGCGTGTGGTAGGCCTATTAGACTACCACTGACTGAAATTCGGCTATATTAGGCTACATAAGCTGTAAAAAACGGGCGACATCGGCCCCCGCGTTGTTTGCAACACTGCTGGCCGCCAGTCACCGAGCGATCGTCAGGGTATAAGTGTTCTGTGGATCGCGCTCGCGAGAGGTCGTATGCATGCTATTTTTCAGTCCCGCAAATCCCGCGGATCCCACGCCCGTAATCCCGCATCGCGCGGGATTGGAAAATGACGCGGGATCCCGCAATACTGAGATCTTGGTATTCCGGGATTGAACGCTCTAATCTAGCTATACACAATAGGATAAAGCAGGAAGATCTTCTGAGGCTCTTTAAAAGCTACGTACGTGAAAATTTAAAAAGCTTTTTGTAAGTAAAACCTCAACAAAGTTACCGAGTAAATCAATAAAGCTATTAAAAATTTAAGCTGTTAAGAACTTGCGAGGAAATTTCAATATTAAGAAGCCAAGTAAAGGAACGACTTACTTATTTAATATTTACAGTTTTCTTTGGAGGCTGCTAATTTTACCCTCTAGGTTTGTCTTCAGAAAGTTTCGAAAAAACAGGACTGGAGGTTTGCTTTGTAAGTTAAGCAATGTTTCAGTTTGAAGGCAGCTGTAAAAGCTACGCTACTCTGGTTGAATTTGAAATTAACAGTTTCAAACTGAAATAGAAATAGCACTTGGTTAAGTTGTTAATTTTATGACGATACATATTAACAAAAATTAAAATTGGTTATTTTGCAATCTTTAGGGCGAATCCGAGTAGTTTCTTAAAAAAAATGGGCCAAGTGCGAGTCAGACTTACCCATGAAGGGTTCCGTAGTAACTACGCCAAATAACTTTTTTTTCATAGTGTTTGTTTGAAATACAAAGTCATATTTCCGGTTTTAGAAAATGTGCTATATCTTAAAAACTGCTGACTCGATCTCGTTCAAGCTAATTTTTGTTGAAAGTTTTTATTAAGTTAAAAAAGTTTCTATATAGCATATATTTTTTTTAGATTTTTTATTCTATTATAATATAGAAGTTAGAGGGGGGACACATTTTACCACTTTGGAAGCGTGTATCTCTTAAACGATTGACTAAGAAAAAGTGGCTTTAGAAACCTCAATGTCATTTTTTCGTTGCAGTTCTATGTATGGGGAGCCCGTCTTAATAGCTTCGGAATAAAATGGCTGTGACATACGGATGGACGGACGAACAGACAGATAGACAGACATGACGAAACTATAAGGGTTCCGTGTTTTGCTATTCGGCTTCGGAACCCAAAAAAGGCATTTAAGAAAAAAAATATCGACTGGTTTTATTATACATTTCTTATTTTTATTTTTATGTTTATTCTTGTTATTTGTATTTTTTATTCGGTGTTTTCGAAGGCACAAAAAAAATATATGCCCACCCCATGAGGTGTGCCTGTAGGCTACTACCTATTTCAGAGGAATAAGGTCAAAAGTTCATGTGAAGTATCACAGCCACCACATTGTGTAAATATGTTCCTATAACATGAAATTTTGTGGTGAGAAATAAATTATTTATAATCCTTTGCCTTCTTACAAACATTACTTTGATATCAATACCCACTAAAAAACATGAAAAAGTACCTAATCACTAAGGTCTGTCAGCAATTTGACGTTCTATATTTTTATAGCAATAAGCCTTGAGTTACACGCGACTTCACTTCATTTACATGTCATTAGTATACGTTGATGGAAGTATTCGTTAGCTGTTGGAATGTATGGACTTTGTAACGACTGGTGACGTCATTTCTCGGTCTGTACTGCGTATATGGCGGTTCCTTTCTGTAGAGAAATTAGACCGGACTTTGGCATAAGGTTTTTTATAAATAAGAAATGTAGAATAAAACCTATTAACCTGCCACTTTGATTTCAAACACGAATCAGTAAAAATATTAACAATAAAAAACATTACATTTGTACAAAAATGCATAAGTCTCGCAACATAATTCTTCTGTCGTAAAAAGTTATGTAAACCAAGTCGGTTAATTCAGTAGGTACCTACCTATCTATGGGAGCAACTATCCAACGACCTTTGTTATAAATTGATACTTTGTAAGTTACCTCAAACATTTTATAGTGACCATATAAATATTACATTCTTTTTACTTCTTTAAATAAGTAGAGTGACTTGGCAAACGCAGAAAACTTTTTAGCAAAACATAAAACCGACTTCCATATCAAAACACTACAAAGACAAAAATAACTTTAATTTCGGTAGTTAATTTTTGAGGAGTTCTCTAGGTACTTCACCATCAGCTCTACTTCGCCATATGCATTGTGACGAGCATGCTTAACATCCATATTCAAGTAATCAAATCGCAATCCACGAAATACTTATTATTGAGTAGTTTCGGTGGCCACCTGTGGTCTTCATCATCAGTTCCATTTCCCCAAAAGGTGCATTTCGAGAGCAACTGCACAAGGTACTATAAGAAATACCCTAAGCGCTATAGGTGTGCTTATAATATTTGAAGAGCTTCCTCGATTTCTCCATGATTCCATCATCAGATCCTAACGTGACGACAATGGGACCAACTAGAAAGTATAGGTACCCTTTCAAACAAAAAAATAATTTTCCAAATCCGTCCAGCCGTCTTCGAGTTATGAGGTAACATACATAAAAAAGGGTAATTCCAGTGAATGGGATGAGTTCACCAGCTGTACATTGTGTTAAGTATTTCCTAATTTGTCATAACACCCAGGCTTCACAATTCAGAGTTTACCCTGAAATAAATTCCTAAAGGTGATGTCCACCAATATACACGGTGTTTCAGTACGACTTGGTCATATTTAAGGGCGATAAAGTTGGTAGCCTTTATTAACCGACTTCTAAAAAAAGGAGGAGGTTCTCAATTCGGCTGTTTGTATTTTTTTTTATGTTTGTCCACGCATAACTCCGTCGCTTGCCAACCGATTTCAAAAATCTCTTATTTTGTTAGAAAAGGTAAACTTCCCAAATGGTCCCATGAAAATTGTATCGAAATCGGACAAGCCGTTTCTGAAAAATCAACAAAAGTCTAAAAAAATATTTATGTTGATGATCTTTTCGTTTATTCTGCATTGCGTTTTTTGTTCGCGCATAACTCCGTCATTTACGAACCGATTTGGAAAATTCACTGACCCACTAAAAAGCACGAAAATAAAAACTTTTTGCAAAAAATAAAACCGACTTCCATATCAAAACACTACAAAGCCAAAAATAATTTTAATTTCGGAAGGCGGTGTGAAAAAAAAAGAAAATACAAAACCAATAACACCGACTACCGAAATTAAAATTATTTTTGGCTTTGTAGTGTTTTGCAAAAAAGTTTTTTTTGTTCAAAGTTTGATGCTATCAAAAAGCTGTTCAGAACTTTTTGGTTTTGGTTTAAATTCATTCTGTTTTTTACTTCTAGAAAAGTGTGGCCTAGTGGTTACAGACACAACTTTTTTTTTATTCGGAATAGGTTCGCCTTTGACCACCATCTCACCTGATGGTAAGTGATGATATGGTCAAAGATGGAGCACGCTTACGTAGAAGAAACCTATTCACTCTTGATTAAAAGACCCCCAGGTTATAGCTATCGGGAAACACAGACTTCGGCAGGGAATTCCACTCCTTAGCCGTACGCACAATGAAAGTATTCCCAAAACGTTTTGTGTGTGAGGGTGGGATGTCCACCATGTAACGATGGCGCATCGCCGTTTGTCTTGTAGTCCGATGATGGAACGGGCCCGGCGGAATTAGATTACTGATTAAAGGTCGTTTGTTTGAGCTAGACAGGCATATTACTTGGGGTAATTTTATCCTTCAAATTTCATAACGGTGAAGGAAAACATCATGAGGAAAGCGACATGTCCTAAGACCGAAAAACTTAAGGCATGCGATATCCAGCAACCTGTACTTGGCCCATGTGGGGTATTACGGCCCTTTCTCTCCCATCGAGAGGAGTTCTGTATCCCAGCATGAGGCACGTTGAAGGCTGATGCTGATATGTTCAGCAATTGTTTCTACACTGAATACGAACATCAGAGTATCAACTGTAATAAGAAAGACCCGCCACTTCTAAAATAAGCTGTATAGCAAACAATTGAAGAAGAATTGAATTGAATCTGTAGTGTGTGTGTGTGTGTGTGTTCGTTTTTGACTATTCTATGTAAACAGACTTACTCCACATTATACAACGTGTAATTTAAAGGGTATATACATACCGAGTGCCCGGCTTCTTTGGATGATAACAAACGATATAGCAAGGGTTTTGTAATCCTATGTCTACATGTGTGGAGCTTATTAGAAATTTCAACACATTGATACCAGAGACCGAATTTTTCAAATTAAGAAGAACAAAGAGAATTATCGTGTTATTGGCAAGTGACGTGGAAAGTGATGACCCTCATAGTGCTGTGACACGTTTGTTATTAATGGTATTCAAGAAACATATGAAACCAATAATTTGGGGTCAATTCTGTGAGTCACTTATTTTGAGCTGAAACTTTGGAGAGATAGAGACTCCATACCAGATGTTGTCTTCAGTCCTTTTGGATAGATATGGGGTTTCCGTTACACGTTGTATAGTACTCCAATGTTTAGTTGTGTTTGTATGTATACATACATATGTGTATGCGTCTGTTAGCGTTTCTTCGAAGAATACTCCCAAGAGACGCAAGCAGACAAGACAGACAAGATATCATGTTATCTATATATATACATATAATAAAACAGTAAAAGTGTGTCTGTGCATTTAAATTGTATACAAAAATAATTATTGAGGTGGGTTAAGAAACGGTAACACGGCAATAAAAAATTAAAAATCTGTCTGTTTGTACACGCTAATCTCCGGACCTACTGGATGGATTTTAATGAAATTTGGTAAGTAGATAGTTGTCATCCTGAAATAACACGTAGGCTTTTTACTCGGAATTCCAACGGGATTGGGATTTACACGGGAAATGCTCCCACGCGAACGAAGTTGCGGGCATCAGCTAGTTATTAATAAACGCAAAAAACATAATAAATAAAAGCAAACTCATCGATTAGCAATCGAAATTAAATAAATTACTAGCGGGAGCGTAAACTCTATTATACCTATATTTTTTTGAATATATTTCAATAGTGAAATATAATACGAAGCCAATTTCGTTCCACAAAGGTAAAATACTGAAATGCATTTGGAAAATATCTTTCATTTCCCACAGTGAATGATGGGTGGTGGGATCATGCGACGCCTACAAAGGTTGAAATAATATAAACTACCAAATGATGAGCGAATGTGGTCGATAACTAGGTTTTCAATCAAAGCACACTAATGTCGTTTTTCCGTCACTGAGAGCCGTGATTTCTCACTATTTATTTCTATCTTTGACAGAATGCATAGTTGCGTGTAGTTTGGAGTCTGCTATTGCACTGGTCTAGCGGTAATGGTATCAATGTGATGGTCACGGTTGTTCTAATGAGAACCTGGAACATTAGGGCATTTGAAGGAACAGGTTGGGTTTTTATTTTGCTCTACGTGGAGCGCTTCGCTTCGCTTCGCTTCGAGCGATTCGCTCTGGGTGGAGCGGGAAAAGTCATAAGAAGATATCCATCCGAAAAAATATAGGTATTAGGAAAGAAATAAATATTAAACAACTGAGAGTAGTAAAAAGAAATAACGATAAATGTGTTTTTTTTTGCGCTGTTCAACGACGTATAGTAATAAAAAAGATCAGATACAAAATGCGTCATACCCAAGCTAATCGGTCACCATAATATTGGCAGCTAGCGCTCGTTTTAAAAGGGTGATTCTATTGAAATCAACAGCATTCGAATTGTTACTATGACAAACTTTTTTTGCGTTACATAACGCTCGTGGATAAGATACGCCCTGGGGCAGCTTTGAGGTTCCACAAACCACAAAGTGTCTTCTTTACTGGACTGCAAATTAATGCCATCACCGTCAGCAAACAGGTTATATTACATCCTGATTCACGAACAACTTTAGTATCTGCGTAACCCCTTGTTAACAACATAATACTCTTGTATCTTAACTCGAGTAAATAACAGATTTCAATTAGCCACATGTCGAGAACATGCGATTACGTTTGAGTTCTGCCGAATCGGTTTCTGTTGGAAATACCAATGTGGAAAAGAGTCCAGAAAGCAATTAGTTGCCCTTTGAATCGGGATATAAATACATCTTTATTTTTTTTTAAATGAGGTAATCTTTGTAAGTAGGATAGCTTCAAGGTATTCCTTGAAGCGTCAATAGCCTAAAAGCTTAGGTGGGTCATACAAAGTGAACATTAAATAAAGATTATACATAAAACTCTGCGATTTTTTTTGAAACGTTATATTTATTTAAAGTTAGATATTAATATTTTTATAAAAATATCAGAAGAGATCAGTCTTGGATATTTTAGGTATAAATGTTTTTAGTTTTCTACGTCTATAGAAAATATTGTGTTGTCTACAGAAGAGAACAAAAATTGGGCTAAATAATCATATCAATATGAACACGAATAGAAACAATGGAGAAAAATCTTAAAATGGCCTTAAAAAAATCATAATAAAAAATCTTTACCAATTCAGTACAAAAAATATTCAAAATTTGTTTACAGAACAGACATTATACCTCTATGGACAAATAAAAAAACAGAATATTAAAATATATTATCCTCGTCAGAACCGTCCCCCATGGAATTATTCGGCCGTTTTTTCTGTGGTGAATCTTCAGAGGCTTCAGAGTCATCTGAATAGACTCTTTTCTTCTGAGTTCTATGTCTCTGGTTCAATATTTTGATAGAAAGATCAGGTGTCGTTCTATTTGAGAGTCCTGTTGAATTTGGCTTAGTCGGAGCCTCAGGAGTAGCTGGAGCCACATGAGAATCACGGATAAGTATACGCTTATCCGTGATTCTCCTATCAAGATCACCAGACTCCTCATCTCGTATATACTCAGATGAGGAGTCTGGTGATCTTGATCTTCCTCAGGCAATCAGAAGACAAATTGTACAAGGATGAATTAGGAGTAGGTATGATTCTAGATGTCATAGGAAATAGACATACCAGTCTTATGCAAATTTAAAAGTGTGTTATTTAAAAAGAAAATTTGTTTCTTGATCTTTCTTGTTGTGATGGTGTATTTTTTTTCCAAATTCCAATCTACCATGTTCATCTTGAAGTAAAGAGTCATAGATTGCTTTTCCTATCTTTTGAGTCTTCATCGTTTTTATCGTTCTTTTAGCACGTTCTTCTTTCTTTTCTAGTTTACTACGTGTTCTTATACATGTCATTCTATATTTGGCCATTTTGTTTTTTTTTTATCACTCTCTATCCTTTCTTCTTTCTTCGAGGGTTGCGTCGTCCATTTTTATCCGAGCACGACGTTTACTTAGTTTTTTTCTGCTTGCGCATGCGTGGCATAGTAACTGAAATAAAATACTCCAACCATCATATGCTGCAAGCGTCACAATGAAAAATAAATGGCAAGCAGCTTGTCAAGCTCTGCATTCCAATAAATTAATAAGCAACTGAAAGTGAGCAAAATAAATGATTAAATAATTATATAAGTTAAAATATATAATCTAATTAAGAACCTGAATAGTTTAAAAAGCGAGTAACACAACTGTTTTTTTTTCCAAATGTAGTCAACATCCATTATTTATAGTAAATATGTCTACAGGAAAGACAAATTTTCATAAATCAAAGATGGCATCCTACAATTACGAAGTAAGAACTTAAGTAATGTGATATTAGCGTACCCCGTTCATACGCACATGCGATCATAAAGTTTTTATTTATTTGTAAAGGCTACTTACTCAGGTATCCTTTGCACAGGAAAGAAGCACTGATCTCGACCGAAAACTTGTGTAATGAAATAAAATCGGGGATATTCACTTCACACGCTCTTTACGTAAAATTACAACCAAGCAAATGACAGAGAATACAGTGCCGAATAACGATTCGTTCATCTTTGGCAAATTTTGGCTTATTTTACGTGTCTACAGGAGTAGACCTAAAATCTCTGAACAGCATATTTATATGATTTATTCCAAAATTTGGAACGATATATTTTTTAGTAGGTTAATTTACGCATATTTGATGATATAACTGGTGTAATGAAACGAAATAAAACTATCGAAACTATGTGTATATATTTTTAATCTTCACTATAAAATCTAAGTATAAAATCTTTTGAATGTTGCTACAACATTTCAATACTGGTTTTAAGCTGCATGAACATTTTTTTTTCGTTCTTTTTTTGTGAATGACCCAGGTATCAGATTTGTGATTGAGAGGTCGTGACTTCGAACCTCACACATTACACTATTACCGTGAACCCACTCCAGCTGTGTTATTCTGTAAGACATCATTCTAAACTTCGAATCTGAATCCGCTGTGAGTTTATTGATTGGCATTCTAAAAACTCGGTTGTTAATTCGAATTTACACTAGCGCTACCCTTGCGAGCGTGTCAGCGAGTTGAACTAAAGATTTTGACAGATAAAGTATAAGATGACGTGAGAAGTGGCATTCGGTAAGGTAATTCCTCCGTCACTTCGACGCTGTTTACAGAATGCAAAATCAAGGTCACTTTGAACCATAAGCGAAGTGACAGTGAATAGCTATGTTAGATGCGAGTTGTTGTTCGAATTTTACAGAATCGACGTACAGGCATAACAGGCTCTGTTTTTTTTAAGAAGAAGTAAAAGTGTTGGTCGGAATTCAAACTTCATCATTGTTAAAGGTGTAAATAAACTTTGAAAGGAGGTTTTGGTTGAGATTTCAGTGGCACAGACCGTCATGTCCAAAATGATGACTGAATGTACACCTCAGCCCTGAAGATGTTACGATGGTTAGGATGGGTAAGAAAATTGGTCAAGATTCTAAATAAATGAATACATTTCACCGTTAGCTTTAAGGTAGGCCTGTGGTCGATAAGAAATGCCTGATCACGTCGTTAAAACGACACCGGCCTTTAAGCCCTCACAAGAAGGTGAAGTCAACCTTCTGATACACCTGCGTAACAAAAGATAAGGTGAAAATAACATTTCTTAACAACAAATTCTCAAAACAGAAACTGGTGAATAGTGATTGGTATCAAATATCACTTCATTTCAACAAAAATGGATGGTATGGAATGGATGGATGGTATCTTGTTTTTAAGTGATTTCATACGTTACCTAAAACAGCCTAGATCATTAGTACAACAAACGCATGAATACTAAATTTATGTATATGGTCAAGGTTGTGCGTGCTTATACGTAATAAAAATATGGCCAAACCTCTTCAGTGGTACTTCGTTTGATAGTCCACACATTATTTCTGACTCCATTATCGATGTTATTTTGTTATTGTACCTTACAACCAGGTTTCGAGGTTTAAACGAGTAAGAAATTAACCATGTCATTTTTAGAAGGATAGTCTCATTCTTTATGAAAATCCTAATAAAATTAATTACAACTAAAAATATAAACATAAAATATATCTGTTATAAAATATAAATAAAAAGGTAACGCCTACGTGATTACCAGCCAGTTATATTTTATTGAACTATTGGACAGTTTTTGTTCATCTTTAACAAAGGTTCATTGAGGTATTTATTATAATAATAATAATATATACTTTATTTCGGATACAGAAAACCCATAATGTGTTAGTAACAGAAATACTTAAACAACTATATTAGTAAAAAAAAATAATAATCAAACAAAATAAATTAACTTTAAAATATCGTCCCCTCTTAATTCAAATATTTTCCCTCAGCACCAGGCCCGCAGGCATGCCTGCGGGACCAGTGCATCAGGAAAGGACAGTCTGGTTTCTCAACTATTACCTTCAGGATGCTATTGGAGCTTCTACGTATCCAACGCATCAAGGATGCCGTTCTCTTACGCATGATAGCCTCAAAACTATCTGTGCCTGCCTCAGCAAACATGCCTGACGCGCTACAAAACCGCGGAAGCCCCAATAACACCCGGAAAGCATTATTGTACTGGACTCGAAGAGCGTTGTAGGCCCTCTGCGTATACGTGACCCACAGGCTGCAGGTGTAAAAAGTCTGGCAGTAGGCCTTAAACAGTGTAATTTTCACTTCTTTAGTACACCTAGCAAACCTGCGGGCCAACATACTACATCGGACCGACAACGCTCTTCTCTCTCTCCAAATCATCGTCATCATTCAGATCCTCATTCAAAACGTGCCCAAGGTATTTAAATTGAGACACCCTCTTAAGCGCTACCCCATACAGGTAAACTGGAGGAACAGACTTAGGTTTTCTGGAACCAGCACGAAACACTATGACCTCACTCTTCCTGACATTGTACAGGAGTCCATGAGCCGTGGCGTATCGCTCACATACTCCAAGCATCCGTCTGAGTGCATCAATCGAGGGACTCAGCAGCACCATGTCATCAGCATAACTGATGCTATTAATCACCTTCCCATCAATAGAGCATCGGACACCAGTGCTGCCGAGCTCCTCGACCAGCTGATTGATGTACAGACTGAAGAGCCCTGGGGAGGTCAAGCCACCTTGCCTCACGCCACACTCCAGCCCATACTTACCAGATAATGCACCCGACCATCTGACCTGGTTAATTTGATGGTTGTACCAGTACTCGAGGAGATTTATCAACTCATGGGGTATGGCATTGTCCCTCAGTTTTGACCACAAGATATTATAATTAACCAGGTCAAAAGCCTTGGAGAGATCCAGAAAAGCAGCATATACAGGAGTACTTCTGTCAGTATAGTACCTAACTGTGCCTGCGCCAGAATAGCAGTCTCGGTGGACAACCCAGCTCTAAAACCGAACTGTGCATCATTTGGCTTAAGCTGTCCACTTATCCTACGCTCAAACACACAATCAAGCACCTTAGCTGTTACAGTGGCCAAAGAGATCGGTCTGTAGTTATCCTTATCTGACGCATCCTTAGTCTTACTCTTCACTATAGGCACAACTATCGTCCTCATCAGATCTACAGGCAGGTAGGAATGCCTCACGCAGAAGTTGTACAGCATCGATAGGACCCTAGGAAGATGGGGACCTGCACACTGAAAGTGTTCAATGCTTAAGCCATCATGTCCGGGAGATTTGCCTTTAGTCATAGATTTAATAACATCCTTAAATCCTTATGATTCTGGACAATAAATAATAATTTCTTTTCTATTAATCTCTTTTCTAGTACATTTATTTTTAGTATTCCTTCTTAAAAATAAGTCATCCATATAAATGACTGTTGCAAGAGTAAAAAAGAACACGAAAATGTAGGTAAAGCTTCGTTAGAAGCAATTGAAACTTATATGGATTATGACGTCAACGACTCACTTTCCCACAGTCTTACATATAGCCGTAACGTTAGAGACTTTTTATCACGTAATTAGTAGTTACCCAAAGACTACCATACCAGAATGGAGACAAACCACACGCATGGCTGTAAAACCATTGTAAACCACCCAAAAAATTAAGGCTATGTAAAACCTACTTTGGTAGTCCATCTCACTTAGGTGAAAATACTGATTACTCAAACTTAATATTTACGGTAAATTAATACGATAATTTATATATTTAATCCCATTTCTTGTCAAACGCGCCTGACTTAATGCACTTTTTATAGCTCAATTACAAAGATATATTGGATACATACATATATAGATAGATATATATATTACGTGACTATACTGGACTTGGTCTAGAAAATATACGAACTCATTTCAATGTAAGTACTACACACACAAATAACTAGAGAACATCAAATTCTTTATTCAAATTATCTAAAATTGACAGATAAGTTTACATGAGTAGATTGTATATGTTTATTGGAAGAAAATATTACCTAGACACGTACCTCAAATTCAGATTAACCCTTCAAATTTGAAACGTCACAAAATGTACCGCTTTGTGGCCAACGGTGGCCTTCGAATCTATTAGATTTTTTCTAATAAATGTTTATAGCTGTTAACAATCTATTTACCATCGTACCAGCTGCAATTCGCTTTCTAAATATGAAATCCATTTCGCAAATAACATTTGAATTAGTTGAATGTAGGTCAATACATAATTTATTCGGTTTTAGAATATAAGCGGGAATGGGAGATACCGCTACCTACCTACATCTTTAGGGCGTATATCTCCGTTATTAAGTGCATGGGCTTCTAAGAGAGTGTTTTTGACATAGCCATTATTTTATTCAATTAGTTCAATGGTTAGCTTACATATTAATATCAAATAATAGTAAATCGTAGTTCTAAGGTGAATGAAGCTTCAACGTTAACGCAATAAGTACATAAATACAGCTATTTCCGCAATATTATTTTGGCACTATTGAATAATACGAAACTTTGATTATACACAAGTGTATAATCAAAGAATACGAAACATATACCTACCTAGGTGGAGAACACCTCTTGACCAAGAATGAAATTTAAGCAAGACGTTATGTCATTAAAACGATAGACGTTATATTATTAAGTTTTTTCCTATTTACGTAGTTTAGTTTTTTTAATATAACAAACTTGGGCAGGAGAATTTACCGCGACTTTAGTATAGGTTAACCTAGGCAAAGGTGATGGCCATATCACTATCCTTTTAGATTTGAGTCCGTGAAGATACTTAGTGTTAGAGAGGATTTAAATAAATAAATAATAATAAATTAAGGTATAGGATAACCTCCCTAAGTACTTAAGGGATCATTTTTTTAAACTATAATATTAAGTTGGTTTTCAATATTATTATTAAGTTTCTATCAGAAAATAAAATAACGATGGTAACTAACCCATAGTTTTATTTCAGGTTGAACATTATTTCAGGTACTTATATCAGTTTTAGATCCAACCATTTTGATTAACAAAGCACACGTACTAGTTAGTATCAATAGAGTAGAACACTGTTCGAATATGAGATTACTGTTAATTAACATCACCGTTGACAGAACAATGACAGGTATTAATTTCAATTTAAAGACAAATTAGATTACCTACTGCTCTGTCACACACATTTGTGAAGATGACAGCACAGTACATACAGCTGCCGCTAATTTATTGGAACGGGGGGCAAGCGGAACGGAGCGGAGCTAGTTGCGGAGAAAATGAGCTGTGCAAAATTGAAACTAAACTTCACGCTTAGATTAAATCCATACTCATATAATAAATTAAAGTGGGTGTGTGTGTGTTTGTTTCTGCTTTGCCGTCAAAACGGAGCAACACATTGTCGGGATTTTTGGTGTGAAGATAGTTAAGATAAGATACTTTATTTTGCAAATATGGGTAATACAATAACATGTGGTGTAAGGGTACAATGTGAGTTCAGCCATATTTTACCAGAAGGCATGCGAAGGTACAATAATCTAATTCACCAAATTAATTGAACTATAGATGATATTATGCAATTAAATAACAAAAACATATAAATTAAATCAAAAGTAGAATCGATTATTATAACTAAACAATAATTAGCAGATAATATGTATATAAAAAAACAAATATCTATATCATGGCATTAAATTAAATGTTAAAATATAAATTTCAAAACGATAATGTCAAACAGGTATGTTGTATAATTAAAATTGAATAATAAATGATCACAGTTTAATTACAATTAATAGGAAGTGCCAAAATATTAATAAATTAAATGTTACAAAAAAAAATTCAAAATACCTATGATGTCAAAAGTTAAATGTCCGAAGTTGAATGTCAAAAATTTAATGTCAAAATTAGGTTGTATAATTAAAATTGAACAATAAATTATCACAGTTAAACCACAATTAATAGGAAGTGCCAAAATATTAACAAACATTATTTAGTTAAAAGGCTACTATTTTGTTGAACTAAGCTTTGGACGAGAGTAGTACGTACGTACTTAGCATGAGAGAGATTAAATAATAGTAATTATGAACACCTATGGATATAGCAATCATTGTGCCAATAGTCGTCACTGCCAATGGCATAATAGCCAAGGGTCTCGACCAACATCTGAGCAGGCTATATTATCAGTTACATTTCGGGGAGTGTGCGATGGAATTACACAATCTAATTCCGTCACGATCGCATCATCGGAGTGCAAGACAAACAGCGATGCGCCATCGTTACATGGTAGACATACCACCCATACGTAAAAAAAACTTTTTAGGAGTACTTACTTTCATTTTGCGTACGGCTAAGGAGTGGAATTCCCTGCCGGAGTCTGTGTTTCCAGATAGCTACAACCTAGGGGTCTTTAAATCAAGAGTGAATAGGTTACTTCTAGGTAAGCGTGCTCCATCTTCGACCACATCATCACTTACCATCAGGAGAGATGGTGGTCAAACGCGAGCCTATTCTGAATAATAATAAAAGGCTCTCGTTAGGCAGCTGGATCAAGGGCATGATCCAGAAAGCAGTACTCTTGGAAACTGCGCGTATTGATAAAAGGTTCCTCTCACAAGACCGTTGGGCTATTATTTTTTATATTTATATTTAAATTTTTAATTATATGTATATACTTTAAATAAATGGAATAATAATAATCAAAATATCAGACATAATACACACATCAAAAGTGTCTAGGGATCAAGCATTTTTATGCGGATTTCTTGAGATTGAGATGTGGCTTTGTAATAAATTTATGATTTTATAAATTTATATGGATCCTTTTTGGTGCATTTCATAATTTGAAACAGGAACTGTTAATCAAATTCGAGTAAAAGATGAAAATCAGCTGTCAATATTTTCCCTATAAAAACATACAACGCATTGAAGACATTATTAGTGCTACTGTTTCCCTACTACTGATTAAAACCAACGTTATTATGGAGCGGCGACGTCATTTAAGCAGGGAAGAAATGCTCAGAGCCGTGGGAATGATAGAAGCTGGTTCCCGGCAACGTACTGTGGCTTTAGCTCTGAATACAAGTCAGAGTGTTATCAGTCGACTTTGGACACGTTACCGAAGCACTGGTACCGTGGCTGAGCGCCATGGAGGACGGTATCGCTGCACCACACGGAGACAAGACCGATACATTCAAATCTTAACTCGAAGAGCTCTAACAATAACCGCCATGATGATAGCCGTGAGGCTTCATCACTCTTCAGGGAACTTAATTAGCGACCAAACAGTCAGAAACCGCTTGCATGAAGTGAACCTTCATTCCCGAAGACCGCTACGGGTACCACCTATAGCAATGCACAATCGTAGGATTCGATATCAATGGGCTCTTGAACACAGAAATTGGGCAGAAGAACAATGGCGTTTCGTGTGCTTTTCTGATGAGTCTCGTTTTGGTATGAGACCGGATACAAGACGTATACGACACTGGAGAACCCCTGGACGCCAACAGCGATTAAAATCCTGCCAGGAAGTCCATCCTTATAGTGGTGGAACCATCATGGTATGGGCGGGTATTTGGATCGGCGGAAGAACTGAGTTGATTTGGATCAGAGGCAACCTCAATGCTCAAATTTATGCTGAGACGATTGTATCTGACGTCATCGTTCCTCTACAAGTGCAAATCGGTCCCTTATTTCAGTTAATGCATGATAATGCACGACCGCACACCGCAAGAGTTGTAAGACAGACTCTCGCCGCAGCTAACATCAATGTCCTGCTCTGGCCTGCTCAGTCGCCAGACTTGAACCCGATTGAGCATGCATGGGATATGCTACAGAGAAGAGCTCTGCCGAATATGGAGGGTATCCAGTCGCAAGAAGACCTTTTTTTGTTGTTGCAACGAACATGGGCGGCCATTCCACAGCGTGATTTGGATGAACTCATTTTGAGTATGCCAAACCGATGTTCTTGTGTTGTTAGTGTTCGCGGTAGAAACACGGATTATTAATTGTTTAAGTTACCCAATAAAATTTTAAAGAAAACTGTTATTTCAGTCTTTTTTTCGAACTTTAATGTTAGTGGTTCAAATGTCAAAAATCCCTTTATTAGGAAAATGGCAAATTTCTTTATTAATGCAAAGGTGACTTGGTTTATTGTTACTGTGACAAACGAAAACACTTTATTTGATGAATCCTTAAAGAAAATTTTAATTAATATCAATCAGGAGAAAAGTTATTGCAAAAATATATGTTGATCCCTAGACACTTTTGATGTGTGTATATGTGGCCCATAAATATCTTACAAACTAACATACGTACTTCAATAATACAAATGAAGTTAATAAATAGAAAACATTAACCTAATACTTATTAGTGACACTTCACATAAGCACTAAGCCACGGGCCTTATAACCTATCTATTAAGAACTGAATATAACTGTATTAGCCCTCAGATTATCAATGCCTGAAAAAGGCCGCTACGTAATAAGTTCTTAATAAAGGACTATACTGTTGTTGTACACCTTTTTCGGTGAGAAAATCATCTGATGACTCCTCCCGCTTTGGGTAGAGCGGAAGGAAGTGTCAGATTTCTACAGACTAAAAACCCAACCTGTGCCTTCAATTACCCTTAAGTTCCGGGGCCGCGATATCTCGTTAGAACACTCCCACAACCCCAGCAGGTGTTGTTATACACTAAGTAATTAAATAAAGTATTTGACTCAAAAATAAAGCTAATCATTGTTATATATGCTGTAACCATGTACCAAAAACTGAGCGCTGCAGCTACGTAAACTAAACCGAATTATATTTTAGTAAACGTTTTCGTAGTTCCCATACCGCTCCGCTCAACTCCACTCGAATGGACAGACATTCTAGCACATAGAATAACATACCCAACAAACCTACACATGATTGACTCGTAGTTGCTGCCAGATATACTCTTAGAAACTTTGATAAACGTAAATTAGTTGAAATTAATGTTTGTATTTAGACAGGTAAGGTTTGACAGGCTTTGTTTAATAAATAAATTAAAATTACTTCTGAAGTAATAAATTTTGTTTACTGTTACATTTTTATTCATGATTACATTATTTTCAATCTAAATAGGTAAAATTAAGTAAATAAATTAAACAATTATATTAATATATAAGGTAGGGGAAAAAGTCTTTTCGCATTATAGTATGTATGAACTTGTAATAAAATCTCTTTTTTTTAAGTTTAAATTTTAAAGAACATAATTCCAAATTCAAATTAGGAAAATGTATGATTTTCATTTGTTTTTCGTACTGTCAAGGTGAGTGAATCTAATGAAGAAATTTGATACATTTTAAAAATGTTCTACAAAAAAGTTAAAAAAGCAACGAAAGCCGCGAAAAAAATTTGCGATGTTTATGGACCTAGTGTAGTGTCTGTGAGAGTAGCACAAATTTGGTTTAAGCGTTTACAATCCGGAAATTTTCATTTTTTTTTCCGGGATGTCAAAGATGCACGTCGCTCTGGTTACGGATAAAATGGATGCCATTTTTGAAAAAGTGGAGCAAGATTGGCATATCAGTAGTTACGACGTAGCTGAAGAACTGGGAATTAACCACAAAACAGTTTTGGCGCATTTGAAAAAAACTGGGTACACAAAAAAGCTCGATATTTGGGTACCTCACGAGCTCACTGAAAGAAACCTAATGAACCGTGTGTAATTTGTGATTCTTTATTACGACGCAATGAAACCGAACCATGTTTGAAGAAGCTGATAACTGGTGATGAAAAGTGGATCATGTACGACAAGAACGTGCGAAAAAGGTCGTGGTCAAAGGCCGGTCAGGCTTCACAGACTGTGGCAAAACCCGGGTTAACTCGCAACAAGGTGATGCTGTGTGTGTGGTGAGATTGGAAGGGCATTATTCATTATGAGCTGTTACCACCTGGCAGGACCTTCGATTCTGAACTCTACTGCGAACAACTGATGAGATTAAAGCAAGAAGTTGAGAGAAAGCGGCCGGAATTAATCTACAGAAGGGGGGTGGTTTTTCATCATGATAACGCGAAAATTTATTAATATTGATATTTTTGCTCTTACGCCAAATGTATTTAAATCAGAGATTATTAACTACCTTAAACAAAATAAATTGCCTTAAATACTACCTCTTAAATCTAAATGTTTATATATATTTAATACTTATTTATTAGAATATAAGTAGTTGTACCTCCACTGTATCAACTAGTCTATAATGTTATCCGTGGAACCGTTGTTGATTGTACATTGACTTTAATTTAGTTGTATATTTTAGTTGTAAGACAAAGTGTACAATTGTTTGTTTTCCCAATAAAATAAAATAAAACTCTACTGCGAACAGCTGATGAGATTAAAGCAAGAAGTTGAGAGAAAGCGGCCGGAAATAATCAACAGAACCAGAGGTTTTTCATCATGATAACGCTAGACCTCACACATATTTAGCCACTTAGCAAAAATTAAGAGTTTGGCTGGGAGGTGTTAATGCATCCGCCGTATAGTCCTGACCTTGCACCTTCAGATTTCCACCTGTTTCGGTCTCTTCAGAATTCTTTAAGCAGTGTCAGGTTAACATCACGAGAGGACTGCCAAAACCACTTGTCGCGGTATTTTGATGAGAAGTCCCAAAATTTCTATAGCAATGGGTATAGAAATTTTGGGACTTCTTGTCCCTACCTACAAGATGGCAAAAAGTTATCGAACAAAATGGTACCTACATACTTTAGTTTAATGTAAATAAACTATATTAAAAAATGTTTTGAATTTTCTTAAAAAATGCGAAAAACTTTTTCCCCAACCTATTATATTAAAATAATAATAATTATATTGGATACATATTCTAAACCAATTACCTAAATAAATTCATTTATATGTTAATAATATTATATGATTATTCAATACCTATATTACCGCTATGTGATCTTGTGTTACTCTGAGCTGGGCTTCTCTTTGTGAATAACTAGGAAAAAACGTTAACACCCAAGATACAGAACATGTCTTAGTTTCAACAAAAATATGCCTATACTTAGCCGAGTATATACTTTAAATTTATTTGTTTGTATTTATAACTCTTCTCCTGTTATAAGGATTTATTTGTTATTATCAGGTTTCCGTTCCATAAAAGGAAAGAAAAAACAGAACTATTATGATCACTAAGTTATTCGTCTGTCTATTTTCCTGTTCATCTAAGTTATAATCGTGTATTAAGTTTTTTTTTACATCGAATGTGTAGATGCGCCCTGTTTGACCAATACAATAAATTATATCTATAATAATTATTGTTCTTGACATTACAGATTATTTCTTTTCTTCCCATGATTATGATAGTAATCTGCATTGACAAACATTTAGCAATTTTTTTGCTTGCAAAAATTTTGCTAATATAATAATATTCAATGGTAACTGAAATGTAATATCTACTACGAAATCCAATATTTCATATTTTGTTACACTTAACGAAATATAAATTAACCTTAACCTTACAAGACCTTGCCTTTGAAAAGAATAAAATTATTTTATTAGTACATTTTTTTTAAGACAGACGAAGTCTCCAGAGATTTCAAACATTAATGTGATTGCTTTTACAAAATAGACTAAAAGAATAAGACCCCTAATAGCTAAGACGTAGGTAATAATTCTATTGAACCAAATCCTATTTTACGGTATAACTAATTCTTTTTAGGTATGCTGATTTAGTTGCTTGGAATAAGAATAATATAAATTATTTGATTTTTTCTCTTAGCTAAAATCACCCACGTAGGTTTTTCTGTGAACCTGCTTCTTTGTTTGTCATTTGTTATTTTTTTATCCGTAATATTATGATTATCAAAAATCTGAGAGGCAGTTGATTGGCTGCCCGACTAAGCGTACTATTTAAATAATGTAGAATCGATCACAGGAGGTAGACATTTTTTTAGGTAAATTATATTTGGTAATATACATAGATCTTGAAAATATGGGAATTGATTGTTTGTAAATTATTATTTTTTCTTATAAATTAATTAGACACACTTGTGTTTACTTGTTTCTCTGTGTCTTTCTCTGACATAGCTAAATAGCTCACAGGAAGATAATATTGGGTAAATGACGATAGTATTAAAACGTGTGCGGCTATTGCACACTCGTCGCCATACTTCACCTTATTTAGTATCGAGACCGCTCTAGGGAAACAAACTAATAAACATTATCGACTATCTAACAAAGCAATCTAAGGAATTGAAGTGTGTCAATGTAAAGTGTTGGCACACTACAACAAACACTCGATAGTGCACGGCCCTATTCATTGTAATTACAAGCTTGCAAAACATGAATTTACATTTCAAGAGAATTTGAATCCATCTGTTGGATTAGCCACAATATCAGAAGCTAAGTTTTCAATGTGTTTAGAGCAACTATAAATTTATGGAAATAAGTAGAATAGAACGAGCAGGTATACTTAAATCCCAGGTTATATCATAGGAATAAATAAAATAAAAGAAAAGTAGAAGTACAATTAAACAATGGTTATAATCAACATTTGCTTATTCGTTATTATATCACACTAGCATTGTGATTCTAACAAACTACAACGATTTTGAGTTAAATTTACAGATATAGGATTACAAACCAAAACGCTTCTATGTAAATTAACAGCCACAGTTCAATATTTAGGTCGTAAGGAATTATTCAAGTTCCAGAATAATTGTTGAATAAGGCGCTTCTAAACGGGCTATATTTTTCTGTAATATGTGGCTGCAATACAATGGCCGGCAACATTGCCAGCAATACCAGCCAGACTATGCAATATTGCAGTAATGTCCCGGCAATTAATAGTTGACAAACATTTTGGGTATGGATGGTTATATATTGTTCGATAGATTGCCGGGCGATCGCTGAGCGATCGATTTAACTGCAATGTTGCCCAGCCAGTTCTATTGTTGTTTCAGTTGCTCTCTATTGTAATGGCATAGTGCATCTTTTTCTACCGATATGAAGTTTGTTATGAGTATAATTGCTATGTTCAGCGCTTTGTTTGACTGACTGACCTGTGCTTGTTTGTTTTTGAGGTTACATTATGTTTACAAAAATGACTAATACGTGGACTAACGAGAAGGTTATAGATTTCATTAATGAAGTACATTTACACCCTCAGTTGTGCTATGTTAAAAGCGGTATATACAAAGACAGAAATGCTAAAAAAGATGGATGGATTGTAATTGCTGAAAAATTTGAGATATCAATTATTTTAAAACCATTTTTAATTTTAAAATAATGTAAGCTGCTGCGACAAGTGTGATTTCGTCAGCCATTGTTGCCGATTTTTGTAGCCCGTTTAAGAGTCTGCATTATGAGCCACCTGACGCTGACCACGCCGACATATCGCAACACATGGCCCAGCCATAGCTTGCTCGGACATCAGTGTCCGAGCAATGTTTTTGTAATGGCCGGGCAACTAGTTGCCAATAGTGCAGCTACAAATTGCAGCATAATATAGCCCGTTTAGAAGCGCCTATATAAAAATGATATAATCAAAATACAAAATCAACTTACAGTAGGTTCTTCTAGATTACTCAAACTTTCACACAATATGACTTGTCGGCTCGGTGGTCGGCGCTCGAATGGCCCAATTGACTCAAATGCTCCATGGCTCGCCTCTTTCCTGCGCCCGCCAACGTTGCAAACCAAGAACTTTGACACTTGTCACGTGATCGGGAAACGAAATCGGAATCGGAAATCGGTCACTAGAGCCAAAACGTTTCCGGAATATTCCAAAATCTTAGAATTAATTTCTTGATAAAACATTAAGAGGTAGACACTATTCAAAAAAAAACTATATCACATCGCCATACAACTTTAGCTTTGTTTTTCTTTTAAGTTTGTTATAAGTGGTCGTTTGTATAAAAACAAAAGTGGGTAAGTATTTCAATGCTGAAATTTGAATTTTCTTTCAAAATACAAAAAGTTGTTTATTTAAAAATTTGCTTATTATTTCAAATTCTGAATACGAAACAAATTTATTGTCGTTCTTATTATCCAAAAATCCAAAATGTGTTAAGTTTTACCGAATTAACTTGTAAAATCACAGTGTGCCTATGTTAGTACAACACTAGAAACTTTAATCATCTTTTTATTTCAAATTGGGTTGTTTGTGGACTTATTCATGTATCTCGTGTTTTGATTATTGACACAAAAATCATTCAAGTACCAAACTTGTAAAAAAATATAAGTTAATGATAGGTACTACATTTTCAGAGCCTATTTAGTGTTTCAAATTTTCTATACATTGTGAGCTTTCAGAAAAATGGTAGCCGAGTTTTATAAAAAAATAACATCAAATTTCTATACATTTTATTCACAAAACTCCACTGGTTAAAGAAGGACCGTAATAGAAATGGGACACGTACCCGAAGGCGAAATATATCCACTAATTAGTATGTCGTTCGACTTCTACAGTAGGACTCTCTTTTTTTTCTACTTTTACGGAGATTCATTAGAGAGCTTTTAATGTCGATATTGTTGGGTATAAACATGATCACGTATCGATGAAACACACGTACTATTAAACAATGGTTATAATCAACCTTTGCTTATTCGTTATTATATTACACTAGCATTGTGATTCTAACAAACATTGTTATTTCAAAAAGTATTACATGGACAGGAGGTAGCGTTCATTGAATCAAATGTTTTTTCTATTTTTATGATCTAATGTAAAATGTGAAGCTTGTAGTTTTATACTTTTACGTTTGCTTCGATTTTTGTAGTGTAAAAGGGAGGTTGCAATTTATTTGGGGTACATCGATTGATTTTCGGTTTTTTGAGATAATTAACATTAGAGACCAAAAAGTTCAGCCTGTTCAAACGAAACTGAGTCAAAACTGCTATCATCGGTGTACTTATGAGTTTTGATTGCACCTACTCAAATTTACTGATCTGCGAGTGCTAATCAACATTGCTGGACATAAGCCTCCTCTGTAAACCTAAGTGAATAAAGAGATTCGATGTTCATCATGATCATTTCTTTTCAACCGACAAAAAAAAATGAAGGAGGTTATCAAGTCGACGCGTATATTTTTTTTTATGTATGATCACCGATTGCTCGAAAACGGCTAAACTGATTTAAAAAATTCTTTTTTTTTTGAAAGGGTTTACTTCGAAGTTGGTCCCATTGTCACCAAGTCAGGATCTGATGATAGGATCCTGGAGAAATCGAGGGAACTCTTCAAATATTATAGGCACACCTATAGTGATTTGAATATTTTTAAAAGTAACTTGTGTAGTTGCATTCGAAAAGCACTATTTGTGAAGTGGATCTGATGAAGAAGACCACAGATGGCCAATACTGGAACTACTCATTATACATATTAGTAGGAATAATAAGTATTTCATGTGTTCCGCTTCGATTACTTGAATGTGGTTATTAAGCACAATATGCTCGTCACAATGCATATGGTGAAGTGAAGCTGATGGTGAAGTACCAGGAGAACTCCTCAACAATTAACGGGAACCAATTAACCAACATTGGGAAAAGCAATATTTTGTGTGATGTAGGCTTTTTTACCTAGGTAAATTAAAAATCGACCAAATAAAAAGAGTGAAATAAAAACTTTTTACCAAAAAATTAAACCGACTCCCAAAAAAACTGCAAAGTGAAAAATAACTTTAATTTCGGAAGTCGGTGCCAAAAACGAAAATACAAAACTAAAGACACCGACTACCGAAATATAAGTTATTTTTCGCTTTGCAGTGTTTTTTGGGAGTCGGTTTAATTTTTTGTTAAAAAGTTTTTTATTTCATAGCCTCGCGTTTTATTATCTTACCTGATGGTAAGCGATGATGTAGTCGAAGATGAAACACGTTTGCTAAAAGTAACCTATTCATTCTCGACCCAAAGACCCCAAGGTTGTAGCTATCAGGAAACACAGACTCCGGCAAGGAATTCCGTTCCTTATCTGTACGCACAATGAAAGTATTTTCAAAACTTTTTGTGTGTGTGTGGGTGGGATGTCCACCATGTAACGCTGGCGCATCGTCGTTTGTCTTATAGTTTGATGATAGAACGTGCTCAGTGGAGTTAGTTTGTGCAATTCCATTCCACACTCCCAGAATTGTGACCAGTAGAAAACCGATGGACTTGCAATTCTTCGCCAATGTTCCAGGCTCTGGAGCCATGACTCGACCAGTGTATATCTGTAGTGATATCTCTATCTCATTTGTTGGGACGAGACCGTCTCGATGACGAACAGAAGCGAGCTTGCACCCGTCGGAGACCGTGTTGAAGAATATCCACAGCTCCCGGTGCCAGGGAACACTGGGTGGCTTTAGTCAGAATCTGACAAACCTCTCAGGGCAGATGACATTCATGAGGTTGTTTATAATCATTATCATATTTTTATATATCACAACCGACTACTCGTTCCTTTATGTGTGTTATGCATAGCCTGGCACTCCCTTATGTTCCACCCAGAGAGAGAGAGAAGTAATTCAATGTTTTTCCCACCCGAAAAAAAAGGGGTACGACGGGGTTTCCGCATCAATGTGCATAAAAGCCTGTGTTAAAAAAATGGAACAAAAAGTAAATTATTAACATTTATAAATATGTTGTTGGTGTGCCTTGAGAATAAATAAATGAATAAATTTCAAACTCGAGAAAAAAAAAGGTAGTCATTATGACGTAACATGGATGAATCTTGGAGATGGCACAACATTCCATGACACCACCCCAAGTATCACACAAACTGTTCCGTTTTCTATCCAAGACTTCTTTGTCTTCATTCAATTTATTATCTCTAGAGATGATATCTACGAGGTGTTTCAAAGTAAATGTAATGTTATAAATGTGTTCTTCAATAAAGAAACAAATGAAATAAAAATACTTTTATGAAAAACCCTACCGCAAAATAGTGCTAAAAAGTTTCCAACAAATCAGTTTTCGAGAAGTCTGATGCAGTTAGTGGCTTAAATTTCAGTTCACCACAGATTTTTTAGTATTGTTTTTTGCGGTACTAGATATCGGATACAGAACATCACGCTTTATTGTGATTTCACGCTTTCGAAATAGACTAAATATCTATTCATTCGCCTTTGTTCTGTAATTACATTGTACTATGTTAATTGGTTTAGTTAACTGTCGTCTCACAGCTATAAAATCAGAATTATGGAAATATTTTGAAAAAGTAACCATGGTTATTCTTACCGGTTCATATCTATAGGAAACGACCAATTCGAACTGTGCACCAGCTTCTGACGTTTTATAAGTGTTCATATAGGTCTTTGGGAAATAAAAACCGGCCAAGTGCGAGTCGGATTCACGCACGAAGGGTGCCGTACCATTTTCTATAAAAACGGCAAAAAAATCATGTCTGTTGTACCCATACAACAGACATGATTTCTTTACTGCATTAAAAGGGGTCCCAACCCCCCTTAAATATTTATTTTATTTTGTTTTTAGTATTTGTTGTTATAGAGGCAACAGAAATACATAATTTGTGAAAATTTCAACTACCTAGCCATCGCGGTTCTTGAGATACAGTCTGGTGACAGACAGACATCGAAGTCTTAGTAATAGGGTCCCCTTTTTACTCTTTGGGTACGGAACCCTAAAAAGATTTTTGATGGTCAATTTTTGATTGAAAGCACGGGGCTATATCATTAAGTAAAGGAATTCAGACATTGCCTAACATAATATGTTTCTCACCATCTCATGAAGCACAAGCCACCACCCCACGCCCTCCCACAATGAAAGCGTATCGTTACGTACATATGTCACAGCATGTCGGGGATAAATAATGCTGACTCTGAAATATGATAGTTGAAGACACAGTAACAATGAGCGACAGCGTAAGTCTCTGCGGCTTAATAAACGTACGTAAATGACACCTTAATGCCGTGTAGCCCTGGTACAATGTTTTGTTAAAAATTATGATAGCTTATGAATTTCACGGCTTGACGGCTATTCCGGGCTTTTTTGTTGTACGACAATGAATTAACGTTATGTAAATTAATAGTGCCATTTTCTTGATTTTCTATCCCCTAAGAAGTAAAGGGGAAAAGGGTTTTTTTTCTTTTGGCACTATTTACTCGTATAGTTATGTAATTTTGACATCTGAAGACTATGATTGAAAGCAATAGTAACGTCGACCATCCCAAGCAATAACTCGGTAATGTGCTATTATGAGTTTTATGCTGTTATGTCAAATCTAATTTATGGACTAGAATACACCTTAGCAATTTTTTTTCAAATTTTTCCTAATGATATTTACAAACATATTGTGACACACGTGTTTATGGTTGGGAAATTAGACAGAAATATATATCGGCAAATAACCTGTTATAGAACTTTACGAAAAAAAAATATATTTTATTTTGGTAAGTTGCGTTTACTGGGTTATTGGCGTAAATAATTTTCATGATGTTTTTGGTAAACGTGAGTACGTAGTTTTTGTTGAATTCATTTTAATATATGTATTCCGTAATACACAATAACAATGGTATTTAAGATTGGTATTGGCTCATTAATGTACGTAATATTTCAATGATTATGTTATTTATCAATACCGTCTCTAAAATGATTGGATATTACCACAATAACTCCGTAAAAGCACGTTACTTTACGTATCAGCCCTACGATAAAAAGTTAATACCGTAAAAGTCCATAATATAATGTTATGAAATATTTTATGTGATAAAATTACTGCAATAACCCCGTAAGTACTATTACTGTAATATTTTATGTATTTTTTAAGTATTATTTATTTGCATTAATTACCAGGTTTTTAACAAAAGAAATTCCATTTTAACGTCACAGTCATATTCCGCGTAAAAATAGCTTTCATTTAATACACCAATGACTTCAATAGTCCTACTCGTTGAAAAGATATTTGATAAAATCAGTAAATCTTTTCTCCTGTAAAATTTTGATTTTTCGATTACCTAGTTATTGCTTGGGAGAGTCGACGTGATTATTTTAATTTGATTTTTATTCATTTAACTTTTATACAGGGTGGCCCATTTACAGTGGTCCAAAGATTTTTTCAGCTTGAGAGCATCATAAGTGATCATTTAAAACATACTTTAGTTAAGCGAAAACTAATGGTTTTGAAATTATGATTTTTTTTTCATAATCCGACATTTCAATATTTTTTACACAAAACCACTCTGTTATGAAAAGTACTGGACTGAATCGAATGAAATTTGGTATAACCATAGTGCAATAATCTATCTATCACGCTATAGGCTCGTCTAGTGTAAATAATTAGACTGCATTTTTTATTTGATCTTTTTATGTACTTATTTTTAACTTTTCGGAAAAAGATAGATTTTAGAAAAAATCCTGAGAAACAAAAATGTACGACCAAGGTTTTGTTGATACAGCTAAAATGTACCTTAACATAGGGTTATTCTTTACACAAAAAATCATAGTTGTCCTTCGATTGCAACATCTTCAAAAACAACATCATGTACATTAACACATGAAAATCGAAAAATTACGAAATTTATTTATCTACTTATTTACACTAGATGAGCCTATAGCGCGATAGATAGATTATTGCACTTACACTTTACATTGGTAATTTAAAACAAAAAACATGATGTCTAAACCATAAGTTTTCGCTTAACTAAAGTATATTTTAAATGATCACTTATGATGCTCTCAAGCTGAAAAAAAAATCTTTGGACCACTGTAAACGGGCCACCCTGTATATCCATCGATATATAAAATATTTTTATGCAGTAAAATTTGTTTTGAAATGTTATCTAAGTCTTAAAAGCTGCATAAATTATGAAAATTTCAGTAGGTCATACATACTTAGTAGGTAAAATTTCTGACTCATTGAATATTATATTGTTGGATTTGACCAGTACCAGAATTTACTGGCTAGAGTCCATTTCCAATGAGGTGAACTGCAGGGAAAAGTCCACAAGAGCCTGATCGACCAACAGATCAAGCCACGTAAGTGGAAGTGGATCGGCCTCACGCTCTATGGGGATTCTGATCACATACTAACAGGCAATATAAACAGGCAATTGGATTGGAATAATCAAGGAAAAAGGAAGCGTAACCATCCCTAATACACCTGTAGTCACATCGTGATGATAGAAGCAGCGAGCATTGGGATGGCGTGAAGTGCAGGGAAACGAAAAGCTCAAGATCGTACGCGATGGAGGACTACTGTGACAACTGCAAAGTTGCTTCACATAATGATAATTATAAGTAAATACTCGTACACTCACCATCACATACACACGCACACATACAAATTAGCACGCCTGATTTGTTTATTCATATTTAACTTTTTATTTTGTCTTGTTTAATTGTATTTAATTGTTCAAAAAATGATGTTACCAACACTAGCTTTCCTATTTTTATCAGCGGGACCTTGTGACCTGTAATATATACCTACCACCACGGCCTCTTTCGAATTTATAAACATAGCATTGTATTAATGTTTGTTTACTTTATAAGATTGTGGAGAAAAAAAAATGTAATACATTATATTATAGATCGGACGCCCTCTTTCTCATCTAGGTTCACCAGCCTGTAAGGTGATTCATGACCGTAGCAATGTTGTAAAAAAACTAAAAATGTTAAACGTTGTGTAAATAGTTTACGGGCCATGCAGAACACAGAATCTAGCGATTTTTACGCGTAATATGGCCTTTAATGTCATAAATATTCCCCGCGGTGCCTCCGAGGGAAATGTAATGTCCCGGAAAACTCATTTAAAAACTAAAACGATAAATGAAAACATGGCAAATTCTAACGATTAATCAAAGTGAACAAACATTAATTACTTAAAAACTTGTGTAATCCTTTAGAGTGTGTTCTCGTGTGCAGAATACTACACGGTAATATTATGGTACTTATAAAGCCATATTAATTCCGGCCTAAAGTTGGTATATAATATATATGACTTATAACAGTATCCATCTTTGTGGATTAGGTACTCGGATTTTGAACTTTCTTAAAATATGAATTAGGGTTGGTGGTTATCGTGTGTCTTCGGATGTGTGTGGTCCAAGTACGTCACGGTTCCCTCTTCAACTAACATGGTTATAATGAACACGAATAGAATATTATTCAAGCTTTTTATCAGTTTTTAGTAAAGGTTGAAAAATTTAAAAATACTAATATATAAAATGCACTGGTGCACAATGAATTATATCGAGGAGTTCGTTGTATTCCTGACTTTAGAGAGACAAATTGATAAACTAACTCAAACAGCCTGCAAATACTCAGATGTAAACACTCATAGGGATGTTAATAATAATTTCCAAAATCGTTAAATAACTTTAACAAGCATCGTTACAGTTGATGCAAATCATACCGTGTAACAGTGATGAGTGACATAAGGTTTACATTGCATAGCGTTCTGGAAATGCACCAGCTATACCGCAGGTGATATGAGAGACATTGAGAAATGTCTTCCTCGAGAATTCTGATGTGTGAATTATAGCGTTGCTTACTGTTCAAGCAATTTCAGTTTGGATTAACATGATGCAAGTGTACACTGACCATAATATTCAGGTTTGAAGCTAGTGAGAGTGAATTTAGAGTGAAGGCATATTCTGTAACTGTAGTACGGACGCCAGCACATCAAGCTACAACAATCTGTCAAATTTCTATAATAGATTTTCAACTTTATTGTTAAAGAAATTAGGTTCAAGGTTCATTGGGGAAATTTGACAGTTTCGGGTAGCTTCATGTGCTGGCGTCTGTACCATGAGAGACCGTCAGGCCCTTGTCCTCATAACCTTTTTAAATAAATATCGAAAGGACTGGTTCACACTTCCCGTGACTACAACGTTTGCTATTACTTAGTACAAAGGCGGAACTACCATACAACGTTGCAATGCCACCAGTCATTTGGGCAGATAATGTGCTGACGGCGCTGAGGACGAAGTTTTCATGCTTTATTTTAGTCTGTAGTTTAATTATGTTGTGACACCGGTACATTACAATTGTTTTGGCTTTAAGGAGCTGGGTGGGTTTTTAATCAGTAGAAGTCTGACACTCCCTTCCGCTCCACCCACAATGGGATGAGTCATTTGATGATTTGCTTACCCAGAACAAAAAAAATTGGCTAAGTGCGAGTTAGACTCGAAGAGTATCGTAGTAACTACGACTTTTTTAACGTAACGTAACTTTTTTCCATTCCCTTTAATTTGGTAAATTTTTTATTTTTGCCTAAAAATCGGAAAGCGGTTCGTAGAATAGATACGTCTACTTACCACGTTTCACATATTATGTAGTCTTAATAGTTTCGGAATAAAATGGCTGTGACATACGGACGGACCGACAGACATGACGAAACTATAAGGGTTTCGTTTTTTGCCATTCGGCTACGGAACCCTAAAAAAGGTCAAACATTCAATATTACAGGTTTAAATTTAAGCGTTCAGTGTTTTTCACAAGGGTTGGAAGGACACTAATGTAGCCTAATAAAAAATCTGCTGTAAACATTTACAGTCATTTATATTTTAAAATAAATGATAGCTAAACGCACTTTTTGTTACGATGTACCTACTATTGTTGTCGAAGTACTAACAATTGTTCAAAGGGTCCCGTACGAAGCCGGGTCGGGTCGCTAGTGAGTTATAACAAAAAGATAATCTCTTTAAAATACTAATAATATTTAGGATCAAAATCAATATAAGGCTGACCGAACGCTTGCTTGATCGTGTTCTCTGTACAAGAAATATTTGTAAAAAATATGAAATGTAATACCAGATATCAAAATAATATTTTTAAGCGGCTCCTGACCTCACAACATGGCATTCTTAAAGACACGCGCATATTTTAATAATTTGCGACTGCTCCCGAACATTGACGACGGTTTCCTAAGATTGCTATCCTCACAATTATGTGTAAAGTTTTAACGTTAGACGAAATTGTTGCCCTATCCTCACTATCATCTCAATGGATTTCACTTCTAATTACACGGCTATTTCATCAAACATGTTTACCACGAACTAAAAATCCTACTAATATTATAAATGCGAAAGTTTGTGAGGATGGATGGATGTTTGTTACTCTTTCACGCAAAAACTACTGAACGGATCTGATTGAAATTTGGTAAGTAGATAGTTGACATCCTGGAATAACACATAGACTACTTTTTATCCCGAAATTCCCACGGGATCGGGATTTGGGCGGGAAAACCTTCCCACGCGTACGAAGTCGCGGGCAAAAGCCAGTTTTAAATAAAAGTCAGTTTGAAGAAAGGAAGTCGGTTTTATTTTTTGCAAAAAAGTTTTTATTTTCGTGGTTTTTAGTGGGTCAGTGAATTTTCCAAATCGGTTCGTAAATGACGGAACTCCGTCAACATAACTATATAACTATGCGCGAACAAAAAACGCAATGCAGAGTAAACGAAAAGATCATCAACGTAAATATTTCTTTTAGACTTCTGTTGATTTTTCAGAAACGGCTTGTCCGATTTCGATAAAATTTTCATGGGACCATTTGGAAAGTATACCCTTTCTAACAAGATAAGAATTTTTCAAATCGGTTGGTAAGCGACGGAGCTATGCGCGGACAACCATAAAAAAAATACAAACATCCGAATTGAGAACCTCCTCCTTTTTTAGAAGTCGGTTAAAAACTGTTGAAAAGATTTACTGAATTTTTGTTTGATTTCCATCAGTTACAGACACGCACAAATAAACGAAAATTTACACGTTTCTAACGTACATACATTTTATTTGAGTAAAACTAGTTTATTAAAGTGAGACCTGACTCAAAACCATCAGCTACAGAGTAAACAAATTGACAGATTAAACACGACCCGACCCATAATTATCTATGAAGAAATTTGTATTTCTCGACCATTTTATTGAAGGCCAACCTTCGAACCAACTATATCAAATTTCTAAGAATTTCAACAATCGTTTTCACTAAATAGTTACAGGTTTAAATATTTTCAAAAAAGATAAACAACACTCTTAGAAGAATTACTTTATTCAAAGAAAAATAAATTTCATTTCTTCTTCCAATGCTAAAAAGAGCAAAAAACAGTTAGGTACTAAATTGACCTAACTGAATATATGAGTCATCACCTATGTATTTATAAACTATGAAGAATACCAAACAGTAAACAGCGTACATATTTATTATTTAATTCCGCTCATGAACAACAAGTAACAAGAGTTGTAAGTAACGAAGCCATCATTGGACACTTTTGTAAATATCGAATGTTTGGGGTAAAAACAAGTGAAATCCACGAATTCCTGGGAATCCAAAGGCAGAAAGTGTATACAAACCTAATTGGAACTTGGAAATGAAGAAATTCTCACTGAAAGTGACCTCTGATGTTTATACTTGTGGGTTGTCAAAGTAACGTAGCCTTTGAGATACACTCAAACACATTTACTCTGAGCGACAAAATTATGAAGGATCAATAATGAACTCTCGTCCTGGAGATGTTTCATTCTTTCAACATAGGAAGGCAGTTCTGATTTTATTTTATTCTTATTTTCAAATACCGCATTTTTTAAATGTATGTAACAGAAAAATATCTAACCATAATTATATTGCCAATAATAACACAGTAAAAAGTGTGTCTGTACATTGAATATATTTATAAAAAATAATTGAGGGGAGTAAAGAAACTTTTTAACCGACTTCAAAAAGAAGGTTCTGTATTCGACCAGTATATATGGATGTTTGTATGTCCGCGATTTTCTCAAAACATAATGATCCGATTTCGAAGCATATAATCTTAAAGATAATAATCTTTAAGATTTCGTTTTGTAGTGTAATAGCGTTTTTTTTAAGGGGTATTTTTTTGTTTTGTATAGAAGTTATTATTCTTATATAGCAATTAAATCTGGGCAACATATATGCAACTAATTGGTTTTGGAAACTGGAACACGTGCTGCAGAATTTTCCACGCAAAAAGCCGGAAGTAACTACCAGAAACTACCGAATCGAAGAACGTGATACAGCGAGTTCTAATATCCACCTGTAACTACAATTCTTAAATGGAGCCATTAATTAGTATTTATTTTTCTTCGGTCACTTTCAAAAATGAAGGGCCTTGCATTTTTGCTGAAAAGTTCAATACAAACCTTCCAATGTATTCTTAACCTAACACCATCCATTACAGTATTTATGAGCCCACTCCAGACACAAGCATAATTATTTAACTTAGTTGGAGAGGTCAACAGGATTGCTAGTAATGTGAATATGTTAAAAAAAAGGTTTTCTATATGAAAGTCTGAATAGAACTTTATTTTCTTCTTTCAAACCAATATGCAAGCTTTCTTTTGTTGAGAAAATACCTGATCTTAGTGGGATGGATTTACGATTCCAAAGAGCTTTTCCTGACACCATGTTCCATCTTTCAAAGCCCTCATAACTTTCATTGTGTTCATGAACATGATATAAAAGATTTTCATGCAAACAGTATTCAGTAACAATAGGTTTAAGCTTCAAGGGTCTGATTCGAATCCCTTGCCCTCCCCAAGCGCCAGCCTGTTTTCCATTCGTTAATATTAATTCATTTAGCCCAGCGCTTTTCTTTGAAAACGCGCTTTATACGACGTAGACTAACATGTTTTAATGTAGAAAGAATTATTAAGCCTGTCGGATTTAAGAGGTTCGTGTAAAGGAAACTATTTGAATAGATTTTTATGGTTCTTGTTTTAAGAAAATACGCCAAAGGAAAACGAAATGATACAATTTCAGAGATTTTTGTTTAAAATGTTTATCAAAGAAGTGAATATGAGTTAGGGATAGTCACGTGGTGTAATTACACTCTACTAGTAAATATAAGAAAGACTTTCTATCACTACGTCAGACTGCGACCCCGGTATAATATAGCAAAAAAATGTCATCTTATTTACAAGACTAAAGTGGGAGAGTTACACTTTTAATACCCTTAGTCCGAGGACAAACCCTTACAAAATTTTTCCGGCACTGTTAGGAACACCCACAAGAAATGTAAATGATCCTATTTCGGAACCATTGCACGGAATGCTGAATCAAACTGGCCTTACCTGAACTGCCTCATTATAATAACCTTCTTACAGAATAATTTAAAGTTAGATTGTTTGACAAAATAACGTTGTTTACGAATAAAAGTATGATTAAATAATCGTATTCGATTTTGATTAACATAATCTGTTTCTTTATCATAATAAATTTTGAGTGAAGATTATCTTTTAAGGATAACCTAAATAGATTTTTGTTTGACAAGTACTCCATCGCATATTAGATTTTGGACTATTTACATTTTGGGATGTTTGGAGAATTTTAAATTGACTCGAGGAAAGAGTTCCTATCTAGCGACGTAGCTTGTCAAGGAAAATAAATAAATGACATTTTATTTTTATTCAAAATAAATATAAAAAAGTTCTGCATTTGTCAGCGTTAGCGGTAAATGTTCAATTTTGGTATAAAACATGTGTGGTTTTCAAAATAATTCTATAAACGAATTCTTAGCAATCGTAATGATATCGCTGACAGTTTACTAATTATCAAAAACTTGATACTATGCTACTTATTTGAAAGTTACGATCTGTGAAAATAAATAAAATCAGTGGGAAAATAGAGAATGTACAAAGATTTGCACTTATTCCTAGTCCTTTTGGCACAATACCTTGTTTATAAAAGATATTTCTAAATTTACCACGGCTTGCCAGTGAAGTCACAAGCAATTAATTCTGTCTGTATTATCAAAGCTTTTAAAAAATTCACAGTTGCAAATTTTTTTTAGATAATAAAAAAAAAAATAAACAGCGACGTGTGATTTATTTAAGTTTTAAGAAACGGAAATATAACACTAACCCGCACTGGGCCCATTCCCTCTCGTAGACAGGAGGCCTATGTCTCAGCTGTGGGACTGTTAAAAACTGGTTGTGTTATGTAATAACAGAAACTTCCTCTTATCTAATGTTTCGACCTACGACCAGGTCGAAAGCGCGAAAATATAAAAGATCTATAAAATGTGTATAGTAGTCGGCGGAGAGGAGACCATACCTACGCTAGCATTCATTCTTCTTTATATTAACTTATGCTATAAAGGTAAAATAACTCGATTGTGTACCGCCATACCAGTAAACTCACATACGAGCAGTGCCGGATTAACCTTGTCAGAGGCCCTAAGGCAATGGCATTCTCGGGGCCCTTTTTCTTACGTTGACTGACCAAATCGTGTGTGAACAGATTTGTTCTAAAATTGTTTTAATTCTACTACTAAATCTAACGATTTGAATTTTGTGAGATAACAGTGAGGTCCCTAAGTTCACACGCACATCAAATTTTCGTTCAAAGAAACATGTTTTCTTGGTGCATGCACTGGGCCTGGGCCCCTAGTTGAGGCGGGGCTCCTAGGCAGTTGCCTACTCCGCCTAATGGTTAATCCGGCCCTGCATACGAGCTACATACAACTAGAAACATGGTCTTTGACAAATCGTTCTTGCTTGCTCCTTACTCAAATCGCTATTGTAAATCTTTCTTCATCCTCTTCACGAAAATTAAACACTACGTCATTATCACAAAATATAACCCCTGTTCAAGAGCAGCCCTTCAAGTAATAAGTTAACAAAGCTATTACAGTAACAGATTTCACTTTCCATTCGTATTGTGCTCGTCATTTGTCTGTTCCACTTTAGTGCTTGTTTGTAAATAGTGATTAAATGGCGCACTTTGTTATTATGGCGACAATTACTGCTACAAACAGCCAGTCAGTTCAATTAAGTTGAAAACACTAATGAGTTTTGTGCTCATGATACTTAATTTTCACTCGTTTGAAGCCAATTGGTGTTTTATAAATCACAAAATGGTGGTCACTCGGTGTAGCATTCTACGCCAGAGCACGTAAGCTGAATTTTGAATCTTCGAAAATGGACATGACTAAACAACTTTCAACGCGGCTTTCAAGTCAAAGCTATAAAAAAGAATACAAAAATAGCAATATAATCTATAAGTTTGTTTCATGAACGATGCAGAAAGCAAAGCTCATCTGGCCAGTCCGAAGGGAGTTGGACGTTATTAACTTTCTGTTTTCTCAATTGGCTTTGCTATTTACCTTGGAAAATGAATAAGCTAGTAGTAATACATTTTCCAATACTTGTCCCTGACCAGTGCTAATATTGTTTCCGAAGACCACTAGAAATTTGGAAAAACAAAAAAATTGAGAGAGGTGTCACACGCTCTGATATAAAAAAAAAGGTTGCACTCCGCGAGTGCCGGCAGAAGTGAAAACTTGAATATTAACGTTGTGAATTTTTGATATTTTGGAATGTTTAGGGAATAATTTTGTACGAATTGCTTTAATTATCAGTATAAAAGTACTATCATTTATGTGGTAGAATACAATATTTATTTATTGCGCTATCGTACACAAACATGACAATTTATATTACATTAAAAAGTTTGCGCAGGCATACATTTTCGCCGCGCCGTAGAAAGAGAGGGGGTTACTTCCTGTCCTACGCCGCGCCGGCTGTCTACTCTCCGTCCGTCTTACGAATTTTCGATCAAGTCACGTGTCCTGATGAGAGTTTAACATTTTAGACCCATTACAAAAAAAGTGCACATCGCCGCTAAAGAAGTTTTCACTTCAAAAACTGTTTTTTCATTGAATGGACTCATGTGAAGTTAAATGTACTAAACTGAACATTTAAATAATTACGCCAATTTTGATTATAATAAAAACAGAATAAAAGCTTCATGTTAAATAAATTTACTACCGAGGTACCAGGATCCCATAATTTCAACATAGCCAATGACACAGCAAACTCAATGACCGACAACACAGATTCAATCATACATTCCATGGCCATTAGGAGAATGGCGTTAGAGACACACGACAAATCCGTGACCGAAATAACAATGATGGGACCGCTAAGCGAGTAAGTACACACAGAACCGTGAACCAGCTTTGTGTTCTAAATTGCCGCGTTATAATAAATGTAGTTTTGGCCCAACAGTTACAAAGGTGTTAGGGATGGGTGAAAACACTTTCAATGGTAATTTTATTTGTGAAATAAAAGTCGATTATGGTTCGAGTTTAAATGCGAAGCGTGAGAATTTTGTTGGCGAAGTTAATTATTTAGATAATATATGCAGCGGAGTGGCTTTTATTATTTGCCCATAAGCTATCGTGAGACTTCAATAAAGTTCATAGTAAATTTAAAAACATATTTATTACTACGATCACACGTAACAAACATCTTGTTCGAATTTACAATTACAATTGCAGGCAGTCGAATTATTACAACGTATCGACTCTCACAACAAAGTCCATCACTAAAATATGATACAACATGAGCTGCGTAGTGTTTAGCTAATATAACGGCCCTGTCACGGTGGATCAAGGGACAAATGGCCAACATTTTTATTACATCCATTAGGGCGAAGCGGTAGATTAATATTATTTTAATATTAATTTTATCAACGAAATGTAAAAGCAAACGTGTCAAAGTAATTTAATTAAGGATATTGGTTTGTTAAAGAAGTACATATTTTGTTTTAATACTTTGTTTTACGCACACTATTACGAGTATGCCATGAATTGGAAGATCTCGAACAATTTTGGTAATTAAGAGTCTCATGCAGTTTATAATGTTTGTGATGACTACAAACCCACAAATAGAAAGGTGATACACGGAAGAAGGTTTCTCGCAATAAGAGATTACTAAGTAATTGGAGAAACTGAGGTTTTGGGAATGTTCTAACGAGATACCATGGCCCCGGAACACAAGGACAAGTAAAGGTACAGGCATAGCCGGATTAACCCTGTTAGGGGCCCCTAGGTAATGAAATTCTCGGGCCCCCTTTCTTACTTTGACTGACTAAATCATGTGTCGCTAAAATCAGTGTCACCTCGTGGTCCTGGGTACGATTCTCGACATAGGCTGTTGTCTTAAGTCTAGGTGATTTTAACCAACTTAGTTCGCCGGAAACTCTTTTTTAAAGTATGTTCCCCAATTACTCAAAGACGGCTGAACCAATTTTTTTTTAAACAGTACACCTACTTTCCAACTGGTCCGATTGTCAAAAGTCAGGATCTGATAATGGAATTCTGGAAAAAGTGAGGGAACTCTTCAAATTCAGGTATTTTTTATAGTAACTTATAATGAAGAGATTTTTAAAATCATCACAATATTTTAAAGATGAAGTCACGCCGAAGATTGCGTTTAGCTTCTCTTCTTTTTGGCGTCATCAAATATAAATCTCCTTTATACTTGTACTCGAAACTGGATTAATAATCACCGGCAGCGCAAGGCTAGAAGTTGCGCCAAACAGCTGGTTACCACTCATCATCGTACGTCAGCATTTCGAGGCAGTTTTCAGTACGTAGCAACATTAGGATGTTGGAATAATATTCCCCCACCAATTAGGGACTTAAAAATTTAAATACTTTTAAGATAAATCTTAACAAATTTGTTCTAAAATCACAAATTAATTTTAATAATATAAACATTGACAAGTCATTTATTTAGTAAAACAAAATATATTATAGGTAATGTTTTTTTTTACGAATCTAATTTAAATACAATATAATAATTATTTGATAAACTCTTGTATTAGGATAGCTATTTTAATTTAACATGTAATCATCCACTATGTAGTTATGTATTGTTTATGAATCAATTTATTTCATAGATATAATTTTAAGGTTGCATTGTAGATCACTTAATAATTAATATAATAATATAATATAATATTCCACAACTTTCACACAACGCCATCTAGTCTCAAACTAAGCAGAGCTTGTGCTATGAGTACTAGACAACTGATAAACATACATATATATTTCTAAATACATACATATTATCGATAAATTACACCCAGACAAAGAACAAATGATCGTGCTCATCACACAAACATTTGTCCTGGGTGGGAATCGAACCCACGACCTTGAGCATAGCAGTCAGGGCCACTGACCACTAGACCAACAATAATTCATTTCATAATAATGATAACTTAGCCGGCAGCTAAATACAAGGCAATTAACGCGCCTTTTGTAACATGTTTTGTTTTTGCTCACACGATATTGCAATGTTTAATATTATTAACTGACTTAAAAAAAAGGAGGTTTACAATTCGTCTTGAACTTTTTTTTTTTTTAATGTATGTTACCTCATAACTCGGAGATGGTTGAACCTATTTGGAAAATTCTTTTTTTGTTTGAAAGGGTATACCTTCTAGTTGGTCCCGTTGTCGTCACGTTTGGATCTGATGATGGGATCATGGAGAAATCGAGGGAACTCTTCAAATATTATAGGCACACCTATAGCGTTTTGGGTAACTTGTGCAGTTGCTCTCGAAAAGCACCATTTGAGGAAGTGGAACTGATGATGAAGACCCCAGATGGCCACCAAAACTACTCAATAATAAGTATTTCGTTGATTGCGATTAGATTACTTGAATATGGATGTTAAGCACTATATGCTCGTCACAATGCATATGGTGAAGTAGAGCTGATGGTGATGTACCAGGAGAACTCCTCAAAAATTAACGGCTCTACACCGGGAAAAGCAACATTTTGTAAAAGGTGATAAGTAGTTGACATTTTGGCTTTTGTAACTAGATAAATTATAAACCGACCCACTAAAAAGCGTGAAAAAAAACTTTTTAGCAAAAAATAGAACCGACTTCCATATAAAAACACTACAAAGGCAAAAATAACTTTAATTTCGGAAGGCGGTGTCTTTAGTTTTGTATATATTTTCGTTTTTGACACCGCCTTCCGAAATTAAAGTTATTTTTGCCTTTGTAGTGTTTTGATATGGAAGTCGGTTCTATTTTTCGCTAAATTTTTTTTTTTATTAATGTATTTAAAACACTACACACTCTTTAACATTTATTTAATTTACTTGCCCTCCTCCGTGTCACTGCTGGGTGCCAATTGAAAACCAGCACTGGGTGCCCAGCAAATGCTGAGTTGGTGTCCCTTTACAAAAAACCGTTAAGTAGGTAAACTAATATCTCGAAAACAATCATTAAACTTGAATCGTTCTCTCGCCGACTTTTTCAAGGCAGTGTTTATAAAAACAATCTAGTATTTTACGCCAAGTTTGTAAATTTTTAAACACAAAGCACAACGCTTTTTGGTTACATTTACAATCTTAAATCTCACAAATCGCAATTAAAGAAACTTTTTTAACATTCAATATAACTATGATGCGTTTCAACTAAGAACAAGATCGACTTACCGACTTATTGCATAGCTGTTAAATCGTAGTAGTTGGGTAGAGTGAACAAAACAAGTTTTAATCAAAATATTTATTCACAAATATTGAGCGCAACAAAAATCCCCTTTCCTTATTTCAGTGATCAAATGCGAGACTAGCATAAAAAAAATAAAACGTGACTACATAGGTACGTAATTGTAAACCATAAATACTGTACAACATAAATACGGTCCCCCGGTAACCTTAGGAACCGCACATTAAGGGCTGTAGTTTTTAATATATTGTTTACAAATTCCCAGAATTATTATTTTTTTATACTACTAAATACAAATATTTATATTCACACGCACATAAAAATTGACGTTCGATAAAAAAAATCTTGTTGCACTAGGCCCCTAGTGGATGCGGGGCCCCTAGACAGTTGCCTACTCTGCCTAATGGTTAATCTGGCCCTGGGTACAGGGTGGGTTTCTAGTCAGTGGAAGTCTGACACTCCCTTCCGCTTTTGGTTGATTGTTGCTGTTTTGAATGATTTTGCTCTCCAAAAATAAGATAATCAGAGGAAATGTCCTTAAACTCGCGTTAAAGCTGCTTCAATGCATGGGCAAACTGGGCACACATTGTATCGAAATAGTAATGAAATTAATTACCACGCGCACGCGTTGACCAAACCTTAAAGTCACGTTTTTGTAGCGTCTACTGCGATCACAACTTTTAAGGCGCTTCACTCTTCGCTGGTTTTACATTGCTAGCATTAATCTGCCGCGATTCTTTAAAAGGCAGTCATCTGACAATTTACCGATTTTGAGTTAAACATTTAGCGACATCAGGAAAAAAGGCGCGTCGTACTAACTCCTTTTTCTGACACTTATTTAGCTCAATGCTTAACTCAAAATCGGTAAATTGTCAGATGACTGCCTTTTAAAGAATCACGCTAACCCGTGAAAAGAAGTTAAAATTCATGTTTTATATTAAATTCAGCCGTGATCCTATCCATTTTTACTTTATCTCACCGTCTTACAATCCGACACAAAATTCTGAATAATATTTCTTTCCCTTATTCGCTGCGAGATTTTGTAATCATTGGTGTCATTATTTCTTAACATTTTTACTTCGGTAGATATTTTCTCAGGTCAACGAATGCGAGAAAAATCCCTGCTTTTTATATTTTGGCTGAGATTTTTTTTAATTGTTGAGCTGATATTTCATTGAACAAGTTTATGGCATTAATCTTCTAGCGGTCGCACAGTGTCGAATTGAGCGATACAATGTCATACATCTTATCCGGTATTCCACTCAAAATTTTATTACTTCTAATTTCGAGTAATTTCACCATGCCTTCAGAGTGAACCATAATGTACACAAACACTAAATACTTTATTTAATGAGTTAATGCAATCATCGAAAACATACACAAGATTAATTTCCAAAAGACTAATCTTTGGGTTGGCGTGCATACTCGGATACTAACCCCATGAGAATGGCTTATTTTGTCTTTGATTAATATAAATTGTTTCTTTACTGAAAATGAGATAATGTCTATTCAGAAATTATCTATTAATAAAAATATGATTATTAATAAATTGGTGCTTAAAAACCTTAAATCTAGGTCCTTAAGGTTATGCGCGATTGTAGCCGTTTCGAATGAAAAGGTAAGCACCTGCTTAGGATTTAATAATAGTATTAATTAAGCGCATTAATTAGATTATCCCTGTTGTTTCCAGACTAACAATATCCAAAAAGATACAATATGGAACCATTTCAAAATCACCTCAAAGCATGAATTTTCTTAATTTTCCGAGCACTAATCGCGCCTATTTAGGAAATTTGTGACAAAGCGAAGCCACATCTAATATTTATAATAATCTTAGTCTTCGTACCAATAAGTTATGTTATTATATTAAACAATCTTTACAAATAATAATTAATATTTATTCGAAGACTAACAGTATGCAGCTCGTTATCTTTTCTTCTCAATAAGAATAAAACTCCTACGAAACGATCAGAGTGCTTTATTTTTTTTTTTCTTAATTGTTGATGTACTCGTACAAGAGAGTAATATTTTTCTTTGACGTTAGCAAATATAATTCTTATAATCTATCATTTCTACAATTGTGTGAAGAACAAAGTATGTAATTGTCGTACCTACAGACGATAATATAAATTACACTCCTGTCCACGCAATGTGCGCTAAGCACAAGTAAGAGCCATAGACAGTATCTGTGGCCGTAAATTTCTATGAGTATCGGTGACACTCACTTGTGATACTATACTAATATCCATACTTCCATACTAATATTATAAAAACGAAAGTAACTCTGTCTGTCTGTTACCTTTTCATGTCTAAACCGCTGAACCGATTTAGATGAAATTTGGCATAGGAATAGTTTAGGACCCTGGGAAGGACATAGGAAAGTTTTCCCGGAAATCATCCCTTAAGGATGTAAAAGGGGTGTTGGAACTTGCCCCCCCTCTCCCAATTCATTCAAATTGCGTATTCAAGAACCACTCGTAATAAGTTTTTTTAAACTACATAACTACATGTAGAGTCTACAAATCTTTGTATAGGGCTGGGGTCAAACCCACGTCATGCACCAGTCAACCGTTACGCTAACCATGTCGTTTAAATTTTAACCAATCAATTTAATATACGAATCATTTCTATTTTAAAATCAGGGTAATATGCGGTTGCCCGTTTGAAAAAAGAAGAAGATCGTGTGGCAACAGATATCAACGGGATGGTATATTTGAGCTCTGAATTCTGTAACATAGTACAAGATACAGATAATTTAATAAACCACGTTTATTTGGATTAGAAAACAAATATGAGAGATAGAGTATGGCTGCGTGAAAGGGCAATTTTGGCACCAACTAACGAAATTGTAGGGCAGATCAACGAAAAGATTATGTCCCATGAGGATTGTGATGTTGTCGAGTATCTGTCCGTCGACAATGTCATGGATATTGAGCAAGTGACGTCGTACCCTGTAAAGTTTATCAACTCTCTGGAATTATCAGAGTACCCTATCACATTACTTAAGGCTTAAATTAGGTGTCCCAGTCCCGTTGATGCGTAATCTGGACGCACAAATGCTCTGTAATGGCACGCGACTACAAATTACATACCTTGGACGCAATGTTGTTTAAGCAATAATTATGACAGGAACAACAAGCGGTGAAAACGCAATTATTCCTTGCATTCCAATAATCTCAACTGATTTGCCATTCCAGTTCAAAAAACTCAAATTTCCCCTAAAAGCAGCATTCGCAATGACCATAAACAAAGGTCAAGGACAGACACTGAAAGTCGCAGGTGTACATTTAGAAAAAGACTGCTTTTCCCATGGGCACACACAAGCAAAGCAAGCTCACTAAATCAACACGTTTTAGTTAAGGACGAGAAAACCAGAAAGACGTAGTTTACAAAATGTATTGTAAACTACGTTTTTGGTTTTAAAAATATAAATTTTAAATACTAACTGTCTGTCTCTTTTTTTGGGGATGGATGGACCCTGGTGATGGTCTTGTAAATATTATATTCGTTTTGTATTAGGCAACAAGAATTATTGACAAAGTGTAAATTAACGCGGGCGAAACCGCGGCAAAACCTAGTTTTATATATTTTTTCATTTTTGTCCTATAATCAGAAAGCGGTTCACCGAATACATCTGCTTACCAAATTTCATATGTGTAGTCTTTATAGTTTCGGAATAAAGTGGCTGTTACATACGGACGGACGGACAGATAGACAGATAGACAGACATGACGAAAATATAAGGATTCCATTTTTTGCCATTAGGCTATGGAATCCTAAAAACACACAATGTTTATTACTAAACAAAAAATAAAGCATTATTGACGTACTTATTCTTCAAGCATCTATGTAAGTATCTGTTAAATAATTCATGTGCAATCCCTTTATCCTTGAATTCAATAATTTTGCTTACCCAGCGTCCATAAATTTATATCATCGTTGACGTTTAAATTGATAGACAAAATAAAACCATTATTATCCAGTCATCATTATACTCTTGCTAAATTATTAACTCGAAAGTCTCGTCAATAATGGTTGAAGCCAAAAGCATAAGCAATTAAATATTGATACTTTAATGAAACTTCATTTTGAAGCCAGTATAAATAAACGAGATGAAGGTTGAGCCTATCAAAACTGACAAAGGTCATTAGAGTCTCAATGACGATGTAGTTTTAGCATACTAGAATATGCGTCAGCATAGCATTCAGAATGTCTGTTATTGTCAAAACATTCTACATATAAACTTTTAAAATAAAGCGTCAATAATGGCTAAAGTGTCGAACTTGTGATCGTGAGGTCGCAGGTTCGAACCCCACCTATTGCCGTTAACTCACTCCAGATGGGCATATTTAGCTTAGTTGAAGGCATAAACAAGATTGGTAGTACTTTTTTTTATTTTTTTTATCGTGGTAAAATTATCAAATAAGTCCTCCCACCCCGGGCAGGGCGGGAGGGACTGTCAGACTTTTACTGACTAAAATCCACGATGTTCCTTCAATAAGCCTTTACGTTCCGGGGTCACGGTAATGGGATAAGTCCCACGACCCCGGCAGGCTTCGGCCCTCTACAGGGGGGGCCTCGTCATGTTGCTGACGCTCTTTGAGGCGCGCGTGGAACACAATGCGCCGTCGACCCGGGCATGGTCCATGGTCGGACAGTGAGTTGCCCTTTACTCGCTGTCCGTATGCCCGCGCCTACGGTGGCCGGAGATCGTCGGCCGACGTCCGACGCCGTGGGCGTCTACCACTGAGATTGGTAGTACATAAAGTGAATTCTACCAACATTGTTAGTTCTCATTTAAAAAAATAAATTACGTTTTGGGAATACCTTCATTGTGCGTACGGCTAAGAAGTAGAATTCCCTGCCGGAGTCTGTGTTTCCCGATAGCTATAACCTAGGAGATTTTAAGTCAAGAGTGAATAGGTTACTTTTAAGTAAGCGTGCTCCATCTTCGACCACATCATCACTTACCATCAGGTGAGATGGAGGTCAAACGCAGTATTTTTTAATAAAACCTCAAATCCGCGTACCCAAAAGTGTGAATAAACAAAATATAAATTAGGCACACCGAGCTCTATTAGCTTAAGTATTTACCAAAATCCTTTTAACGTTTTTTAAAATCGAAATTGCATTCCGGCATCGAATGTCATTCGAGTAGCAGAATAATAATTTACGTGACACAAAATGAAACGTGGATTTTAAAACAAGTGTAATAAAAATTCAATAGATTGGTAAGGTAAGTACTTGGAAATTTCAATATTGTGAGTGCTTTTCTTTGTTGTTCGGAGCGCAAGGTCCGAACGGGATTTTCATTAATTTCAACCAAGCAGATAGATCCATTTGGAAGTTTGAGAAAACTCTTCAATAATGTTATTGTTGTTAGTCTGTATATATACAGACTTTTATTTCGATGATATAAGTTTTTAAGCTCACATGGTCACTAACAGTATCATTACAATTTAAAATGAGATATTTACCATATGTGTCAGTGCGTGATCCGCGATCATGGCGCTTGCAATAGTGCCGAAATATCGGAAACACGGAACAATAATGATACTGTTTATTTCGATGGATATATAAGGATACATAATGTAATATGTGGGATGAATATATGTCAAAGAAATTGAATCACAATTTGGGAAATTCCTGTCTGAACAAAAAAACCCTTCTTTTCAAAACGTAAGTATTAACTGACAATGGATGTCATGGTAACCAATGGATGGCTCTGGAGTACCCGACTTACTGGACAGTCGGGTATGCCAGAGCCACCCATTGACAAAAACTTTTAGTAATTCATTGAGATATAACATTTTTACACAGTAATACATAAAGAGACGTCATTGTATTTTTATTTATATTTCTATATGTCTAATATCACAGTTTGTCAAGACGAACGCCGATGCGACGTCATTATAAATGATGGACATCCCACTTATACGCACGAATCGTTTTGGGAATACTTTCATTGTGCGTACGGCTAAAGAATAGAATTCCCTGCCGGAGTCTGTGTTTCCCAATAGCTATAACCTGGTCGGGTCTTTAAGTCAAGATTGAATAGGTTACTTCTAGGTAAGCGTGCTCCATCTTCGACCACATCATCACTTACCACACCTGATGGTAAAGGTGGTCAAACGCGAGTCAAAATCAATAAAAAAGTCCTTTTTTTCGGTGCGTAAGTCATACCTGATAAAAACGCAGTTTACGCTGCAGTATCTCGATAGAATATTCCGGCAACCTCATCAGACAATGTCTCTGTTGGGTCCAATGCTGCTGACTACTCTTTGAGTCGCGCGAAAAACACAGCGTGCCGCTGCGTCGATCTGGGCCCGGTCCTTACCAGACGGGTGGCCTGCCCTGCTCGCTGTCCGCAAGCCCGCGCCTGGTTGAAGATCAGATCGCCCGTGACGTCTACTTGCGCCTGGGGCGTCTGGGGTGGAAGGAAGAAAGTTGCGTCACCCTCACGCGTTCAGCCCGTTCAGTCACCTAATGTTTATATGTATGAAGCTAAAAAAAAGTTTTTGTTATAAATTATGAGCTTTGACATATTTCGACCACAATCAGATATTATAATGTTAAACAAGTAGATACTAATACTAAAATTCTTGTTCTTTGTTCTCAGATAATGAGGTGCGTTACCAACACACCAAGTAAGTATACATTATATAATCTCAGGAAAGAAGGATCTTCAACGAAAAATATGATAATTTGTTGGCGACCGTGTTTAAAAGAAAATGGCAGTACGTAAACGAGGTACTTGTGAAATGTGACATAGCCAATGAATTTTTGGCGTACGCGCTGCTTGTAAACGGGACCATGGCCATATTATATTGGTATAAAATAGACGTTTATAGCGTAACTACATTTGTGGGCTATTTTTACGGTACCCTCAAACCTTTAAGTGATATTATAGTGGCATATCTAGCTTCAACATCAAAGGATATACTGTATTATAGACATCCGAAAAATAAAAATTGAAATCAATACAGCGCTGTCAGTGAACGCTTCAGCGGGAAGCAGAAAGTAATATTGCACAACACGAAATCAAATATTTAGTTTGAAAACAGCATTCGACTGAAAACATTTTCTACTTATTTATAAACAAACGTGGATATATCGCATTTAATATCCCGGGGCTGTTAGACGACCGTCAACAAACAAAATTTCCAATTAAAAGCAACGACATATTCCCAAATACTGGCTAAATCATTATTTGCTCGTAGAAGCAATAACAGTTTGAAACTAATATTGAATGAACCTTATTTCTGGCTGTCCAGTCCTGGAGTTGTTCGAATTAAGATTAGCCACAGAATACAGAAATAATCAGAAGAAAACACAAACGTGAACATGCTTAAGACTTAGGTAATGAAAACTATTCAAGACAGATTAGACGTTTGAAACTTTCTGTTATAAAAGAGAAAGAGAAAGTTTCAAACGTGTTTTTTTTTATTTGAAAGCATCAATAGCTTAATGGCCAAGATGACGGACTTGTGATCGCGGGTTCGAACCCCACATATTTTACCCACTCCGAACACAAGCATCAGCAACAACAATCTTCGTCGGAGGGGTTAAGAAGATTGCTAGTAATGTGAATTCTACCAAAATTCCAACCAATGTTAGAACATTTCCTGGTCAGTGGATATGCTACGTGAGAATGATATACACTTATACAGGATATTTTTCCGCTGGAAAAATCATCAAATGCCTCCGGGTGGAGCGGAAGGGAGTATCAGACTCTCACTGACTAAAAACCCACCCTATTCCTTCAGTTGCCGCAATCCATATACATGTTTTGTTTTTGCGCTTAATGCATTTTGCATTAGAGGATTATGAAAGTATGCGCATTCTGGTATGTTATATATTCCGAGCATTTGGCACTGGTTGGCTTCGATACAATGAAGGGGGAGGTGTCCGGCCAACATTAATATTTCGTGGTGTTACCGCGTCGCTGATATGAACTGACGGAGCCACGGTGAGCCTCCATATTTAATGTTTTAAGTGCTTTTTCGTGTTGCCAGGTCTTTATTAAGCTCATCGCCAAATTGGAGAGTTATTTCAGAGGTTCACTTTGTAACTTCCTATTACAATGGTGTGGCAGTTTGTTTAATTGTTATATTAGTGGAACAACCATAGAAGACCGAATGGACTGGGATTTTGGGGCATTTTGTAATACATTTTATAGCTGAATTGTTACTAAATTAAACGTTAATAACCTAATGGCTAAGGTATCAGCCTTGTCATCAAGGGGTCGCAGATTCGAACCCTACGAATTACACTATTGATTTATTAATTCCATCCACATTGCTGGCTTTGTTGTTTTTTTTAAAGGGTAAAATATCGTGAGTTTTGCAAAACGCAAGGAATTCTATTGTATCTGAACCATTTGTTCCGTGACGAATGCAAAACTTGAATATAAAAAATAAAAAAAATAAAATAAAGATGATATATTTGTCCGTGTTGTTTCGATATCAATACATTTCTCCTATTGGTGTAATAATAATTAAAAAAAAAAAAATCAGTGACGCAGACCCAAAGTCGCACACAAAAATATTTTCGAAGTAAGCGGCGGTCACCGGACGAAAACTTTTGTTGTTGTGGACATGTTTTGCCGAAGGCGTGTTCAACGGAACCGAAAAAGGATGAACCAGGGCATGAAAACAACCTCACAAAAACCGGCTGACACATTTGAAAATTGGAAAAATCTTTAGATGAAAATTCAACAGTTCTTTTTCTTCTGTCGTGTTTGGTATGGACTGTTTTTATGATGTTTTGCATCATTGGTTTCACGTGTATTTTTTTGTTACCGTTGTTGCATCGTAGCGGTCAAGGAAAAAAGTAGGTAATTGCTTCAGATAAATAGGCTACTGTAATATTATATAAGCCCGGGTGTGAGGTTTTAATTATTGTTTTGTAAGTATGTATAATATACAAAAATAATATACCTGGTCACTCACCGAGTCGCAAAAGTTCCGCCTTCCCGCCAAAGAGCAATGGAGCGCAGCATTCTAGGTGTAAATAGATCAGATAGAATACGGAATACCAGCTCCATCACAGGAATAATCGACGTAGGTAAAAAGCTGCCAGGTTCATATGGGATTGGGCGGATCACGTAAACCGCATGCATGACAGTTGCTGGGCAAAAATATCCATGCACTGGGTGCCTGAGAATGGATGGCGCCGCTGAGGCCAGCCCAGGAAAAGATGGCGAGATTACCTAGACTCACATTGCGTTGGTTAGTCTAAAGTGGCCCTCGAAAAGAGAACCTGGAAGGATTTGGGGGAGGCCTTTGCCCAGCAGTGGGAATTCAATGATTAAATAAAAAAAACAAATAAAAAATGTATAATATACACTTTTGTCGTGAACCCACCCCATACACAAGCGTATTTAGCTTTGTTGGAGGGCTTAACAAAATTGCTAGTAATGTGAATTCTACCCACATTGCTAGTTCTCTTTTTAGGGTTCTGTAGCCGAATGGCAAAAAACGGAATCCTTATAGTTTCGTCATGTCTGTCTGTCTGTCCGTCCGTCCGTATGTCACAGCCATTTTATTCCGAAACTATTAACATGTGAAACTTGATAAGTACATAGATATATTCTCTGAACTGCTTTCCGAAATCTAGACAAAAATAAAAATATATAAGGAGACACATGCAACTGAAACTGAATATATATTTATTCATCAAACCTATACGAGTGTGGTATCTATAGACAGGTCTTTTAACTGACATTGAGGGTTTTAAAACCACGCAAAGTGGTTAAATGTGTGCCTCTAACTTTTATAATTTTTATAGCACATTTTCTAAAACCATATAGACTTACTATTTTTTTTTAAATAAAACTTATCCAGGCCGCCGCAGGCAGTCAGGTTCAGCAGCATAAGCAGCAACAACCTCACAGGCTGACTAGCGAGTGGCAATTATCAAAAAATACTGGGATATTCACAGAATGCATATTCCAGTACGCGATTGTAAATACGAGCATTTTAGTTTGTCATTCGCTATGGCTAAGCAATACACCTATATACTTACCTGTAGCAGGGTTGGATTTTGTACTATAATTATAGTATTTATACTATAATTTCGACCCTTGTACTATATATTCTCTACATCTAAGGATAGTACGCTAAACTACTATAATTTAAAGTTTGCTCCCGAATGCTTAGTTTTACGTCATATTATGAATATTCCGACCGAATTCCGATCTTTCGATGTTTTCTGTGTTGATGACCGCGCATTTCCCAATTATCCTCCGAAGTACATCTCTTTCCCAGGGTTGGGTTTTGTACTTTAATAATTTGTATTTAAAATGCCACTTATTGTCTTGTGACGCTATCAAATGCGGTAGCAAAAGTGGAAATTTTACTGATTTTATTCCTACTGAGGATATTTTGATGAGATTATAAGCCAAGGATGAAGATAGAACTACTTAATAGTAATATTCAAGAACTGATAAACTTAGAAGACGAGTAAATTTTGCTTTAACAGGTGTTGATTTTAATGACTTTTATATGTTAAATTAAAAATAATGAATGTGTACTATTTTTTTTATAAATACTCTCCTTTTCACTTTTTTGTACTATCTTTTTCAACATACATAAATCCAACCCTGCCTGTAGCGAAACAAGTTGAAAAGACAGTTATTGTGTCATTGATTTGGTCTTTTGGGTTGAAACCCTGGGATCGTGGAGTCCGAGTTCTCACAAATTATTTAAAGACCTTTCCAGATGCCTAGTCGACACTTCGCGTGACTCAAGGGCTGGCTTTGACCTTGGACATAGGTTAAACATTGCCATACAACGTGGCTATGCAGCCAGTCTTTTGGGCACATTACCAGTGGACAGCGATGCGCATGAATTTCTGGACGACATATTTTAGATTATTTTTAGAAATATGTATATAATTTAGGGTTTTTAATTAAGTGTATATTATTATGTTTAGTCCGGCTACAGTTTAACAAAATACTAGTCACGCTTTTTTTGTTTTATATCAATATATCAACGCATTTTATAGTTTATTTTTGTGTTACCGTGATTTAAAAAAATATTAATAATAAAATAACAGATAATGCATATTTTATGGGGATTTACGTTACTAAAAAACCAGCCAAGCACTCGCGCATGAAGTCCCGTACCATTATCTCCGTCTCCATTAACTCCGTACCATTATCTATAAAAAGCGGCAAAAAATCACGTTTGTTGTATGGGAGCCCCCCCCCCCCCCACTCTTAAATATTTATTTTATTCTGTTTTTATTATATGTATTTGTTGTTAAATTGAAAATAGGGTCCCGTTCTTACCCATTGGGTACGGAACCCTAAAAATATATGTGTTCGTTAAAATACCCTATTCTTTTAATATACGTAGTATTAGGTACGTCAATTAGGGATCAGGGGGCTTAGTATAACATTAAGAGCGCAAAACCTAATGATCAGAGATATGATCTTAATTGTGAAGACTTCAGGATAATCCCACATTTAGTAGATATCTAATTGGACTTTCTTTGGTCCGAAATGTTTGGCAGCCTTTTATTGCTCTCTGTTATTGCTCTTTTAGGCCAGCATTATTCAGCTTCATTTATACTTTTTTTTTAAGCATCAGTTTAATTTTAATTATCATTATTAATTCAAATTCTCAATAGACAGTTTGCATAAAGAATACGTAATTCAGTTTCAAATTACGCATCTATACCCGGACTTTTAATTCGATGCAGTAAGCTGACATAAGCTAGTGTGACTTACTACAATAATGATACCCTGTTTAACCTAATAGTGATGGATTCAATCAATCCAATAATAAATGAGCGATTTTTAATCGTGAAAAATATAAATAAATTACAAAATTTATAGTATTATCTTTTATTTTGAAGTAGTATCTAGATGTTATTATAAATTTAGATATGAATATTTTTATAAAAAATATTCATATCTAACCAGACATGATTTTTGAAGCCATTCTTGGAAATGGTTTTATGTGAAGAATATTTTAATAAATTGTGCGAGATTACTATTAATATATTAATAGTTTAAAAACACTAGAAAAACACGCTTTTATAAATGCACGTAAAAACAAATGTTGCTGTTTCTTTTTTTGTAGTTTTTGCCATATTATTCCCACGAGTAGTGAACAATTAAACGGTCGATCCCCCTAGAGGATTTGAAAGTGATATCTAAAAAAATAGAAATAAATCTATGGATTACGCGGTAATTCAAAAAGGTTAAGAAAACTTATAACGGATTTTCTTCAGGTTTGTTGTAACCTTGAAACCTGATCGTGTTCAAAGTCCATTACGTGGCCTTTCTCACAAGTGCAAACGCAACTATGATACGATATTCCATCATGGAATACCAGTGCCTATCTTCCGGCTTCACCATCAGACCTTGAAACTTAATCGTGGTCAAAGTTCATTACAAGACTTTTCTAAGAAATCCAAAACAGCTATGATACGATTTTCCATCATGAAGTTCCAGTTCATATCTTCCGGGTCCATCATCAGATCAGTTCAACAGTACCATATTATTGTATTGTCATCAGAACTACATACAGCTGTCAATTTTCATTAGGCTACGACCCTTGAAAGATGGTTAAATTAGTTACCTTAGATTCCATTACATAGTTAGTTACATACAGGTCGACCTAATAAAAGCGTGTTAAAAAGACTGCCCCCGCACCACTGCGACCTAAACCCCGTTGGTACAGGTACAGGGGCCTATTACAAAAAATAAAAAATATTATCGTGATCTATTCGGTTTATTTTTCACGCCCCTTTATAATCACACTAGTACTCACGCGGGGCTTCGCTCCCGTGGATTCTATCACGGTAAAAATATAACTCTCCTTTTTTGCAGTCGGGTAAAAAGTAGCCTATAACCTTCCTCAAGCTTCAAGCTACTTCCATACCAAATTTCATCCAAATCCACCCAGTACTTTCGAAGATTAGCGCGTTCAAGCAAACAAACAAACAAACAAACAAACTTTTCCGCTTTATAATATTAGTATAGATTTTAGTTTTTGTTATTTTCACACAATGTTGTTGTAAAAAATTGTTTACATCGTTATTCGATTTTATTCTTGAATCGATTAATTTAGTTACATTACGATTTCGTAGTCATCATTATCTGACAACTCTCAGTCAAGAAACTGTCAGTCTACTGTATCGAAATAAAAGTCCGGGTATAGTTCGAGGTTTTATGTATGAATGAATAAGCCTGTTTATTTGAGCGATAATAGCATGTCTTGAACTAGCCTACGGAACGGATGACAAGCGATGTTAATGAGTGCTATCTTTAGTCATAAATTCACGTTATCCACTTATAGTTTCATTAAATACCTAGCATACGCTAATACCTGAGTATTAAATTCTTGGCCGTTTCGAACGTTTCAATATTAAAACTAGGAAATATGTAAATTCTTCTTGTATCTAATCTTCTTGTACCATAAAATTGTTCCATATATTAAAGTCCTCTTTCACGATATATGATGAAAAAATTTTGCAATATTATGTCCTTAGCAAAATGAAAAGAACTTCAGCTATTAATTTACGAACTTACCTGTTACGGTAAGGGAAGGAAATTAGAAAATCTTTGGCGGAGCGATGAGATTTTCATCTCGTTTTTTTTATTCAGTTTATTTAAAATCTGCGGCTTCGTTTCTAAATATTAAGAAAGTGAATTCTTGCTGACTAGAAAAATAAATATTTAGTTTGCGTACACAAATAGTTTATAAAAACACAATTTACTTGTTATTTAGTCGTGCGACCTTTTTAGCGCGTAAATCAAATAAATACATATTGCGCCTAACAAGAGCCATCTCTTAACCATTAATTGTTGAAAGAAAAATTAAGTTAATTAATTAGAAAGCAGCTCAGCTAAGACTCAGCGATAACAACATCTCTTTGCAACATATTTCCGAATGTATGTCACATTGTCAGATTACGCCTATATGTAGGGTGTATATTTCCAATTACAATGAAATAAAGCTTCTTTTTAACCGACTTCAAAAAAGGAGGAGGTTCTCAGTTCGTCTTCAACTTTTTTTTATAATATATTTTACCTCATAACTCGAAGACGGCTGGACCGATTTAGAAATTTTTTATTTCGTTTGAAAGGGTATACATTTTAGTTGGTCCCATTGTCATGAAATCAGGATCTAATGATGGGATTCGAGGGAACTCTTCAAATATTATAGGCACACTTATAGCGTTTTGGGTATTTCTAATAGTATCTTATGCAGTTGCTCTCGAAAAGCACCATTTGGGGAAGTGGAACTGATAATGAAGACCACAGATGGCCACCGAAACTATACAATAATAAGTATTTCGTGGATTGCGATTCGATTACTTGAATATGCATGTTAAGCACTTTATACTCGTCACAATGCATATGGTGATGTAGAGCTGATGGTGAAGTACTAGGAGAACTCCTCAAAAATTAATGGCTCTGCATCGGGAAAAGCAATATTTTGTAAAAGGTGATAAGTAGTTCACATTTTGGCTTTTGTAACTAGATAAATTACAAACCGACCCACTAAAAATCGTGAAAAAAAAGACTTTTTAGCAAAAAATAAAACTGACTGCCATATCAAACACAACAAAGTCAAAAAAACTTTAATTTCGGAAGGCGGTGTAAAAAAAAAAGAAAATACAAAACCAATAACACTGTAGCGACATCTATCTCGCAAAATACAAACTAAAACGATAGAAATCCTCTGTCGCGCAAGCAAAGTACCTACATACAACTACTGTACTAGCCTACATACAAATCATCCGATCACAAACATCGGGCAGTTGCCCACCAGACAAGAACACCAGTCTGGTCGGAGGATCCTCCATTTTCAATGGGAATGCAGGACTTAACACCCTGTTCCGCATATCCCCAAAACACCGACTACCGAAATTAAAGTTATGTAATATTTTGATATGGAAGTCTGTTTTATTTTTTGCTAAAAAGTTTTTTTACAAGTGAATTGTAATTCTGCGGAATACATTCCAATTACCAATTTATTCACAAAAGAAGATCTCAACGAATCGTAAAGAAACTTGAAAATAAGTTTGTTTGCACACAAACAAGCAAATTACGTAAAAATACAAGAACTAAAAGTCAGTCTTGCCTGTCATAGTTGTATTGAAATGCAGAAAATATCGAAAATATGAAATAATGAACTGCGCATTGGATCATCTTTCACGGAGGCTTATTACATACCTATTCGCGTGCATTTCTCTAATGATGCTCCATTTACAAATAACATTGAAAAGTAACTCAATACTCGTTCGTATTTACAATAAGATAATTGATTATTTCCTAGTATGATTATTAGATTATTATATTAAATCTCTCAAAAGCAAGGAGAAAAGAAAAATAGTCTGCATTATCTAAAAATCTAAACAATATATAAATATTGAAGGCTATCTGCTAGTACACATAACGATTTGTTTGATGAGAAAAACGGTAACTTCTAATATGTAGATATAGTTTCTCAACTCTTCTAGTGATTTTATAAATCAATCTTTTAATTAAGTATTGATGAATATTTTTTTCATAGAAGTTAAATACTATATTATGAATTTTTCTTGTTTTATTTTTGGTGTCTTTTCATTAGTTATTGTTAGATGGATGAAATATTATGCATCTTGATTTTGAAACTCGCTAGTGATTGCAAACTAATATACTTATCATGCATGGTCAAGGATACGCTCGCCGAGTTTGACCCATGACGCCGAGTTTGTCGAAGGCCCGTACCGCAGCCTCCAAGCGTTGCACAAGAGTGTGAGGGAACACGGCCACAAGGAAGAGGATATTCGTGAGGACTACCAAATCAAAAAAATAGTATGTATCACCCTTGCAACATAATTATTTATTTAACGTGCTTTCTGAGGGATTCTTCTGTCCCTCGAAAAGCATAAGCTGAAACTTACAAAAAAAATTAAATACAGACAAAAGAGCACAAAGGTGCTGCTTATTTCCTAAGAAATTTCTTCCAGCAGACCTGCGACAGGAGAGTTCAAGAGGAGATGATGGCTGTTGTTCTCTGGCTACCATTTACACATAATAAACTATAATTATGGGTAATTGGGCCATTGTGGTATTTAGTTACTTCGTTATGGGGATTAGGACAGCGAACCCTAACATCCTTGGGTTTTACCATTAGGTTACCCAGGCAAATGATGATTTTTGGGGTTGACATATAAATTTAATTCTTACTTATCTTAAAAAAAATCACTTAATTCGCTATACGTTTTTATTTCGCACATCTCGTAAACTACGCTATATAAAATTATGTGAGAAATATGACTGCATCTGTAGTCTGCTATTCAATGTAAACTAGAAACGTAACACGTGTACGTACGTGTTGAATAAATATTTTATATATACATTGAGGCACAATACATACTTTGAATATATGTAAGTTCGTAACTTTGCAGCTTTATAACACATATATTTATTTATTTGTATTTATTTGGTCTTGAAATAAAATTTAGTCTACAAATACATTAAAATATGTTAAATCCCTACATAGTTCAAATAAACAGGTGAAAATAGTTAATTTTTATATTTAAATCAGTCGTCGTTTCTCATAGCTGGGCAAAAGCTTCCCCCAAATGCTCTTTTCGAGTGCCAAGAACAACAATAGAAAAAACAAAAATTTAACAAAATTACGGTAAGAGCATAAATATGAGCCCCCGCCAAGTCGAGCGAGAAGCAAACACTGCCGTGCCATCCTTTTCAGGAACCATTTCGATGTATTTCCATGCCCTTACTTGAAGACCTCTGGATAGGTTTAGAACGCAAAAATTATCGTCATCTACTAAACTATAAGCACACACTTGAACCACTACATTTCATGTTTGTAGCTTATTTATTTCCTAAGTTATGCAAAAGCAAAGTTGTGCTAATTCGACACTCACTGACTTACTGATCATCAAAATAGAATTAAAAAAAAAACATAAACCTAGAGAGCTGAAATTTGGCAAAGAGGTACCTCTTATGTAACTATATCAATAAAGAAATCGCAGTAAAGAACCTTAGACTTGGCTTGGCTTTGCTTAGACATTTCATTATTATATATTTTTATAGAGAAATAAGCAGCTCCATCAAGACTTGGCTAGTTTTTACAGGATGTTTTTAGTGGGATTAAGTTTACCGAATTATAGATAGATAGATGCTTTTCACAAATAAAAAATGTTTATCTTTAATTTTAGAATTTTGAATCAGTAATGGTGGAGTTGAATGAATCGGGTTAACATGAACCGAGGTGAAGCGCGTAGACCAAGAAAGCGCGATGGCGGAGCACTGTAGACACCCTCTGCCCCACCTGGGGTACTTAGGACATTACGTCAATTAAGAATAATATGCATTAGGTTAAGGTTGACTGGTAGAGAATGCCTTGCTGCATTAAGTCCGCCCATGTAACACCATTCTTTTTTTTTTTTTTAATAGAGAACTAGCACTGTGGGTAAAATCCACATTACTAGCAATCTTGTTTATCATTGTTTAAATAAATAAATTAGTATCAGCGATGTATTTGTATTGAAGATCTGTGCTCGCTTACTTTTCTTATATTTAATTGAAATATACTGATATACTGTCAGCTTGCCTTGCTTAGTAAATAAATAAAACGAAAATGTTAAAAAATCTTCCCAAAAATCCGGAGAAACTTAGGATATTTATTTCTAATTGATTTTCGCATTCATTATTGAGACAAGACAGAATCTATCAGCTCACTCAGTTATTAATAAACCAATCAATTAGATGTGATAAAATTATAGTCATTACAGATAACTTGACGGAGGCGTTTGAATAAATAGTGATATTCTCTGAGGGACTATTAAGCACACCATCTCACGCAAACACCGTCTATGGTCAGTAGAGTATACCTCTGTATATAGAACCTTATGTGAAGCACTTATATTAAAAACTAGCTTCCGCCCGCGACTTCGTCCCCGTGGAAAAAAGAAATCCCCCGATTTTTAAACATTCTTCATTACTGCTCCGCTCCTATTGGTGTTAGCGTGATGATATATAGCCTATAGCCTTCCTCGATAAATGGGCTATCTAACACTGAAAGAATTTTTCAAATCAGAATGGTAGTTCCTGAGATTAGCGCGTTCAAGCAAACAAACAAACAAACAAACAAACAAACAAACAAACTCTTCAGCTTTATAATATTAGTATAGATTTATTTTTAAACGTTAAATCAATATTACATCACGTTTATGTGTTATTAGAAAATACTATTTTAAAAGGTATCGTTGTAAAACTTGCATACCTAGAATTCACCAGCCATATTGTTATCTCTTGACCGACCTTGGTTGACTAGTAGAGAATGCCTAGAGTATTTAAATTAAGTCGAAATAAATAAGTATAAGCGTTGTAGGGAAATACGAAAATGGATGTGTTCATTGGATTTTCCTACGTGTCTGTTTGAAATTGTCGTATGAGAATATATTACGAGCTTAAAATTCCTTATATAGTCTAACTTGTTTTCTCGGTTGCTTATTTTCATATTTATAATGTTAGTAAAGAGAAAGAAAGTTGTTTTATTGGGGATCGGTAATTATTAAAAAACTTCTCCCGCTTTGGGAGAAGCGGAAGAGAATGTCAGACTTTTACTAACTAAGAACTCACCCCGTTTCTTCAGTTACCCTTGCGTTTTAGGACCATTTCTTTAAAACATTCCCGCAACCCCGCCAGGCAAAGACCCTATTGGACCCCGTTATGCTCTTTGAGGCGCGCGTGGAAATCAACGACGCCTATGACTCTGGGAAACCGTATTCCATTATTTTATTTCAACTTAACAGAGAGAAAAACATGATTTGCAGTTTATGATTTTATTTTAGAAGTATTCCATATTTAGTATTTACATAATACTCTCAAAGCTGTTTGCGCAGAAAATAATTACGTTAAACCTAAGCTCTCACTGCAATTTTCCGGAATAAACACTGGAAACAAATTAATTGCTACCATATTTAATTGCTAGAAAGAATTATTAGAATTTTGTGAGTGCTATCATTTAAACTCTGTAACTCTACACTGACTGTAACTATGTGTGTACTCTGGTAAATGAGATTCATTCAAAACTCTACCAGCCGTTTGCTTTCCAGTATTCCGTTAGATTTATTTTTCTTTGTTTATTTTACTCAGAATTCTGAATATAGACGGAATATTTACTCTGAATATTTGAATATAGATGCAAGGAAGGATTTAGTTACAACGAATAATTACGCATCTAATTGCAATTACATGATTTCTATTACAGACATCAAACGTTTCAATGATTTCAATAACACACCAGTAAAATTATAACAGCCCTATCAGAGATCCGGTCATGCCCTTCGGGAAGTTTCAAGTAGATCGCTATTCAATTTCCTTTGCGTTGGGTGGGTGACGATAGCAAACTGGGTTAGGGTTGCCGAAACAATTTTATTTTGGGTTACGTTACGTAGAATATCGCATTGAAATTAGATCAGACACAGACAGACAACTTTGTATTTTAGACATTATAATTATGACATGTAAAATAATCTATTTGAATTGACTTAACTTAAAATTTATTAATATGCATGTACTAGAACTAATACCGTAAAAGTTTGCATAGATACCTTACGCCGACAATGTCAATTAAATTATATTTGTACGCTTCTAGGCAGAACTTATACATATATCTAACATTGATTTTGACATTATTATTATTTTAATTTATTTTATATTTAACTTAGAGTTGACAATTTATGTAACTTAACAATTTTTTTTAATTAATTAATTTATTTTGCATTGTATACTATTGTCACATCATAATATTATAATTAATGCATAACTTAAATTCATAATAATATATTTGCACGCCATATTTGGCAAACATGATTGAATCTAATTTTTATTATGTTACCTTGCATGCACGTTTTTTTATTCTTGTATGTATACACATGTTTATGCAAATAAATGAATCTGAATCTGACAAATATTGATAAAAAGGTACAATTTAGCATCTGTGCAGAGCTTCTTGGAGAGGATAGTTTATACTGTTTGATATTTTAATTAAAGCTCGTAAAGTCCTTCCAAAGGTTGTCTGGAAGATATCGCTCTCAGCGATAAGACCGCCATTGTAACAAAATTTTTTTTTATAATATTGTTATTTAAGTGTGATTCAATTATTGGTGTACAATAAAGTATATTCTATCTATTCTAATGCATATTCTATGTACATGCTAATTTTATTTAACACAACATAATCAGCCTATAATAAGGTACCCAATTCTGGGGCAAAAAAAAAACCTAATAATCCAGCACGCGCCCTATCCAGGTTGGTAAATGTCACAAGGCCTTCGGGTTTTCCGTTCTCGAACATACCGATTTCCTCAAGATGATTTACTTTACCTTTTTGAGCTGGTACTGGTGATGAAAATTACGCTAATACCGCTCCAATTTGAAAGATAGTGGTTTAGTTCTTTAAGGAACTCAGTTAGTCGTTGTAAGTGGTCAGAAGAAAATCTGAGACCACTCTTACTAATGGGCCTAGTGCGCACCCCAACATAGTTATGAAAAAACAAGTCCTACAATACAAATTTCAAACAGTTCCATTTCATAATAATTATTATGGTATTGATAAAAGAATTGAATTTTTTAATATTGAATTCCAGCAGTAATAATTGGAATCGTGTGCGTGTGCTATTATTTCGACATTCGAACCGTGTTCATTGCGTGTTTCATATTGACAACGATTCAACATAAAAAACAATGGGTCGGAATTAAAGTAAATTGTGAATGACTTTTAGATTTTATAAAAGTACTATAATTTATATCAATGAAACCTTAAACATTTAGGTATTCAGGGTGAATAGCTCCTAATATTAATCTGTTACATTATCAAAGCATAATCATTAGTATTTGAACTAGTCTGGAACAAACAAAGACCTGGAATTTCTATAATCGTAAAACTATCGCGATCACCTAATGCGAGTCAATATTTATTTAACAATAAAATATGTAACAAACAAAACTGTATTTTCAGACATTAATGTAATAGTAGGTAACAGTTTGAGTAGGTATGAATTTAAAAAGGTATTGTATATATATTCTAATACGAATCTCTTGCAGTGTTCTTGCAAAGATAGAGTTGAAAAAGGTAATATCGCACGCTAGAAACGATAAACTCACGGTCTATATACTGTGATTGAGGGTCCGTTACCAATATCAGGCCACCATATATTGCAAGAAACGGCAGCTTGCATCTAAGATTCAGAGCTCATACGGCTCTTACAGATAAACGCGCGTCATAGCACATTTCTACTCATTCCGGTTACTACGAAGCTTTCATTTCAAAACGATGCATTAGCAGTTTCAAAGACACGTAATCACATTACAGAATTAGATCTCTAAAGATATTATAATAAAACCTAGTATCCCTTGCACTCAGCAAAAAAGGCGCGCCATAGCTCCACCTCTCATTCACTTGATGTATATTGAATCCGAAAGCCCTTTGTATTCAAAAGACCGTTGCCCGTTTATTTTGGGTAGGAAAAAATAAGAACTCCTGAAAAAACTCGCATTTCATCTGTCTAACAACTGAATTTTTTTTGACTTCGTATCTTTCATTGAGTGAATGAATTGCATTGTAAATGAAGATGTGTTTAATAAAGTGTAGGTAGTGTAGATGTTGATCGACCTCAATAAATAATATATCAAAGAGCCCAGATTCATCCCTGTTGTAGAATGTGAATGAATTCGATAACAGTCAACAAAATCTGGGCTGAATATAAGCCAAACTTTGTTAACCTTAACCTATTTTTTACAGTGCTTGTGTAAAGCTACCTTAAATGAACCAAAAATTTGTGATGACTCAGCCAATAAAGTTCACCTGATGGTAAAGTGATGATGTGGTCGAAGATGGAACACAATAATGTCATTATCGTGGACAATAGTGTGGGTTATAATACGTTTTTTACCTCTTAAAGTAACCACTTTTTGTAAAATACTTTAATGCATAACTGTTTTTGTTCCTAATAAATGAAATAAAAATAAAAAAGTTTTATTTTTAGGTCAAGCCCTTTACACTGTTCCAATCCAATACAACTGCTATTGGTTACATTCGACAATGATGGATAGGAAACACGCCACGAATGTGAATTAACAAGAAAAGGAAAGCAGAAAAATAAGGCGAAACCTGTTTCAGTTTTGGGCACTCAGTAATCATCCGCATAGCCATTACAGTTTCTATTATAACAGGCAAAACTCAGTTTCTTGTATATTTTTTATATTTTTTCTTTACTACAATTTGTACACTTGTATTTTTCAAGTACCAATAAACCAGGATTAGTTTGGGTTAGAAGATACTCATTGGCCATAAAACCGATTCTTACACACTAATAAGTACTTAATAACCAATTCTACACACACTTACTAAAACGAGCGGCTGGACACAATTGGAGAAGGGTGGCAAGAGACATAACCCAATACAATACAATAATTTATTTTTTTCCAAAGTAAAGTACGCACAGCTGTTTACAGTGAAAGATTTATAGGTGCATAGTATATTTGATAAATGACCCCTATACTAGGTAGTACCTGTATTGTAGGGGTCATCTATCCAATGGAAGTCGCTGGAGGTCTATGCCAAAATGCATCCTCCCAGGTATCTCAGACTAAAGAGTTTATTATACAACGTGTAACGGAAAGGGTATATACATACCAAGGGCACGGCTTCTATCGGTGATATCAAACGATATTGGAAGGGTTTTTTAATCCTATCTCTACATGTTCGGAAGTAATGAGAATTTTAAATACATTGATACCAGAAACCGAACTTTTCAAATTGAAATAAGCACATCACAGAAGAGATTTATCGTGATATTTGCAAGTAACGTGGAAAGTTATTGACCTACGTAGTGCGGTGACATGATTGTTATGATTTCAATTTAAGTAACTTACGAAACCGAAAATTTGGTATCAATTATTAGAATATTTTATTTTGAGTTGAAACCCTTCCAATATCGTTTGATATCATCCAAAGAAGCCGTGCCCTTGGTATGTATATATCCTTTCCGTTACACGTTGTATACACACACTTAACTAAATATGCATATGTATCTAAGCCGTACACATCTAATAGTATTTAGAATTGAATTGCAGATGCGCGAATAATATTAATGTGAGTGTGTAAGGTAACAGTGCGTTGTTGTGCTTTCATGTAACAAACAGGGTCAAACAATTAAGGTCGTAAGATTTTTATCTGAGGAGATTATTTGAAATTCTTGATGTAAGCTTTTTAAAATCAATCTCGTAACTGCACATATATGGGCTTTCGAAACTTTTTTCCTGAGTTAGTGATGGGTTCATGTCAAGACGTTTTGGTCAGATAAAATACACGCCCGATAACCGAACAATAAATGCCCAATGTCAAGACATTCACTTTGTACTCTTAAATTATAATTTCTTTAAAAATATACTTGCTTGTAATATAAGTAAATTATACGTGTAAGATTATTTTTAAACGCTTAAATGAAATTGTTTTATTATCAACCAAAATATCCCTTAAGTTACACAAATCATTTTGGTTTTTCAACTTACAATAAGGTTTATTTTCGCTGGGGATTAGACTTGGGTTGGAAACGCGCAGAATGTGACAACGCTAAGACGTTTGTCCGCCCCCTAACACCCTTTACCTCGTCGCATCCACGATGTAACCTGTGGGTTGTTGTTTAATAATATCAAAATATTTCTATTGTAAGCAATAATAGTGGTGTGAATTTTACAATTACTAACTCATATTGAAGTAGACTTAAATAGGTAATTAGCCATATGACAAAACCTCACCTTCTACCTCAGTAGACATGGCTGTTTCAAGAGGCAGGCCAGGTTATCGTCAATGTACTTCACAGCTTCTGCGAAGCATTGAACTCTATTCTTCAAACCCCAGCCACAGCGGGGGACACCCCGGGTGTTGGGGATGTTGCGAACTGATCGCCGGCGGGCTTGCGGACGGCGAGAAAGGGCAGCTCACCGTCCGGTACCGACCAGGCTCGTGTCAACGTGGTGTTGGGTATCACATGGTCCTGAAGGAGCAATCAGCAGTAATTACGGGGTCAATACATGCCGGAGTTGCGGGAATGTCCTAAAGAAATACCGCGGCCCCGGACCGCAAGGGTTAAAGGACCGGGGTGGATTTTTAGTCAGTAGATGTCTGACACTCCCTTGATCATATGAGTTAGTCGTACCTAGTTAGTAGTCAAATTCTCCAATTACCAGGAAAGTCAGTAATTTGCCTACTTCAGATATAAACTCAGTTATTAAAATTTTCAGGTAATCGGTTTGAAGGCTATTTAATGAGCCGTCCACTGCAGCAGCCAACATTTTCCTCGCTACGGCTCGAATTTTCCATTTTCCTCTCATTTATAGTTTATCTCCCTTGTGTGTTGGATGGCTTGAAAGTATTTTGAAGTAAATATTATTAGCAATTAGACTTATAGATTATTAATCCTAATTGGATTTAGAAAAGTCCAATAGATCCTCTTTCCAATATTTAGGATTTATGTCGAGTTTGTCTACTTTCGACATAGATAGTGAAGATAGCAACATTTTTCTGGCTTCAAAATTTGATTCGCAATTTTCGTAAAGTGAAAAACTAAAACTAAAAACCTTATATAAAAAATCTAAAAAACCCGACTGCTCAACTGAAGTGTAAGAAACAAACACATTTTTATTTTTAAAAGTGACAAGCAGGCGGGACCCAATTGAACATATTTTATTTTTAATTGGATGGGTCCGCCTGCTTGTCACTTTTAAAAATAAAAATGTGCTTGTTTCTTACACTTCAGTTGAGCAGTCGGGTTTTTTAGATTTTTTAAATAAGGTTTTTTTTTCAACTTTTTAGTTAAAATATTAATTTACAATTTTTTAGTTTTCCTGGTCGTGTCACATTGGCACTCCACCGGATTCAGAGTGAGTCCATATTTTTAAACTTTCTCATTGTGTTATTTTGCTAGTATTACACTAATGATAAACATGATATACCTTTTTGAAATCCTTATGTTAAGCCCTTTAATTTGATACCCACATTGTAGTATTTGAAAAATAATTTTTTTTTCACCATGTCTAATGGCTTCGCACAGCCGCCATATTTGTTTTTTTTTTAATGTCACCTGTCTAAGAACACTCGGGCTGTTAAGACAAATCTAACGATACCTCAATTGTGCGAATCCGTTCAGCGGTTCTGGAGATATGAGGTAATAAAGAATATTACAAACATACATACATACATACATACATACATACATACATACAAGATACGCGCGAAAAACATAACCCTTCCTTTGCAGTCGGGTAAAAACAAAAATAAAACATCGTAAAACACTATAGCATAACGGTATTTCGTTTCATTAGCTATTAAAAAAATTTCGACGACTATATCGCAGTTCTAAGAAGTGACACTAATGTTTCTTGTATGTTGGACAAGCAAAAGTTTGGATCGCCTTGTCTCTACTATTTAAATCTACATTGTATACATATTTTTCTTCTTCCCCGCCGTATCAGAGCCGGCGTCCCTCAGGGCGCCGTGCTCTCCCCCCCACTCTTCACGCTATTCACTAGCGATATCCCCAAAAAGCCCCCAGTAGAGTTATCCCTATTTGCCGACGACACGGCCATCTACTACTCGGGACATAATCCCGTTAGCATCGCTCATACCCTCCAGACCTCAGCCAACGCACTAGGCGATTGGTTTAGGAAATGGAGGATTGAGGTAAATCCCGACAAAAGTCAAGCAGTCCTGTTTCGCAGGGCTCGCCAGCATAAACAATTCACCCCCCCACGCCCGATCACTATGTTCGGCAAGCCAATCCCTTGGGAGAAGCGAGCCAAATACTTAGGTGTGATCCTCGACCAGTTCCTTAATTTCAGTGAGCACATAAAGTCGGTTCGCTCGCGAGCCACTTTCGCTCTCGGTAGGCTCCACGCCCTGCTGAATAAACACAGCAAGCTCTCCCTTAAATGTAAAATCCGAATATACACGACATGCATACGTCCTATCATGACGTATGCCTGTCCGGTGTTTGCTCATGCCAGTCCCAATCAGATCCATAGGATGCAAGTCATTCAGAACCGTTTTCTCCGAAAGGCCACGGGCGCGCCCTGGTTCTGTAGGAACGAGGATCTCCACGTAGACCTCAAACTCCCGACCATAAAGCAAGTGTTGAAACGCATGTCAGTGCGTTACTTCACCTCTGCTGAGACCCACACTAACCCCCTGATCGTATCGGCCGCCCGATACAGACCCTCCAAGATTTCTCGGGTTCGTCGCCCGCGTAACATCCTAGACGAGCCTGACGACCCCACCACCATCCGACAAGAGAGCAGTAGGGAAACCAGCACTCTTAGAAAACACATATACAGAACGCGTTTCTTATTCCGGCCTCGCCGACGAGGCCCATCGCGACGTCCGCGTACTTGTAATGAAAATCCTCCCCGACCTTTGCCAAACGAGCCAGCCCGCGATGCTGAGCCAGTAGCAATAAATACTCCCGTAAATAATATGACCCAGCCTGTCCCTTTGCTGCCCTCCCAAAATGACCCCGCTATGCCGAGGCCCGTACTCCACAGGGAGTGCCCTTAGCGTGCGGTCATTAGTTTTTAAGTATATTTTAGTTTGTAAGCCCTGGCTGGGGGCCTTTAATTTATTAGAGGTCACCACAGGAAAGTCCGGTTAAGTAGACTCACAGCCTTAGTGTGCTGATCTACAAGTGGCCCTACCTAAAAAAAAAAAAAAAAAAAAAAACATATTTTTCTTCCATATATTATAGACATGGTAGATATCACCTTCAAAACTGATTGTAAAGTTAAAAATATACCAACACACCTAAATCTATTTCTTTACCCAATACAGTTTATAGAAGTGAAACCTCGAGAAAAACAACATTAGCCGCATCAAAAATCAAAAGATCTTCGATACTATTGACTTGATCCCTCACTTATCCTAGTATCTATTGAAAGTACCGTTCAAAGCTCGCGAAAAGAAGATTTCACGTTTAAAGATATCGCTTTGCCATTTTGACGGCGGAATACGGTGACCACGACACAAGCGACAAAATAATAATAAAAAATACAGATCGGATTGATTTTACGTAAGCATCTATACTATTCTTTAAAAGATATTATTTTGTTTCATAATAACTCTTTAAACTTCTTTGTGTCTGTTGTTGTTCTTTTTGTCTGTCTCTAGAGGATTCTCAAGTATTTCGGTCACACCGCAAGGAAGCAAGGCGACAATTTTGAAAACTGATTGTGACCGGAAAGATCGAAAGAAGAAGACCTCGTGGCCGCAGTCCGATGCGCTGGTCCGATCAGGTCCACAGTGCTCTCTGAATCTGGCAATCTCCACTATACTGTGCATTCTGCCGAAAATAGAAACCGATGGCGAGCCATTGTACATTGTAAGGTGTACCATGAAGGTGGTCACGAGCTTCGGTAATGAGGAACACGAGTCAAGTAAGAGGTATTGATGAAGGTCCTTAGTTGCCCTTTATAATATTAAGTAGTGCGGTAAAATAATATTATAAATATTATTATTAATTGTATGGAATATCTTCTGAAATATATGATTATTTTTATGAAATACCTTAAATTTAATATACGTCACACCTTAGATTTTATTGATAATCAACAGATAGATCGATTTTTCTTTTTTTGAATCGCTTTTACGTTTTATAAAACAGTCACTTGATTCCCAGCCGACGTCCATTTTAAAGTTCATTTCAGATGTATTTGCAAGCTCATACCCGTGAACAATTTAATTTCTTGGGAATGTAATCCTCTTAGCAGCATTAGCGTTTTGGGTATTTGGTTCGATGGCTTGAAATATTTGTGGTTTCACGTGTATATTGCGTTGGTATATTATTATTTTGATTGAATAACAGACATGTACTCGGGTTTAATACATGCGGTCAACATATTTTGGAGACCACAAAAGCTAGGTATAGTATATCTATCTATATGTGCGGATTTTGGGAAAATCTGTATAATTATATACCTAGTACAAATTTTGGTACTGTTTTGTGAACGAGCCAAACTTGACATTGGTCTTGTTAGAAAATTGTTTGATCTAGTTGGATCTAGAGTTTTTGGAAAGATATATGATTCCATATTAAAATTAGCTACATAAGAATTGTAGTAATTAATGAAGAAAAGTATACAATTTGTGTATATTCAATTAACTATGTAAAACATATTATACTAAAACTGGCCAAAGACTTTCTCCCAAACATAAGGCACTTTTCTTTAACGCGAGTACCATTTTAAACAGTCTTAAAACATACTCGAATCATAATTGAATTTTACACAAACACACCGACGATCTCAAAGTCAGATAACTTATGCACAAAAAGTAAAACAGGACCATTTTCCACAGGACAGGACCATTTTACTATTCAAAATGAGAAGAAAACATCCGTTCATACGTTTCGTTTGAAACATGTACCTTACACTGTAAACTGTACCTTTGAGTGTGGAAACAAAGGGCGTATTTAAAGAACAAGAGTGTAATTAATATTATTTCCATTTGTTTTGTAAATATTATGCTGAGTACATTTTAATTCGTTATTGCAAGATACGTCACCTGCAGAGAAAATAAATGAGTTTTTAAAATAAACGCTAGGTCTGAAGCGGTCGCCTCCTTCTGCGAAGCAGTCATGCTTCCGAAGGAGGAGGCGGGCCGTATGAGGGAGAGGATGGCGTCCTCCCTCCAGCCTAGCCGCAGTGGTAGACGCCCACGGCGTCGGACGCCGGCCGACGATCTCCGGCCACCGTAGGCGCGGGCATGCGGACAGCGAGTAAAGGGCAACTCGCTGTCCGACCATGGACCATGCCCGGGTCGACGGCGCGTTGTGTTCCACGCGCTCCTCAAAGAGCGTCAGCAACATGACGAGGCCCCCCCTGCAGAGGGCCGAAGCCTGCCGGGGTCGTGGGACTTATCCCATTACCGTGACCCCGGTACGTAAAGGGTTATTGAAGGAACACCGTGGATTTTTTAGGTCTTAAGTGTACTAATGAATTGAAGACTTCATTTTTTTTTTTTTTTTTTTTTTTTAGGTAGGGCCACTTGTAGATCAGCACACTAAGGCTGTGAGTCTACTTAACCGGACTTTCCTGTGGTGACCTCTAATAAATTAAAGGCCCCCAGCCAGGGCTTACAAACTAAAATATACTTAAAAACTAATGACCGCACGCTAAGGGCACTCCCTGTGGAGTACGGGCCTCGGCATAGCGGGGTCATTTTGGGAGGGCAGCAAAGGGACAGGCTGGGTCATATTATTTTCGGGAGTATTTATTGCTACTGGCTCAGCATCGCGGGCTGGCTCGTTTGGCAAAGGTCGGGGAGGATTTTCATTACAGGTACGCGGACGTCGCGATGGGCCTCGTCGGCGAGGCCGGAATAAGGAACGCGTTCTGTATATGTGTTTTCTAAGAGTGCTGGTTTCCCTACTGCTCTCTTGTCGGATGGTGGTGGGGTCGTCAGGCTCGTCTAGGATGATACGCGGGCGACGAACCCGAGAAATCTTGGAGGGTCTGTATCGGGCGGCCGATACGATCAGGGGGTTAGTGTGGGTCTCAGCAGAGGTGAAGTAACGCACTGACATGCGTTTCAACACTTGCTTTATGGTCGGGAGTTTGAGGTCTACGTGGAGATCCTCGTTCCTACAGAACCAGGGCGCGCCCGTGGCCTTTCGGAGAAAACGGTTCTGAACGACTTGCATCCTATGGATCTGGTTGGGACTGGCATGAGCAAACACCGGACAGGCATACGTCATGATAGGACGTATGCATGTCGTGTATATTCGGATTTTACATTTAAGGGAGAGCTTGCTGTGTTTATTCAGCAGGGCGTGGAGCCTACCGAGAGCGAAAGCGGCTCGCGAGCGAACCGACTTTATGTGCTCACTGAAGTTGAGAAACTGGTCGAGGATCACACCTAAGTATTTGGCTCGCTTCTCCCAAGGGATTGGCTTGCCGAACATAGTGATCGGGCGTGGGGGGGTGAATTGTTTATGCTGGCGAGCCCTGCGAAACAGGACTGCTTGACTTTTGTCGGGATTTACCTCAATCCTCCATTTCCTAAACCAATCGCCTAGTGCGTTGGCTGAGGTCTGGAGGGTATGAGCGATGCTAACGGGATTATGTCCCGAGTAGTAGATGGCCGTGTCGTCGGCAAACAGGGATAACTCTACTGGGGGCTTTTTGGGGATGTCGCTAGTGAATAGCGTGAAGAGTGGGGGGGAGAGCACGGCGCCCTGAGGGACGCCGGCTCTGATAGGGCGGGGAGTGGAAAGCGCTCCTTCGATACGATATCTGAAGGAGCGGTTCGACAGGAAGTCTCGAATGATGAGCACGAGACGGTCCGGCACACCTAGTTGGTAAAGCTTGTAAATTAAGCCATTGTGCCAGACTTTGTCGAAAGCCTTCGCTATATCAAAGAATAGGGCCCCCGTCACCAGACCGCGTTGAAAGCGGCCGCTAATGTGCTCTACGATGCGGTGGGCTTGGTGGACACTGGAATGATGGGCTCTAAAGCCAAACTGTTCGTTAGGGATTAGGCTCTTGGCCTCGACAAAGTCCTTGAGCCGATTAAGAATAATCCGCTCGTAGACCTTGCCGAGGGCGCTGAGCAGACTAATGGGTCTATAGCTAGTCGGGAGGTTCTTGGGCTTTTTGGGTTTTGGGATACCTATCACTATAGCCTCTTTCCAAGCTTGTGGAAACAAGTTGTTGGACAAGGCGCTATTGAAGATGGCAGTCAGTAGGACTATTATCGTACGTGGGAGGAGTTTAAGTGCCCTAGTGGTCAGTCTGTCAGTCCCGGGAGCTTTCCTAGGTTTGAGTTTCTTGATGATCTCCTCCACCTCGTCCTCCGTGACGGGGGGGAGGGGAGCATCAGGGTCCTCGACAGGGGGTAGGGCAGATCTGCGTTCGACCTCAGCATCCACGTGGGCAAGGTGGGCTGGGTCGACTGGTTGGGAGCTGGGAGAGCACTGTGCCTCCAGGCTGTCGGCTAGGCATTCGGCTTTGTCTTCGTCGTCAAAGGCAATGCTTTTGTCCGGGCGGATAAGGGGAGGCATTGAGGCAACCTCAGTGGCGCGCATATTCCGCTGAAGTTGCCAGAAGGCATGGTGGGTGGGTTCCAGTTCGCTCAGGGTCTTGTCCCAGCCGGCTTCACGCCACTCTCTGATGCTGTTACTTACTTTGCGCTGTAAGTACCGCATGAAAGTTTTGTTATTCTGGCAGGGGAAAGATCTGTAGGCACGGACTGCTGCGTTCTTCTCAGTCAGCAGGGCCCGTACATCGTCCGGGAGTTTCCGGCGCCAGTGCTCTGACACCGGAATCTCCTTTGAACAGTCGTTCAAGACAGATTGTACGTGCTCCGTGAGTGAGTCGATCGCAGCCGTCGTGTCGGCGGCGGACTGGATGTGGTCGGGGATCTTGTCCAGGTGAGGAGACGTGTTGGATTTCAGCAATTCGCCTACTTTCCTCCAGTCAGTGATCACCTGTGTGGGAGGGGGGCGGTTAGGGTCATAGGGACCCGATCTCGGAGTTAACTCCAAGATCACCGGTCTATGGTCAGAGTCAAGTTCGTCTACCGTCTCTAAAGAGTGCAAACGTAAGTTCACATTCTTCAGGAGGGCAATGTCGAGTACGTCGGGCAAGTGGGATGGCTCGAACGGATAATGAGTAGGCCGCATAGGACCTATGATATCTATGTGGAGAGGTGTGCAAAGGTCGTATAGTACCTTCCCACGGGGGTTGGTAATACGACTACACCATGCGGGATGTTTGGCATTGAGATCCCCCGCTATAAGGACGGAGTCACTCATGTCAAGAAGGGCTGTAAGGTCGCTTCGTAGTGAGGCGTTTATCGAAGAATTTGAATCTACGTCGCTGTGCGGTGGGAGATACGCGGATACTATTGTGATAGAGGGATGGCCCGTCATGCCTAGCCGGCAAACGGATACCTCTAAGTGGGCAAGGGGCGGCGGATCCATAGGGATGCAGTGCAGGGAGTTCCTATAATATATTAGAGTGCCACCTCTGTGGCATCTAGTCCTATCGTTCCTAACTAGCCGGTAGTTGGCTACCTTGGGATCCCTAAGGTGGGGTTTGAGGAAGGTCTCTTGGACCAGAAGGATGTCGAGACTATGATCGCGAAGGAAAGTCGCGATCTCGTCCCGTTGATTAGTGATGCCATTGGCATTGAAGTAACCTAGCTTTAGGGATCGGGGCTTTAATCTCTTACTAGCCGTGTTATACATTATGGCTGTTTAAAAAGGTTGTCAAAATGGCTTTTTACATCAGGATACTTATAGTATACCTGAATCAGGGATTCAATGCTTTTGCAGGCCACGACCTCCTTTGCCATTTGGATGGCGCGGGGGGACTGGAAGAAACTGAATGTATTCCCAAGGATGAGGAACGCATCGAGTTCCGGCTCATCCGAGCGAGGGAGTGACTGGGGAGGAGGTGGGGGCTGAGAAGCCACAACAACCGGAGCGGAGGGCATGATGGGTTGATCCATCAGCCCAGGGACTTTCGGCCTTAGTGCCGGGAAGTTTTGGGCGTGATTCGCCGCCGTCCAAGGAGTTGGACGCTGGGGACTGAGGGTCTGGGGGAGCTCAGACGAGAGTGTAGGACACTCTCGTCCCTGGCGTGCGCTAGCGCGCGTTGCCAGTTTAGGGGCGGAGGTTTTCGGGGCTTTCGGACAGCCTCGGTAGTTGGCGGGGTGGCCGGATTGCCCGCACAGCACGCAGCTGGGCGGGTCTGGGCACTGGGACCTATCTTTTGGGCGACTGCACTCCGCGGTGCCGTGATCGCCCAGGCACTTTACGCACCGGGGTTTGCCGAAGCAATTCCGTTGCGCATGGCCGTACAACTGGCAACGGTGGCATTGGCCTACCGTGCCACTCTTGTGTGGCTTCTCAATTAGAATTCCTGAAAGACTGCATACAGTCTTCAGCGCAAAGATGGGGTGGGGACCTTCAGAGACGGGGTGGCAGATGACGAGGACGTTGTTAGACGCCCTGCCACCTCTGCCGTGCATACGGTGCACCTCAATCACCGGGATGTTCTGTGACTCTAAGTCGCAGACGATCTCGGTGGTGGGGATCTCACTGGGGATCCGGCAGAGGACCACCCGAACGGGCTTGCTCTCGTGGAGCGTATAAGTGTGGTGGGGGATATTTCGAGCCTTGAGTAGCTTCGAAAGCGCGCGGTGGTCGTTAGCTGTCGCTAACCCTACTTTTATGCCGTTCTGAACGGCGCGGGCATTCGTGTAGGCGATGCGTTGCTCGCCACACGCTTTGGACACGTTTGTCCAAGCCCCCTTGTCATGGATGAAGATGGGTGGGGGAGGGATGGTCTTGCGCACTGAGGCGCTGACGACTGGGGTTTGGGTAGGGCTGGGCCTAGTGGCCGAGGAAGAGGAGGGCTGGCTCTGCACTAAGCGTGCTGGCTCGGGAGGGGAGAGTTTCTTGGCCTTAGGGGCCTGAGTGGAGGACGAGGCCTGCGACCTCTTCTTCCTCTTTCCCTCGACGAGGATAAACTCGTCGGAGGAAGAGGTTTGGTCGGAGGAGTGCTCGGACTCCGCTCGCTCCGAGCGCTCAGAGTGTATGCTCTCTGCGCGCTCCGAGCGCTCGCCTTCCGAGCCCTCTTTTTCTTGTTCCTCCTCCTCAGAGTCCATTTCGACGTCTGGGGGGGAGGGGGACCTATCTGCGTTGGGCGCGGGGGTGGGACCTAAATCTGGCTGTGGGGAGGGAAACACCGCGGGGGGTAAGGAGTCAATCTCCTCCTCATATTTCCTTTGTAGGGCGGGGTTTTCAAATAGGATCTTTCCTAATATATCGGTTGTTCTATTTAACCGAACCGTTAGGGAATCTACTTTGGACACGAGATCCTCAATCCTGTCCTCCATATTGGAGGCGACAGAGGTGGGCATCCTAATCTCCTAACCCTAACATAAGCGCCTCGAGGAGACACGTCAAACGTGAGCTCCCCGAGCAGACGGTCCCCAAAGAGCCCTGCCCCGGAGTTTCTCCTAACACTTCGCTACCGAGAAGAGAAACCCAGACAAACTCGGTAGCTGTGTTGCCGTCTGATGTGGCCTGAGGGGCCCTATTTGCCTAACCCTCCGGGCGGGAATGACCCGGAGGTGAGTTCGCTCCCTGCGGGGATAGCAGGGAGGTGTGTGCCTAATGGTGTGCCCTAAGCTTGTAATCCGGTCGCCAATCTTAATGTGCGTACCGGGCCCTATTGGGTCTAGTGCGAAGGGGTAGATACACCCAACCGACACTAGGTGTGTATGCTGTGAAGAGAACTCAGTAACTAGGTTTGACTAGGAGATCCCCCAAGGCCAAAACCTAGCACTCGACTCCAATTGACTGCTTCACCCTGAAGGGGATCAGCGGGTGCGTCGGGTCAGCACCCCCTTGGTATTGTTGACACCGTGAGGTTTCCAACCAAGGACCACGAAACTGTGGTTTTACCCTGAAGGGGCCAAACCAAATTGTTTTGACAATCTCTGTTAGAGAAGCACGATATCCTTCACCGCCTCGAAAAAGGCGGATCCGGACCAGGCGTCGTAGTCGGCGACTACGAGTGACGTCACGGCGGGCGTGACGAACGGAGCGATGACTCAGGCACGGAACGATCGAGAGCGCGGAGCGGCACGACTGTCGCGGGCGAGCGTCGGAGCAGGGAATGAAAAATCGTAAACTCTGAAACAGCCCTATTTATACTGTGATGACTTCAATATTTATGTTTGACTAATATTAGTCGGTAGTGTTCTATAGTCATGAATGCTAACTGTACACCGTAGTTTAAGTAATTTGTAATTAGGTATTTTTTTGCATTTATTAATAGATTGCTGCAGTGTTTATTAAAAAGTAGTAGTTGGTTTAAGAACAGAGGTGGCCCAGTGATAACGGACAATACTTTATGTAATTTAAATGATCACCACTACTCTCAAATCGGTGAAGAAAAAAACACGAGGAAACCGACATGTCCTTTTTTTAAGGATGGGAAATCATCCAATGACTGCCTCCCGATCTGGGCGAAGCGGGAGGGTGTGTCAGACTTTTACGTCTAAAACCCATCCGTGTTCCATCGTATGCGCTTCATGTTCCGAGGCCGCGGTAACTCTTTCGAAGAATCCCGCAACTCCGGCAGGCAACGGCCCCCTTATGGGCCCCGACAATTTTGCTGACACTTTGAGGCGCGCGTGGAACACGACGCGCCGTCTACACGGGCCTGGTTTCAATCGGGCGGCGAGCTACCCGTTGCTCGCAGCCCACAGGCCCGTGCCTACGGGGTGGCTGGGAGTCAGCCTGTGACTCCCGACGCCCGGAGCGTCTCCTGCGGCGGCTGGGGCGCGAGGGCTGTAAGACCCGCTTCTCCCTCACGCGTCCCGCCACCTCCTACGCTTGCATAACTGCTTCGCAGAAAGAGGTGACTGCTTCCCATGCCTCCTCGCTCCTGACCATGGATTGAACCAGGGCCGGAAGCAACCGGCATATCCTAGGACCGAAAACCCGAAGACATGTGAAATCCATCAATCCGCATTAGGCCCGCGTGGTGGATTACGGCTTATTAATAAAATAAAATAAAATATATGGTTAAAGATGCGGACGCGTACAGGTATATCGTTAGAACAACGTAGCTTCTCGTAAAATAGAAGCGTGTGTAGAGCTGCCCACTTCTGATTAGAATTGAAGTTAACTTTAGCCGATTTAGGCAGCAGTTTAATTAGTTAATCATCTATGTGTAGATATTCTTTTTTCAATATTATGCTCTGACATTAAAAACTTTTTACTGACACAGACGAACCTACGTATAATTTAAAGTAAACATAAAACATGGCGTGAATATTCAAATGGAAACATGATAGTGGATGTTGCAAAATGTCAACGATTTAATTAAATTCATTTGCATATAAAATAGTTAATTGTCGCACTCATGTTTCGCGTCACTTATTTGACTTCATCAGAATGTTTTCTAGCTGCGAACAAGAAAATAGCTCAACAATTTCGTTAATAAATACAAATTGTATCATTTATAACTTCTTTTCATGTTCTTAAAACGGGATCTTAATTACCAATTTTGACTTATTAAATACCTAATGTACTTAGGACTAACTTTTTTCATTACGATTTCGCAGGAAATATAACCCACTAAAGCGTTTAATTAATGAAATCAACTTAAGAAATATAAGTGTATTGGGATTTATCATCACTAAAAAAACGCGTTTTTGTTCATTGGTATGCGAGCAGAAAGGTATTAAGTTACTTTATTGCACGGATTAAAAAAAAATCGATTCGGCAAATCGATAGCGTCAGGAACTGTAAACTTTTTATCTTTAGAGCTAGAAAGATTAAAGTTCTTGTTAATAAAAAATAAACCCGACCTATTTAAGCTGTCTACGTAAAAGTCGAAAGTATCCCAAGACGTGTTTTAAATATCTGCAAAGCTTAAAACCAACTCAAGCATACACTAACGTTATACCAATAAGCCACACCTACAACTCAGAGCTGTTGCAAAGCTTTTATGATCAGCGTACCTATATTAAATTCTGTAGGCATCTTTCTTATTTCGAAAAGCAATGATCGCACATTAATCCTGGATTTACTGTCAGACGAAACCTTCATTTTATCGACGCTCGGTAGCAAGATTATCTGCTCTCGCGTTTCTTTTGAAAAAGAACTAGCCCCACGGGTCATTAGTATATACCTATCTAACAAAATGGCCACTTTTTTGGTCCACTTCTTCGTAATTGAAGTGCAAAAAGGAATAAAGCCTTATAAGGTTTGTTTAGAACTTTTTATATCTCCTTGTAGTGGTATTAAGTTTTCGGATAATGGATCGACATTTCTTTAATTTGGATTTACTGTAAATCAATGAATATTTTATGTTTGTAGGTCTAGTCTTAGCAGATATACGGGGCCCGACAGGGCCATTGCCTGCCGGGGTTGCGGAAATGTTCTAACGAGATACCGCGACCCCGGAACGCAAAGGCAACTGAAGGAGCACGATGGGATTTTAGTCAGTAGAAGTCTGACACTCCCTTCCACTCCACCCACAGTGGTAGGGGTCACTTGATGATTTTCCCACCCAGAAAAAAAAGTTTTAGCAGATATGTTTTGGAGTTGGCTAGCTGTAATGGAATGCAATGGAAGATTCTTTCACTGCTTTAGGCGGTTTTAACATTCATTACTTTTTTTGATAAAATGTTTGCATTTTACTACAATCTCACATGATGGTAAGCAATGATGTAGTCGAAGATAGAGCACACTTACCTAGAAGTATCCTATTCACTGTTGACTTAAAGACCCACATGTCCAAAACGTTTTTTGCATATGAGTAGCATGTCCACAGTGTAATGATGGCGTATCGCCGTTCGTTTTTCATTTATCAATACGTAAGTGATTAGAGATTTACTGGTGACATATTACTTTCTTTCTAATATTAATCTTTGATCTTTCCTTTGTTCATACTTTTGTTTCAAGTCAAATCTTAAATCTTTTGTATAAGTTTAGCGTTTTATGAGGTAAACGATTATGAGACCTCTATTCCTCAAGAATTATTGAGAACGAGAGAAAAAAGGATATAAAGGAACAGTAAAGTAATAAATATACACGAGTATTTCAAAATCCTTTAAATTCAATCAGTTTCAATTAAGTTCTTCACTATTTTAGAAGGGGATGTTGGGGCCAATTAGAAGTGGGTTGAAATACACAGCACGAAATAAACCGTATCTCCATACGAATATACTGATTGCTCATTGTCTTGTATAGACAGACAGTGGCGAAGGGTGAATTTTCATAAAAGGGAAGCCGGACCAAAAACTGCTTACCTTGCTCAAGTGTGATGCGTGAATTCGAGTAACTGTGGCCCTGTGGCTGACTTCGAAATCTTGTAACTTCGTAAATAATTATTAGTTAGTATATAAAATAATAGACTAATATTTGCCATATTTCAAAAGGGAAGCCGGTAGGAATCGAGTTGTATGGAGCCTTCGCCACTGCTACATACGTATAACATAAGTAATAATTAGGGAATATGTAGATATGATAAGATATCCAAGATACAATAGCAATTTGTTCGAGAGTTTACTCGATTTGTATTTAGGTACGATATGTGTAACGCTTTACAATTCTAAATAAAACTATTTCTTACTTTTTTAAACTTTCAAAACATCTCAACGTTCCACAAACACAGAAAAATAAAGTTGTCGAAGCCTTATGCTACAACTTTTGGTATTTCACAAAGTTTTTGCATTAAAGAAGCCTTTGCTTAAGCTAAATGCCAAAAGGTACTACAAAAAGTTTATATTGAGAATTCTAAACAATGCTTTGGTATTGTTTACGGTATAATGAACAATGCGAGAAGCTGTAGAGCTCCCGAAAATTACAAATTAGGTTGGTAATTACGTACTTGTAGTTAAGTTACCTTTTATATGAGTAGTATATGTATATGTATATTGACACCACTTTCAGGCTCTTACAACAAATGTCTGCTCCTCTCAGCCCTACATTAGTATGATGGTTCTATTAGAGTGGACCTGCCTCGGTACCACTATACCCACTACTTGACCCCTGCTAGATTGGATTTGGAGTGGGTAGTACGAAAATATAGAACTCTGAAAAATAGCTATTGGGAGATGGTTTAATAGACAATTGGTAATTCGTAGTGACCGTTTTTTTTATTTGTTTATTTATGAAGACAATACATTTATAAAAGAATAATGAGTGCATACGACGTACCTTGGGTTTTAGTTGGCCATCAAATCTTAGATATTAGGTATAAGTCTAAGAATTGATGTCACAGCGCTTCCAATGTGTATTTATAATTGTTTTTCCCGTTTATTGTTTTTTTGTTAATCTACTGTACCTATTACCTCTTTGCAAGCTTCGACTTTAGAAGTGAACGCGACTAATAATTATCGTTAACTAGCTTTTGCCCGCAACTTAGTTCGCGTGGGAGGTTTTTCCCGCGTAAATCCCGATCCCCTTAGAATTTCGGGATAAAAAGCATCATATATCCGTTTCCTGGTTTTAAGCTACCTCCCTATCAAATTTCAGCCAAATCGGTTCAGCCGTTCTTGAGTTATAAATAGCGTAACTAACACCACTTTCTTTTATATATATAGATTAGAAATCTTATACATTATGAACTGTAGATTTTTTATTTTTTTATTGAAAATCTTCTCGTTTGACCACTATCTCACCTGATGGTAAGTGATGATGTCAACAACTTTATAAATAAGTAAAATATTTTTATGCCTGCGAATCATAGTAAAACAAGTTTCAAATATAATTATGATGAGTTAGGAAACCTTTAGATGCGAGTACGTCTCGCACATGTTCGAGTTTTTTATATTTAGTTCAATGCAAAAAGCAGGAAATACGTAAAATTAACACAAGAGCTAATTTTGGATCGCTTCGTTTTTCTGCCGTTGTTAATAAAAATACACACGTACCTGCCTATATACCTATCTACTTACTGTTACCTCCAAATATGTCCGTCCCGCAGTGTTTCACGGATGTTCGTGCCCTAAATGTGTTATGGGACCTACATAATGCTTTCGCACTCCCTTTACCAGTTTATTATGGTGTAAAATATGATTTAAAATGACATGGAATCGGAATAGATGTCTTTTTACACTGATTGAACGCGTGATTGATCGTTTTTTCTATAGAAATCAGAAATAAAAAGAATGGTGACTACTGAACACGATACCTTTATCAAATGTATATTTTGAGTTATTGTTAGGTAAATAAGCAATTTAAATCATTAAATATAATTTAGGCTGTACCCTGAATCAAACTTAAAGTTGTATACCTACATCCTGCGCTCTAACTTCTGTAAATAATAAAATGGCAACTGTTTATGTATAAAAATCATTCAATGACCACAGACAACATGCAATACGTTTGGGACCCTAAAATAAAAGCATAATTATGCTACCAATCATATTTTTTGTATTACGCTATTATGTTGAATAACCAATAATTTTACTCACAGTAAAATAATATTAGCCTCCACTTCTCCAAAAAATAGAGCAAATATTTCCTCGCGTTCAGTAACAGGTAGGTACTCAGTGCACTGAACAAATCCTCCCCATCCATTACCATAGTAGGTATATCCCCAGGCTGCCGACGCTTTATTGTATTTAGTCCGCAGATGCCTGCACTGAAGCTTGTAAAGCTTCTATAAATCATATTTACGAAGCAACGTCTGTTGATCATTCACTTAATTTTGATTTGCTCAATTTCCCCTTGTCAATCGTGCTTGTATGGTTTCGGGAAGATGGCGTTTTTTTGACGGTTTTTTGAACATTAGGGTCATAAAAATAATTCGGTTTTCTAACGTAGACGTAGATATGAACCAGAAACTGGCCTTTTTTCGGTCCTAGAATCAGCATTGCCATTCAACGTTGCAATGCTGCCAGTGTTATGGGTACTTTTCCCACTGACAGCTATGTTGTTTTTAGATGCGCCGTGAATTCTTTCCCTGTCACCCTTTTTTATTCACCTGTTAATAATTTATTATTTTAAGAGCCTTGTAAAAATTTTAAATTTCTAAATACATAAATAAAAAGTAGAGTTATACTAAAAAAGGCCACATTTCATGTGAATGGAACCGTTTTTCAAGTCTCATAGCCCCATTTTTTGTGAAACCTTGACTAAAATTAGCCATGGTATAATAACTACAATCTAAGAGTTGATATTTTTTATTTTAAAGCGAAATCGATTATAATTGTGGATTACTCGATCTTAAATGATTAACATATGAGCGTTGACTTCTCCTCATTCTTAGAAATATGTAGATGAATGATTTTAACGTTTTTTTTAGCATCATAAGCAAAGGTCACAATTTATCTGAACCGTCTAACACAAAGTAACGCGGGTAAAACATAGTAAAAATATTATAAGGTTAATCCAACATAAGTAGCTCTATTGCTCTATTGTGGGCGAAAGGTTCCAGGAAACTTTAATCTCGACCCTAAATTTAGAGCACATTTAAAAGTTTAAGGTCCCGTAAACTTTTCTATGTATAATTTCTGGGATTATATTAGGTAAGTAGTCTATTTTAAATCGACGAAAAAAAAAACGGAGGACGTTTACCACCGATTACTGGAAGGCAGCTGAAGCGTTTTGGAAAATTCTTTGTTTGTTTGAAAGGGTATATACTTCAGAAGTGGTTCCATTGTCACCAAGTCAGGATATGATGATTGGATCCTGGAGAAATCGAGGGAAAAATATTAAACCGACTTTCAAAAAACATTGCAAAGTGAAAAATAAGTTTAATTTCGAAAGTCGGTGCCAAAACCGAAAATACAAAACCAAAATATAAACACCAAGCAGATAGATATTTTATTTAAAATTCTTGCTTTGTTTGTTTTTAAGCCATCTTACCTATTTTTTTTTTTGTAAATGTCCAAACATAATTTTTATTACTGTTTTATTATATGTTTATAAAGATGATATATAAATTGCTATTAACTAATAGATGATGGGATCTATTAGCTTGATATCTCGTATGATATACACTAATTAGTAGTAATCAGGCCGCCGCTCGGTTAGCCCCAATTACTCAGCTTGCATGTGTATTATATTATGTTCATGCACCTCACATCATAATGCAACGCAACTAATCCAAAAACCCTGAGTCTTACAAATGGATTAAATAAAACATAATGATAAACTATTTCTAGGTTTAGTTTTTTAAAGTAAAAGTGTACATTGTACAAAAGTACTTTCCACCCATACGCACAAAACGTTTTGGGAATACTTTCATTGTGCGTACGGCTAAGGAGTGGAATTCCTAGCCGGAGTCTGTGTTTCCTGATCGGTATAATCAGGGGGTCTTTAATTCAAGAGTGAATAGGTTACTTCTAGGCAAGCGTGCTCCATCTTCCACCACATCATCACTTACCACCAGGTGAGATGGTGGTCAAACGCGAGCCTATTATCAATAAAAAAATTGCCTTTATTTACTTTATAAATCATTTAATTATAAACAAAAGTTATTACATTAACTTTACTACGTTGCAATAGCACATTTCTTTCATTTCTAGATTTTGAAGTGAGCTCCTAATATTAATTTTTGATATAGCAAAAGTCCTTGAATATGACAAAAAAGACAAGCTGTCACTCTGAAGGTCGTTGATGAAAGCGATTTATTTGACGAGGGACCTCAACTTTGAAGAAACATGAGGATTGAAATTAATTAAGCTTATATTTTGCAAACATAAAAAGAAATCTTGTAGATATTCTTAATTATTTTATTGAACAATTGATAGCAAAATGACACTTATTTTTTTTTTTAACGTGGTGAAATTATCAAATAAGTCCTCCCACTCCGGGCAGGGTGGGAGGGACTGTCAGACTTTTACTGACTAAAATCCACGGTGTTCCTTCAATAACCCTTTACATACCGGGGCCACGGTAACGGGATGAGTCCCGCGACCCCGGCGGGCTTCGGCCCTCTGCAGAGGGGGCCTCGTCATGTTGCTGACGCTCTTTGAGGCGCGCGTGCAACACGACGCGCCGTCGACCCGGGCATGGTCCATGGTCGGACAGCGAGTTGCCCTTTACTCGCTGTCCGCATGCCCGCGCCTACGGTGGCCGGAGATCGTCGGTCGACGTCCGACGCCGTGGGCGTCTACCACTGCGGCTGGGCTGGAGGGAGGACGCCATCCTCTCCCTCACGCGGCCCGCCTCCTCCTTCGGAAGCATGACTGCTTCGCAGAAGGAGGCGACCGCTTCCCACTCCCTCTCGCCCCGCAGCATGGCCTCGACCAATGCCGGGCGCGAGAGGTCTCCGCCTATCGCCGCCGTGAGGACACGTCGGTGCTCTGCCCAGGCGGGGCAGTCTTGCACCGTGTGCTCTACGGTGTCCTCAGGGCGACCCTCGCAGTGGTGACACCCAGGCGTTTCCTCCTTTCCCATCAGACACAGGTACCTCCTGAAACTTCCGTGTCCGGTGAGGACCTGCGTCATGCGGTAGGTCAGGACGCCGTGACGCCGATCTAGCCACTCCTCAAAGAGGGGTCTTACCGCCGCAATTGCGGCGTGCCCGAGCAAAATGACACTTAAAGTTGCTTTTTCCAGGCCAAAAACAAACACAAGATTTTCTTTTGCAAATATTAGAACAAATTCTAAGCACTCCATATGTGTAAAATACGTAATCATTAATCGTTTAAAAAGACATCTCAGCCCAGGTGCTGGGCTCTAACTGGGCCCCAGTGTATAAGCTCTTAAGAAATTAATGAGAATTAATTTACGCCAGTATTGAGTCGCCCCTTGGGGTCGGGAATAGGCACAAACTTTACTGCCAAGCCATTCTCAACCCTATTGTATGTCATTATACCGGAGAAAATGTTGCTGGTAATCAAAACAAGCCTTTCATTGTTCTCTCGTCATTTGTTTGTGAATTCTGTTACGAGAAACACCGTACTTCTGATGGCAATACAATAAGGACCACGATTTTATGATGCTATTTTGAGTGTGTTGTTAAATTTGATGATATTAACATAGTTTGAAAATCTTTGTACCTCCGTGATAAGTTTCAGACCAAAATATTCATGGCTGAAGATGGTCTGTTTTGTGGAACACAGTTTACTTGTGATGCTTTCACATAGTGTGTTCGTTATACCTTACCTTGAAAGCTTGCTAAAAGATTGGCCCACAATGTTTAAATTCATTTAATTAGGGGCGTCATCCATGCGCCCTCATCGTGTTTCACTTTTCAGCCATTTTTCTCATCATGTCAGCGCTGCACTTCAAAAAGTCTCAAACCGCTCAGTTCAAACATTAAACATCAAAAATCAACAAACGAATAAGAACACTGCAAAATTTTACGAAGTTCATCGAAAATCAATAGAAGCGATGTTTAGCAACATCGCCATCTATATTGACTTAGGTTTTAATTCGATAAGCATTTGTGATCGAGCATGGCGGTGGTCGCGGTAACCCAATCACCGCCTCTCGTTGCGATGCAAATTCTGAACCGAAGCGGCGGATCAAACACCTCTTTCGCTACGATATAATTACTACAGGTTGGTAATATTGCTGCGCTGGTGAAGTGCCAATTTTAGGATAGGAAATAATGATGCATTGCTATTTGATGTGGTATGGTATTTTTAAGGAAAAATGAAAGGCGATTTACGTGACGTAATTATGTTAGTGGGTAGGTAAGAAGAACGGACGCATATGTTACAGTAGAGATGATTCTTCAAAAGTCAGGTGTAGTATTCACAACTACCTTGCCTGTATGACTCGATATATGAACGTAAACGAAACAAAAGGAGTATGGAAAAGGCAGGTTGTGTTTTTTTTTTTTAGTCTCTGCGTAATAAAAACAGAGTCACATGATGTGTGTTTGGACAAAGTTGTGTGTTTTTGAGCTATCGAATGCTGAGCTGCGTTTCGTGGGTTCGATTTCCTCAAGTAACAAATGTTGGTATGGCCTACAGATAGTTCACACGGGTCTGGGTGTTTGTCGGAGGCCGCGTTGAAGAATACTTATGTGTTCCCGCAGCCCCCGGCGCATGTGTGCGACCTCTTCTCCCGCCCCAGGGCGGAGGACATACATAAGGATTTCCGCCTCAAAAATGAAAAAGATCTGGTTGTTTATAAAACGTACTCATGAAACGAGAGAAATACGTTGTTAAAAATAATCATATACGAAACAATAATCATTCATAAAAACTGTAATATTTCATATGAAGATAAGTGTTTGTTTTGGTTGAAATATAAAGCATGATGCTTATTAATCGTTCTTTTTGTCGTCAAATTGACCTTAGCATTTTTCGTACACAAACCATTCTTCATATTTGTATAACCAGCATTATTTATATTCTTCCTCAAAATATACCTTGACGACCGAGCGCCCAGGGCAAAAATGCTTACAACGTAAACGAAACCTCTAAAAGGGTATATGAGGTTAAATTGTATATTTTTATGTGACATTTTACATATACTAGTTTTAACGTTAAGCCTTTTCGTGATGTAAAACAGAGAACGTTCAAACGTACATTCCATTACGTAAATTGAGTTGATGGAGCTTGCTTGTATGAGTATTTTGGTCTTTTTATCCCTACCAGGGTCGCAAAGTAATAGGAAAGCGCAAAAGTTTTGAAATAAAAAGTATATATGGATGTATTTTTTATAATTCGTACGTGTCCTACTTTCTAGATTCTTTGTTGTACTTCTTTGTTATACAATACGTGGATAAGGAATATGAGGATAAGAAAAATTTCAATGTCGTATTTTCTATCGACGCGCGACGCTCGCACAGCTTGTACTCAATACTTTCATACTCTTTACCTACGCAAATATAGAATATGATCCTTTTGTAGAAAAACAAATGTATACGTTTTACTATACAGGGTATCAGATCGGAATAACTCACATTTTCGTGTTACTTGAATAGATGAGTAACTTCCGCCTGCGTCTTCGTTCACGTGGGAGGGATTTTTCGCTTTAATCCCGAACGCATGGAAATTCCGTGATAAAAAGTAGTGTAGTGTTATTCTATAATTTCAACTATCTAAATACCAATTTTCATTCAGATCTGTTCAGTAGTTTTTGTGGGAGAGGGTAACAAACATGCCTCATATCTTCCTCACAAACTTATTATTAGTAAGATAAGATATAAAGGTTATAGTCATGTTCTGATATTATTTTCTTCTACTGAAATCGCGCCTGTGTTAAAACATCGTATCAAAAAACTAAGAGAAGAAACTACGCAAATGTAACACCAGACTAAGGCACACTGGCATAAAGACTTACAAGAGTCCCATAGGTATTGTATCCTGTGACTTTGTAGAGTGGGTTGTTTTCCCGAATTCGATTGCCTATAACATTCCGGTAAAGTTCAATTGTAAGTGACTGGGGTTAAATACGTCCGTCGGTCTTTAGACAATATTTTCCATCGTTGACAAATAGAATTCGTTCAAACTACTTTTAGTTGTAACCCAGAATATTTGTGAGTTGTCTTGTGTAATTAATGCAGGTGCACGAAAGCGCTTTCTGAATATGGGCTAACGACTAAGCGTGATTGCGTGATACACTAAAACAAATGAATGTCAACAGGGATGTCATTGAAGAAATAAATATTTTATTTTTCAATCGCTCCCCAATCATTGTTCGGAAATTGTAAAACAAAGTGCTATAAATCAAAATGGGAGTCCATTACTGGAATTGATTTACGTTGATGGAACCCATGGGCAGACATTATTTACTGGTTTCTATTTATTCTTTTCTCTTGTTTGCGAATGAAATGAAAATACTGAAAAAATATTATTCCCTTGTTAAAAAGAGTGCACGCTATTATTGGAATACTACAAAATACTTGTGAATATATTGAAATATCTGTATAAAGCCCTATTGAAAATCTATTTTACTCATGAATTCTTTTTTCTGAGAACTAGATGTGAATACATAAGTACTCTTCGACATACTTTACAGTTCGTTTCGATTATATATAAAAAGAAACGAATTTTAACAATAGTCCAACAACTGATTGATATTGGCAGCATCTTTTGATATTTTACTTTTCAATAGTTTAAAGCGAGCGTTTATCTTTAGGTTTCATTTCAGTCGGATTTGATATCCGAAACCAAAAGCCAGTGAATATTTCTGTATTGCCTCCGCCGCCCAATATCTGGGTTACATTGATATGCTAAGAATAGTTGACGTTTAATAGCGCAGTTTTAATTAAGCATTGCCATACAACGTGGAAATGATGGCAGTCTTCTGGGCACATTTCCGGATGACAGCAATGTGGAGGCCTATTTCCACGTCTGAGTTTATTTTGGATTTAATGTTGATGTACAAATGTTAAGTAGTATAAGGGCCACTGCTTATTTTTAACATTTGGGTTATTTTATTAACTTGAATGCATACTTAAGTGGCTGATACTTATAAGACGTTAATCTTAAGTGTTTAGAAATGCTATTTGAGTATACTACTTGCATAAAATTGTTTAAGTGGGCAGATTTTGTGGTTTTTATCAACCACTCGATTTCACCCTCATTTAAGTTGATCGATAGATTTAGTCCATGTGTGGATTTAGTAGTGAACAATTAAAATGTTGCTAAGTAACGTGTTAATTGCATTTATTGCACTCATTATTGCTCAAACATTACCCACGTTCAAAAGAATTGTGAAGGAACATTACCTCTCACTATAATTTTTTCCCCTCCTTTCTCTATTATGAAATTGATATGTATTAGTATATATTTATATATTATATTTTGTGGTATGTATTTTCTATTATTATATTTAATTAGTATTATGTATGATGTTGTACATTGACAGCCATAAATCTATCTCTTTTAATTTCTGTCCATCCAAAGGTTGTCTGTAAGAGATTGCCCTGTGCGATAAGACCGCCCATTGTATCACCCTTTTTAATTGTTAAGTCCATAATTTTATTTTACTGTTATGGTGTACAATAAAGAATATATCTATCTATCTATCTATATCTATAATAAATAAATAATAAATAAATATGTCGGCCGTTCAAAGACATATGGACTTAGCAACCTCAATTAAAGCTGTGACTTTAATTCAAGATGGACATGTTCTGAAGGAGGTTCTGTTGCTCAACAACTCGGCTATTCACGATGAGCGATTCAGAACGCTTGGAATCGTTTTCAAGAGACGGGAACGGTATCTAGAAGACGAGGATCAGGCAGAGTGAGGGCCGCCATCGCACAAAAAGTCCACTATGTTTGCTTGATTGCGCAAAGAGAGCGTTTTATCACCATCGCGTTAGTGACCAAACGATAAGACCAGCAGTTCTCCAGGAGACGTGTAGTACGGATATCACTCACAAGTGGTCATCGTGCGCACCGCCTAGCATTTGTAAGGCAACATCTCGACTGGGACATGAGTGATTGGAGCACAGTGTTGTTTACTGATAAGGCGAATTTTTTTAGTGATGATCGTCGTATTAGGGTATGGAGACGAGAAGGTAAGCGATTTTTGGATGCTTGCACCCATTTAAACCACCCACCAAATTTAATGGTGTGGGGAGGCATCAGTCAATTAGGTAGAATTGAGCTTGTCATCTTAAATGAAGGCACTGTAACAGCGCAGCGATACATCGAGGTAGTTATCAGACCCCACTTAGATTCATGACATTTGCACAGAGAATCGGTGCTAGGTTTAAGTTGATGCACGACAATGCACGTAAACACACAGCTAGAGCCACAAGAGCTGCTCTAGAGGAAGCTAATATCCAGGTGTTATCGTAGCCCGCGAACAGTGCAGACCTGAACCCAATAAAATACCTGTGGGATCTACTCAAACGAAACGTTCAAATCATTACATAATGAGGGACAACTGATTGAGGTGCTCAAATCAAGCTGGTAGCAAATTCCTGAAGAAACAGTGCGAAGCCCGATAGAAAGTGTGCCTTCCAGGTTTCAGGAATATGTTCAAAAAAGAGGAGAGTATGTGTCCTACACACGAAATTAAAAAAAAAAAGAGAAAAAAACGTACACTTGAAAAATATTTAGAATGTTTAATAGCTTTTACTCTAAGTGAATTTTAGCCCGGGCACGCCGCAATTGCGGCGGTAAGACCCCTCTTTGAGGGGTGGCTAGATCGGCGTCATGACGTCCTGACCTACCGCATGACGCAGGTCCTCACCGGACACGGAAGTTTCGGGAGGTACCTGTGTCTGATGAGGAAGGAAGAAACGCCTGGGTGTCACCACTGCAAGGATCGCCCTGAGGACACAGTAGAGCATACGGTGCAAGACTGCCCCGCTTGAGCAGAGCACCGACGTGTCCTCACGGGGGCGATAGGCGGAGACCTCTCGCGCCCGGCATTGGTCGAGGCCATGCTGCAGGGCGAGACGGAGTGGGAAACGGTCGCCTCCTTCTGCGAAGCAGTCATGCTATCGAAGGAGGAGGCGGGCCGCGTGAGGGAGAGGATAGCGTCCTCCCTCCAGCCCAGCCGCAGTGGTAGACGCCCACGGCGTCGGACGTCGGCCAACGATCTCCGGCCACCGTAGGCGCGGGCATGCGGACAGCGAGTAAAGGGCAACTCGCTGTCCGACCATGGACCATGCCCGGGTCGACGGCGCGTTGTGTTCCAAGCGCGCCTCAAAGAGCGTCAGCAAGATGACGAGGCCTCCCCTGTAGAGGGCCGAAGCCTGCCGGGGTCGTGGGACTTATCTCACTACCGTGACCCCGGTACGTAAAGGGCTATTGAAGGAATACCGTGGATTTTAATCAGTACAAGTCTGACAGTCCCTCCGGCCCTGCCCGGGGTGGGAGGACTCATCTGATGATTTTACCACGAAAAAAAAAGTGAATTTTAGCCGAAATCTCGAGTACTCTAGTAAAAATATAACCCTTCCCAGTCCCCAGACTCTTTGCAGTTGGGTAAAAAGTGTGTTAATTAATTTTTCTTCATTGATTTCAGTTTAATTTTAAGTTAATTACAATAAAAAATTATAAATCTTTTTAATGTAATCATTTCCAAATGCCAAAACTCCACAAACACATGACAGTACAGTAAAATTACAGTGGCCCTTATTTTCTTTTGACTAGTATATAATTTAAATATTGTAAAGGAGAATGCCGAGGCTTCCTTCAACACTCGGCCAGAACCGACAAAGATGAACTATATATCATAAAAAAGGAAAATAATTATAGAATTTCACTATATAATTTGTTTTCTATAAGAAGTACACCAAAAAAAGTTATAGTTCTTTGAAATTGACCACCTAATACTTCTAATTTTAACGATAACATGAAATAAACTATATTAAATGATTGAATAATTAATACTGAATTCAGATTCAACAGCTACGGTAGTCGTTAGTAATACAGAAATCGGGGTCCGGTAACACAGCAATAAACAACACAAAACTTAAAAAACACGCAAGACACTTCGTCGCTTGTCATAAAACGCGGGAGAAATAAAACTTTTGACAATTGTCAGTGACAACTACAGGATTAAGTGTTACCAGCACTATATAACTATTCTAAACTGTATCAATAATTGAATTGAATTATTTTAAATTATTATAAAATAGTCAAAAATATAACTAAACATTATTTATTATTATAAGAATTAAGAGGACTTTTGTAAGTAATCAGTTCACTTACTTAGGTTCATAATTATATTAATGTAATCGATTTGCAAGTGCAATTTCGTATCGATATTATTTTATTTTGGTATTGGCAACATTTCTAATTAAAATTGTAGATGGAAAACGTGTTGATAAATTGAATAACTATTTAAAATTACTTTTAAACGGTGTACTTCTACAGATTTTATTTATACTTTATAATTCTTACTATTTTATATAATGAATTATCATTAATTTAGAAAGTCTGTCGGACGCTACATGATTTGTGACCCGAAACTTGGCATTCTCTTTTATTAAATATAATACGTATTTGGAGGTTTTAGTTTTCTTAGGTTAGGATAGTACATAGATTCTATATAAGCTTGATGCATTTAAGGAGGATATGATCATATCCGATGATGTGGTCGAAGACTAAGCACGCTTTCTTAATCTTCCACATCCATAATTGTTCACTAGAGCCCCAGGTTAAAGCTATCAGAGAATACAGACTCCGAAAGGGACTTCCACTTCTTAGCTGTACGCACAGTAAAAGTTTTCTACATATTGTACCCAATTTAGGATTTTGCGCATAAGCTACACAACCTGACTTCGAAATTTTCCTTTTATTAATTGCGTAATAATAATGCGTAATTTTTATAAAAGGGGTACATTAATGTAGATTTTTTTATAACATTAAGTGTAATGGAACAATTACGGAATAATGTTGCAATAAGTAAAGCGGTTTATTTTCAACTCTTGCTGGAAACGTTCTACGAACAATGATGACGACAATTATGTAATTTTCATTTCAGAGTAAATCTTTCACAATGTTGCGATGAAGCTGCGAGGCAAATGTTTTAGTTACTAGGTAATTACAAAATATTACAATTGGAAATAGTAGTAAACTCTAATTGAAAACTAAAAAAAAAAAAACGCCATCTAGACTTCTTACAACTATTGTAACGAAGTAATTGATGCACGCTTGTCTTTGACTGTGGCAAACAAAGTCATTTGGGGCTGTATTAGTTTCAATAAAGTCACATAGAATGTCACTGTAGTAAAAAGTGTCCATCTTACGAATTTTCGATCAGGGTCACGTGACCCTGACGCGAGTTTAACATTTTTTACCCATTACAAAAAAAGTGCACAGCGCCGCTAAAGAAGTTTTCACTTCAAAAATCTGTTAGGTTTATTTATGCACTATGCGCGGGGCTTCGCTCCCGTGGACTTTATCACGTAAAAACATAACCCTCCTTCTTTTGCAGTCCAGTAACCTATTACCTTTTTTCAAGCTATTTTCTTGACAAATTTCATCCATATTATTATCCACCCTGTACTTTCGAGGATTAGTAATTAGATCCCTACTTTATATTATACATGAGAAAGTAACTTTATCCTCCTGTTAAACTTTTACGTCGAAACTAACGGATTAGACAATATTTGGTACACAGATAGAGAAGACCTTAAAATTAGTAGTTAGTTTCGATTGAAAATGTTTAAATTGATACGTAAAAGAAACACTCTGTACACGCGTACTTGAAAGACGGCAACGTCGCAATTTATTTGTTTCTTTTACTGTGTTTCTTTTACGTATCAAAATAAATTTTTTAGTGAATATTTTATTATTAGAAAAATAAAACATTTTGTTTTCGAATGGTAATTTTTTTTTAGCATGTATGGATGTTATACTATTGCGAGTTAACGGGAACGCCCTCTGTTAGTTAACATACTGTATAATTTCGCACCGAGCACATCGGACGTAAACGTGATCTTTGAAGAGAAAATAACTAGACAACAAAGATCATAAACTCCAAGTACAGTTACAAAAATAAAAGTGGATCAAACATTTATTTTCTTTGGTTTCAATAGCTTTTGCCACTACGCTCCTACAGTGGGTTCAAAATGGCGTAAATGGAAGGAAGTTTACGCCATTTTGAACCCACTGTAGGACTGTAGTGCTTGCTCTAGCTAGAAATACCATTGTAAATTGTTAATTAATCTAATAAACATTAAAAATTAATTACAGACAACCGTGGAAGATTTCTTTATATACCTAGATTAATATATACGAGTATATAGCTTATGTAACTTAGAAGGATCACGTCATTCGCTTATTAAACAATTTTCGTAATTATTGTTGAGAACTTAAACTTTTGCTCTCGGGTTAAAATGGGAAAATTACTCGGACTACTTGTACTTCACTTTGAAATCTAATTAGGAAGGGATTAGATGGGTGTACCTAGTTATTTAAGATTTTCAAAAGGAGAACAGTAAATACTCCGTGGTTTAAATAGTATAACGGTTTAAATACTCTTAACTATTCTTAATATACTCTTATTCTTATAATAATATTCTTATTTCTCTCTTATTAATTCTCTTTCAGTACTTTTTAGTTGTGAAGTCCTTACTTGTTTTTTCTGTTATGGACTTATGGTGTACAATAAAGAATATATCCATCTATCTACTCTATGGTGGATTATAGCATTTGGACTTATTTATAGACTGGTGGTGATTACAGCACGCTTTCCAAGTAATCAAAAAGATTAGTAAATAAAAAAAATGTGAATGCTCATAAAAGTTAAATGATTAGCATTTAGCTTTGAACACTTAAATTTAGGATAGATAGATACATGATCCAACATAACTAAAAGGTAAACTGTCAAACTGTTGAGTATAAGGCTTAATTATTCATAAAATACGAGCATATGATTCCTATGTCAAATTTTCTATGGAGATTTAGAAATTAGAATGTGTTCATTACAATTTAAACTAAACATAAATATCGTTAAAAAGAGTCCTATGACCAGGGCCTTGTGAAGGTTTTCCGCTCTTGGGCAGAGCCCCACCGTGTCCTGGTGGGGGCGATAGGTGGCGACCTCTTGCTCCCGGCACTGGTTCAATTCATGGTCCGGAGCAAGGAAGCATGGGGTGCAGTCACCTCCTTCTGCGAAGCAGTAATGCAGGCGAAGGAGGTGACGGGACGCGCGAGGGACGCGGTGACTCTCCGAATGTCGGGAATCGCAGTGAGACTTCCGGCCATCGTAGGAGCGTGCGAGCTGCGAGCAATGTGTAGCTCACCGTCCGACAGAAACCAGGCCCGTGTAGACGGTGCGTAAGATTGTCCGACAGAAACCAGGCCCGTGTATACAGTGCGTAAGATTGTCCGACAGAAACCAGGCCCGTGTAGACGGTGCGTAAGATTGTCCGACAGAAACCAGGCCCGTGTAGACAGTGCGTAAGATTGTCCGACAGAAACCAGGCCCGTGTAGACGGTGCGTAAGATTGTCCGACAGAAACCAGGCCCGTGTAGACAGTGCGTATGATTGTCCGACAGAAACCAGACCCATGTAGATGGTGCGTAAGATTGTCCGACAGAAACCAGGCCCATGTAGACAGTGCGTAAGATTGTCCGACAGAAACCAGGCCCATGTAGATGGTGCGTAAGATTGTCAGGGCACACTAGGGGGCCGTTGCTTGCCGGAGTTACGGAATGGTTCAAAAGAATTACCATTGCCTCGGAACATGAAGGGTAAATGACAGAACACGGATGGGTTTTAGTCAGTAAGAGTCTGACATACCTTCCCGCTTTGTCCAGATTAATAGGTCGTCATTGGATGATTTCCCATCCTTAAAAAATAAGATATCAGGGCCCGTTACAATTTAATTCAAATATTTGTATTATTTTTGTTTTAATTTTGTAAATTTATATTAGCCTTATATTTTCAACATGTTGATCTAACAAATAAACACTCCACTTTTAAATGCTAACATTCAATTTTAATTTTTACCGTGCAATATATAAATGCGAATTAATATTATATCTTTATTTACGTGAACATCATAATTAAATTGAAGTACCAACTCTTCAAAACCGAATATCAGAATTAATTATTGAAATCAGAGAGACGTTATTATTAAATATCACTTTGTATTTATTTAACAATAACATTATTTTCATGAAATACTATATTTTTGCATGCATCAGATATATTGTTGAAATTTTATTGAAAACTGTTCCGTATTTTACATTAAAATGCGTTTTATATTTGAGGTTAATAATTGAAATTCGTGTTAAAGATTGCTAGCGATGCGTTATACTTACAAAGTTGATAAAAGTGAGAGACATTAAATTAAACCATATATACTACACGTGTCTACGGTTAATCCGAAACTATAAAAAAATACAAGAAAAAACTTTTTTCAAAGAACTTAAATAGTTGAACAATCAAAGTAAACTTAAATAGCCTTTGTAAAAATGTATGATGCAGAGCGGTATCATAGCGTAAATTTTGTTGGTTTAAAGTGTACGATCCTATATCCGAGCAGCTTAAACTTCAAAAATTTCTTGTGGCTAAACTATTGCTTCTATTGATCCGATTTTTGGTGTTTAGCGTCAAAATGATTCATAGTAAATGTGGTTTCATTTAATGCCTCTCGCTTAAAATTAATGTTGTGTTATGACATTAATGAATTCCGTATACTGACTAGTGGAGCTATTTAGGTGGAACAAAAGACCCTCAAATTATGATTCGTGATTAAGTAGGATGGTGTTAATGAGTATTTGTTCACGTATATTTTGAAACCGGTAATTTTGACAAGAAATTTAACGAGTATTTTTTTGACAAGTAATTTTTAAGCGGAGGTGTTTTTATGGATACGCATGTTGCGAACCTTATATACATTTAAAAATAGTTTTATACATCCCTATGGATACTACGAATGATTATGAAAGTGGTCTTCCTGCCATATTGTACTCTAAATTCTTCTTCATTCCTATAAGCACACTCGTGTCACTCTCGTTAACAGCTTGTTGTGCATAATGTTATAAATATAGTACCTAGTGACATCAATTCATTTTTCATGGAACTTTCTGCCGGCTGGGCCTCTGTGTTCCCTTCCCACATAATTATAACCCATCTGCTTTTACAGCAAGAGTGAACAGGCACTTTCTGGGCTCGCTCGTTCCATGGTAGACCTCATATATTGCTTACCATCATACGATCGATCGAGTGATCGAGGTCAAGAGCGAGCTAATCATAAAAAAGAATACATTCATACATTGCCAATATTAATAATTACTTAGATCATAACTATCTAAATGCGGAACTTAAGAGTGTTGACTTTAGTCCACTATACACAATTAAAAATGCCAACGAGGCTGCTAATTTACAGCTAATCTACAGTATCCTATATACGGCTATAAAAAACAACACTAAAGAAGTCAAAATAGCAAACAAGAAAAAACAAAAAAAAACCGTTTATAACCCCAGGCATTCTGAAGTGCATTAGAAACCGCGATAATCTATATAAAAAGTCAAGAAACACCCAGACAATGAGATATATAAAACCACATACAAGCGATACCGAAATTTTTGTTCGTCTTTATTAAAAAAGCTTAAAAGAGCATATGAGAAGCTACAATTCCAAAACGCAGGGAAAAATTGTAAAAAATATTGAAAAATAGTTAAAGAGATTACATACTCAATTAAACCCAAAGACAGCCCAATTGAACTTATAAGTACCAACGACACCCAAAATTCGGTAAACAATGTTAATCAATACTTTGCGAATGTTGGTAAAACGCTTTTTTTTTTTAACGTGGTAAAATTATCAAATAAGTCCTCCCACCCCGGACAGGGTGGGAGGGACTGTCAGACTTTTACTGACTAAAATCCACGGTGTTCCTTCAATAACCCTTTACGTACCGGGGTCACGGTAATGGGATAAGTCCCACGACCCCGGCAGGCTTCGGCCCTCTACAGGGGGGCCTCGTCATATTGCTGACGCTCTTTGAGGCGCGCGTGGAACACAACGCGCCGTCGACCCGGGCATGGTCCATGGTCGGACAGCGAGTTGCCCCTTACTCGCTGTCCGCATGCCCGCGCCTACGGTGGCTGGAGATCGTCGGCCGACGTCCGACGCCGTGGGCGTCTACCACTGCGGCTGGGCTGGAGGGAGGACGCCATCCTCTCCCTCATACGGCCCGCCTCGGAAGCATGACTGCTTCGCAGAAGGAGGCGACCGCTTCCCACTCCCTCTCACCCCGCAGCATGGCCTCGACCAATGCCGGGCGCGAGAGGTTTCCGCCTATCGCCGCCGTGAGGACACGTCGGTGCTCTGCCCAGGCAGGGCAGTCTTGCACCGTATGCTCTACTGTGTCCTCAGGGCGACCCTCGTAGTGGTGACAGCCAGGCGTTTCTTCCTTTCCCATCAGACACAGGTACCTCCCGAAACTTCCGTGTCCGTTGAGGACCTGCGTCATGCGGTAGGTCAGGACGCCGTGACGCCGATTTAGCCACCCCTCGAAGAGGGGTCTTACCGCCGCAATTGCGGTGTTCCCGTTGGTAAAACGCTAGCAGAAAAAATCATTAAGAATAATCTACAAACAGGGCCAATTACCTTTAACTCGTGTAGCCATTCTTTTTGTCTGCTTCCTACGGATGAAGATGAAGTAAGATCTCTAATAACAGGGTTAAATAGTGATTGTTCGGTGGGCCTAGATTTGATATCTAGTGACATCTTGAAATCAAATATGGATATTCTAACAATAGTAATTTGTCGCTCACAATTGGTATATTTCCGAAGATCTATAAGAAGTCAAGAGTTCACCCGATATATAAGAGTAGTGACAGAGACTGTGTCAATAATTATAGGTCAATTTCAATTCTACCTACCCTATCAAAAATTTTAGAGCGCATCATTAATAAAAGACTTGTTAACTATTTAGAAAATAAAAATCTTCTCTCACAAGCACAATTTGGTTTCAGAGCCAAGAGTTCCACCGCTGACGCTATATCAGAACTAACAAATCATATAGTTAACAACATAGATTCAAAGAGGAAAACCATTGGAATATTCTTAGACCTAGCAAAGGCCTTTGACACAGTCTCTGTCCCCATTCTGTTAACAAAACTTGAAAATCTGGATATCCGGGATCTTCAATTAAAACTTTTTAAAGATTATCTAACCGACAGAACACAATGTGTTAAAATCGGTAACACAACTAGTGAAGAACTTCCAATGACATTTGGAGTTCCACAGGGCAGTATTCTTGGACCAACGCTGTTCCTAGTCTATATAAATGATATATGTCAGTTAATGTATCCGGATTCGAAAGTTGTCGCGTATGCTGATGACACGGCTTTACTCTTCAGTGGTAACTCCTGGCATGAAGTTTTTGTCAAAGCTCAGATAGGCATGAATACTGTGAACAGTTGGTTAAATAAGAACTTACTTATATTAAATGTAGAAAAAACGACCTACATCACGTTTTCCATTCAATCTAATGACAAACCGGATCCCTCTTTGAGAATTATCTTCCATTTGTGTCCAAATGCAAATGACACGATTTGTCAGTGTCCTAACCTTAAAAATACTGAATCTACGAAGTATTTAGGAGTAATTATTGACAGAACTTTTTAACTTCTACCCCCAAAAATATAATAACTTAAGTTTTCTATCCTAAAATCTTATCTCTAACGGTAAATTGTAATAGTATGTTTGTTTATTTTTATTTTATAAGTAAAACATTCTGTTTTTCCATGGGGTGGGGACCTGGTGATTTGTAATACAGGCGTTTTATGCCTAATTCAGACACCAGCTTCTCACATTGCTAACAAATAAAAAAAAACCTATTTGTGAAATCTAGAATAAGTTTGTCATTGTGAGGAGAAATAAATAAAGTTATTATTGCCTGCCGGGGTTGCAGAAATATTTTCACAAGTTACCGAGATCAGAATCAGAAGAGGTCTGACACTCCCTTCTAAAGAAGTAGAGAGTTAAACAAATAAAAACTCATATTTTACTACATGTACTATTTTTATCTTGACTATACTTAGCATCAAAAAGAGTAAAGGGATCAGACCGGAAAAAAAACCAAAAAAATAATAAATAATTCTATTTGATGACTGACTGTTTAACACTGGTGAAATAAAGTTATTATAATGTCACTGAGGAACTGTTATGTAAGCTTGAGCGCTTGCAAAATTTGTGTATTCGCTTTGTTTATGGTCTGAGGAAATACGATATGTCTCTCAGTTTCGCAAGAGGCTCGCTATTCGTCTTCGCAGGAACACTCGAATATTATTACTGTTGTACAACATCTTTTTAACCCTGCATATCCTAGCTACCTGCGTGATCGATTTTCGTTCACCCGTACTACTGATGCCCTTTGCAGATCCCATCTTAAACTCCATCTCAATTTCCCATCCCACAAAACTCGATTCTATTCCCACTGCTTCTCCTGTCATGCAGTACGACTGTGGAATGCACTTTCACCTAAAATCTGCGATGAAAAACAGTTCACAGTTTCAAAAAGCTGGTCCAAGAGTACTACCTCTCTACCATTCCGTAAGTTTATATATATTTATATATTTTATTGTATTTACTCATATAAATATGTATTATACTTCTATGTATGTATAGGTATATCTGTTTATTGTATTTTTATAATTTATGTTATTAGTTAAGTAATAATTATTGCTTTATCCAAAAACACTACAAAAACACGCTTTTATAAATGCACGTAAAACAAGTGGACAATTAAACGGTCGATCCCCCAGAGGATTTGAAAGTGACCTCTTTATGATTATGACAAAAAAATATATATAAAAAAATAAATCTATGGATTACGCGGTAATTCAAAAAGGTTAAGAAAACCGATAACGGATTTTCTTTAGGTTTGTTATAACCTTGAAACCTGATCGTGTTCAAAGTCCATTACGTGGCCTTTCTCACAAGTGTACATGTGAATGTGTATATGTACATGACTATTATACGATATTCCATCATGGAATGCCAGTGCCTATCTTCCGGCTTCATCATCCTTGAAACTTAATCGTAGTCAAAGTTCATTACAAGACTTTTCTATTAAATCCAAAACAGCTATGATACGATTTTTCATCATGAAGTACCAGTTCATATCTTCCGGCTCCATCATCAGATCAGTTCGACAGTACCATATTATTGTATTGTCATGAGAACTACATACAGCTGCCAATTTTCATTACGCCACGACTCTTGAAAGATGGTTAAATTAGTTGCCTTAGATTCCATTACATAGTTACATACAGGTCGACCTAATAAAAGCGTGTTAAAAAAGAATTTGATGTCCTCAGTTTACATTCCATTTCAATAATTAAGTATCTAATAGAAAGATACATACGTAGGTATTATCCTCGACTGTGGGGTTCTTTTATCCGAAAAATCCTTCTTGATACGCGTGACATAGGTCAAAAGAGTAAAGCTACATAAAAAATGAGTATTTTTAATTAAATTATTGCTGTTTATTGTATTTACTAACAAAAAGAAACAAATTTTCAATAAAACCTATGTAAATATACATAAAACAGTTTCTTTACCCACCAAAATTGGCTCTCATAGAGGAATAATGAAGCAAATTAAGGAAAAACTTACGTAAAACATCTGCCATGATACTTAGTGAAGTATTTCCCTGCATCATGACAAGATAAACGATCGGTCGACAAACACGGTCGAGATGAACTGCCTAACGGAGCGAATCTTTATAGCCCGAATATCTTTCGGTTATATCGACTTGATTCACTCTACTCTGCTGTGGCAATCTGTTGCTTCTTTGACTCGGCTATTGAGACATAACTGTCTGCTCGAAAATTAAATCGATAATTTTTACACGATGCGGCCACCGGATGAAAACCTTTGAAAGAATAAAAACATCTACGCTCTGAACCGAGCAACTGGCTTCATTTGGCTGTCGGAAAACCCATAAGCTAAAATATTAAATCCAATGTTACTAATTAGTGCACGCGGTAATCACCTAGGCTGTACCATTTTATTGGTTCCATTTTGGCAACCAGTGACTATAGCCTTCAGCAGGCGCGTGCATAGGATTATGACATATCGCCACCATGCTACGATGCGTGGCTGTGGCTATGCTAAAAATCTATAAAAGAAGAAGTTTTTGTGTGTTTTTACTCCGCCGCATGCCCTGTCATAATCCTATGCACGCCCCTGGCCTTCAGCCAATAAGCGCGAGACGATCTCAAGCTACCGTAGGCGCGGGCTTGCGGGCACCGAGCAGTAATTCACCAGGCCGGGTTGACGGCGCGTCTTGTTCCACGCGCGCCTCTAAGAGCAGTCAGCAGCAATGACTTAGCCCAATAGGGCCATTGTCTGTCAGGGTTGCGGGAATTTTCTAACATCATATCACAGCTTTTGAACTCAAGAGCAGTCAAAGGAACAGGGTGGGTTTTAGTCAATAGAAGTCTGGCATTCCCTTCCGCTTCACACACAGCGGCAGGAGTCATTAGATGATTTTACCACCGAAAAAAACATTTTTGCAAAAAATAAAACCGACTTCCATATCAAAACACTACAAAGCCAAAAATAATTTTAAATTCGGTAGTCGGTGTTATTGGTTTTGTATTTTCTTTTTTTTTTCACACCGCCTTGCGAAATTAAAATTATTTTTGGCTTTGTAGTGTTTTGATATGGAAGTCGGTTTTATTTTTTGCAAGGAAGTTTTTATTTTCGTGCTTTTTAGTGGGTCAGTACATTTTCCAAATCGGTTCGTAAATGACGGAGTTATGCGCGAACAAAAAACGCAATGCAGAGTAAACGAAAAGATCATCAACGTAAATATTTTTTTTAGACTTTTGTTGATTTTTCAGAAACGGCTTGTCCGATTTGGATAAAATTTTCATGGGACCATTTGGAAAGTATACCCTTTCTAACAAAATAAGAATTTTTCAAATCGGTTGGAAAGCGACGGAGTTATGCGTGGACAAATATAAAAAAAAATTACAAACATCCGAATTGAGAACCTCCTCCTTTTTTAGAAGTCGGTTAAAAAGGAAGCACATATTATATAAAAGAAACATCAAACACTTAAGCTTTGAATTACTCCCTTATATTACTGTCATCAGGATATTATGCTCACGTAAAAACATCTTCCATATTACACAGTGAGGTATTGTCCTGCCTGCGTCGTGTCAAGATAAACGATGGCTCGTAAAAGTAAACCGGGAAGGACTGCCCATCGGAGGGGGCCTTTATAGCCCGATTATCGTAGGGTTCTATCGATTTAAGACGAGCTAGGGTTGTAAAGGGACTTCTGTTTCGCCTCCGCAGGCGTAAGTTTTCTGCGAAGTTGGTAACTGAGGTATAAACTCAAACTTGGCCACTTATAATTTAATAATATTATCAGAAGCTAATGCACGTTCAGAAATTGGTCGTTTACTTAGGAGAAGAACCGGCATGAAACTCCATAGTTACCTTTTTCGTTTGCTAAGTGAATATATCTGTACGTATATATGAATTTGTCTAGCCTTTCCCCAAATATGTTTGGATTGGCTTCCAGAATTATCTCCGGCAGATGGAGACTTGGAATATTTCACATAGACCTACTGCTTCTAAGAAAGAAGAAAAATAATTAAAAATATGTGCTGCTGGAAAAGACAGACATTTCAAGAACCTAAAACATAATCTACACTAAATTATAGCAGAGACCAAAAGTTCAACAAGCATTCTAAGGCACGTGGATGAATGGTTGCCTGCATTATTTATGCATTATATACTTATTATTTATCCCTTTAATTTAAAAACTTAAAGTAACTGGTATTTATTTAATTTGATTAAATACTTATAGAAAGTGAGTGTTAACGGTGTATTTAACGAATTACCAAGTTAGCCTTGTATAGCAAAGTCGCAAAATCTTTCTTGCAAAAAATTAAGTTGATTAACTATAGATTTGTATTAGTATATTAACAAAAAAAACTTGACCACAAAATGTGCGGCGATACAAATATAACCATAATACTTTCTGTGTTTACGATGATTGACACCATCACTGGCAAATACGACCCTATAACCATAAAATATATTTTTAAATATATTCCCGCTGTAAGACGCCCGTTACATCACTAATACGGTGTACCCTCCCCAGCAAACTGTTGCTTCTTCGTCTCAGTTATTGAGACAGCTATTTGGTATTTTATTTGCACTGAGCGCGGAATACTGTGGATTTGTTCGATACTACATTCGAATTTCAATTTACTGGAACGGTTATTGAATTGTTGTTGGTTGTTTCCTTATTTATTTACTTCAAGATTTTCATATATCACTAGTTTGTGCCCGCGACCTCGATCGTGAGGGTAAGGTTTTCCCGTATAAATCCCGATTCCGTGGGAATTCCGGGATTGAAAATAGCCTATGAGTTATTCCAGGATTTCAACTATCTACGGACCAAATTTTATTTAGATCTGTCTAGTTATTTTTGCCTGAAAAAGTAACAAACATTCATACAGGAGTCTGTGTTTCCTGATAGCTATAACCTGGGAAACGTTAAGTCAAGAATGAATAGGTTACTTCTAGGCAAGTGTGCTTAATCTTCGACCACATCACCGCTTAAAAGAAATCTATACATACATCGTCACAAACTTTCGCATTTTTTACAATATAAGTAAGATTGCAAAATGAGAATTAGTTGCTACCTACGTGAGTGCCTCCAAAAAAGAATTGAAAAATAAACTATGTCGAAGTGCCTAGACAAAACAAGATCTTATCAGCGATAATGTACCCTCCTTGTTGAGATCCCAGATGTTCTGAAACCTTAAATACCTTCGCGAGCCTTATTCGTATTTTGAAGTTGTTTTTAGCTAAACTTTTACATACAGATAAAATAATAATTGAACTCAGCACAAAGCTGAAATCGAAAACAAGTAGAGTAGAATGGAGCGTAACAATTTCAACAGCTCTTCAATGTCGCAAATGCGAATAAAGCTAAATGTTGATTTGAAAGCTTAAAAACTCTGGACGTATACAAAATTGAAGCAAGCGAACAATTTGAAGTGACCTCTCACTTTACTGCGACATACACAGATATCATCATATTGGAATACTGTGCGTTTGACACAAAAAGGTTTCAATTTAAATGGGGCTTATTGACATTTTAATTTTAAAAAGAACGCAACTCTCACTTTTATATCACGCGTTGGTAATTTCGTCCATATTTTTTTTTTAATGAAATTATGATATTTATAGAATTTCGGAGATATAAACTCCATGTCATTAAAAAAGTTTCTAAAAATAATTTAATCTTCCTTAAGGGCTGTTTATAACAAGTCTTTGATTTTCGATCACTAAAAAATCATCACTACGTAAATTTGGTACTTAGATTGTATACGATAGAATTACTATTATTATTATTATTACTCATATAGTATTTAATTTTTTTAAACAAACTTTATTATAGAATAATACTTTTTTCATGTAACTAATCGTAATAATCTAAAAAAGCGTATAAAAATATATACAGACGAATTTACAACCTCCTTCTATTTTGAAATTCGATTAAAAAAGAACGTATAAAATGCCAACATTGCTGGCGATAGGAAAAGTGTCCACACTGGCAGCATTCCACGTTTAATGGCAATGCTGATTCTGATGCTAAATAAAGAGTCGACAAACTGTTTGCTAAAGCTCGATGATCACTCAACTCCCACGGGTCTAATTGTTCAACGCAAAAAGGCTTAAACATACGTATAGGTAGGTCCTGGTATCCATTTGCACTGTTCGAGGTTTTCTCACCCTGCAGCAACCACCAATGTCTGCCCTTAGAACATGGAATACCACAAGGGTGTCGACACATGTTGCATCCCACACCTAAGGCCTACCTAACTCAGGGGCGTGCTTATCATTATGACAGGGCATGCGGCGGAGTAAAAACACACAAAAACTTCTTCTTTTATAGATTTTTAGCATAGCCACAGCCACGCATCGTAGCATGGTGGCGATGCGTGGCTGTGGCTATGCTAAAAATCTATAAAAGAAGAAGTTTTTGTGTGTTTTTACTCCGCCGCATGCCCTGTCATAATCCTATGCACGCGCCTGACCTAACTTATGAGCACTTTCATACTGTTGTCAACCTACATAGATATATTTTCTTTTCATTAGGTGCTTGTAAGTTATGTTTCTATTACTACAGTGTGTGTACAAAATGTTTAACGTACATTTATATTAATACTAGCTCTTACCTATTCCTTTGTTTGCGTGAAAATTGCTTGAATTACCTCGGGATGACACCCACACAACACTATCCGTTGCCAATTTCGGACTGTGTAGGGTGTAATACAACTCTGCGCGCCAAAACATAAATTTCGACATGACTGTCTTATATGAAACGGAAAATTGGCAAAAAGAACCATCAAATAAGTGCTTTTCAATGCCAAAAGACATAGTATCAGATCAGGATGAATTTAGCAGGATAGCTTCAACTAGTATTAAAAAGACGGCTTCTTGTAGAATATTACCAAAAAGACATCTAGCTTCTTTCAAGACTTTTCCCAACAACCTCACCTATGTTGGAATCGATTTCTACCCTATTTTGATTCTTCTCAACCTTATTCAGGTGATAATAGTGTTTTATATGGATGGACTACCTTTGTCTAAAACATAATTACTGGATTACAAAATCCCTCTTATTAAGCCCGTTAGTCAAACTTTCGATCTGACTATCCGTAACGACTGACAAATTTCTACAAATGAGCATCCGCATGAATTGGTCAGCGTGTTTTCCGAAGTACGGAGAGAAAATGGTGCACAGTCGATGGTCAGCCATTATGGATCCATATGCATTAAACATAAACATAAACATTCTTTATTGCGAAAAAGATTATAAACCAATTACAGTTGAAATTCCCTGACTACTGAACTAGTTGTAAATTGTATGACAGGAGCCAGTGCAGTGCCCTCAATAAAGTGCCGTACAGAAAAAAAAACTGGCCGTTGTATAATGAGAAAAAAAAAATAAAACTAAAATAAAATACAAAAAAAACATGAATAATACAAAATATTTAAAATAGGAGGAGAAAAAAAATTGAATGACATTACTTTGAATATCACCCAATGAGCTGTTATTGCTTAGCTCATACCAACTGCAAGTCAGAGGCCAGTCTATATTACCATAGAGGTTTAATACCGTCTAAAAATACATTCTTGAAGGGTACGTGCACAATGATGATATTAATTGATCACTCTCGCTCAGGCTGCTACACAAAGCATTATATTAAGAGTGTTCCATTAATGTGTGTTCCGGACAGAATGCGTCTATACACATGTAGAGAATTGGTTACGTTCGCCGCAGAAATTGTGTACTTAACTCGACCTGGGAACATATTATACACTACACATGTGCACTATACGTATAGTTGCATGTTTCAAAGCTCTTATAGTTATGACAGTTTAGATTGGTTTTAAAATGAGGTGCTTCTTTGAACTTCTGAAAGGGACAGATGATTTGATGCCTTATAGATTTTTAATACGAATTGAGTCGCTAACGTGAAATTTTATCTAGATAAAGAAAAAGAATTTTTCTATAATATTTAGATAAAGAAAATTACCGCATTACAAAATTTCCCAATAAGTAATAATAAAATACTATACTTAAAACTGACAGTAATCAACTATACTCGGACTTTTAATTCGATGCAGTAGACTGACATTTTCTGAGTTGTCAGATAATGACGACTACGAAATTGTGGTTTAACTAAATTGATCGGTTCAGTTCGTTTACATCGAATAACGATGCAGACAATTTCCTTTAACAATATTGTGTGAAAATAACAAAAAGTACAATGTGATTACAAAGGGGCGTTAAAAATAAAACGAATAGATCATGATACTTTTTTATTTTTTGCAGTAGGCCCGTGTACCTGTACCCATTCCAACGGGGTTTAGGTCACAGTGGTGCAGGGGAAATCTTTTTAATAGTAATCTCGCGCAGTCTATTAAAATATTCATCACATGAAACAATTTTCAAAAGAGTGGTTTTTATAATGTCTGGTTAGATGTGAATATGTTTAATAAAAATAGATTTATCTATACTAATATTATAAAGCTGAAGAGTTTGTTTGTTTGTTTGTTTGTTTGTTTGCTTGAACGCGCTAATCTCAGGAACTACCGTTCTGATTTGAAAAATTCTTTCAGTGTTAGATAGCCCATTTATCGAGGGAGGCTATAGGCTATATATCATCACGCTAATACCAAAAGGAGCGGAGCAGTAATGAAGAATGTTTCAAAATCGGGGGATTTTTTTTTCCACGTGGACGAAGTCACGGGCGGAAGCTAGTTTATAATAAAATCTAGTTCCTCCTTTAAAATAAAAGATTTTAAGTTAATAAGAAATTTTATCATTTATTTATATTTCTCACGATTAAAAATCGCTGATTTATTATTCGATTGATTGAATCCATCACTATTAGGGTAAATAATAGGGTTTCATTATTTTAGTAAGTGACACTAGCTTATATCAGCTTACTGCATTGAATTAAAAGACCGGGTATAGCTTTGCCTGGCAACTTCACATACGGAGTCTTTCACTAAACAACAGCTTACAATTACTTTATAAATTACCTTATACAATGTGAACGTAAGCGTATTATAAATATATAGTTTGTCACCCCAGTTTGATGAAAAGAGTTTGTCTAAAAAGTTTTTACCAAAAAATTAAACCGACTCCCAAAAAACACTGCAAAGTGAAAGATAACTTTAATTTCGGTAGTCGGTGTCTTTAGTTTTGTATTTTCGGTTTCGGCACCGGCTTCCAAAATTAAAGTTATTTTTCACTTTGCAGTGTTTTTTGGGAGTCGGTTTAGGTAATTTTTAGCCTTAATGTCAACTACTTATAATCATTTACAAAATATTGCTTTTCCCAATGTTGGGCCGTTAATTGTTGAGGAGTTCTCCTGGTACGTCACCATCAGCTTCACTTCACCATATGCATTGTGACGAGCATATTGTACTTAGTAACCACATTCAAGTAATCGAAGCGGAACACATGAAATACTCGTACTTATTATTCCTACTTATATAGTGAGTAGTTCCAGTGGCCATCTGTGATCTTCATCATCAGGTTCACATCACAAATAGTGCTTTTCGAATGCAACCACACAAGTTACTATAAAAAATACTCAAATCATAGTGATTTGAGTATTTTGGGAGGTGTGCCTATAATATTTGAAGAGTTCCTTCGATTTCTCCAGGATCCCATCATCGGATCCTGACTTGGTGACAATGGCACCAATTTCGAAGCATACCCTTTCAAACGAAAAAATAATTTTTCAAATCGGTTCAGCCGTCTTTGAGTAATCGGTGATAATAGATAAAAAAAAATTACGCGTCGACTTGATAACATCCTCCGTTTTTTTTCGTCGGTTGAAAAATTTGGCAATTTAAATAAATAACGAAGTTGTCGACCTCACGTCCTATCGCTTACCATCAGATGTGATCTAGGAAACAAATAAATAAAAATTCTTTCACATTCGAATCTTACTAGTAGCAATTATATTGTTACTTTTTCACTTTGATCCATAGACCCTCCCCTCCTAAATCCTCCTCCTAAAATGAAGGACGATAAGATTTAGAACACACCTTTTAACAATAAAAGCAATGTCTCAAAACAATCAAATGAAACAACTACAATAAAAAAATACATACAATCGAAACCCAACGACCAATTAAGAGGATTAATTGAGAAACCTTGATTCCGCATATATTTAAGCTTACGAATGTACATTTTCGATGTCCCTATAAATTATATAGAGACATCTTTTGAAAAGAATATTACAAATATAATTATACCGTTTTTTACTGTTTACTTAGAGGCGTACGTTTGTTGAACAAATAAAAAAGAATGTTCGTGTTTACAAAACGTTCGCTGAGATCCCTTTGAGGGCACTAATTATGTTCGCAGATAATTATGAACGCATAAGATAAATAGACACAAGTCTTATCTCTGAAATGTAAAAAATAAATATAGTATTTTTTGTTTCTTAGAACATCTACGGTCCAGTGATACTATGGTAAATGTCAATTAAGATAAAAGCTAATAATGAAAACTTACTATAACTACTTAATTACGATATTGCTTTGAAGCCAGCCGAGGCATAGGTTTTATGGAGCCTTGGTTATGGAAGCACTTTTTAGGCCGTCTTAATTTTACAAAGTTATTTTTTTTTAGAACATGTTCAGAAAAAGAAAGTTGCTTTAATGTCCATTCGCGAAAGGAGACTCTCATGGGGTGGCACGGACAAGGAACTTCATTATAACTCTTCAAATAAAAGTTTTACACTGTTTGTGATACATTAATGTCTGTATATGGGGGGAGGATACATCTAAAATAACATTAATCAGCATATTTAATATTCTATACAAAGCACGAGCAGAGGTAAATTAATTAATTTATCAAACAGAGACATGGTACTCCCATAGTAATATTTTAAAGAAGGTTAGGTATTTACTTTCGTTAGTCAAGTGTATCTAAAACTTAGTAATCGACCAATAATTCTGTAGAAAATTGGTATCGGTCTGCGCAATACCAACTTTCTGAATTGGTTGATATTTTAGTGGTTTCATATTGGTTAAAAGTTTAAATGATACGACTATAGATTGGTTATTTTTTATGGTTTAAACAACTAAATATATATAATAAGTAAGAAAGCTAAGTTGATTTAATCTATCTATCGGTTACATTTCGGGGAGTGTGCGATGGAATTACACAATCTAATTCCACCAACCCCTTTCCATCATCGGACTACGAGACAAACGGCGAAGCGCCATCGTTACATGGTGGACATCCCACCCATACGCACAAAACGTTTTGGGAATACCTTCATTGTGCGTACGGCTAAGGAGTGGAATTCCCTGCCGGAGTCTGTGTTTCCCGATAGCTATAACCTAGGAGTCTTTAAGTCAAGAGTGAATAGGTTACTTTTAGGTAAGCGTGCTCCATCTTCGACCACATCTTCACTTACCATCAGGTGAGATGGTGGTCAAACGCGAACATATTTTAAATAAAAAAAAAAATCTTAAAGATGGTTTGAATGGTTTTGGTGTGGTTCGAGTTATACGATCGACGGCTGAGTTTAATAATTATTTTTGTTAGTTTTATAAAAATGCACGAAAGCAAAACTGCTTAGCTGTTCGGTTGTATTGTTCCGAACAAATTCTTTAAATCGATATCTGAAAGAACCGTGCTGTGAAAGATAGACCTATAGTGTGGGATGCAATTTGTGTTGATGCCCTTGCGCCTTCTCATATTCGAAGCACGGTGGGCTACGGCCCCGCACGCCACGGCACGGCACGGCATTAGCAGTAGCGTCACGACGCTGCTGCTAATGTTAGCGCAAATACTGCAACCTTATTGGTGATTACAGTTTTGCGACATTTCGGACTCAAAAGCCTAGGTCATTGAGTCCGAGAGCGCGTCTCCATTTTAAAGATATTCTGGCTTGTTCTTTGACGAAATAATGTGAATTAGGTATTATTAAATGTTAAAATGCTGCCAGTCTTTTGGGCACGTTTTAGATTACAGTGGTATGGAAAAATAATTTGACGCCTTTTTCAAAGATGTCCAAATGATAACCGGGACCATCGGCTTAACCCTAGATGCCTAATCTATTTCGGACGTACACAAAGCCTTAATATACGTCCCAGAGGCGTACACATATAAAAGCCCCTATTTTAGGTATATTATTTAATTATTATTTTTATTATTAAGCAGAAATTTCAATTTGGAATATAAACTAAAAATAAAACAACACCGTTATTAATTATAACTATAATCACAGTTATTTATCACAACAAGAAAACAATATGCATAAATAGGAACAAAAAAAATTAACTTCTTCAAAATCTACTAAAACTTATATTTTTTTTTAGAATATCATTTTTTTTTACGCTAATTATTTATGCTTAGAGCAAACATTACAACTAATCAAACTTTAAAAGACTCAATCTCTGTTAAAAGTTACACAAAGCCTAAACATACGTCTCGCAGGCGTGCAACACTTCGAAAAATCAAAAATGGCAGGTAAGTCCCGCGTTAACGATACGGGCACCGTCCTCTAGCTCCCGTTGGCCACTGAGGTAACAGAAGAGCATGACGCGCTAGCTTCAACCGTTAGAAAGAGACAAACGATATTCGAATGCGTGTACGCCTCGCAGGCGTGGATTAGGCTTCTAGGGTTAAAGGCACGGGGATACCACACCGCTAACTTCAAACTCCGGAGTATTACTGTGAAATTCCTTACAGAAAAACCCAATAGCACTTTTTGCCCGACCTGAGATTTGAACTCGAGACATCTGGCACAGCAATCGCGCTTGCAAACAAAACGAGGCTGTTTTATTATTTAATCGTATATCACAGGAAATCTAGTTGCATAGTTCAAACTTTAATGTCAATAGTATTCAACTTCTCTATGGCGAAAAGTTAGTCAAGCTCACTCACATATGTGAAACTTCTGTCAATACGTTTATAGGTCCTTTTTGAATGAAACAAAACCGACGCTCAATGGATTATTACGTTGCCCGTCTATCTAGACTCTTGAAGATATTTGAACCTAAATGAAAATCTGTACCATAAAGTTCATTAAAGGTTTCAAAGCACAAAAAGAAAAAAAAAAAAAAAAATTTTTTTTTTTTAATTAGTTTGTTCATAACATGTTGTTTTTTGTGGCATAAAATTTACATTTTTGGTTTCAGAACTGACCATGGCAACACTTTATCGTTGTATAGGTGAATACTTTTTCGTCACATTAACGTTCTTGGATATAATAATTTATAAACATTGAGGTTTATTTTTGTGGTGTAATCATAATTTGTCATGGCATTTTATTATTGTTAATAGACTCGCGTTTATTACTACAGAATCCGAGTATAGGCTATATTTATAACCATAGAATAAACGTTGTGTCTAACAGACTGGACATAAAGTTAAAACAAATATTTGCCGTCAGCTATTTACTCATTCCAATGAAAACCGGCATCCATTTGCCTCACTGGCTATGTTTGATACGAAAGGTAATAAAAAAAATTTCGTTATTTTATGTTCAGACAGTTTTTTGACATAACCGTAAAAGTACTGTGAACATTTTATAAAAAATGTCTCTGAATAGGATAAATACTGGACGATAAAGTATTTGTCGACAGCGATTCGCGTAAAAAGTTCGTTCGTTTTTTTTACCTGTCGCTGGTCTAGAGGCTGTGATGTCGTTTTTTTATCTATCGCTGGACTGGAAGCGGTGACGCCGTTTTTATGCAACAGAGCGCAACGAATCGTTGAATAAATTAAGTATGCGGGACTGAATGCAATTCCTGAAGCAGGTTTGTTCGCTCAGTTTATTATGAAATTTCAAACGATTTATGGTGTTATTTTGTTTGTGTTTAGCTTTTATGCACCAAGGGTTTGCGCTATTGCACTAAACATCCGTTTAGTTCTTTTTGATCCTAATTCAGGCATTTATTATTGCGTAGGTGGTTATTCATTTATTTACATATTCAGTGATGTTCTACGCTGAGGTCACAGTATGTCATCATTCAGGTGCATACAATTCGGGAATAAACCCTGCATAGATAAACAATTCAAGTTAAAACTAAAATTTTTAGAGCTTTTTTAATACAAATAGTCACTCAAAAAACTACTCACTTAGGTTGGTGGCAGAGAATTCAAATTATAACAGTTGCTCGCGACTTCGTTCGTGTGGGAGGTTTTTCCCGTGTAAATCCCGATCCCGTGGGAATTTCGCAAAATCCTTTCTTTAGCGGATGCCTACGTCATAACATGTACCTGCTTGCCAAATTACAGCCCGAGCCGTCCAGTGGTTTGGGCTGTGCCAACGCACAGTGACTGACATAGTGATCTATCAACATAGATCACTATGTCAGTGAATCAGTCACCTTTGAGTTATATATATTTAGACTACTATTTGCGTGTTGCGCGAGGTGCAAGCACCTCACGTGCTGAAAAAAAAAAAAAAAAAAGGGGGGGCGGTGATGGGGGAGATGGGGGGGGTTTAGTATTTGCGTGGTGCGCGAGGTGCAAGCACCTCGAGTGCTTGTGAAAAAAAAAAAAAAAGGTGGTGTGATGGGGGGTTTAGTATTTGCGTGTTGCGCGAGGTGCAAGCACCTCGCGTGCTTGTGAAAAAAAAAAGGGGGTGGTGATGGGGGAGATGGGGGGGGCTTAGTATTTGCGTGTTGCGCGAGGTGCAAGCACCTCGCGTGCTTGTGAAAAAAAAAAAAAGGGGGGGGGTGATGGGGGGTTTAGTATTTGCGTGTTGCGCGAGGTGCAAGCACCTCGCGTGCTTGTGAAAAAAAAAAGGGGGTGGTGATGGGGGAGATGGGGGGGGCTTAGTATTTGCGTGTTGCGCGAGGTGCAAGCACCTCGCGTGCTTGTGAAAAAAAAAATAAAAAAAGGGGGGGGGTGATGGGGGGAGATGGGGGGGGTGCACAAGTATTTCGACTAAAGCATTGCCCCTCTAAATGAATCTGAAAAAAAAAAATGTTCTAAGTCTCTTAATTTCCGAGATCCGCCTAAAGGGGGTGAAAAGGGGGGCGGGGGGGGACTTTGAAAAATGGTTTTTACTTTACCGAGTCTCCTCTACACGAATCCGTAAAAAAAAAATACGGGTCTCGTAGTTTCCGAGATACGATAGGGAGGGGGGAGAAGGGGGGGGGAAAAGGGGAGGTTTGGCACTTTTCCCGTAGGTTTGAGAGTTACTTGTTTACGAATCTGTCAAAATATACCCACCTCCCCATCCACCATCTGGGAGAACAATTATGTCAATGAGTCAGTGAGTGGTAATTTAGCTTTATATAGTATAATAAAATACGACTAGGTACGATGCATATCTATATATACCTATATTTTTAATAACTATCTAGCTTCTATGAGGGCTAATTAATCACAGCAATCTGAAACGTGAATCCATATTGTGTAATTATATACATGAGAGCTATCTGGCTATCTTGATTGCTAAGTAATTAGATTACCAAGACCCAAATCTACACACTATAGTACCATAGGTAATGTATTAAATCTCGCATGGGTGTTCGTCTGGCTACAAAGTTAGGCCTACGTTTTTGTGCTAGCCAAACTTCTGTAACATCACCGGAATAAATCAAATCGTGTGCACAAAAAATTGGGAAACAGCCAAGCCTGTGGTCCATTCGTATTTAGGGTTCAACAGTCCTGTTTAACTTCTGACCAAAGGTCCCTGCCGACAGCACATTTTCACGAGATTATCTGTATACAACGTGTAACGGAAACCCCATATCTATCCAAAAGGGCTGAAGACAACATATGGTATAGAGTCTCTATGCACAGTTTCAGCACAAAATAACTGACTCAAAGAATTGATACCAAATTATTGGTTTCATATATTTCTTGAATACCAATCATAACAAACGTGTCACAGCACTACGAGGGTCAATAACTTTCCACGTCACTTGCCAATAACACGATAATTCTTTTCGTTCTTCTTAATTTGAAAAATTCGGTCTCTGGTATCAGTGTATTGGAATTTATAATAAGTTCTACACACGTAGACTTAGGATTACAGCACCCTTGCCATATCGTTTGTTATCATCCAAAGAAGCCATGCACTTAGTATGTGTATACCCTTTAAATTACACGTTGTATAGTGGCAGTCGCTACGTGTAAAATACTCAGCTGCATCCGGCTGGACTAGAAGCCGACCCCACATAGCTGGAAAAACGCTAAGTATCTTCTATCTATCTATCATCGTCATCATCTGATGATGATGATAGATAGATAGTACTTTATTGTACACCAATAATTGAATCACACTTAAATAACAATATTTTAAATAAAATTGGTTACAATGACGGTCTTATCGCTGAGAGCGATATCTTCCAGACAACCTTTGGAAGGACTTCATGAGCTTTAATTCTCATCTGCATATTTGCGTTTCATTTTGCAATACACTGTAGCGACTCCATGTGACCATTTCTGTATAGTAACGGATTTTAAATTCGTTTTGCCACGTGCATTCTACGATTACTATAAATGTTGGTTGATATACCGTCTTGTCGTACCAAACGTTTCTCCTCGACATTTATTGTGCGCACAGCGAAGCTGTGGAACTCTCTACCCGCTTTTGTGTTCCCTGCCAGATATGACCTTTCAGCCTTTAAAGCAAGAGTGAACAGGCATCTTCTGAGCTCGCTCGTTCCATCGCAGACCTCATCTATCACTTACCATCAGGCGACATCAAGGTCAAGAGTGGACTCATCCAGAATAAAAAAAAGTCCAGATATAGCCTAGACTCTAGGCTATATCTGGACTTTTTTTGACGTTTTTCTCTAGGCCCTAGAGAAAAACGTCAATAACATGTCTCCACAGCACACGTTTTCAAAACTGGGCGTCAAAGGAACTGTCAGCAGTTCTAAGAACATAATTGTTTTACGTTACATTTGACTTCGTGAGAAATATTGAGGCCACACAGTATCAATCTAGAACTTTATTGTAATATAACCGTGTAGTATGCTTGACAGGAATAATCTGCTCTAAAAATATTATTTGGATATAAAATGCTATTGCTACCCGTAAATCAATTAGTTCCATAAACTCCCTATTCCAGATTTAGAATACTTTAGATTGTTCGAAGCTGAAACGCCCTCTACAGAAATAACTAAAACAGACTTTGTAGTCGCGATAGCTGTTTTTGTTGTGTTACAGAGTTGATACTTAACTGTTGCTGTAAATAAATGCAATTTTTCATGGAAGCTATTATGCTTTGTTGGAAGTCGCAATTTATCGCTTTAGAAGTTTATCATAAATGATTAAAATTCATAACATTATTAGGCAGATTAAGCAAGTTATGTATGTTTAGACTCTATTAAAGCTGGATCGAGTCAACTGCAATCCCATCGAAGGAACACAAATTCCGACAGCAGAATTCTGTTTGGAAACTATTAAGGAATATATTCTATTCTATTTCTATTCTAAACTGCATTTCAGAAAATCAACATTTCTTCTGATCGAAGACCTCGTGATCCATGACCAACGAGGCAGTCTATTGTCTTTTCTCTTCGCACTCCCAATTTTAGTATCATCATCGGCTTAGACATGTTCCACAGTGGCGTGCCTAGGGTTTCAAAATAACGCAAGCCCAATAAAATTTTAACCGATTTCAAAAAAAGAAAGTTCAGTTTTCGACTGAGTATGTAGGTACCTACGTATGTATCATCGCAATTTTCTCATAAACTACTGGTTAGGTACAATAAATTAAAAGTGAATTCATCCATCTTCTTCTTTCCTCTTCTTTCTTCAATTTCACTCTTGCTTGTCGTGCGGTGAATGAGGTAACCAAAGCACACTGAAGGCATGCTAGTGCTAGATTGAATATAATAAACATATCAGCAATTGCATACCTCCGGTGGCTTTGAAAAAAGCCGTTTGGTTTGCTTCATTGCTTGAGGGAACAAAGTTATGGTAAGTAGTTGCTTCCTTCGTAACAGAACCCAGGTTACAGACAAAAAAAAAACAAATCAAAAAGTTACAAAACGAAAGTTAAAAAATAGCTAGATAGAATGTAATAAGGAATTTAAATAAATTATTTATATTCTAATTGGAATCGTCTATCTTTCTTAAGAAATGATTTAATTACATCAGAGTAAAATGTTGGTGATCGTTTTAATTCTACCAACAACTGTTTTTCAATAGCTATCATTGATAATTCGGAAAGACGCTCTTGACCTTGTGTATTTCTCAGATACGTTTAAGAGACGAAAAAGCACGTTCCGCGGAAGAACTTGTAGCCGGAATAGTTACAACAAGATACGCTAACTTTAACAGCTCGGGAAAGGCATCTTCGAGGTTATTCTCATGAATGAAATGATTGACTGATCTATTAAATTTTCGTTTATGCGATTTACTAGTCTGAGAAATACACAGATTAGGCGTCGGTTTTAATGAAGAAATTAACTGTTTTTTCTGAGCAAAGTTTAAAGATTTTACCTTATCTTCGCCAATCAAAACTTGAACGCATTTTAAATCCTCACAAGGTACAATTACCTCCATTGTTGTAGGTAAATCACCAAAACAATTGTATCACTGAGAAAATCTTAGAAAACAAACAAAACCTTTTCTCACTCACTCAAGCAAATGAAACTGAAGTTAGTTGCACTCTAGAATGTCGGGAACTACTCAAGTGTTGTCATTTAGGCAAAAAAAGTCGCCAGGTATTTGAAAAATCTAGCTAATTTTTTTTTTATTTTTAAGATATTGCTTGAATACAGTCAAAATCTGTTATAACAACATCCAAGGGACCACTCATATTTGGTTGTAAAAACCGATAGTCGTAATAACCGGTGATGTTTTCAAGGTACAAAGTATTTTGTACCTATGATTTTGGTCTATATAACCGGTATGTTGTTCTAAATGATGTTGTTGTAAACGGTTTTGACTGTATTTAATTTCGTTATTTTAAAAGTCGCTAGTTTTTATTGTTGATAAATGTTAAAAAAGTTTCCAAACACGTTAAAAATCTCCAAGATCTTTCAACGTGTGGCTAAAACGGCAACACTGCAGAGTTGGCAAGCTGACAAGGTCACGCATACGCATGCAACTTCATACGAATGCCCTGCTTAAATCTGCCATAGTGATAGATTTTTTCTACGCACAAGGCCTAACTCGTTATACGGCACATCGCTATAAGTGCGAAAGTGACAGATATAGTATTTGAAAGCCCGGTAAAAGCCGGTGCGTGTAAGCGAGATAGCAATATGTAGATCATTAGATGCTACAAATGCGAAACTCTGCGCGCGAACAATCGCGATGCGTAGTAGTGTACTCAGTAGATACATTGTGTTATTTTGATAAGAATTAAGCGCGCGAACTTTTAAATAGTTCGGGTTTGACATTGATTCTCTATCGAGCATTTTTTAGTAAGGCATGCCGGGCTTTTGGGCTTATATGAAGGTACCGCCACTGATGTTCCAACTATATTGGACTCAGTTTCTAGTCTGACCAGATGGTCAGATGCATCTGCATCTGAGTACTAAAATGAAGCAACTGCCTATCTGACCTCCCCAACCTTAGCTGGGTAACAAGATACCCCTTAGCCAGACCAGTGACACATGTTCTGGCTTCTGATTACCCGTAATGACTGTTAAAGATGTCCAAATGATATCCGGAAGCAACGTGCTTTCCAAGGCACAGAGATTTCAACCCCCAACTTCTAAACTCTAGGCTACTCCTGAGAAATTTCTTGTAGAAAAAACCTCTATAGCACTTTGTGCTTGACACGGATATCGAACCCGAGACACCTCCTGCTCAGCAATTGCGCTTGCAACCACTTGACTAACGATGCAGTCTTCTGATTTTAGTGTATCTGAATATAATACTTTTTCTTTTTGCAATTCGCTTACGGAACCCTACAACTAGTCACTCATTCCGGTCACGTTTGACAGACCCGGGGGATCGATTCGCGATTAAGTACACGTTTTTACGGTCCGCGGTAAATCTTTCCACCTTATTTGGAGTGATTATAGGCGTAAACTGAGCTACTTGCTTAAAGGGCCACTACCATTAGTGAAGTGATATTACACAAAATGCTGCAACGCCATAGAAGATTATGTGAGGAGAAAATAGAGGAAATAGTATATAAAATTATTTGAGTAAATTTTTCCACTACATGATTGCGGTTTGATCTTGATGTCCTTTGAAAATTATAAGGTTTATAATATCATCTCCACTTTCAGGTCATGTTTATACACTGCTAGATTTTTTTACCAGGCAAATAAATTGTGTAACTATCTTATCCTACAACGTTATGATCAACTAAATTGTAAAAATAAAGAAAATAAAATGTAAGAATCAAACAAACGTCTGGGATAATTAATTATCCCAATTAGAATTAAGACCGACTTCCAGTCTCACCAAACGCAGCTAAGTCCATCAGATCTCCTCAGGCTAGTAACTGGGCAATACCTGTTGTGGCATGGCTTTGGCAAGGCTGGTGTAAGATTTTCTGACTTTTGACTATCTGTAAAAACTGTCAAAGACTTATAAATCCCCGAGCCTATAGGCTTCATATGTCTTCCGGACGAAGTCCATCGAGAATATATTATAAGTGATGATTAACCTTCTACAGCGTTGAGGATAGGCACTGATAAATTAAGAGATATAGATACCTTTTTTTTTTTTTTTTTTATCTACCTTGGGAAAAAAAAAACAAACAATCGGATAGATTTATTATTTATTATATACTTTATTGTACACCTTACAATAGTTGAATGGATACAAAAAACTTAAACTAGTGCACAATGGGCGGTCTTATCGCACAGGGCGATCTCTTACAGACAACCTTTGGATGGACAAACTTAAAGGAGACAGATTAGTCAACAAAATATCTGGGTCAGATTTTCCTGACGAAGCTACTGCTGACCAATTGACCATGCATATATAGATAATAATACTGACAGTGATCTTCAAACCACAGATTAAATCAAGTAATATGAAACAAAATAGATACGTTGACAGTTACGTTATCACATAACTGTGGACAATAAATCCATACAATATTCATGACGATTACCACCCGATGTGGCATAACTAGATAATTAGGTATTGTGAACATTAATGAACGGGGTGTGTCCTGTCTGTTTCAATTACACAGCTGATCTATGTAGATATAGTCAGAGTCATACGTGCGTATGATATTGTACATATTTACATTTTAAATTCGAAATATACTTTATCTGTTTATCTGATAAAAATATAGATTTTACTTGGAAAATATTATATTAAGATACTTTTTAGGCCTAGGTATACACGTGCCTTATTAACGGGCCATTTTCCACTGGGGTTGCGATAATGTTCTAACGAGACACCGTGGCCCCGGGCCATAAGGGCATCTGAAGGAACAGGGTGGGTTTTTAGTCAGTAGAAGTCTGACACTCTCTTCCGCTTCATTCAGAGTGGGAGGCGTCATTTGATGATTTTCCCACCATATTTCGATAGTACCTAAAATATAAAGAAAGTGAGTATTTTTCAACGTTATTTTATCAATATCTTCCTCCCTTTGCCATGACACCAGTGTTAACAGAAATAATTTTGAAATTTACAGTAAATTTGTATTTTTACATCTATACAACGTGTAACGGAAACCCCATATCTATCCAAAAGGGCTGAAGACAACATTTGGTATGGAGTCTCACAATTTCAGCACAAAATAACTGACTCAAAGAATTGATACCAAATTATTGGTTTCATATATTTCTTGAATACCAATCATAACAAACGTGTCACAGCACTACGAGGGTCAATAACTTTCCACGTCACTTGCCAATAACACGATAATTCTTTTCATTCTTCTTAATTTGAAAAATTCGGTCTCTGGTATCAGTGTATTGGAACTTGTAATACGTTCTACACACGTAGACTTAGGATTACAAAACCCTTGCCATATCGTTTGTTATCATCTAAAGAAGCCATGTACTTGGTATGTATATACCCTTTAAATTACACGTTGTATAAATAATTAATATTATCCAAGTTTTTATATACACAAATAAATTACTATAAGATAGTTACTGGTATTTGCAAATACGGACTACTTTCAAATAGTTAAACACATATACATACACATGTTCTCCACTTAAACTTTATTAATTTAAAGTGGAGTAAGTTTGCGTTGTGCATGGGTTAGCTTGACGAGTTTATGCTCCCATTAGGACATCTGACTTATTGTATTTGAACTTAGTTATATTATTGGGTATTGAGTCTAAATCAAAGAGTTTTTGGATTTTGGTACTGTTTCATTCACTTCGTATAAGATAAGTCACACAGTGGTTACAGTCTTATATCAAACAATAAGCAGCCCAGTTCAATGTCCTTACATGGTATTTGTTCGTCAAATCGTTGAATTCCTTAAAATTCTTAGTTGAGTTATACTTTTCAACAAATGCTTGCACTGTCTGGACAGGCCTACTAAAATCTGTGTGCATCTTTTCTCAAAAAAAAAAAAAAAACACCTCAGCCATTAACCTAAAATGTTCTCATATGATTTGATTGGTACAGATTGTATGGACTTAAGAAACCTCTGTGTTTGTTTTGGTGTTTCTTGTCAGGGTAATCAATTAGGAAGCACCGGCCGCATTTGGTCTAAATTTACGAGAAAAATTTCGTGTAAAAGTTAATATTAAAACCAGCTTGCAAAAAAGATCGGATAATGTGAAGCGTTTATATATCATTTAATGTTTAGAAAATTATTACAAGTAATAATATTGCAGCTCGTCATATTTTGAAAAAAGCTGGTATATGGTATTTTTGCTCTTCAAGTAAGTGTTTCGAGTATAGAAAAAATTGTTATTAACATGATGTTTCAGAAAAGTCTTCCCATTTACAAATCAATAGTTCTGATGGTCAGACCCTAAGAAAATGCAAACTGTATATAATAGGCAAAGACATTCATAAAATGAAACCTATGGAAATAATAATGTAATAAATAACGAAAAATAAATTTAGAAAAATATCTTGTTTATATTGTTACATTCGTGATTTTGTCCCTCTAGAGGTAATGGAACAAAAGCCCAGATGCAAGGTGGTTGGTTGGTATTGAAACAATAAACGGTTTCAAACAACATTAGTTTATTCAAACAAGGTAAAGTAAAATACATAAAAAGGTTATTGCCAGCCAGCTTAAAATTCAGTTGGTGGAGCTTCGGGTTAAGCGCTATCCACACATTTCCAGGTCAGGGCTATCCGTGTTCCGAGTTGTTCGTTTCAGTGTTCCCATCAGGGAAATGCCCTCTGTCACCCGTGTTCACACATATCAGGGAAATCGTTATCAGTGTAATCTGTTTCGTTAGCTGATACACATATAACACAATGTCCTTATTTAACAATGAAGAATTAGCAATGATTGCAATAGCGCTAGATGAAGAAGAAGCAGATCACCAAGAAGACTATCAGCAGGCAAAATGTATTTGGGTATGTGAGCTAGATAAAAAACGGATAGCACTGTCAGAGCATACGTGCGTCCGAGCGTGCTCCGGGACACGGACGATCCGGATACGCCTGACATTGAGCTATGTTAACAAGTCCGTATAAATTGTACGTAACCGATTTTTTCCCCGTCCCTGACGGAACACGGCAGGGCCGGGTACCCGGAAATGTGTGGATAGCGCTTTATGGGGGGTTGACGATAATACCAGTACTGTTCTATTCTTTTAAAGTTTAAATTAAATACAGTCTAGGTTTGCTTTACTAAAATATTAAGGTGCGACCTTCCAGTTTTGTTGAAAGTGAATTATTATTAAATGGGCGCCAGGGACTCTAATAGTCCCGGATCCCTGAGCCGACGAAGATGTTCAATATTCCTCCAGTTAAGCTTAGGTATCGACCCCCGGGGTCCTTTAATTAAATTTATGTAGACCGGCTTCTAAATTTGAAAACCGGCTAGGCGGACCCTGCCACCGCACAGTAGTCTCCGCAGGAGGCCTTGAGAGGACTCGAGGAAGGGGTCTCGCGTCCAGGCTCCAGAGGCGCCTCTAGATCCTGGCGGCGAAACGAATCTCTCGAGCTGCCTCACCTGGAATTGGCAATACGGAGACCCCATTACATAAGGCGAAACTAATGTACTTTCCTCGAGAAAGGAGTGAAGTGACCGTCTGATCGAGCTTGGAAGTCTGAAGGTTTAAACCTTGGCCGGTTAACTTGGGGACTTCCCTCTCGTCATATGCATTATAATGGCAGATACATTTTTAGCAGTAAAATATGATAGTACCGCACACCCAAGGGGTTTGATTTCATCAGTATTGAGCATCCCCGACCTGCAGGAAGGAGGTTCCAGTTGAAAAAGTCCTTTAAACATGTTCACAATGTCACGCGCAGTAACTCCATTAACATTTAAAAGTACTGTGGGTTTGCTGTTCAGTTTTCTCGTGTCTTTCGAAAAACTTTTAAACTTTTTATCTGAATGGTGTGATGCCAGAATATCCATCTGGATTTGCTCGGAATTATTTTGACACCATCTTAGTTTTGACCTAAAAATGCGCCGAGACTCCACCTGTGTGTCGGCATAGCATAGGCTCCACATGTGGGCAGATATAGTAACGAAGTTTTAAAATGTTGCGTGGCTATTACGTGAGCACCACGAACATGCTTATTCCAGCCCAACACACGCTTTCGTTTCATCATGTTTTTCTTAAAATTGGAACTAATGACAACCGCCTCACACATAGTCATAACAATATTTTTGTACATACGGTCTCTAATGTGTCACGACATTTATGTAGCTATGTAAGTCTTAAAAGATACCACAAAAAAAGTCTACAAAAACAAAACATCTACAACCAAAAGTAAACGCTCATATCATTTGCAGTAGGTCCCTTATTATTTGTCGTGCTCTCAAGAAATATAAATGAGAAAAGTTGCTTATGTTTGATGACTTCAGGGCGACACATACAGATATATTTTTTAAATTGCTCGCGCAACAACGATGAATAATAAGTAACAGTAAATTATACTGCGATGTGTTTTTTCTGAGTTTGATTTCATTATGTACGTAGGTACAATATTCAACTGTGTGTATAGAAATACTAATCATAGTAATATTAATATATTATTATAATTTTATTTTATTCATTTTATTTTGTTTATTATCAATTTTATTTCATTCAGTTCTTTTTTTGTAATTGTCATTTTCACTTTCAATTATTCTTTTAATAATAATATTTGGTGTGTGTGTGCTTCTAATTATGTAAATGTTATGAGTCTAAGTTACTCGAATAAAATTCGTATTAAATCTATTTTTTAAACGATTTTATTAATCATTATAATTCAGCCTATTACTTTCTCACTGCTGGGAACACAGGCATCCTCCCTATGAGAGGGTATGGGCTGTAATCCACCACGCGAGGCCAGTGCGGTACGGATGTCACATATCTTTGGGTTCTAGGACGTACGGGTTTCCTCACGATATTTTCCTTCACCGATTTGGGACTGCCCACCATTTATATCATCACCGCTGGGTGATGATATAAATCACGCAAAGCAATGTGCTAGGTTCAAACTCACGACTTGCAACTCAGAAGTCGGGCCCGTTACTACTGGGCCCCCACTGCTCTCCATAGGACATATTTATGTCATTTGAAATAATTATAGTATCGTAAGGTTAAAAGATAAAGGTGTACTTGATAGGAAATTTATCTCATTATAATGAAATCATAATAATCATAATCATAATCATTTATTCATATAAAAAACACACGAAAAAACAATAAAATGTCTTTTGTCTAAATAATGATGAAATAACGATGTTTATTTTGCAAATAGGTTATAAATAACACTTTCACACGTCTCTTTTTTCGTAAATGTAAACTAGATGAGGCCATTACGCACAGAATGCTTTCAAGCAGTCTTTGAAATTCATGTTCAAAGTTTACATAACAGATACTCTATCCGTGAAATGAAATACGTGTACAAACACGCCGCAAGCGCATTTCAAAATAAAATAAAATAAAATTTTTGCTAATATATTTGCTCTCTTACAACAGCTCCCATAGTCAAAACGAAAGATACCAGGGCCATAGATTTTGTAGACTCTTCTCTCTATCTCTTGTTACTTCATATACTATATTTTAATTAGATTTAAATAATGAGCTCACGTTGTGGTGATGCTGAGCCCCCTTATTTTGCTATACTGAAATTCGTATTTTTATAAGGAAATCTTGCTAATAACATTTTTGTATAAGAATTGGCAATATTCTCCTTCATTTTCCTTTCACGCGTTGCAGAATCAAGTCACTCTTGACTTAAATACCCCCAGGTTATAGCCATCAGGAAACACTCCGGCAGGAAATTGTACTCCTTAGCCATACGCAGAATGAAAGTATTCCTAAAACTTTTTGTGTGTATGGGTCGGATGTCCATCATGTAACGATGGCACATCGCCGTTATTACATTAAAAACTAAACCAAAATGTTTGCTCTCAAACCTGAATGATTACTGTAATGTATTATTTTAGTGATATTGAATGGATACACATATTTAATCGGAATTGAACGCTTCATTGTTTTTTATTATTATTAAATATTATAAAACAGTAAAAAAGTGTGTCTGTATATTGTATATATTTACAAAAATAAAATAATTGCAGGGGGTTAATGGGCTTCCCTGGCTAATTGTGCTTGCATTATCAACTAGTCTATTAAGAACTCCACTTTCGGGAATGTGTCGTTTTCAAACCCACGTGTGTGAATTTTATTGTTCAGCACAATAATCCATCTGATTTGAAAGATTCTCTTTTGTTTCATTTTTATTATTAATTTTACAATGCTTTACTTTTCTTCATTAGTGATGTCTAATGTTGTCGTTTGTCAAGTGTATTTTAATATTTTAGAAAGCTTTTTCTCAATGGGAGAACACTATAGACTCTTAGATTCGTTTATATTTTTTTTTATTTGTAATTACATTGTGCTGTGTTAATTGGTCTATACTGTCTTCTCATACCATGTATTATGGACACATTGTAAAAATGAATGATATTTTGAAGAGAGTAACAATGGAGTTTCTTGCTGTTCTTCTCTATACAAAACGAACCGTGCACTAACTTCTGACGTTTTATTAGTGCCCATGTAGACCTATGTGAAATTAAATATTTTAAGTTTGAGTTAAGAAACAGTAAAAGAGAAAGAATAAAAAATCATATCGATCTGTTTATTTGTTTGTACACGCTAATCTCCGGATCTTGCTGAACCAAACCTTTTCACGCGAGCAGCGGACTAAGGTAGTGCTATATAAACCTTGCAATTAACTAAATACATAAACGTGTAAGAAAATCTTCACTGTAATTGGTATATATTACGCTAGCGTATACTCGTTTTAAACAGGTCATGTCATGCTCATCCAAGAGCTTTGGCATGGCCACTGATAATATACAGCGAATTATTAGGTCAAGGTTTTGCAACCTCATCCCATGACGATGGGATAATAATATCCGATAAAACGCTGAACAGAGTGAGACCATTAATATTTTCAATAAAATAAGTGGATCATGAGCTGGATTAGAACGTTGGATACTTGTAGGGTCTGGCACGTCTGTGTGAAAAACGGAACCGTTATCAGCCTCAGTATAGCTAAGCTACCGACAAATAAACATGATCATACATTGATATCATAGTTCTAAGTTTAGGATATAACCAGATAAAAAAAAAAACATTCTTTTTTATTTGGGTCGAATCACTCGTGACCAAATATCTGTCTCAGCCAATCCTATCCCAATTATATGGACTGAATCAGTTAGAATTTTGTACCACGTCGTGAACTTTTATGACTCAAACACGGAGAGGTTACATTAGCAAAATAAATTATAAGTATTGCGATCATATTTTCACTTTTTCCATGTGACATGTCACAGGATAGCCTATAATAGCTATTTTGGTTCCAAAGTTACGTGTTAAAATTTATTTAATACGTTCGAAACTCTTGGCGTGCGCGTCAATAAAGCACTTGTTTATCTAAATAGTACCTATGTCTCTTTAGAATGAAAACGTATCGTCTATTTGGGTTGTTAAAAAAATATTGATGATGTCATTGTTTCCTATACTACTACTGTGAGAGAAAAGATCAAAAGAATCTCAAAGGACACAGTCTCTTTTAAGCCCAGACATCAATTTGTCAGATCATGTGAGGACAAAGCAGTTTTGTGTCTGATTTAGCGGACCAATCCGATTAAGACATACTAGATCCGCATTTGTGAGCCTACACGATTGTATAGCTCAACAAGTCCGAAATACACCACCTAATTCTAAATTCAAACACGATTTCTAAATAACATACACACTTCAAAATATGCCTCAAAGTCCATAAAATCAACCAGTCAATTGATTACCAAAGCACTCAAGCCAATATTCCATATTTACCAATTCACCTCAAAATGTTGTCAGCATTCAGTAAACGAAAGGAGATTACGACAGAAATTCTTTTTGATGGTTCGAACTTTGATGACAAGCGAAAATGTGGTTTGAATTCAAAATGGAACTTGGTTACTGCAGAAATATTGAAGGTATCTTTATACCTGCAGGTTTATATGTACGTTTCCTTTGTTAAAACATCCTTGTGTAGGTTTATGGGATTATTCAGTGAGTTATATGCAAAATCTTTGTGACTATAATCCTTAACTTAGGATAAGTAGGGTTTCCATCTAGTAGGGAAACACTCCCAAGATTATATTCATGTTTCCTGCGAAGTGTGTAAAGTAAAGAAAATCAGGATAGAAAACCCATATTTTCTAGTTTAAAGTAATTGACTGTAGCTTTACTAAGTCCAATGGTGATTACGCTATGCTATACCGTTGGTAATAAATCCCGAAATGTGAATCGAACTTTGTATTTCATTAAACTCGCCAAAACGCAGTCGTTACAGTTTATTGCTTTCAGTAATTACCAGCAGGTAATCGAAGCCAATATTGAGACCAATAACAAGTCCAATATTGGATTGTACAATAACGCTTATTAACTATAGTACCCAACAGGTTGTTGAATTCGTAATTACCTATTAAGTTTGTGCACAGTCCGCTCCAATTGACGGCTCCAATGACCAAGCTTAATTATGTAGTTACCTACATTTACCTGTATATAGTGACTTTATACACTTATTAACATGAATAACTAATTCATTTTAGTACAATTAAACTTTTATTAGATAATTTGCAGCTATTTTAGTCTGCGATATTACTAACCAAATTTTAGTATTAACAAGTATGGTTATTGTTTCTGGTTTTAGACGACTTATGTATATGAAAAAGATAACCATTATCAATAATAATGATAAATATTTTCTGGGAAAACCCTGACGGTAAAGGGGATAATTACTTTTAGAATAGATTTTCATTTAAATATTGAACCTTATCAACATGCGTAAGAGAGCATAGATTGTGGGTCGAAACGTAAATAAACATAAAAGCTACTCGTCTACTAGAAATACAATTTTATTATCGCCTTCGTGGGTACGAGGGCGATAATGCAAAATATCTAATCTGATTTATGTAGAAAATGTATGAAACAGTCCTAATTCGGACTGATGAAATACAAGGAGTAAATGCCGCCACGCCAACAAAAAATATCTCGGTCTGATTAGGAAGCCGTGGTCGCTTTCACAAAACCAAGTGATCTCTGAAACGTGATTAAATATCAATTTGGAATGGGACCCGAAAAAATATCAGCCAACAAGATTGAGTCTTCTACGAATTTAGAATTCGTATTTTCTAATGGAATACAATGGTTTTTAGAAAATACGTCGTTAGTTAAACGAGAGTTTAAATGTAAAGGCATTCGCAAATTCGTTCATTTGAAAATGCATAAGATGGTTGGTGATATACTAATCTATTAACTGCCACATAGATCTAGTGCTTGCAAGCGCAACTGTTGAGCAATTGAGTCTCGAGTTCGATTCTTGGGTCAGGTATAAATTTCTATTGGGTTAATCTATTATAAATTTCCCAGTAGTAGCCTAGAGTTTGGAATTTAGCAGTATGATATCCAAGTGCCTTTAATAGCCCGCCGGGGTTGCGGGAATGTTCTAACGAGATACCGTGGCCCCGGAACCTAAGTGCAGTTAAAGAAACAGGGTGGGTTTTTAGTCAGTAGAAGTCTGACACTCCATTCCGCTCCACCTAGAGCGGGAATAGTCATTACATGATTTTCCCACCGAAAAAAGTTGGTACTGCGCCTGATCTGAATCTAGGGTATATTTGACGTTTACAGAAGAGTAAGTACTATTACAATATCTAAATATTTAACCAACATCGATATTTTTTGTAATTTTTGGAGGTGACCTACATATTGTTGAAGGTGACCTATTTTACAATATTCATTGTAAAATAGGTAAAAAAAATCGATCGAAAATTCGTTATGTAAATTTTGTAAAATGATCGTATTTGATCTACGATATTATGATTTTAAACGACTCTAAATGTGCCTAAAAATGATTACAATTATAAATATACATACTAGTTGGCAGTGCTCGGTCACAAAAGCTCTGTTTCTTTTGAAGTTAACCTATGCCTGTCAGGGTGAAATAATTTTAATTCAGCGATTTAAGTTGCAAAGATACAATACATTATCAAGCTGATCAAACACTTAATAAGTACATACTTATTTTTTTATAATCCTATACATGCTGTCGAGACCAATGTGCGACCTACAAAAACATATTATGCTGTAATAATAACTCTTTTTCTAGGTAACCGAGTACCATTTTACTATATTATTTCCAATATATATTTTTTTAACACACTCAACATTTAAGCTAAGAAATAAGATTTCGATATTTTACTGACTTCATCATCAATAATATGAAGATATTCACAGTATTCGCAAATATCTGTATTATATTATGTACATATACTCGTATACTAAATGTAAATAATTTAATACATATGCACATAATTATATAGAATATGTATACCTAAAAATTAAAATTATAAAGGGTGAATTGGTGGATGTTTGTTACTCTTTCACGCGAAAATTACTGAGCGGATTTGAATGACATATAGGCTACTTTTCCCTGGAATTCCCATGGGATCGGGATAAGCGCTGGAACCCCCTCCCACACAAATGAAGGCGGGGGCAATAATGAGTAATACTCGTAATACTAATGTTTCTTCTATAAAGTTCACTGAGAGAAAAGTCCTAAAAGCGTATTGGGTCTTTGCCTGTCAGACATGTACTCGTATATGAAACAAGTTTTTCTCTTACAGATGGTTTTCTTCAGTACGAGTTACTGAATCAAGGTTTATCAAGTTTTAGTGATATGTTCATTCGTATGAGTCGAGTTCAAGTATATAGGAGGTGATAAAATACATATATTCATCTTCCAATGCAAAAACACAGTTAAGAAATGGCTGATTGGGTAGTCGTATGATGAACCGAAAAACTGCTCTTCCCATATGCCTCAAACAGATCTCCAGTCACTCAAGTTTATCCAATACATACTCATACACACTCTCCACTTTCACATATACATACCAGCTCGCACATATACTGTACAATACACCTACTACGATTTTCACTCAAACACAATTTTTATGAGTAATATTTTGTTGTTATCATAATAATCCATGTTACTGGTAAACACAGATTATGGACTATTTACTTAGAAAATATTGGACTCACTGGCCCCAAGTTACAGGTATATAAACCTATTTTGGGAGCCAGATGATATATCTTATGCATATTAGTTTAATTGTAACCTATGTCAACTTTAGTTATTGGAAATAAACAATTATAAGTTATTATTTATTTATCAATATTAACTCATTACATGGTGGACATCCCACCCATTCGCACAAACCGTTTAGGGGATATTTTTAGTAAAAAGTGAATAGGTAATTTCTAGCTAAGCGTGCTTCATCTTCGAACAAATCATCGCTTATCGTCAGGTGAGATGGTGGTTAAACGCGAGCTTGTAATCAATAAAAAAATAACATCACAATAGACTATGGGCTGACGTGAACTGTGTTCACGTTTAAAACCTCGTTTTTGTGTTTACTTTGTAAATTTAAATGAGACGTAACGTTTGGTGGCACCTTTTATACTGTTTAGTATTAATTGTGGTAAACGGTGTTCGACTCACAGAGGCATTGTTGGGACGCCACAGAAGTTGACAATGCTTGTCCCATCACTGGAACGATGAAAATTTCTAGTAAAAGAAAGTTATACAAAATTCTGTTAAGCCCAGATTTCCTTTGTATGAACCCGTGTTATTGCTCTGGAGTTTCATTCAGGTTACTAAATCAGTGACCTTCAAATGAATTATTTTTGCGAACGTTTTTATTTTAAATATTAGTTTTTTTTAATTAAAAATCAGTTGTTTTCAAATGTTTTAAAATCATTGAAATGAAATATTTATTCTGTAAAGAACAATGGCATATCCTCTAACAAATATAAATAACACTTTTACACATCATGTTCTTTTGCGTGTAAAGTTTAGTTTAACCTAGCACCGAAACAAACTTAGAGGTCAACGTTTCTTTTAAAGTCCATACAATTCGTATTGGTCCAATCATATAAAAAGCATGTAAGTTCATATCTGTGACGCTCTTTTGAGGAAATAACCACATAAATTTGATTAAGTAGATATCATTAAGTTTGTAAAGTATTTGAAAAGAATTATGTCTGGAAATGGAAGAACATCATACATTTTCGTAGAGTTTTATTAGTTACCTTCTATTTCTGCAGTTAGATATGCATTGTAAAATTGTATCTCTGGAAAATGCTACCACCTCAATGACAAATGATTTTCTAAGTGCATTCCGTCAATTTCCTTTACGGCGTTTACCGACATCCACGTGCCGCAAGATTACAACACTTTGACACACACACAATACTCTGCTACACGAACACACATATAGACATCTAACTTTTTAATAAGTGGTTATCGTCATTTTTAAGAACAGTTCTGTTATTCTGTTTTGGTCATATTCATTTAGAGCATAAAGCTTTGTGCTCTAAATGTCTAAAACTTGAACAAAATCTATATAAATAAAAATTAATCACCAAATATGTTGCTAAGAGCAAAACTCGAGAACGGCTTGACTAATTTGACTAATTATTTTTTCAATATTATCTTTAAGGCAGGAGAAAGGTTCTTATGCAAAAAAATATACGAAATAATTACGAGAGAAATAGTTAAAAAAATCCTTTCCTAAGCAAACTATTCCTAGCTGTCAAACATTAGATCTAAACAAAAGAACCTTTAAATTTTTATCCTGGGAAAATATACAAAATTTCCATGCGGCCGAAGTCGCGGGCAAACAGCTACTTTAGAATAAAAATAAATGATATTCCAAAATTGAATATGAGTTATGAATATTGTCTTCATTTCAAACGCATATTTAGAGCCCTTTGACCGCACCGCAAATCAATATCGACTATAGAATCACCAGTGAACAATGCCATTTATAGGTCGTCTGTTTTCAAATATAACAAAACAGGTCATCTCTCAACTCGTAAAACGAATTCCCAGTGGGCCGTCGTCCCGCCACTTTGGGTAAAAGGTCTGGGTACGTACTTATTATTTAAAAATCTTCTTTTTTTTCTTCGACCCGCCGCGGCCGACGCGACTTCGCCCAATATAATTTTGACATTGTAGATTTAATATGGCTTTATTCTTTGCGAATTTTAATTACAAACGACTTTGTAAGGTCGGCTCGGATTACATGGAGGGTTATTTAGTTCATCTTTAATTACCCAATAAGTTTTCAAATAAGTTGAATATAGTTTTATTTTAGTTAAATATTTAATCTCTCACTGAATGAAAAGTTATGTCGAAATTAAAGGACAGAGAAACTTGAATAAGTTACTTGATGTACTTTAATGGAAAATCAAATGAATAAACTATAATATTGCGGTTTAATGAGCTTATTGAAAATTGTTTTGCGTCTAGAATATATAATTGACGGGGCCCGATAGAGCTACTGCCTGACGGGGTTGCAGGGATGTTCTAACGAGACAGCGCGGCCCCGGAACGCAAAACCAACTGAAGGAGCACGGTGACCCAGAATAAGCTCTGCCTCCTATTCCAGTCATAGTTTATCGGAGCAAAAAAGTAGGATAATTCGTCATTAATTTCTGGAGCATAAGCAAATGTTATACATACATAATAATTATGTATGTACCTGTGACATTTAATTATATCTAAATTAATTATATCTCTTATTTATTTTTCGAAAGTAAGCTACAAGTACACTACAGCAACAGTTGACGTCATTACAATAAAATTAATTATAATTTCAAAACTACAATACCTTGGCCTCTACGGTGACTTACTTCTCAGATGGATCAGCTCTTATTTATCCAAGCGTTCTGAGGCCGTTGTTGTGGGAGGTTATAGATCAGATTTCGTAAACATACCGTCCGGTGTGCCTCAGGGATCCTTACTTGGACCTCTTTTTTATTTTGCGTAGAAGATGATGTGAAGATATATCTATGTGTCCGATCCTCATACAACGTGATCTTAATTCATTATACCAATACTACTTATTAAATAACATCAGTGTTTATATCTCGAAATGTCAGTGTATTAGTTTTACTAGTTGCAAAAAACCAATTAACTTTATGTATAGTTTTGATGATAACATTTTTGAAACAGTCAATGTAGTCAGAGATCTTGGTATAATGCTTGTCTCTAAATTACTGTTTTCTGAACATATTGATAACATAGTCAGTAAAGCCTCCCGTAATCTTGGCTTTGTAATGCGCACCTATAAACCATTCAGAAACCTGTGCCTATGTCCGAAGCATTTTAGAGTATTGTAGTCCAATCTGGTCTCCTCAATATATTTTTTTTAAACTATAAAGGTAACAAGCGTCATGCTTCTTATCTCGCAGATTCTAGTCACTATAGCTTGCTTCCACTCAATTATAGACGTAAAATGTTGGATATGCTGCTATTATTTGATATTCTTTGTTCGTTTGTCATGCGTAGAATTTTGCACGCAAAGGTCTCGCACAAGACACACTGACTTATTTAGTGTACCTTACACCGGTCCAATTATGGACAGAATGCTGTTATGACTCGACTGCATCGATTATAAATAGAAAAATTTGAAAATCTGTATATATTCCAGCCATGTATTCCAGCAATGACAAAACGAAATAAACCTCCTAACCATTTAGACAAAATTAATGCACATAAATGCAATTTTCCTCCCACTCCAAACTGCACTTGTCCCAACATAAATTCAAGTTCAATTCCGAGATACTTAATAAAGTATTTCGGAATTGAATTTGACGCAAACTTAACTTTTGGAAATCATTTGCTATCCGTATCCAAAAGAATCCGTAAGCTCAGTTACATTTTTAAGGGACTCCAGGATGTTGCAGAGAAACAGACCATGAGGATGGTGTACGAGGCCTTGATACAGTACATCCTTAGTTACTGCATAACTACTTGGGGAGGAGCATGTAAAACAAAAATGATAATACTTGAGAGAGCTCAGAGGATGATCCTTAAAGTGAGCTTATCAAAGCCGCGACGTTTCCCGAGCTCCAAACTCTATGAGGAAACTCAAGTCTTGACTGTCCGTCAATTGTACATAATGCTGACTATACTTCGCCAATGCTCTTATGTATCCGAAGAACAAAGAAAACGCAAAGCCCTCACTAGAAGACGTTATGCACTTTGTGAATCAACAGAGTAACGCACCTCTTTTGCTCAAAGATTCTTCTCATTCCGTGGTGGAATATTGTTTAATAGACTCAATAAAGAAATTGACATATCTAACTGTTGCAAAACTGAATGCAGGAATAAACTTAGAAAAAGGTTACTAGAACTAAGCTACACTGACACTGAAAAATTTATTGAGATGATTTCTTGATTTTTGCATTTTAGTAAATAATTTTTTGCATATAAACAAGCAAACGTTTATATATATATACAACGTGTAACGGAAACCCCATATCTATCCAAAAGGACTGAAGACAACATCTGGTATGGAGTCTCTAGGCAAAGTTTCAGCTCAAAATAAGTGACTCACAGAATTGAACCCAAATTGTTAGTTTCGTATGTTTCTTGAATACCAATAATAACAAACGTGTCACAGCACTATGAGGGTCAACACTTTCCACGTCACTTGCCAATAAAATGATAATTGTCTTCGTTCTTCCTAGTTTAAAAAATTTGGTCTCTGGTATCAATGTATTGAAATTTCTAATAAGTTCCACACATGTAGAAATAGGATTACAAAACCCTTGCCATATCGTTTGTTATCATCCAATGAAGCCGTGCACTTGGTATGTATATACCCTTTAAATTACACGTTGTATACACATACACACATACAGGTATAATGTAGTAATATATTTAAAACTGACGCACGTACGTTCACACACATACCTGTACACAGTACACACACACAGCTCACATGTGCGCACGCATGCATATTGCACATATTAACTCATTCATCCACACACATATCTGCTTACTCACGACGTCAACAGTCTGAACAACATAATTTAATGGGGGGCCTGGAGTTCTAAAATACAGGCCTAGGCTTAGTTTAGACTTCAGATCTCCCACAAATCTAGACTCGCGGGAGCGTGTCAAGCCAAGAACTGGCGCGCAGCTCACCGTGTGTAATATTACACGAACCATTTGGAGCAACTTTTGAGCCGCTCATAACTCAAAAACTATTTCACCTAAACTTGTCAAATTTGGCTCATATATTGAGACTGGCGAGATACATATGTGTTCCAAATTTTATAAACATATCTCAAACGGTTATTTAGATATTAACGTCCAAAAATCGTCATTTTTATGACTGACCTATAGATCAAAACTATAACCCAGTTCCAGATGACCTAGAAAGTTCAAATTTGGCATAAAGATAGGTAATTAGGTGAATACAAAGGAAAAAATCAGAAACTGGTAATTTTTTATCATTTTATTATCATTTTCACTTAACTTATAATTGGTGCCTGTAAATCTCTATATGTGGATTTTAAGATCTTTACGTGAATATGTAACGAGTTAAATACCACCCTTAATTTTTTTAATCCAAATATTTCCGTTTTTGTACTTATAAATAAGAATATAGTAAATTTTCGTATTTATTACGCGTAACTAACCGTATTCTACAACCACTAGCGCCACCTATTATCTTAGAGGGTCACTACACCATGGAGGCAAAACGCGTAAAAAGAATTTCGGATACTGAATGGGCAATTCATCGAACATTTCAAATGTACAAGAATATATAGAAAATAACACAAAAAGGACAATTATACCCCGTAAACATAGGAAAATACAGTAGTTTAACAAAAAACCATTTAGTATTAATTTTGTTATAAGTAAGTACCTACTACTAATTTATGTACATAAAGTAATGATATCCCATGAAAAACATAAATGTGAAATGAGAGCCAAGTTCAATATTATCATAATAGCTATAACCTAGGAGTCTTTAAGTCAAGAGTGAATAGGTTACTTTTAGGTAAGTGTGCTCCATCTTCGACCACATCATCACTTACCATCAGGTGAGATGGTGGTCAAACGCGAACCTATTCTAAATAAAAAAAAATAAAAAAATAAAATGCCTTGGTTGTTGACTTCAACGACAAAAGAAGTGAAATCTAAATGGGTGCCAAGTTCAATGGTCAGTCCTGAAATTGATTTATAACAACATAAAATATCATTTATTCTTATAACTTAGGAGAATATATTGTAGCCTAAGGTCTGACTTGGCTAGTTTTCATATACGAATTATATTACAGCCTTTGCAAGTTCTAAACATGTTACTTGTCGGTTCTTATTTTATTATTCCGAAAATTTGGCTTGCTGGTAGAAACTAACCATCGAACATAATAATTCGTGTATAAGAACTAGCCAGGTCAAACCTTAGGCTACGATATATTCTCCTAAGTTATAAGAATAAATGATATTTTATGTTGTTATAAATAAATTTCAGGACTGACTATTGAACTTGGCACCCATTTAGATTTCACTTCTTTTGTCGTTGAAGTCAACAACCAAGGCATTTATGATAATATTGAACTTGGCTCTCATTTCACATTTATGTTTTTCATGGGATCAACTTCACTTTGCCAAACTGGCTGTGTGATGTTGTGTGTGTGATGATGTGTCTGACTGTAATTTATACTCACGTATATGTAATTTGTGGAGATAAATAAAGATTTTTATCTACGGTATATTTTCGTAAATCTTTTGTAAAAATACTCACCAGTAAGAGAATAATATTCGTATATTATTATTTATCAGTTGTTAAATTTCCTTTTATTTTAGTTAAAAAGTTAAAATTTTAGAACTACTGTACTTTCTAGTTTTATATGCATGCTGTGAAACTCTATAATAGGCTTCAGAACCCCATGTGACATTGTTACCATATAATGAGCATTGTCAAAAAAGCTCCATTATCTCTTTCATATGAATAAATAAATATTGATTTCTGAAAAGAAAACTGAATAGTACCTTTATAACGTTAAAATTACCCAAGATCGTAAGAGTCATGTACTTATACCCATCCTGAGCACAAATAAGGGAATGTATGCTCAGCGTAGCGACAATCAGTGATGTGTCAAATAAAAAGATTAACAGACTCGCAGGGATTTGGCTGAAATCATAAATGTCAACATATTTTTGTTTATTTATTTTATGTTTTTTACCACTGTGATCTCACGAGCTGCTATGCGACGTGAAATTAATTATTAAGATACGTGCATTATAAGACATAATAATACCGATAATATTATTATATATTGACTCAAACGAAGTGGATATTTATTGTGGAATTCCCTGCCCGAGTCTGTTTCCTGATAACTATAACCTGGGGGTCTTTAAGACAAGAGTGAATAGGTCATTTCTAGCGTAAGCTTGCTTCATCTTCGACTAGATTACCGCTTACCAACAGGTGAAATGGTGGTCAAACGTGAGCCTATTGTCAATAAAAAAAAACATAATCGCTTACCAAAGGGTCAGATTTTGATCAAACACAAACCTATTTATTTATTATGTACTCTATTGTACACCTTATAATACACTTTTTTTTTTTTTTTTACGTGGTAAAATTATCAAATAAGTCCTCCCACTCCGGGCAGGGTGGGAGGGACTGTCAGACTTTTACTGACTAAAATCCACGGTGTTCCTTCAATAACCCTTTACATACCGGGGCCACGGTAACGGGATGAGTCCCACGACCCCGGCGGGCAGGCTTTGTTGCTGACGCTCTTTGAGGCGCGCGTGGAACACGACGCGCCGTCGACCCGGGCATGGTCCATGGTCGGACAGCGAGTTGCCCTTTACTCGCTGTCCGCATGCCCGCGCCTACGGTGGCCGGAGATCGTCGGCCGACGTCCGACGCCGTGGGCGTCTACCACTGCGGCTGGGCTGGAGGGAGGACGCCATCCTCTCCCTCTCGCGGTCCGCCTCCTCCTTCGGAAGCATGACTGCTTCGCAGAAGGAGGCGACCGCTTCCCACTCCCTCTCGCCCCGCAGCATGGCCTCGACCAAGGCCGGGCGCGAGAGGTCTCCGCCTATTGTCGCCGTGAGGACACGTCGGTGCTCTGCCCAAGCTGGGCAGTCCTGCACCGTGTGCTCGACTGTGTCCTCAGGGCGACCCTCGCAGTGGTGACACCCAGGCGTCTCTTCCTTACCCATCAGACACAGGTACCTCCCGAAACTTCCGTGTCCGGTGAGGACCTGCGTCATGCGGTAGGTCAGGACGCCGTGACGCCGATCTAGCCACTCCTCAAAGAGGGGTCTTACCGCCGCAATTGCGGCGTGCCCGGCCGTCGGTTGCGACAGTCGTTCCCTCCATACTGCCCTGAGATCGCGCCGGAGCTCTTCCCGCCGCGCCTCGACTTCTCGAGGCAGCGGGGATACGCCCCGGCGCTGCGCCTCCACGCGCCATTCATAGACGCGCTGGAGGGCAGTCGCCTCCAGATCCCAGGGCAGCAATCCGGCAAGGAGGTTGGCCGATTCGCCGGCGATCGTGCGGTATCCCCGGATCGCCGGCGAATCGGCCAACCTCCTTGCTTAGAATACAAATAATTAAACTAGTGTACAATAGGCGGTCTTATCGCACAGGGCAATCTCTTACAGACTAGCTTTGGATGGACAGAAATTAAAGGAGATGGATTTAGGGCTGTTAGTGTTAGATTATTAACTAAACATAATAATTAATAATATAAAATAAATAATATAAAAATATATACTAATACACGTCAAATGTATAATAAACTTCGGCGTTCACCATATCGAGGTGGGCTTGGTTGAGAGCTGGGAGAATACTGGGACTCTAGGCTGTCGGCTAAGCATTCTGCTTTTTCAGAGTTATCGAAGGCGATACTCTTATCGGGACGAATGAGAGGAGGCATTGTGGCCTTTTCAGTGGATCGTAACTTTCTCTGAAGCTGCCAGAAGGCAAGATGGGTGGGCTCAAGTTCGCTCAGCATCTTGTCACAGCTCGCATTACGCTGCTCGGCAGTGCGTTTCCTTACAGCACGCTGTAAGTTGCGCATGTGAGCTTTGTTTGTGGCGCAGGGAAAAGTGCCGTACGCACGGATAGCTGCGTTCTTGTCGGTTGTCAGATTCCGTACATAGTCCGGAAGTTTCCAGCGGTGGTCTTCCACTACTGAAATTTCCCTTGAACAATCGTTCAGGACAGATTGTACGTGATCTTACTTTAGTAAGATTTTTGCCTATGCTAACGTTGTAGCTCCAATTCACTTCTGCTACCGCGGGGGGCCGCGCGCATCTGACCGATCGATCATACGTTGTTTCTCCCAGTACACTATACAAAACCACAACGTCACTTACGCCCTCATGCGAAAACTATAAGTACCAAGCTAGTGATATTATTGCACCAAGTGCAGAGGTACTTTGGGCAAGTTATTACATATTTAGCTCATTATTGGAAATTTGACGTAAGTGACAGTCTTGCACCGGTGGTGCGAATATATTTTTTCTTTATAGGTACCTATATAAAAGAGAGAGTGAGACTGAGAAAGTCAGACTAACGAAAAGTTACCTATGTAGATGTTCGTTGGTCTCACTATACCTCGACAACGGCTAGACCGATTATAAAAATTCCTATTGTATTACGTTCCCTCTAATAATTTTTAGAGGTGATTTAAGAGGTCGGGTCAGCTAGAGTTAAAAATAACAATGGCTAAGGAACGTCATAGGAAGGACGTCATTTAGCGGACATTTCCAATAAGAGAATGATTCCAATGAATGACTCATTGGAATCGAACAGAGTTTTAAAAAATCTGTAGGACGTTTTACAACTCATTCGGATCGGTTAAGTTTAGAATATTTCTAATAGGTGGTGAAAAATTCAGCCTTTAACGTTTAACCTTGGGAAGGAAATGCTAATCTATATGAGGGAAATGCTTCTCAACTGGGTTGCTCACGATGAAAATCCCAAGTATATTAAAGAGTAAAAAAAACTGGGTTTCGTTCTATTTACTTTGTTTTTATTTTTTTCTACTACTAAATCATAATTAAGTCTCAATATTGTAAAATCAGAGGATATGGTTGCGGAATTATTCGAAAGAGTTACCGCGGCCCCGGATCACGAAGGGCAAATGACGGGACATGGATGGGTTTTAGTCAGTAAAAGTCTGACACACCCTCCCGCTTCACCCAAATCAGGAGGTAGTCATTGGATGATTTTCCATTCTTAAAAAAAGGGTATATCGTGAGTCACTTCCAAAACAAGTATTTTAAATTACTGGAGCTGTCTCAATTCGTATACAACGTGTAACGGAAACCCCATATCTATCCAAAAGGGCTGAAGACAACATCTGGTATGGAGTCTCTATGCACAGTTTCAGCATAAAATAACTGACTCAAAGAATTGATACCAAATTATTGGTTTCATATATTTCTTGAATACCAATCATAAACCAAACGTGTCACAGCACTTCGAGGGTCAATAACTTTCCACGTCACTTGCCAATAACACGATAATTCTTTTCGTTCTTCTTAATTTGAAAATTCGGTCTCTGGTATCAGTGTATTGGAATTTGTAATAAGTTCTACACACGTAGACTTAGGATTACAAAACCCTTGCCATATCGTTTGTTATTATCCAAAGAAGCCATGTACTTGGTATGTATATACCCTTTAAATTACACGTTGTATAGCACAGTTTTTTTTATTACGTCTTAAAAGTTGCATCTTTTAAGACGTAATAAAAAAAATCTGTGAATTATCAAACAGTAATTATAACCGGCCGATGATAATTTTGAATGAAATATTCAAAGAGTCAAAATAAAAATGAATCAAAATAAGAACGAATAAAAATAAAATTATTGGTTTACTTAAGGAATCTTTACCTCTTCGGTAAGGTTTCGGTATTTGTCCAGTTTCGGCATGGTTCTGAAGGTTAGCGACGATGTCTTCTAGCATTTGGCTGCGAGTTCTCTCTTGCATTCTTGCGAATTTGGGTGCGGAATATGAGGCTCTTTCTCCATTCACTATCTTGGTCAGCAACCATTCCCTGAAAAAATATGGTGCATGCGACCTGAGAAAAGCCAAAAGGTGGGCGAAAGGCGATTACTAAGTAATTCATCATCTGCCTAGCCTTTTTCCAACAATTTTTGAGTCGGCTTCTCGTCTTAACTGATTCAGCTGAGTACTTACTTACTTAATGTCCTAAGTCTCCTAGGTGGGGCAGAGGGCGTCTACAGTGCTCTGCCATCGCGGTCTGTCTTGGGCTACGCGCTTCACCTCGGGCCACGTTAACCCGATTTTCTTCAACTCCGTCGCTATTGAACGCTTCCAAGTAAGCTTTGGACGGCCACGCTTCCATTTTCCCTGTGGGGTCCACTCTAGACCTTGTCTAGGGATGTGGCCGGGGTCCCTTCGGAGAGTGTGGCCAATCCAAGACCACTTGCGACGAGCGATCTGCTGTCCGATCGGTATCTCCTGGCAGACTTCCAGTAGGTATTCGTTGGTAATCTTTTCAGGCCAGAAGATACCGAGAATCTGTCGGAGACAGCGATTGACGAATACCTGAATCCGACGCGTGATGTCCTTGGTGGTTACCATGTTTTGCACCTATATAGTAGACAGTTTTCACGTTGGAGCGAAAGATTTTAAATTTCACTCTCCTTGTAAGTTTCTTGGAGTTGTGTGTAAGTTTCTTTCTTTCTTCCGCCATATAGGACGAAGTTGTGCGAAGGCTGCCCGATCTTTGTCTATCCTGAATGTTATATCTTCGTTAGTCCCTCCTGTACTTGACACGTCACTGCCAAGGTACGTAAACTGCTGCACGCTCTCTATCCGGTTCGCACCTAGCAAGAGTGGCAGCGAGTTCCTTTCCTCGGTGCGCATCTCCTGGGTCTTCCAAGCGTTGATTTTGAGGCCGTCTTTAGAAGCCTGGAGCTGCAGATCTTTCAGCTTGGCTTGCATATCACAGTATTTGTAACTAAGCAGGCACAGGTCGTCGGCATAGTCCAGGTCGTCTAATTTTTCGGTTAGTCCCCACTCTATCCCTCTTCGCTTACCGTCGTTAACCCGATGCATTATGCCAACCAAAACGATAAGGAATAGCAAGGGTGACAGAAGACATTCCTGTCTAACTCCTGCGTGTACCTCGATGTCGTCAGAGATTAAGCCCTCATGTGTCACTTTACAAGAGTACTTCTTGTATACGGCTTTCAGGAGGTCTCGGATCTTAGGCGGAACTCCAATTTCGTTGAGGCGGGACCAGATACTGGACCATCGAACCGTGTTAAAAGCCTTTTTGAAATCTACAAATGTGAGATAAATTTCTCTTTGCCATTCTGAGGCTTCTTCAAGGATGATCCGCAGAGTATTTATCTGGTTCGTACAGGAACGATTGGGGTGAAAACCAGCTTGTTATTTACGCAGAAGGGGTTCCGCAGCTTTAGAAAGTCTGCCCAACTGGATTTTACACAACACTTTCGATGGAGTGGAAAGCAATGTGAACCCTCTCCAGTTTTCACATCGACTGAGATCACCTTTTTTCGGAACAATTATGAGGAGACCTTTGTTCCAATCATCAGGAAGTTCGGTGGTCCAGATTTTCTCCAAGAGAGGTGTCATCATATCGACAGCGGTAATAGGGTCGGCTTTAAGCATCTCCGCATTTATAAAGTCAAGGCCTGGGGCTTTGCCATTCATTAAAGACATTATGGCTTTCCAAACTTCCTCTCTTGAAGGAGGGGACGATGCAGCTGAGTACTAGTGTTTAACATGGAACGACAGTCTGTTGGACCTCCATAACCCATTATCTGGGTAACACGATACCTCTTAACATGAACAGTGTCAGACTTTCTGGCTACTGACTACCGACGACTGTCAAAGATGTTCAAATGTTAGCCAGGATCCAACGGCTTAGTGGCGATGTATTAAGATGGTCACCCATCCATAGACCGACGTTAGCAAGCATTGCTTAACCTTGAAGATCGACCCATGCGACTGTTATTATTGAGCCACGAGCTCCTTATTAATATAAATTAAAAAATAATACAATTAATTACAACTTGCCTACTTATGTAGGCAAGTTGTAATTAATTGTATTATTTTTTAATTATGATAGGCTATAGTGACCGAGTTAGGTATGCTTATGCATACCTAACTAGGTCACTATAGCCTATCAAAACTAGAACAAAATTGTAAGTTTATACTTACCTACAACAATACTTAAGCAAAATATTTGTTATCGTTATTACAGTTAAGCAACTTGCTAAAATCCCTTCTTTACAATAAACTTTGTTCGCATAAAGTTGAAGTGGTATTCAGAACGTGCCTCAACTTGTATGGGTCGATACGTTACTGTTCGAACAAAATGTTCATATTCCAATATATTGCAGAGAATATTCGTATGTGTGAATTAAGTTTAACATCTCGTTACGTTCTTGTTAAAATTTCGAATTGTTGAAGCGATTTTCGATGTTCGCATACTTATCTCTTGTTTGCGCTGTAACTCGTAGATATGGAAAGTATGGAGAATTTAATTCAACAGAAGTATTTTATTTGGTTGAAGTATTCACGAACTTAAACTGAATTGTACAAGTAATTAAATTAAGAAAAATAAGAAATGCTTATAATTTATTTTGACAAACTCGACAACATGATATTTTATTAGATATTTTTTCGGGGATAAATACTATAATAAAAGTTTCATTCATTAAATTATTGAATAGTGACCTGTAGAACATGGGTTGCTATTAAATGTAAGATAAGATAAAGATTTATTCAAATAAAAGAATTCTTTAGATTACCCTTGTTGTGTGGTCCAATTTCTTATCGATTTATAAAGACTTTTTAGATTTTACTCTCGGTCCGGTCGGTAAGGGTTCCGTAGCCGAATGGAAAAAAACGAAACCCTTTTAGTTTCGTCATGTCTGTCCGTCCGTCCGTACGTATGTCACAGCCATTTTATTCCGAAACTATCAAGACTATACATGTAAAACTTGGTAGGTAGATGTATTCTATAAACCGCTTCCCGATTTTAAGAAAAAAATTAACTAATATTTTAAATAAAGGGAGCCCCCCTTTATTTAAAATATTAGTTAATTTTACCCCCCATACATGGAACTAAAACTGAAAATGTTTTTTTTTTTCATGAACCCTATGCGTGTATGGTATCTATAGACAGGTCTTTAAAAATGACATTGAGGTTTCTAAAACCACTTTTTCACAAAAATAATCGTTTAATAGATCTGTAGATCTTAATGTAAACTTTCAACCAAAATTAGTTTGAACGAGATCGGGTCAGCAGTTTTTGAGATACAGCATATTTTCTAAAACCGCAAATATAACTCAACACAAATAACAACAATACTATACAATCAACAATAATATAAATATAACTTTGTAATTCATACACACACTATGAAAACAAAGTTATTTGGCGTAGTTGTAAAAAATGTAAATAAGTTAGTTTTAAGAAATTTGTAAGGTTTTATTTTGTCACATAAATATACATATTATACTATTATAGTTACTGCAGAACCCTTCATGGGTGAGCCTAACTCGCACTTGACCAATTTTTTTTAGAACCATGTAACGCTTGCTGGCCAGTACTTGAGGATCTCTATGAAATCGAAGTAATGTCGATTGAATGAATAGCTGTCTCACACGCAGAAGCAGAGGCTACATTCTGAGTACAGTACATCAATAGGAACATCAACATTCATCGGGGTTTGTTATACGGTGTAAAGGGTTCTCCTTGTAATCCTTATAAATGTGGTTACTCTACAACGTGCAACGGACACCCCATATCTATCCAAAAGGGCTGAAGACAACATCTGGTCTGGAGTCTCTATGCACAGTTTCAGCACAAAATAACTGACTCAAAGAATTGATACCAAATTATTGGTTTCATATATTTCTTGAATACCAATCATAACAAACGTGCCACAGCACTACGAGGGTCAATAACTTTCCACGTCACTTGCCAATAACACGAAAATTCTTTTCGTTCTTCTTAATTTGAAAAATTCGGTCTCTGGTATCAGTGTATTGGAATTTGTAATAAGTTCTACACACGTAGGCATAGGATTACAAAACCCTTGCCATATCGTTTGTTATCATCCAAAGAAGCCGTGCACTTGGTATGTATATACCCTTTAAATTACACGTTGTAAACATCGTTCTAAAATTTTGTACCTAACTAAATGTACACATAGGTGTGTACATATTAGATTCCCGGGTTAGGCAAAAAGTATTATTGGTTTTCTCTGTAAGGGATTTCTCAGTAGTAGCCTGGAGTTTGGAAGTTGGTGGATTGATACCCCTATATCGCGGAAAGTACGTTCATCCGGTGGTCCTGGCAGTCTTTTTTTTATTACTGATTGCCACTCTTGACCTCGATCTCGCCTGATGGTAAGCGATAGATTAGGTCTAAGATGGGACGAGCGAGCCCAGAAGATGCCTATTTACTCGTGCTTTAATGGCTAAAAGGTCATAAATGGCAGGGAACACAGAGGCTGTCAGAGCATTCCACAGCTTGGCTGTGCGCACAATAAATGTGGCGGAGAAGCGCTTGGTACGACAAGACGGTATATCAACCAAGTGTGGGTGGTACCCAGCCGTGCGTCTGGTAGACCGGTAGTGAAAGGGAGATGTAGGAATCAGGTCATGAAGCTCCTGTGCACACTCTCCGAAGTACAGTCTGTAGAAAATCGACAGGCAAGCAACGGTTCGCCGATGAGCCAGGCTATGAAGCTTGTCCACCAGCACCTCGTCGCCTATAAGCCTTTTAGCTCTGCTCTCGATCGAGTCCAATGCAGCAAGTTGGTACTTTGAAGAGCCATCCCACAAGTGGCTGCAATACTCCACTGAAAGCCGACCCTGACATTATATGGAAAAGGCTAAACCGATGATGATGAGGTATGTACATATTAAGAATAAATTTTTAGGTGAAATTAACTTCGATAACATTAATTTTCGTTACTATTCATTTGAGCAATCGCTGAAATGAATATTTTTCGGCTTGAATTTCAACGGTTTCATCATTTGTCATTTTTATTCTTTCAGCAAAATTAGAAGTTGCCCTTAATTAAAATTAAGTACCGCTTCTATTTCTTTCTTTAATTTTTATAAAATGCTAATTATTTAGTCTTGCGTCTAAAATGGAAATAAGGAACGTTATTACGCAAATGTATGCGTAATTAGGGCTTATCTATTTTGGTTGTAAATGCCTTATATGTTTTAAACTAAAGACTAAGGAGTCTATTAATTTCATACTAGGCGAACCGCCAGTGATCAGTGCCACGATATGACGTGATTAAGCTGAGCTTGGGAACATCATTAGACATCCTTTATCCGTCACATTAAGGCAGGCTAGAATGTCACAGACGCCTTGTTTGGGCATAATATAACCTCATATAACCTAGGGGTTTTTAAGTCAAGAGTGAATAGGTTACTTTTAGGTCGGACTACGAGTCAAACGGCGAAGCGCCATCGTTACATGGTGGACATCCCACCCATACGCACCAAACGTTTTGGGAATACCTTCATTGTGCGTACGGCTAAGGAGTGGAATTCCCTGCCGGAGTCTGTGTTTCCCGATAGCTATAACCTAGGAGTCTTTAAGTCAAGAGTGAATAGGTTACTTTTAGGTAAGCGTGCTCCATCTTCGAACACATCATCACTTACCATCAGGTGAGATGGTGGTCAAACGCGAACCTATTCTAAATAAAAAAAAAAAAAAAAAAAAAAAAGCCTACTGCATCTTCGACTACTTCATCGCTTACTATTAGGTGAGATAGTAGTCAAATACGACCCTATCAACAATAAAAAAAGAAAAATATCGTCGTAAATAAAATAACGAAATACCTTTTTAGTATATATAGGTGTAGCTATCGTCAGCATAACATATTTATTGAGATTTTACACTAAGAGTTCCACAGTTAGAAGCATCTGGATGTAGGCAACATATTTTTTTTAAAGAAGTAGAAATGTGGGTGGAATCCACATTACTAGCAATCTTATTAAATCCTTTAACTACGTTAAATATGCTTGTTTCTAGAGTAAGTTCACGGCAACCGTGTAATGGGTGAACTCAATGGTTCAAGCTTGCCGCGCAAGACAAATGACACCATGACAAAGCACCGATGTGTCCCTTTTAAGGTCTTATTGCTTAGCTTATTGCTTAGTTTCCAGCTGGGACACTTGATTAACACTTATTCCAGTACTAGCATTTGCTAGCGACTTTGTCCATTCCAAATCGATGATTGGTCCCTTCCCCATTTGAAATTAATGCCTGTGCTATTTGATGTATGAGCTATATTACAAAATATTATTATTATTATTTATTATTCCCGCTGCGGCTGCGGAAAACCTCAAGCGGCGTAAATATAGTCATCTCGGTGATAACTATATTTTCGAGCCGTTTGGGGTCGAAACTCTCGGACCATCGGGCCCGTGTGCTCACAGCCTTTTTAAAGAAATATCGAAAAGGCTCGTTGACGCTTCCCGCGACCCAAGGGCTGGCTATTTCTTTGGTCAACGGCTAAGCATTGCCATACAACGAGGCAATGCCGCCAGTATCTTGGATACATTGCCAGCCGACAGCGTTGAGGATGAATTTTTTGATGCTTTATTGTAGTTTGTATTTTAGTACATAATTTTGTATATTTGTTGTAATTAATTGTTTAAATGACAAACACGCTATATTACTATAAAATTTATCTAAATCCGGTCAGAGAGTAGCCGGTTAAAATACAGAATATAATTTTATTTTTCGCGATACATTCACAAATAACAGCCTTGTGTTATTTTTTAATGTATCGCGTTTTTGATATAGTGGTTTGTTTAAATCCCAAGGTTCACCTTCATTTCAATAAACATTCTTTTCCACAAAAACATTTTCTTTAATCAAAATATCTAGATTGTAACCCGCCTTTGACACAAATACATAGCCTCGCTTACCACTTTCCCTTGAAAAATGGTTGTCGCGATACGGTAAGCCCTCAAATATACGTGAAATAAAAAGATGAAAAATTGCCTTTGTCTTAAACCTTGAAAGGCGGTACAACACTTTTAGCTTTAGTATCGAAGATGTTATACTAGTTTTACTCAATTGGGGACGATTAATATGAAAGATTTGAAGCTGCAAAAATAAGAAGGATTATATTGCAATCTAATATAAAAAATAAAAATCTGCTGTCACAGTGTTTGGTATCGAACTTCTCCAAAACGGCTTCACCAAATTTTATGATGTTTTATGTATATTTGATAGTTCTCTCCTCTCTTTTTGACGTGACAACGTCTTATAATTCGATGAAGCTGGGTGCACGCACGAAAATACATGACTCATGCGGCGTTACCTCGCTCTGAGGCGTTCCATCGCTCTGAGGCGTTCCAAAGCAAATCAAATTGGATCTACAAGTTGACATTTATGTATGACTCAACGAGTCAAGTACTAGGCTATCATAAAACGGTAAGAGATGACGTCACTGTGTAGGGATTCTTTGACATTTATGTATGACTCAACGAGTCAAGTACTAGGCTATCATAAAACGCTAAGAGATGACGTCACTGTGTAGGGATTCTTCCATTGTAATGAGAAGTGCAGTAATAGTGATGTAAAATTAAAATTTTCTTTTGAAAAATGCAACCATTCCATCAGTATTTTCTTATGACGTTGTCACGTTCAACTATCGTCAGTAAACCGACTTTACAGACAACCGACTTTTTAACTAGAAATAATTGATATGAACGTTTTCCGGGTCAGCTAGTAATTCCATAATATTTATACGCAAGACGAACTCCTTACAAACATAGCTAAATGTTGAATAAGATATTTCTATGATTGAAGACGAAGTTAGTATTGAGGGTTCCGTACTACCAAAGACGCAACATTAGTAGGTACCGATACAGGTAGGAACTTTTATCAACAAAATAATTTTTCTAAAAAAAAACTTTTCTAGCAGTGTACTCGTAGATGTCATCAAATCTGTGTATCACATACATAATAATGTTATGTATCTGATACAAAAATTAAGGTACGGTTAAATATGACCACGTAAGCACCCTGTATACTGACTAAAAACCGACCCTGTTCCTTCAGCTGCTCTTAAGTTCCGGGGCCGCGGTATCTAATTAGAACATTCCCGCAATCCCGGCAACTTGTGAAGCCTACAAAGCAATTATAGTTTTCCCTTGAACATCGACAAATATGTATAATACAGCTGTATACAGCTGTTCTAATAAGATACGGCGGCCCAGAGTGTCAGACTTCAGTAGAAGTCTGACACTCCCTTCCGCTCCACCCAAAGCGTCGCAACCGAAGTCATTCGATGATTTTCCCACCCGAAAAAAAAGGCTTCACAAGTTATCGAGTGTAGTGATATTATTTTTAGAAATATAGGTAGTAAGAATGCCATGTTGTGTCTAAATAAATAAATAAATTTACGAAATCGCAAAAGATCTTACGTCTTTCATTAAAATTGTTTTAAAAATAATCAACCTGTAATTAGAATCTCAGTTGTATCATTGGTGTTACTTTTTTGGTTAGTGCGATATCTACGGAACACAAAGTGTTTCGTGGTCCAAGACGGCCGGTTTTGTTATTACTATTTAAAGCCACGCACGTATATTGTCATACTATAAGATCACATTTTACGTTGCGTTGTTAAACAAAGAAAGAAAAGCCCTTATGTTCCACCAGAAAATAATAAATTAATAGTTTAAAAAACACTAGAAAAACACGCTTTTATAAATTCACGTAAAAACAAAACGAGTAGTGAACAATTAAACGATCGATCCCTCAGAGGATTGGAAAGTGACATGTGTGAGTGATTACGTGGTAATTCAAAAAGATTAAGAAAACCGACAACAGATTTTCTAGGTTTCTCAGGTTTGTTATAACCTTGAAACCTGATCGTGTTCAAAGTCCATTATGTGGCCTTTCTAACAAGTGCAAACACGACTATGATACGATATTCCATCATGGAATGCCAGTGCCTATCTTCCAGCTTCATCATCAGACCTTGAAGCCTAATCGTGGTTAAAGTTCATTACAAGACTTTTCTAAGAAATCCAAAACGGTTATGATACGATTTTCCATCATGAAGTTCCAGTTCATATCTTCCGGCTCCATCATCAGATCAGTTTGACAGTACCATATTATTGTATTGTCATCAGAACTACATACAGCTGCTAATTTTCATTACGCTACGACCCTTGGAAGATGGTTAAATTAGTTACCTTAGATTTCATTACATAGTTAGTTACATACAGGACGACCTAATAAAAGCGTGTTAATAAAAAAATTAACAATACTAAGCTATGTCAGACAATCATCAACCTCTCTGTCTCCATTTGTCTGATGTGTATGAACTCATACACATCAGACAAATAACTATCATAATCTATCTCATCCCAAAACATTAAAAACCTCCATTCACCACAATTTCGATAATAATAGCCCTAAACACCTCTATCGCCAATATTCTCGAAACGTTAGCAGAAAAATATTTTCGTAGAAATACGTACCAACCTAACGACGTTATATTGGAATTTTCAGGCAAGTCACCATGACAAGCGAAAACAACAGAGAAGCGAAAAAAAATCGGTCCTTCTACCATAAAGCTTATTTTTCCAGGCAAAAGAAATCATATAACTGTTTCCAGAAAGAGCTTATAATATTGATTTCTTCTTACCGTTGGTACCTTGCTTTATGAGGAGTATTGTTAATTTATACCAACGGCAGACGGTATTGTTGCCTCTCAATCATCTTTGAATATTCTTTGTGGAAGTGGTGTTACCTTACCTTTTGCTTTCGGTGTTTCGCGCTCGTTATTTTCGTTATAATAGACATTTACTTCTAAAATCAAGGTGTTGTTCTTAAGCATCTGATTCTTGCTTGAGTATTACAACGCTTGGTGTTACTTACTTTTGGTCTCATTTAACAGAGTGATTCCAAAATGATTGTCAGTATCCCTGATGATATCTTTCGAAAAAACATACTAAAACATATTAAAACGTTTTCATTTGAAATCCACAAATATTGCGAATTCATGTATTTGACTGGAGCTCACAAAACGGCGAAGAAAAATATCGTGCGGAAACCAACATGTCCTGAATCCGAAGACATATAACATCGACCGCGTGGTGAATTACGGCTCATTCTTTATCACAGAAAGGAGGCCTATGTCCCAGCAGTGGGAACGTTATATGTTATGTTAAAAGTTACGTTATATGTTATGTTAAAAGATCTTAATTAAATTGTTTTTATTCAATATTAAATTAATGTTACAGATTTAAAATAGATAAAAGTCTAATAAAATAGGATATAATTAAGAAAATACATGTAAATTGAAAATCATTTTTAGAATATTTGGCGAGTTACGTAATTATTAAAGACCTGGCCCGTTTTTTGTTTCATGCTTCAGACTGGACTTCATAGCGTAGATTAATTATAGAAATATTATAATAAAAGTAAAAAAAAAACTTAAATCAAACAATCCTATATAAAATCCTAAAAAACTTATAACTATGTCACCCAAAAAACCCAAACACAAACTACTCCTTAACTTCACCCATTGTTCAACCCCATCCCAAGACATTTCAATAAACAATAAGACGTTCATATCTCAGCCGATACTCAATCATTCACTTTGCATACGATCCGGGTTACTCATGATCATAAATGGGAATAACGCGCCATATTCAATGGTCTGGAAAATTAACACACATGTGTTTAAAATTAGCGATGACACAATAATGTACCCTAGCGAACGCTTAACAGAACCGCTGATGTGGAAATTTTGAATAGATTGCGTTATCTGATTGTTCACAAATTTGCAGAGAATTGGATGACTAGTATCGTGGTAAATGTGAATGGAGAATTAAGTTGATAGAGTTGTTATGTAAAGGAAACTGTAAAATATGGAATCATTGATTTAGGAACCACCAAAATGTGTTTAAACTAATTAAAAATAAACCTCTCGTGAAATCAAAATGAGTGCGGCCTAAAGCGCCGTAATACCTTTTTTGCATTGATATGATTATTAAAAAAGAATTGTTAAATATTAAACACATTTCTCATCCCAAAATAAAATTTCGTCATCTTCAAGTTAGGAAATGGGTATCAAAAAAGAATTTTATAATATATTTTTCGTTTAAATTCTTCAAACAGTAAATATGTTCTTAACATACATATTGTAATAAGACTAAACTAGCCAATAGTCGAATTATCTGCTTTATACTACTAAATAGCATCTTCTTCTACTAGATTACTTGCCTCTAAACAGTATTGCGCATAAGAAACGATTAGAAAGATAGATAGATATATTCTTTATTGTACACCAAAACATTTGATTTTGTGTGTATAATTAAAATTTTTCTTTTTAATTGTAATGCATGAAATTAATTAATTATAATTTTAAATAATTGTAATGAATGAAATTAATTAATTATATTTTTAAATAATTTTAATTGATAATAATAGTATAAGTAATAATTAATAATAGTATAAGTACTAATATATGGACTATGTCTGAAAATAAAAGTTTTTTTTTTAAACAGTAAAATAAAAGATATGGACTTAATACTTAACTAAAAAGGGTGATACAACGGGCGGTCTTATCGCTAAATCTTATCGATTTTTTTATGGGATGGGGGATCATCAAATGTCTCCTCCCGCTCTAAGCGAAGGGGAGGGTCAGACTCCTACTGGCTAAAAATCCATATCACACAAAAATACAGCTGCATTTAGCTAGACTGGAAGCAGACCCCTTAATACTTGGTACTGAGAAAAGTAGGTAAGATTTAAAAGATGCGTAAGTATACAACGTGTAACGGAAACCCCATATCGATCCAAAAGGGCTGAAGACAACATCTGGTATGGAGTCTCTATGCACAGTTTCAGCACAAAATAACTGACTCAAAGAATTGATATCAAATTATTGGTTTCATATATTTCTTGAATACCAATCATAACAAACGTGTCACAGCACTACGAGGGTCAATAACCTTCCACGTCACTTGCCAATAACACGATAATTCTTTTCGTTCTTCTTAATTTGAAAAATTCGGTCTCTGGTATCAGTGTATTGGAATTTGTAATAAGTTCTACACACGTAGACTTAGGATTACAAAACCCTTGCCATATCGTTTGTTATCGGATGATAACAAACGATATGCCATATGAAGAAGCCATGCACTTGGTATGAATATACCCTTTAAATTACACGTTGTATAGTAAATAAATACCCACTTTTATCAAGGTACTAGCTGTGCCCCAAGGTTTCACCCGTGTATAATACTACTACTATTATTAATGCGTAATTTTATGCATCAATCTAATTTGCACTGGATAGAGAATCGCGAAGTAAAGATAGTTTTGTTAATTATATTGTCAAGAATTGATTTAGAGTATTTCGGTATATATGTATTTTCTTTTGGTATTAGTATGTATTGGTTTTCTCTGCATTATGCATCCGGATCTAGATAAAGCAACATGTAATTGACCAAGTGCGGGTTAGACTCGCCCATGAAGGGTTCCGTAGTAACTACGCCAAATAACTTTGTTTTTTATAGTGTTTGTATAAAACACAAAGTTATATTTGCGGTTTTAGAAAATGTGCTATATCTCAGAAACTGCTAACCCGATCTCGTTCAAACCAATTTTTATTGATCGTTTTTATTAAGATCTACAGCATTCTTATATTTTGTTTTGGTTTTTGACTCCATTATTATAAAAGCAAGAAGGGGTGGGGGGTGAAACACATTTTACCACTTTGGAAGCGTATATCTTTCGATTGCTTCGCCCATGAAGAATTCCGTTGCTTGCTAGCATAGATTAACGTAAAAAAATGTTGTCATCATAATGTTTGTATTAATGACAAAGTTTTGCAAATGTGAAAATGAAATCTCAAAAACTGTATCTCGTTCGAACCAATTTTAGTTAAAAGTTTTCATTAGAATCTACAGCATATTTTTTATATTTTACACTTTATTATTTTAAAAGTTAGAGGGGACACATTTTACTAATTTGGCACTTACAAAGTAGTAAAATGTGTCCCCAAATATATCTTTTAAGCGATCGACTTTGAGAAAAATGATTATATGAACCTCAATATCATTTTTAAAGATCTATCTATAGACGCCGACACCCGCATAGGCGTACAGACTTGATGGAAAAATCTATTTTTTTAGTTCTAGTTCAATGTAGTGCAAGGATGGCCATGATCCTCCCCTTAATGTTATCTTTTACATTATTTTTGTATGAAAATCGGAAAGCGGTTTGCAGAATACATCTATATATCAAGTTTCAACTCGGTAGTCTTAATTGTTTCGGAATAAAATGACTGTAACGTACGGAAAGATAGACAGCCAGACAGACATGACGAATCTAGCTTTAAAACTATGCCGCCAACATTGAATATTTGACCCGTTTTTTCGGGTGGGAAAATCATCGAATGAATTCTCTCGTTCTAAGTGGAGCGGGAAAGAGTGTCAGACTTTTATTGACTATATAATAATAATAATTATTAATAATAAAAAAAAACTAACAGAAATGCATAACATACCAGTTTGGTAAAAACCCCATATGAAGCAATACGAACGAAGATCGAATAGAATACAGACGAAGATATAATGTTGACAAGACGCCGGGCACAATTACAACAACCCACACGCCCAACACCTGCGGAATCGTCGCTCAGCTCCGCCTCGCAGCCGCCGGGACCTGCTCCAGCCGTGAGTGAAGAGACTCCGGCCGCTGCAGCTGCGTCGAGCTCGAGCGACGAATACTTCTCGCCGCCGACGACACCACCACCTGCCCGTCGGCGAGGAAGAGGCCGCCCTCCGGTCGGCTTAGGACTTCGAGGCCCACCGGCCTCCGATGGGGTCCCCGCTGCCGGTGGAAGTGTGCAGCGCATGCGATGGACACATTCCATCAATGAAAATGTCATGCGCTCATACTTTGGGGCTACAGAGGGGGGAACTAACCTGACTGCGTACCGTGGTCGGATGCTCTCTCTGTTTCAGGTACTTGAACCAGCTGTCAACGTTTCGGCCCAACGACTATCGGATCAGGTGCGGGTCATCCAGCGTAACCGTATGTTGGATGACGCCGTACTTGATAGACTACGCCTCGAATCACGGTGCAGCCGTGTCTCATCTGCTTCGCCACTGGCCGCGGTGCAACTACAACCCAGTATTTCACCACGACCCGACCACGTCGGTGAAGATGATGATGACGAGGCTATAACCGTGAGTACCCAGTGCAGTGAACGATTGAGGAGTGCTTTGGAGTGTGCATTACGGGAATATCGCACCATACTGCCTGAGCTTAGACCTCGTTTGCCTCGTTTACCCATGCATAAGAAAAATAGGGCGCTAGTGTGTGCTCTAGATTCACTGCTGTCAAATTATTTTGACAATAGTGAAGACCTCACCGATACTCATTCGATCCTATACTGTGCAGCTGTAGCGGCTTGTCGCGTAGCTCATGTCAAGTTTCCAAAGACTGACAGAGTTATACGACCAGCTGTACCAGCTTGGCAGGGCAGGATCGAACGTCGTATTGCTGAGGCTAGAGCACTCATTGGTAAACTTATCTGCTTCAGGCAGGGCAACACTCGTCCTCGAGTGATGCGCTTTGTGAGGCGGGTGTTCGCGGGGACTGATGTTAGTCCTCGAGATTATCTGACCCGGGTCACAGAGCGTATCGACATCCTGAAGCAGAAAGTCTATGCATGGGCAAATCGAATACGCAGATATAAGCGGCGGGTGGAGCGATACACTCAGAATCGCACATTCCAAAGCAATGAAAGGTGGGTTTATAGGGCCTGGGAGCGACCTGACCAAGGTGTGACTGATACGTGCCTACCGGATGATGACGCCATGTGTTCGTTCTGGCGCAGCATCTGGTCGGTGCCTGTCAGCCACATCGAGGGTGACTGGATGAGTGAGATCAAGCGCACGTGCGACCTTATACCAGAAATGGGGGCAATTACTATCAGCCCCCAAGATGTAACCCGTGCAGTCCGTCCGTTATCCAACTGGAAATCTCCAGGGCCGGACGGGCTGCACAATTTCTGGATAAAATGGTTACAAAGATCGCACGCTCGCTTGGCCGCTCAGTTCCAGTCCGCCTTAGAGTCAGGATCGCTACCTCAATTCCTAACTACAGGAATAACCCACCTGCTCCATAAATCAGGTAGTACTGCGGAACCTAAAAATTATGGACCGATCACGTGCTTACCGACGGTCTATAAAGTTCTTACTTCCATTTTGAGAGCCAAAATTAATAATCATATTGATAAAAATTCAATCATGTCTGCTTCTCAGAATGGATGTAGGAACGGGTCCCGCGGTACTAAGGAGCTTCTCCTCATTGATATTGCCATTAACCAACAGGTTCGTCATTCCCGAAAGAATCTGTCGACATGTTGGATAGATTATAAGAAGGCCTATGACTCGGTTCCACATACATGGCTCATGAAGGTGTTGGAGTTGTACAAAATAAATCCAATACTCCGCACTTTCCTTGAGTCATGTATGGGGCAATGGAAGACGGTCCTCTGCTACCCAGGATGTCGACAGATCCAGGAAAACAGCTAACCGATTAGGATTGAGCGTGGTATTTTTCAGGGCGACAGTCTGAGCCCACTGTGGTTTTGTCTGGCTCTCAACCCTCTCAGTACACTGCTGGAGGGTTTGGGGCTAGGCTACCAGTTGAGAAGAGGTGGTCAGGTCATATCACACTTGCTTTACATGGATGATTTGAAACTTTTTGCCCCCAGCAACTTGCAACTCATGGAGCTACTGAAGGTAACGGAAAGCTTCAGTAGCGCCATCAGGATGGAATTTGGGGTGTACAAATGTGCGGTCATGCATGTAAAGCGAGGGGAGATTATGGAATCCGTGGGAACTCAACTCTCGGATTCCATACACCTAAGATCCCTCGGCTCAACTGAAACCTACAAATATTTGGGTATGTCAGAGGCACTAGGCATCAATGTTGCTTATGTTAAACAGTCATTGAAGGAACGCTTCTTTGCCCGCCTGAATAAAGTACTGAATAGTCTTCTATCAGGCGGAAACAAGGTGCGTGCCTTCAATGGTTGGGTAATGCCAGTATTGATGTACTCTTTTGGCATACTCAAATGGACTCAGACTGAACTTAACGCCTTGGACAGGCGGGTCCGCACAACGCTGACTGCAAATTGAATGCATCACCCACGTTCATCGGTGATGAGGCTGTATATCCCGCGGAAGTACGGGGGTCGTGGCATTTTAAATGCAAAGACCCTACACAACCGCGAGGTATGCAGCCTTAGGGAATATTTCCTAGAAGCCGACGTGGGTATGCATCGAGATGTGGTAGCGGTGGACAAAGGCCTCACTCCGCTCTCCTTCGGTACCGAGAATTGGCGCAAACCTGTAGTATTAGATACTAATGACCGCAGAGAAGTATGGCAGAGCAAGGAGCTTCACGGGCGCTATTACCGGGCCCTTCATGGGTCTGACGTAGACACATTAGCGTCCGTAGCCTGGCTACGTTTTGGTGACCTCTTTGGGGAAACCGAAGGTTTTGTCTGTGCGATTATGGACGAAGTTATGATGACGAATAACTATCGGAAATATATTGTGAAGGATGGTACGGTAGACATATGTCGGGCATGTCACAAACCGGGAGAATCCATTCGTCACATTATCTCCGGTTGTTCTCGTCTGGCTAACGGAGAATACTTGCATAGACACAACCTCGTAGCCAGGATTATTCACCAGCAACTTGCTCTTAAATACAATCTTGTGGAATCAGAAGTACCATACTATAGGTATGTGCCCGACCCAGTTCTCGATAATGGCAATATTACACTGTATTGGGATCGGTCTATCATCACTGACAGGACTATTGTTGCCAATAAGCCTGACATAGTGGTGATAGACCGATTAGAGCGTCACACAATGATTGTTGATATAGCAGTCCCCCATGACGAGAACCTCGTGAAAGCTGAGATAGATAAAAAAAATAAGTATCTTGACCTGGCGCGCGAGGTTGTCGACATGTGGGATGTGGAGACAGCAATCATTGTGCCGATAGTCGTCACAGCCAATGGCATAATAGCCAAGAGCCTTGACAAACATCTAAGGAGGCTCTCGTTGGGCAGCTGGATCAAGGGCTTGATCCAGAAAGCAGTTCTCCTGGAAACGGCGCGTATTGTGAGGAGGTTCCTCTCTATGGAGCCCTGACCACCGGTAGCTTGGACCCTGTTCCCGATACCGGTGGGCTACTATTTTTTATATTTTTAAATGTTTTTATTTTTTATATTAATATTTAAAAATGTAATTGATATGTACATAGATTCAATAAATGAAATAATAATAATATCTGGTGTGTGCTTTGGACTCGCTGCTTGAGAACATTTTTGGGAGCAGCGAAAACCTTGTTGATACGCACTCAATCCTGTATTGCGGGGCTGTTGCGGCGTGTCGCTTAGCTAACGTCAAATTCCCTAATAGCGACGAAGCTATTCGACCAAAACCTGCTGTACCAGCCTGGCAGTATAGGATCGAGAGGCGTATCGATGAGGCCAAAACACTCATCGGCAAACTATACTGCTTCAAGGAAGGCAATGCACGCCCACGTGTTATGCGTTTTGTACGGCGGGCTTTCTCGGGGACTGGAATCAGCCCTCGAGAATACACACACCACATTACGGAGCGCATTGACTTCCTAAAGCAGAAAATTTGTGCATGGGCAAGTCGTGTCGAATTTATTCTGGCGCAACATCTGGTCGGTACCCGTCTGTCATGTTGAGGGCGACTGGATGCGTGTAGTTGAACGCGTGTGTGAAGCTATACCACAAATGGATAAAACAATCATCAATACTTCCGATGTAGCCAAAACAGTTCATTCGTTACCAAACTGGAAATCTCCAGGACCGGATGGACTGCACAACTTCTGGCTCAAGTGGTATAGCAGCTCGCATGCGCTTTTGGCTTCTCAATTCCAGGCATCCTTAGAGGCCGGATCTCTACCAGAGTTTCTAACGACTGGCTATACCCACCTGCTCCATAAGAGTGGTAGTCCCACGGAACCCAAAAACTATAGACCGATTACCTGTCTCTCTACGGTCTATAAGGTTCTTACGTCCATTCTGAGGGTGAAAATAAATATATACATTCAATGCAACTCAATTATGTCCGCTTCTCAGAATGGATGTAGGAAAGGGTCTCGTGGCACTAAGGAGCTACTCCTCATTGATATGGCCATTAGCCAACAGGTTCGTCGATCCCGCAAAGATCTATCGACATGCTGGATAGACTACAAAAAAGCCTTTAATTCTGTTCCTCATACCTGGCTCATGAAGGTGCTGGAGCTCTACAAAATAGATCCAACTCTACGCATGTTCCTTGAGTCATGTATGAGGCAATGGAAGACGGTACTTTGCTATCCAGGATGTCGACCGATCCGAGGGAATGATGAACCTATACGGATCAGACGGGGAATATTTCAGGACGAGAGTTTGAGTCAACTTTGGTTTTGCTTGGCCCTGAATCCCCTAAGCACCATGTTAGAGGATTCAGACCTGAGCTATCGGTTGAGAAGAGGAGGTCAAAGTATATCCCACCTCTTTTACATGGATGATTTGAAACTCTTTGCCCCCAACAACTTGCAGCTGATGGAACTACTGAAGGTAACTGAAACTCTCAGTAGCGCCATCAAGATGGAATTTGATGTGGACAAATGTGCAATCATGCATGTAAAACGAGGAGAGATTATGGAATCTGAGGGAATTCAACTTTCAGACTACATACACCTTAGATCTCTCTGCTTGACCGAAACTTATAAGTATATGGGTATGTCGGAAGCTTTGGGCATTAATGTTGCTGACATGAAGCAATCGTTGAGGGAGCGCTTCTTTGGCCGCCTGACAAAGGTATTAAACAGCCTTTTGTCGGGAGGAAATAAGGTGCGCGCCTTCAACGGTTGGGTCATGCCGGTGTTGATGTATTCTTTCGGCATACTCAAATGGGCTCAAACCGAACTGGACGCCCTGGATAGGAGGGTCCGCACACTGCTAACCGCAAATCGGATGCATCACCCACGATCATCGGTGATGAGACTGTACATCCCGCGGAAGTGTGGAGGTCGAGGCTTTTTAAATGCCAAAACTCTCCACAACCGCGAGATTTGCAGTCTCAGGGAATATTTCCTTAAAGCCGATGAGGGTATGCACCGAGATGTGGTTGCAGTAGACAAGGGACTCACCCCGTTGACCATGGCTAAAGAGAACTGGCACTGGCACTGGCACTTATGACTTTTCAGCCTTTAAAGCACGAGTAAATAGGCATCTTCTGGGCTCGCTCGTCCCATCTTAGACCTCATCCATCGCTTACCATCAGGCGAGATCGAGGTCAAGAGTGGGCCCATCGGTAATAAAAAAAAAAAAAACAAACCTGTTATACTTACCACAGATGACCGCAAGGAGGTATGGAAAAGCAAGGAGCTTCATGGTCGCTACTATCGGGCTCTTTATGGGTCCAATGTAGATTTGACAGCTTCCGTTTCCTGACTACGCTTCGGGGATCTCTTCGGGGAAACTGAAGGTTTTGTCTGTGCAATTATGGACGAGGTTATCTTGACGAATAACTACCGGAGACATATTATGAAGGACGGGACGATTGACGTGTGTCGGGCATGCCATCATCCTGGTGAGTCCATCAGACATATTGTCTTCGGTTGTTCTAGTCTTGCTAACGGCGAGTACTTGCATAGACACAACCAAGTATCCAGAATTATCCATCAGCTACTTGCTTTGAAATACAAACTTGTCGATTCTGAGGTACCGTATTACAAGTATGTGCCCGACGTAGTTCTCGAAAATGACCATGTCACGTTGTACTGGGATCGGTCTATCATCACTGACAGGACTATTGTTGCCAATAAGCGTGATATAGTGGTGATAGATCGATTAGTGCGCCGCGCAATTATAATCGATGTTACTATCCCACATGACGAGAATCTCGTGAAAGCTGAGAAAGAGAAACACATAAAGTATCTCGACTTAGCTCACGAGGTTGTTGACATGTGGAATGTGGACTCGGCTGTCATTGTGCCGATTGTCATATCAGTCAATGGGCTGATAGCTAAAAGCTTCGACGACCATCTGTCGAAGCTGGCGTTACACAGCTGGAGAAAGGGCCTGATACAGAAGGCAGTTCTCCTCGATACAGCTCGTATTGTGAGGAGGTTCCTTTCTCTGGAGACCTAACCACCGGTAGCTTGGACCCTGCTCCTGACACCGGTGCACTGCCATTTTTTATATTTTTAAATTTTTTTTTATTGTAAGTTTTTTATAGAAAAATATTAAAAAATATAACTTTTGAGAAATGTGTTTAATAAAGGAAACAATAATAATAATAATAAGACATTTATTTCAGACGAGTAGTCCATATTTTGTTAGTAACACAAATCTTATAAAGCTATTGTTAGTACACAAAAAAAATAACATAAAATAAAAGTAATCGTAAAGTGGTGGGGCACAGGGGTGCCAGTTTATGCCAAGCCCTGGACACGACCACCCGCAGTGTGTAGTCGCATCCAGTGCCGCCAAATCGGTGAGTCCCACCGGCTCACGAACACTCTCAGAAGGCTGTTCGAGCTGGCCCGCATGCGCTTCATTAGGGATGCACAACGCTTCCGCATGATGGCATGAAAAGCATCCACGCTTTTCACTGCAAACATTGCTGAAGCCCACCCAGTTACTTCAGCTGCCATTGGCTTCCGGGGCCGCGGTATCTCGTTACAACATACCTTTAAACTAAATGATGACATAAAAAATGGGATAAACAAAACAATACCCTATCAAAATTACTTATTCAACTAAAGAGAAAGTAAAATAGAAATATTCAAATGTATAGATACAAAAATACACATCTGACGTAAAAAAAAGCTGAAACAATTTTACATAGGAAGTATCTTAGCAAAGAAGTCGAAATGAAACCAAGTTTAGGTACACTATCAGTGCGGTATCTATCGCGGAGTGGTAAGTACGCGAGTTATGCTCGACGCGCCGTGCATCCGCGCGCCGTTTTTGTGAATAGCGTTGTTGAATAATTTTACATTTTACATTTTCTATAAGTCCAAATTACATACTGTAAAAGGCAAAGTTTATCTTCATAAAAAGGTCTTGAAATTACTTTCGAATGTAAATATTAATATGGCCGCATAATAATAATACTACAAAGTTATGCCTTATTTTTTTTAATATGTATGTATATAATTTTCTTTACGTAATTTACCCTATTGTGGATTACTTATAAAAGTTTAGTAAATAAATATGTAGTACCGCGGACTTTTTTTTAGATCTATATAAACCCTACATTTTTGTAACACATGATCTTTACTTATATCTCAGCATTTCACCAGCGCACGTGATTATAGTAATTTAGTGGCGTATTTTCTTCCGACTTACTTCACTAATACCTTTATTTTAGGAAAACCAAGAGCAGCAGCGTAATGTTAGATAGCCTTCCTCATGAAACTGCATATCATAATCAGAAAGAATTTTTGAAATCCACCCAGTACTTTCGATGATTAGTGCGTTCAAACAAACAAACTTTTCCGCTTTATAGTATTAGTATAGATGGCTCACTGAAAGTAAAATACACCCAGAGAGTTTTTCCCAAAATTCATCAGTAAGTGAAACAAAATATCATTAATAACCATCATTTTGACAATCAATTAATAACCGAAGCACTCTTCTTCATGAATAAATATTAAAAGGTAAAGTCTCTTAATCATTACTTGATTACTTAGTAAGCACTGTTGCAATATTATATTCTGTTGCTACAAGAACGATACTAACGACCGTAATGTGTTCATTTTAGAGTCCAATTTGCACAAATTTCAGGAGCCGAAAAACACTAACGCTAATTGAAGATTTGACCTAATTTTCATTTGTTTCTGGAATTGTTGCTTCAAACTATGTACAACTTTCTTGTACTATGAGTCCACGTGTCAGAAAATATGATGATAAAATATACTTTGTGGCAATCCGTTCACTGTATAAAGAGTTTTCAGGAGTGAAAAGCAAAAGGATCATGCAAGATACACAATAGCACGTAAATCGTAGCGTGTCTGAAGCATTCGTGCGTCAATACTACATATATAATGCATCCAACATTTGTACTTAAAATAAAAGTCACTTAAAATAAAATCAACAAAGTAATCGATTTGTAGTTTCATTTGAGACGAAAAGTTTAATCCATTGATGACCAACTTATCGCTTTTTAACATAATTGCGGGATACAAAAATAAATTACAAAAAATGGAACTGATTTCAAAACAAACAAAACACTGCAGCACTAAAAAATAATGATTGGATGTATTATTTTGTTTATAATAAGGCCTAGGTACCTACTCACCTGTCTGAAGTGGTGCCAAACGAATGAATAGTTTTGATAGGCTATGTACGCCGCATTCCAGACCTCGCATGAGGTGATGATAATTTTAATAATTATATGTTCAATTGGGTCCCGCTTGCTACCTTTGCATTCCGACTATCACTTTTTTTTCGATGAAATCGAAGTAAAGTGTAGATTCAATATTTCAAAAGATCCAGTACCGATAGTTAAATTATGTAAAAGCACTACTAAAATTCAGTTACAAACATAAATCACCCGGTGACCTCTAAAACTAGAAGAAACGGCCATCTCCCTACAGCTATTCGAATCGATTGCTCGTAAGTCTGTCATTCGACGAAAGTGCACCTCTATGCCGTTTCCTCTGGGATCACGAACGTGATGTCACTCACGTTGTTTATTGAGTTTAGCATCTTTCGTTTTACATGGCCCAACAGACACTAAAGTTCGAAAGTACGAGGTTTAGAATTCTTTACAACAATAGAGAAATAGAAGTAAGTTTCAAATAGAATGGCACCGTAGTGTTTAACATGAAGTGAGACTCAAATGGATTATTGGAATAGCTTACACACTCAGATACATATTAATGAATAATTTAAGATAGTATGTAATTCCGCCGGCAACTACCGAGCTGGAACGCAGCATCGGCTTCATGCTTTCAAAAATATGCATATGTATAAGGTGTGATGCTTCATACAACCCAAAAACTTTATTCATCTCGTGAATTGTCCTTCCAGGGTATATCCTCAGGTTCCATCTATTGCTTGTTTACAAGCTCTATTAACTCTTCTTGTTTTTGCGGTATTATCACTAATTGTAATATGTAAAAAAATTGTTACTAATTACATGACTTACCGTTCGTTATAGGTTCTTAGATAAGTTTGAATTTCACTGAGTCGGATGTTATGCTTAACAACTTCAGTGAGCATAAGGTATTGTAGGTACGCATATTAAACACTGTCTTCATAAACTTTCTTTGGATTAGTTTTCTTCTAAGTAGTTTTATAAAACATTGACATTTCTGAATTATAAAAATACAAACTAGAGATCTTAAAATATTCTTGCTTAAGTCTGACAGACTCCAGTACAAACTTTTCTGTCTGGCTAAACTGGTATCGTTATTTTATTCTGGTATAGCTCCTGGAGACACCAAAGTTTAACATCAAGCTAACAATACTGACTAGTACACGTAAATAAATATACTCACGCCATTTCACCATAGTCGTAAGTAGAACTGTAGAACGCCACCGATTAGCGGGCCATCCACTAACGTTCATTCCTGCCGGAATCTATAATCCTTACGGAATGAACGCCAGTGGATTTGCAAGAGCAAGAAAGAATGACGGTATTAAAACCCCGCCATCTCTCCCGTCGCGAAGGACGCGACGCGCTATGACATCAAGTTAGTGCCCGTTTATTTGTCCGGCGTGATTGACCGCTCGTTCGTTATCATTTTGTGTTCGTCTTCGTCCCGGAAGGATAAAATGGATTACCAAGAAATAGAAGGTTCATCACATGCCAGATCTTTTATAAGTCTAATATCACTACATTTCTCAATTTTAACCGACTTCAAAAAAAGGAGGAGGTTCTCAGTTCGTCTTGAGCTTTTTTTTTTAATGTATGTTATCTCATAACTCAAAGACGGCTGGACCGATTTGGAAAATTCTTTTTTCGTTTGAAAGGGAAATTACATTCTAGTTGGTCCCATCATTATGAAATCAGGATCTGATGATGGGATCCTGGAGTAATCGAGGGAAGTCTTCAAATATTATAGGCACACCTATAGCGTTTTGGGCTTTCTTATAGTACCTTGTGCATCTGCTCTCGATAAGCACCATTTGGGGAAGTGGAACTGATGATGAAGACTACAGCTAGCCACCGAAACTACTCAATAATAAGTATTTCGTGGATTGCGATTCGATTACTTGAATATGGATGTTAAGCACTTTATGCTCGTCACAATGCATATGGTGATGTAGAGCTGATGGTGAAGTACCAGGAGAACTCCTAAAAAATTAACGGCTCTGAATCGGGTAAAGCATTATTTTGTAAAAGGTGATAATTAGTAGACATTTTGGCTTTTGCAACTAGATAAATTACAAACCGACCCACAATAAAGCGCGAAAAAAATTTTTTTTGTAAAAAATAAAACTGACTTCCATATCAAAACGCTACAAAGCCAAAAATAACTTTAATTTCGGAAGGCGGTGTAAAAACAAACAAAATACACATGTTGTTGCAAAATGAAAATAATCCATAAAGATAATTCAAAATGACGAGCATTCCTTTTAAATGACAACAATTTTCATAAAATGATAGGATTATAACCATCCACAGACACGCAATCCCTCGGTATGACTGACAAGATGCAAACTGACAGAAATGTACCTAAACGTGTGTATGGTCATTGAAGGATTGTTTTTCCTGTCGGACTGGCGTGTTGTGATAAAGTCAAGGGAAATAACGTAGGATTGTGGTTTAGTTAGTGGCTTCAACGGTTTTATTTTATCCCGTCGCTTTTCTGTACAGTTTGCACAACGGGACAAGTCAGAAGAAATGAACGTTAGTGGATGGCCCGCTATTATATCGATCCTTACATATGTACTCCTCTTGCTTCGGTAACGTTCATATATCTGAGGCAGAGTTTAAAATAATATGTGTTATTCGGCCAGAGGTACCGTATGGGATTGACAGACACATTGAAATTTTTATTTGACCAAGCCCATACATTTTGGCATTTCGAAAATCCTATCACGGATTAGCAGTCGCCTAGGGCTGCGCTCCCGAGGACTATCATGATAAAAACATAACCCCCCTTCTCGTTCTGTGATAAAGTGATGCAGGAGGAGGAGGGTCACAACCCTCAATACTGAGAAATACAACACAAGAAGGAGGACATACTATCTGTAGGGTATACAAACGTTTGTTCCGTTGCGAATTGAATCCTCGACACTGAACGCAGCAGCTAATCGTGGAACAACTGCGCCAACCATGTCTTTGTTGTTTACTGATCACTTCCCAAGGGCTTAAAAAATTCAAACGAAACTTATGTGCAGCACAGGCAAAGATCCTGATGTAGAATATTTGTATTATTTTATCTTGGTGGAAGGCAAACTTCTTGATTTATTATTTATTTATATTGTGTTATAACAATTTGAACAGTATTATAGTCATAACACATAAATATTATTTAAAGCAATTATATTTGAATAAAAATAAAATAAAATGAGCAACTACCCCTGAGCTAGGCCGAGACTGTCTTTCAGGACGCAGTTTATAATATTTACATTCAGTTACACTATATGCAGAAGTACCTACATCATCATAAGTTGAAGATTTGACTGTGACCGGTGAACAGATAGGCACACGAGAGATCCAAAATAATTACGATTTTAATAAGGTCATTAGAAACGTTCAAGACCATCAAGTTTTTAATCAAAGATACATTGATATTTAGGTAATTCAATGGAAAAAATTCAAAATATTTCTTGACGTCACACTATAAAAATTAAACATAAGAAACCACCAATAATAAGTGGGTATCAAGAAAGCCACTCCGCACAGATTACGTATAGAGTGATCGTTATAATCCACTTCGTCGTTTGGGTGAACGACTAAGGCGGGTTATGTTAACCGCAAATCCCTATAAGAGCATATCAGCAGGGATTCCGTACTGCGCGACTGTAGTACTGAATTGAGTGGAGATTCGGATATATTATTATGTTGATATTAAACGTTTGTCTTGAAAACGGTAAACGGTAGCAGTTTTGGGGTTTTAGGGAGCAAAATAATGCCAAACTATTATATTCAACACAAATATGAAACTGTAGGATAAAGGTGTTATAATTCAAGTTCTACAGGTAGGGCTTGTGGCTAAATAATTACAGCCACATATGTCGATCTTTAACGTTAAGCAGCGTTTGTCGAGGTTGCTATGTGGATGGGTGACTATCCTAACAAAGCGAGATTCCTCAGTGCCTAGGAAAATACGTAAATCCGTTGGTTCCGGTTACCAATTGTACATCTTTGACAGTCGTTACGCGTAGTCAGAAGCCAGGAAATTAGACACAGGCCTTTCCAAGGGCATTGTGTTATCCAGCTACGGGGTTTTGGAGGTCCGACAAGCAGTTCTTCCCATGGAATAGATGAATAAGGTTGGAATGGTAATGTGGGCGTGGCGAGCGCGCCACATTTATGATACGAAAATCATAGCTCGGCCGATTAATTCATTCACCGCGTTTAGTGCACTTCGGATTACTTCGGAACATAGAGCTCTGCTTTAAAATGCCGTGTTGTGTAATTATAACCTGTAAAACAAAAAGTTAGACCGCAAGTATAGAGCGAGGAGGTATATCTTTCCATTAGGTAAGTCGAAAATAACATTTAATAATAATTTTATTTGTAAAAAACATAAAAATATTCTAATCACTATGAAATTCCGAACATTAACAATATTATTGCAACAAGTCACAAAAAGTATACATTGCCTGATGAGTACTTGCTTAATCAACGCAATGACCAAGTCCGCTTACAATGTACTGCATGCGCCACACTTCAACCATTGTCGTTTTGTCCTTTGCCCTGATTGGCCGTGATGCACGGCGCATGTTTATCGACAGTGAGTTACAATCAGTAGCAAGCTCTCGATTTAAGTATGTGTAATTTATTTGTGTGAGTAATTCGCATACGTAACGGGCCTCTTGCTTGTAGTGGAGCTAAAGAGTGGGGAGACAAGCGGCGACACGCGTTCTCATACAAATCAGGAACTATTTCCTTTCTAACCTCTTTTATCTGTTCTGTGGTTCTTCCATACTAAACACCAGTACTCAGCTGAATTCGATTAGACTAAAAGCCGACCGCAACATAGTTGGGAAATGCTAAGCAACTCATGAATTTGGGCTCAAAAACTGGTTTAAATAAAATTGGTAAACTGCGTGTGATCGCAATTGCTGTGTAAGGTGGAGTCCTCTATCGAAGTATTGGTGTGCAAGCCGCCCGCTCTTCTAACCGCGCTGGTGTGAAACACTTGTCGAGAACGGTCTACAGATTAGTGAGTATCATTACACGGAAATTGTGTCGTCGGAAAGCACGTTACGCCATTGGTCCACTACTATTATGGCGTGTCAAACAAGCAGTAGCCCCTTGTAGAATACTAGTACTCATATGCATACGCTTGACTTTAAGCCGTTCACGATATTGTCAGAAACGGTTAAGCAGGATGATGTACGCGTTTATTTATTTTTATGATTATATTCGACCATGCGGCACGCGTACCAGAAGTGATTAATTTACTTCTGACTCAATAGCTCCAAGGTAGCAAACCTTGGAGCTGTTAATAAGTAACTCATAATCTTGCAAGTAATTCCACTCCGTAGATTTTTCTTAACATCTTTACGTACCTATTAAAAATTTCATCAAGTGTATCCGTGAGTGCATTTTTAAAATTACGCGGACGCGGTTCATCTATTTGTGGACCATTCAAACATTAGTTCCGGTAAAGGAATCGAACCCGTCACTTGCAGCGCAAAAGCCAATCACTCAAGCACTGCGCCGCTAGAGTTGTTAATTTAAACGCACATTTAAATTTCTCAAAAGATTTCGTGCGTTAATTGGAATGTATCCAAAAGGTATTTTAAAGGCTTTTTTTATGTGGTCGAAGATGGAGCACGGTTGCCTAGAAGTAACCTATTCACTCTTGACTCCGTCAAACACAGACTCCGGCAGGGAATTCCACTCCTTAGCCGTACGCACAATGAAAGTATTCCCAAAACGTTTTTTGCGCATCACCGTTTGTCTTGTAGTCCGATGATGGAACGGGCTCGGCAAACGCAAATGTAAATGTAATTAAACTATAGTTGAATTAATAATGAACACAGTCAGTCGCATTCCTTACTTAATGTTATCCGACATCAAAATAAACAATTTCGACGATGAGGCTTTTGTACGTGTGCGTAAATATACGCAAATCAACATTTTCTTCAACAAATCTTTCTTCTTTTATAATATTAGTGAAGAGAGGTACTAACTTACATATATAATACAACAACAGAACCCAAATCTGCGTAACTATTTATCATTTAGTTTTTACAGATGGACTTAATGCGTTTGTAGGCTTGTTTTCTTAAAAAAAAAAAAATACAGGACTAAAGTTATTAGTATTTTAAGATATTTCAATCAAGCGAAGCCGTGGGTGGGGCAAATATAGTATAGTCATCATCCGTCATTACAATATTCTCCGAAAAGGCGATCGAGTCTGAATTTCATTAGCTGCACAATATTTTGACGATACTTTATTTTGTCTTTAAACTTATTCAGTCAAGGATATAATAAATACACTTTGAATTAATGAATGGATGGAAAATGTCGATCTTAACTCGAATTACCTTCCAAACGAGGTAGTTAACACAATTAGAGATTACCCTGGTCTGTTCCTGAATTCATTTCAAAGGTACTTACTAAATAGAGGGCCGTAAACATTTGTAAAACGGACGCTTATCGGGTAGTAAATATCTTCCCTGGGAGAAATGAGGTCTATTGACCGAACAAAATGTTAGGTCATTGTGAATAATGAATTAGCTTCAAATAATATAACATCAGTACAGGTTTCGTGGTTTATAGTGTAATGAATGTTCTCTTATTTACCAAAACATGTTTGTTTTCTATAATATCCTAGGGCACAGAAATCCTGAGCCCTGAAGGAAGTATAGGGTTGTTGAGGTAACGATACTTTGGAGAGGTTTATGAGCTGCTCTACAGATTTATAGTTACTATTGAAATGATGTAAAAGAAACGCTTGAATCATCGTCAAACCATTCGATATCCACCAATCCACCGCGCATAGGTTGTCGGAAAGCAGTCGATTCTAACATTATAAATTAAATTGCTGCAAGGCGTTCCAATGCGAGGATTAATGAATAAATAAATGTAGATCGTACAAAAACTCTTTTTACCGTGGGAAACAAAAGGTGCCTGGACTTTGGGGAAAAGACCAGGGAGTTTGGGATTCTAAACTTGCTAAAAGCACCTTGGTAATTATTATCGGTACATAGAAGCCAGACTGTGCAACGTCTGTTGCGGCATTTTCTAAAGAACATACTTATATTGCCTCGTTGGTCTAGTGGTGGTAAGTGCGACTGCTGAGCTCTGAGTCTCGCGTTCGATTCCTGGGGCGGGCACAAAGTATAATTAGTATTCAGTAGTAGTTTAGAGTTCGGAAGTTGGCCCTACGGGGGTAAAGCAAAGCCCTCGGAAAGCACGGTAAGATGTTAGCCCTGTGCTTGATCTCACTCCGGTCATGTCGGATTAACTCCCCATTGCACTATGAAAGTAAAGAATGGAGAGTGCACCAGCATGCATACTTATGTACTATAATATGATTGTGCTGCACAAATCTTCATTGAAATGGGCCCCCACGTCCGAAATCGGTCAGTAGGACTATTACACTTATGAATAGTGAAAAACTATCTGGTACTAAACACTTAGACGTGTTGAAAATGTTCTCGTAATGCCGATCTAGTAAATCATTCTACATTCTCTAGATCTTTTAACAGACACCAAATTTAACCAAAAGCTCAAATGAGGTACACATATAAGTATGGTCTGGTTCACAACAAACAAAAGACAAACATGTCTCTATTTATCTTTACTAGGTGAAACTTTGGTTGGTGAAACTGCGACGCGACCAAGCCGTAACGAAGACGGGAATTAGTGGTTCCAACACAAATATTATCTATGAAGGCTTCTTTGAAGTACTCGCCCTCTTATACGAGCAGTGGTGTGTATAAACAGTCTTGATCATAATTGTAATTTTACATGAGTGGCCCAGTTTTTGGTAGTTAAAGTTTTATTTCAGTATTCATTCGTACTCGCACAGTTAGGGTTTGTTAGGGTTCGCGGACATACTTTTGTTGCTGCGGCGTGGTTCGTCTAAAACTGCTTTTGTGGTAGACTATAGGTTTTATTTATTGACCAGTGGAGCTATTTTCATCAAAAGTCACTTGGAGGTAATCCGTATCAAGTAAATATTTAACGACTATTTAAATAGTGATAATTCCTCTAGGATCCCGTTGTTCAAACTTGTACGGTACAGTATACAACACTGGTTCTAACTTAAAAATACAATTAAGCACATACAAATAGAGCGCTCCTGCAACGTGCAACCCAAACCTATAATTAACACGTATCCCCCCCCTCGGAACAACCCTCAGAAGATGCTGTAGCATCGATTCTATACAAAAAAATTAATTTGTCAAATTTCTGTCGCCACTGTAATTTATACTCGTAAATTCATCATAAAAAAACCAAAGGTAAAATTCAAGTCATAGCTCTAACATAAACACGTGTCATAGTCATAATATATCAATCATCATAAACAGGAAGCAGTTTTTATATACATAATTCTATTAACCTAATTCTTGGTGTGAGCTCTGTTAGTATCATTAATATCGTAATATCGGTCATAGCGTTCAATACATCACACGAACAGTAAATATGTTTTGAGTAATTTCTTTCTATGACTAATATTTCACAAAGATAGGTTTTTTTTTGTTATTTCTGGAGCTGGCTATTCTTCGTTTCAGGGAAATGGCCCTTAAAAATACGATAAATAAATAACAAATCTTAATAAACTATAACATAATACAATTGTAAACACTGAAATCTACTTCAAATGAAGAGACGGTGTCGTGTTGCGCTGCGTCATTAATGACCTTTCGTGAAATCGTCCAAACACGACAACTTTCAGATAAAATCCCAGCTTGAGAGATGTCTTCACTTGTTGAGCTGGGCTTTTGTACCACAAGCGATTTAAAGTTCCTTTAATATGATGTGCTTTTATTTGGGTGGGAAAATCATCGTATGACTTCTCTCGCTCTGGGTTAAGCGAAAGGGAGTGTCAGACTTCTACTGACCAAAAACCCACCCTGTTCCTTCAGCTGCCCTTAAGTTCCGGGGCCGCGATGTCTCGTTAAAACATTTCCGCAACCCCATCAGTTTAATATGATGTGTTAATATACGTGTTAATATACCTTAATTCAGAAGATGGGTCACAGAGCTACCCAAGATGCAGATCATCATTGTTGTTCATTCAAATTTAAACTAGGTTCTGTTTGAGTCACAAGTGTAAATGTCGGAAAATATTGCAATAAAACTACCAGGATAAAAGTAAATAAGACCAGTGGCAGAACAGTTGATACAAAAAAAAAACGCTTTAATAAACCTAGCGACACGCAATGAGTTCGGCGTACAACTTGTTATTTTGTTTGGAGAAAATAACGTTAAGAATTTCAAAGTAATAATAAATACTAAAGCATAAAGTTTAATCATTTATTAAAGTTTCTAGGGAGCGGAGACGTAGATCAAAGGACTCGCTCCTGTTTTTTCGTCACTGTATTGCGATTATCGACTGGTCGGCAAAGTTTTTATTGCGGTATAGTTCATTTTGTGATTTAAAAAGTAAATTAGAATGTCTCAAAGAGATCGCGGAATGCAATAAATCTGCCAGTTGTTTCTTTTTTTATTCTTTAGGTTTTTATTTTTATTATACTAGCGTCTAGCCGCGGCTGCTCGCTCTCATCAAGATTTTTTTCAGCGAAAAAATGTACCTTTTGTCATTCTTTAAGATGAATTTATACCTGCTTTTCATCAAAATCGGTTACTTGTTGTCGATGTGAAAATATATAAGAAAGAGAGACAGAGTTATTTTCGAATTTATAATGTTACTAGCTGTGCCCGCGACTTCGTCTGCGCGGAATAACGACTTTCGGCAGCATTTTTAATTTTTTAAGCTAATTATATTGAAAACTAGTACTCACACGGGGCTTCGCTCCCGTGGATTCTATCACGGTAAAAACATAACTCTCCTTATTGCAGTCGCGTAAAAAGTAGCCTATAACCTTCCTCAAGCTTCAAGCTACTTCCGTACCAAATTGCATCCAAATCCACCCAGTACTTTCGAAGATTAGCGCGTTCAAGCAAACAAACAAACAAACAAAGTTTTCTGCTTTATAATATTAGTATAGATTAGGAATTACTCTCGGTTTACTTACTAGCTAGAAAGTAGGATAAACATTGTTTTTCAGAAGTACGTGATTACTTTCAACCAATTAATGGCATATTAACCTTGCGTTGACGTCGCGATTAGCAGCAAAAAGTCGCAAAGGAATGTATAATGCCGTGGTGGATGACCTTCTTTACACTAGCTGTCATGATTCCAGTCAAAATGTAAATAAAACCACCTTATAATTATTACTCGCCCGCACTGTCCCACTACTGAGCAAAAGTACCTTACAATTCTTAAGGGAACCATCTAGGTCATCCCGTCATCTCCCTCATAGTCTGCCGCAGCCCCGAGTTTTGTCTGGAGCCACATTAACGATTTGCGTTGCTATTGCTCATTTTGGTGTTTGGACAGACCGGTATTTTAACATTTAACATTACTATCCTCAATAGCACGGTGGAAAATTATGAGCTTAGACTTTTGGATGTTAGTTAAGACCAAGTGTGCAATCCATAAGTCAAAATATTTCCTTATAAAAATGATTTAAATTAGTTTCTTAGAGCATGTATGTACCTTAAGATTAAAATATTGATAGTATCGAAAACTTATATAAAGATTCAAACAATGTGAATACTTCAACATAAACAGGATGAATTTCGCAATCTATAAAAGTGAAATATTTTCACATGTGTAATTATATTTTATAAAGCATAAATTGAGTTTTTTTTTCGTGTAATGGTCAATAAAAGTTGACAACTCAGGTGGCCACCAACTTACGGTATGAACGATAAATCAGGAAACTGGATGCGGTAACCTTAACAAAAACCATTAATAGGGTATCTTGGCCTCTTATTTTCTTTAACAAAGACGGCGCTGAATGAATTTCACGGGTATTCTTAAATTGGTCATGGTTTCGTCTAAATGCCTTCAGGATTAAGTCTTAATTAAATTTTCTTATAATTTAGTGTGAGTTTAAAGCAGATTTTAATGTTTGTGTGATTGTATTGTTAAGGCGACTGAAAGGCACCTTATAAATCGCGTCTGTCCAAATAAAACAATCTCTGTCAGTCATGATTTTAATTTAAGACTTGACTTGATTTGAGATTAATATTAAATCTAAAATTTCTAAACAAATTCCAAAACAATATTGTTTATCATTAATTTAATTAATTCTAGTTATATCTTAAGCCATTGGATTTATACTATAAAATCAGTGTAGAATGATGCTTATATAATAATAATAATAATAATAATGCTTATGTAATAGGTATAAATGACAGGTTGAAATACTTTCCATTACAAATACTCTAGACAGCAATTGTTACCTACTGTTTAAGGCATCGACCAAAGACTCTATCAAACAAGCAAGAAATACTGATATCATACGTGCTAACAGTTACGAGTTCCTTTACCACAGCTGTCGGTTAGACTTGAAGGAAAGCCATACATACATTTATACATAATTATGTTCTGTGGAAAATACCCATTGCGTACAATTTCTCAGAAATTTGTGGCATTAATGGAATTACTTTCAGTATTTTGGTAGAGGTGCTACCGGTTAGCGATCACGATATCTTAAGGCGCATAAAAACTTCCATATGTGAGCTTAAACAGAACATGATCCAAAAACTCGATCATAATTTTCGGATTCGGATAGTCGGATTAACGGGTAACGTAGGCACATCTACACCGTATCGTGTTTATGCATAGATTGATATGATAATGTTACAAAATGCGCAAGAAAAGAACCTATACATCAATTCGGAAGCACAGCTTTATTCGGAATCACTTGTACAAGTTACTATACCATAGTTACAAAGCTATATTCGTGTATCTGCAATACCCATTTTAGCATTGATTGTTGCTAACCCACTATTTGAAGTGTGATATTACGATAGAAGAAAAACAAATAAATAATAAAGTCAGTTCTTGACAGTTAATATCTGCTCAAGACAACAAGCTTTTCCTAACTATATATTACGTTGGGATCGGCTTCTAATTTATAATTCAGCTGAGTATCAGTATTATACATGGAGCAACGGCCTATTTGACTTCCACGACTCCATACACAATACAAGATACGTCCTAGTCAGTATAGTGTTAGATCTTCAAGCTTCTGAATGATTGATAAATATCAACATAATTGGCCAAGTGCGAGTCAGACTCGCCCATGAAGGATTCCGTAGTAACTAAGCCCAATAACTTTATTTTTCAAAGTGTTTGTATGAAATACAAAGTTATATTTGCGTTGGTAAATTTTGGTTGATAACGAGATTCCTCATAGAATTCATACACATATCATCATCATCATCATCTGCTCACTCAATGTGTTTAATATAATATATATCGGCGCAAATACTTTTTTTCTATTAAAATAATTGAAATGATTAAATTCTAATAATTTGATTGTTTTACAAACTATTAATTGATTTTAAGATGAAAAATTAACGTTTAACATGTTTTAACTTAAAACATTGTAATTTAAGTAGTTTAATATTTAACTAGAAAATGTGGGTACATGTGTGATAATCCCTCTATATAAGGCCGCACTGTGAGCGCTAGATTCATTCAGATTCATTCTTGTTCGAGCTGCTGGAGAGTGCGGACCTCTCTGTAAAGTCGTTACGCTGTCAGTTGAATAAACGAGTCTCCGGTAACATTAACAAGTGCTTTTATTTGAAAATCTAACATGAGTGATCACCAAGACAACATTCGTGAAGTCGGCTGAGCTGACGTCACACTTTTTAAAATCACATACGACGCTGTCTCTTCGTCATATATTATATTAAAATAAACTTGAGATGCGACAACAAACGGTGTGATACCCTCGTGCGTCGGAAAGCACATTGAGGTGTTGGTCCCGGCTGTTATTTAAAGATCTTTAATAGTCGTTAGAGGTAGTTAGAAGCCGCTAAATCTGACGCTGGTGGAGTTTTGGGCTGTGGAGGTCAGATAGCCAGTTGCTCCATGTAAAACACTAATACTCAGCTGAATCCGGTTTATAAAGCTGTATAAAGCTTTTTTGTGAATGGGAGAAAAAATTGTGAAACAAATCTACAGTAGATTGGTTTCACAATTTTTTATTTGTATTTCCATTGTGCTGTATTACTTGGTCTATACTGTCCTCTCATACCTAATTAACCTGTATTTTGGATACATTGTAAAAATGATAATTTGCTTTGAAAAGAGTAACTGTGGAGTTTCTTGCCGGTTCTTCTCCATAGAAAACGACCAATTTCGAACCGTGCCCTGCGCCGAACTACTGACGTTTTATAAGTGCCCATGTTGGCCTATGTGAAATAAAACGTTTTGAGTTTGTGTTTGAGTTTCACAACTTCCAAACTCCGGACAACTAAGAAATTCCTTACATAAAAACCCAATAGCACTTTTTGCACTTTTTTATGAATGAGTAATTTCCAGGTGTAAAATTGGTATAGGATTAGTCATTGTGATTTTACAACGCGCCGTAAAGCGTGTTTATCTTTTTGCCGTATAAAAAACGCAAACACCTTTTCAGCCTATAAATAAATCTTTGATGCCAAACACCCTCTGCCGGCAAGGGTGCTATTTTTATGTAGCGTTACTGGAAATCTCGCTTAGGTTCAAGCTTTGCCTTTAATCCAAATACTTAGGATGAATAAATCTCGACGTTGTAAGCATAGTGAATTCTCATAAATTTATGAGAAATGAAGTATTTTTATATTCATATAAAAATACTTCAGTTTTTGTTAGAAAATTGAATGGTCAAAGGGTGACCTTATTCATGCTAGTGCCTTTGATAACATGTAAGTAAAAATGATGCTACAGAATATATAAAAACAGGTCGTGGGTTACCGTTATTCTTTATTTCAAATATATTCATCCATCACGGTATAATTCAATAACGGTCTCACTCAAAACGATACTATTGGATATAGGAGAAAGTTGGACACCTATCCAGAAAGAAGCGATGGCAGTAATCTTTTTTTAAGGTTTTTGTTGCATGTAATTATGAATTAATTTAATACCTACACCCGGACTTTTAATTCGATGCAGAAAGCTGACATAAGCTTTCTGTATCACATACTTACTAAAATAATGATACCCTAATTTGACCTAATAGTGATGGATTAAATTAATTGAATAATAAATTATCAATTCTTGATCATGAGAAATATAAATATATGATAAAACTTATACTTATATAATTTTTTTTTTGAAGAAGTAAAGTTTTTATTTTATTATAAATATAAACCTATTCTTATTCAAAATGTTCATATCTTACCGAACCAAATACAAAAACAATTTCCAAAAGAGTGGCTTTTATCATAGCTACTCTTTTGGAAATAGTACAAAAATAATAATAGAGGGGAGTTACGAAACAGTAATTGAGAAAGAATTTAAAAACATAAGTCTGTCTGTTTGTCTGTTTGTATACGCTAATTTACTGGATGGATTTTAATGAAATTTGGTCAGTATAAAGTTGACATCCTGAAATAATACATAGACTACTTTTTATCCCGGAATTCCCACGGGGTCGGGATTTACGCCGTAAATACTCCCACGCGAACGAAGTTGTGGGCATCGGGCAGCTAGTTAATAATAATGTTATACTTCGTTCAGCTAGGCTAGATACACGAAACGCCATAATCCACCACGCAGATCTAATGTGTGTTAATGGATGTCACATATCTTCGAACTTTTGGTCATAAGTAGGTAATGCCAATTTTCTAACTAACGGTGAAGAAAATTGATGTTTTCTTCACCGTATTGACACCAGTGGTAAATTGCCCAAAACTCATTAGTCGAGCCCGCCATCACTGGGTCATCATTGATCACTTAGTAGTTATTATAGTTTTATGAAGAACTTTCAAACTGCACCTTGAAGTCCGGATTTATGTCAACAGGCTATAAATAGAGCTTCATTCCTGACAAATGTGAGTAAGTATCACATATTGGGAGTATGTGTCTGTATTTTCGTTGAGTAAAGTGACACCAAATTTGGCCATCCTATATCTACAAAAATATGTCCGTCTCTTCAAACCTCTTTAGAGGACTCAGGCCAAGCGTTATTTTTGTGGTTATTCAATTTTTATTATAGCTTTAGATTTAGTTCCATTGAGACATTGAGGCCATTAGGTTTCTTGTAATAAAAATATTATTTCTGAGTGCCAAAGAAAATTATTATTTGAAAAAGTTTTAAGCTTGTAGTAGAGAGTGTTATTTGATTCTTGGCTATTATGAAATATTCACGGAGTAATATATTTAATATTTTTTTGAGATGAAATATTGAAGTCACTAAGATTCCCTAGTAAACTTTATTAATTAAATACATATTTCAGTATAACATATCGAAATCCCTTAAAATAATTCCACCAAAACAATTTATCCAAGCTCGAATGCAGTACGCAACAACACCCTCCAAACCACGAATATTGTGATGCAACATGCAACCAAAACCTTAACATGTGTTACGGATGGAGGATTCTCAAAAGATGTTGACTTGTCAGCCGCTTAGGCGTCGGCATAAATACAAAATAATAAATATTTATTTGACACTAAGGATATACAGTAAATTCAAAATCATGATGCTTAATTGTTTAAAATTTGATGCTAACTCCCAAGGCCTAGGTTACACAGTAGTCTCAGTATGTTATGGATGGTCTCCTATTCACTAGCTGACCTGACAAGCCTCTCTTGACCTCAAAGATCCACTTCTGGGATTATTATTAAGCCTCCAGCACCTTCAGCATGATTTAATGAAACAGACAGTAGAAATAAAAATGATATTTCGTCCTTTTTTTAATGTTCTTTTTCGTCTTTTATACAAAAACAAGAAACATTTTTCCAATTTTCCTAAATATAAAATCCATTTTAAAGTCTGTCCGGTATTGATATTTAGAGCACTTACCAAATCTGGAACATCTTATTAATAATTCATTCATTAAAAAGGTCGCACTGAAACCAAGGACAAAGGTTACAAAGTATTAACAGGTCCTACTGTTGTGTTACTAGAATAAATGGCCCGAAAAAAATCGCAACAAAAAGATATGGCCACTAAAAAATAAATAGAGACTTGTGGAGTATTGAATTTCCCGTTGAAAGCGTACTAACAATGGTTTTGACATGGGTCTGAACTGAATGGCCATTGCTTACCAGTGTTTTTTGAAGCTCTATAACTTCTCCAACTTGATTGAGTTTTTCATGAAACTGTGGTAAAACAATTGGACAGGCATGTCACAAAGTTTAATTATGGGATTTTGGTGAGATTCCTTACTGTTCTGTTTTTCCTTATTATACTTTTTTTTTTAAAAAAAGCTCGTGTCTAGATTCGTCCATGGTTGGGTGAATATCTTAACACATTGATATTCCTCTGTGCTTTAGAAAGCATGTAAAGCCGTCGGTGCCGGCTGTCAATTGTACGGTGGCCGGCACATCAACCTACTCCAATCTGTCAAAATAATTTAATAGATTTACAACTTTATTATTTATTTATTTATTTATTTATTTACACTTTATGCACATAGGTACAAAGGCGGACTTAATGCCGTAGGCATTCTCTACCAGTCAACCATGAGTGGTGAAGAGATAGAGTGGAAGGTGCAATATGTACGTGCACATTATATTGGAAAAATAATTATAATAATAGTGATAAAACAAAAAAACCTAATATCATAAAATAGAAATCTACATAAATAATATATATGAATAAATATTTATATAAATACATATACATACATATATACTTTAGAGGTAATTGAAAATTAAATATAGAAATTCTGCTTATTGGTGAAGAAAGTGGATCCGCAATTTCTTTTTAAATACAACATGATAAGGTTCAAACTCAATTGGGTAAATTTGACAGATTTGGATAGCTTGATGTGCTGGCGACTGTACATCTTTCAGAGTCGTTACGGGTACTCAGAAGCCCGAAAATATAACACTGGTCTAGCCAAGGGATATCATATTACCCATCTACTGCATTGTGAAGGTCAGATAGCCAGTCCCTCCATATAAAAACAAATACTCAGCATCATACGGTTTAGACTAGAAGCCGACCTCAATATAGTTTCAATCACAATCACAATAATTTATTTGTCTGAATATGTTTTTTTTTTATTTTATTATGAATGAGCCCGCTCTTGACCTCGATCACACCTGATGGTAAGTGTAAGATGAGGTCTAAGATCGAACGAGCGAGCCCAGAAAATGCCTATTCACTCTTGCTTTAAAGGCTGACGGATCATATGTGGCAGGGAACACAGAAGCCGGCAGAGAATTCCACACTTTGGCTGTGCGCACAATGAATGTTGAAGAAAAGCGCTTAGTACGACAAGACGGTATATCGACCAAGTGTAGATGGTAGGAACTGCGATACGTCTGGTAGAACGGTATTAAAAGGCGAATGAAGGGATTAGGTCGTGGAGCTCCTGCGCATACTCTCCGAAGTACAATCTATAGAAGATAGACAGGCAAGCAACGTTTCGCCGGTGAGCCAGGCTGTGAATCTTGCCTACCAGAACCTCGTCACCTATAAGCCTTTTAGCTCTGCGTTCGATCGATTCAAGTGCAGCTAGCTGGTATTTGGCTCAGCCATCCCACAAGTGACTGCAATACTCTTAGGTCTTAAAAATATTATTCAATAGCTTCTTCACATTCTGCCACATGAGGCGTGCAAATATTGGTGTTTACTTGATCCATATAATTGAAAACAGATTAGCTCATTCTTAATAACTATAAATATAACATTAAAATAAATGTCAAATAAAAATAATATTACAATTTCATAGGATTTCAAGATTTTATACAATGTCAGAGTAAATGAGTAAATTATATAGATAATCATTTAAATTATAATAGCATTTATTGCACAAGAAATCCTTAAGCTTATATTTGTTTAATCAATTTTGGTGTCTTGTAGATTTATGCAGAATATGCTTTTCCTCATTAGGGCAGTATTTGCTCTCCGTTCTCGTAACATTTCATTACCTACGTCTGTTACGTTTAACAACATCTGATACTTCGAAACGGCTAAGCAGATAATATTAAGAGAAGTTGTCTCTCTTCTGTTTTTTTCAAATTATTTTATTTATGTAATTTATTCTTTTAATTTAAAGTACTTAACCTACACTACAATAATTATACTTTAATAATAATAATTTAGGCTGAAAGCCGATCCTGACATAGTTGGAAAAAGGCTAAACAGGTGATGATATAATATATAAAAAATTTGCCAAGTGCGAGTCAGACTCGCCCATGAAGGGTTCCGTAGTAACTATAATAATATAATATAATATGTATATTTATTACAACTACGCTAAATAACTTTGTTTTTCATAGTGTTTTTATGAATTACAAAGTTATATTTGCGGTTTTAGAAAATATACTGTATCTCAAAAACTGCTGACTCGATTTCGTTCAAACCAATTTTGGTTGAAAGTTTACATTAAGATCTACAGACATATATTTTTTTTAGATTTCTCACTTCATTATTATAGAAGTTAGAGGTGGGGGACACATTTTACCAGTTTGGAAACTTATATCTTTTAAACGATTGACTTTATGTAAAAGTGGTTTTAAAAACCCTTATATCATTTTTAAAGAACTGTCTACAGATACCACACACATAGGTTTCATGAAAAAAAATATTTTCAGTTCTAGTTCCATGTATGGGGACCCCCCTTTATTTTAAATATTTTTTAATTATTTTATTAAAATCGGAAAGCGGTTCACAGAATATACATCTACCTAATAAGTTTCACACGTATAGTCTTAATAGTTTCGGAATAAAATGGCTGTGACATACGGACGGACGGACAGACATATCGAAACTATCAGGGTTCCGTTTTTTGCCATTCGGCTACGGAACCCTAAAAATGAATCGCTAAATGTGTTGCTAAGCGCAAAACTCAAGAATGGCTGAACCGATTAGGCTGATTTCTTTTTTATTGTGTTTGATGAAGTCTTAAGAAGGTTTTTATGCAGAAAAAAAGTAAAAGAACGAGAAAAGTAGTAAAAACATAAATTTTCTTTTCCCATTCAAACCACTCTGTCCCCAGCAAGGATCTTCTACCTAAAGTTCCTTGGTCCCCAGTTGTTAAACATTTGACGTCAATCAAAGCAAAACAAAGGTGTGTTGTGATTATTTTTGGTATTAGAGGTTGCATTTCATTAATGAAAATAATATAACAAGATCCTTCAAATTTGTTTTATAGTAATTTTTATTGTGTAAAAAATTGTGGTATTTTACTTAATGATGATCAATAATCGTGAAGGAAAATAAGTGATAAGAACCTAAGCGTTGGTGCAGTATTTTGGATGGAAAAAGGCTGAATGGACTTAAATTATCACCACATTAAATATTACTAAAGTCTTTCAATGTTATTTTATTTCTATTAGACTGCGACAGGCCAATCACTTTTGTCAGAACGAAATCTGTCGAGGCAGCTATTAACGTAAAAAAAAAAACAATATTATTTTGTTTTAGAGAAATAAGGCAGAACAAGGTCTGCCGGGACCGCTAGTTTTATATAAAACAAGAAGCTCCTTAAGAACACGTTTAAATTATGTTTTGCATTTGTTTCAGATGTTCCATTGTAATGAGAAAGACGTGAATTGGTAAGTCAAACTTTAAGATGGCTCGCTTAATAATGCAGAAGATGAGTACCTGTCCTTGAATATGAGATCGAAGCAACACAACACTTCTCGAATATTGTATTTACAACCTCATCGATTAGATGGAGAGTTCAAGATCGTTAATTAATTATCAATCGCCGAGAAATGAATTGAAGTTTTCTTAAAACTCTATTAGAATAGAGATTTTTTAGATAGAGTTAAGAGAAGTTTAAGAGGCAGGGTTCACCAACTTTGAGTACAAATGTTGTATTTATAGGTAATAGCCATGTCTTGATGAACTGACCATGTATCAACAATATGTATGTATCAACCATGTACTGTTTTGATGATAAATAAACGTTTATTATTATTATTTCCTTTATTCAACAAATATCTCAAAAATTACATTTTTAAATATTTTTTTTTTATTATTATGATTATTATAATCTGTTTAGCACTCTTGAGTTCGGCATCCAGACATGAAGAGACTACCCATCTAACCTCCACAACCATATAGCTCGATACCCGTAGGCAAGACCTGAGACCTGTAACAGATGTTCTAGCTCCTAACTACCCGTAACTAAACACACCCGTGTCAAAGATGTACAGTCGCCAACACATCAAGTTATCCGAATCTGTCAAATTTACCCAATTGAGTTTGAACCTTATAATGTTGTAATAAAGTTGTAAATCTATTAAATTATTTTGACAGATTGGAGTAGGTTGATGCGACCGTACAAATGACAGCCGGCACCTACAGCTTAACTTGCTTACCGACGCACAGAGAAATCTCGATATTATGTTAAAATAGTCACACATCCACGAACTGACCTCAGCATGCCTTGCTTAACCTTTAAGATTGACCCATGCGGCTGTTAATATTTAGCCACGAGCTCCGTATATGTCTGTTATGATGGAATAATTTCATCTAATTAATAATTTTGAAATTTAAATATTGTTTATTGAAATAATTGATGTACAAAGTATTTATATTAGGGCCTTAGAACTAAAGGTATATAATAAATATATTCTACCTGAACTAGGTTAAAATAAACCTGTATCTCAGGTAAATCTGCCGTGATTCTTTAAAAGGCAGTCATCTGATTTTTACCGATTTTGAGTTAAAAATTGAGCGACTTCAGGAAAAAAGGGCACTGGTATCAAAAACACTGCACAGCTTTTTATTAAAATAAAATATCTAAAAAGCTAAATAAGTTTCAGAAAAAGGGGTTAAATAGGTCGACACGTCTTTTTTTCCTGATGTCGCTAAATGTTTAACTCAAAATCGGTAAATTGTCAGATGACTGCCTTTTAAAGAATCACGACAGAAATCACTCTAGTGCTACCATAAGTATTATCTAAAACTTAAACAAATACTTAGTATATAACTTATGAACTACACACAGCACAGCTAAATTATAAAATTATGTCTAATGCATAACATAAAAACTAGGTCATATTTACTTTGTACTGTCATGTCAGCCAAGTACAAAATTTCAAGAATGCATAATTATGATATTTTTATGTGTGTTATTATGTAAAGTTAAAAATAAACTTATGAGTAAACAATGCAAAATATGAAAAAGAACGTATGGTTAAGGTTTTTTAAATCTCAAGCATATTGCGCACACTGATGGTTCAGCATTTTCATTTAATTTACTTGCCCTCGTCCGTGTGTCATTGCTGAGTGCCAACTGAAAACCAGCGCCGGGTGTCTTCCGCCCAGCAAATGCTGAGGTGGTGTCCCTTTCGGTGTGGACATGCTCAACGATTATTTTTTCCCTTTTTTTATAATGATCGTAATTTTGTATTGTATGTTGTTGTGTGTGTCTTCGTTCGAATATTTTTTTTGCAATTTCAATTTCAATCTATACCTGCTTTAACCGGTACGGAGACTTACGTCTTTGGAAAGCATTACGGTAATCCTGGTTAGCCTTTGTCTAAGTATTCTCTGAGATTTCCACGTGGGATACAGCAGCTGACAGGGTATCTTTATAATACCTGCCACTTACACTAAACTTTTATAACATTACTGACTTTTTCATTGTTCGGAGTTTTATCACTTTGCCTGTAATGGCAAAGTGATTGGTCGGGACATTTTGGCTTTTTGTTCCCATCTTATTTCTTTTCAACTTTCAACTTTTTTTAACGTAAAACATAGACACAGTTCAAAATAACCTTACGGAGTTTTGTAGTTTAACGGCAGTAGGTAGTAAAACTAATTTACAATGCCACGTGAATTTTAAATTAGTTTTACTAAGAATTAGAATAGAATTGTGATTAATTGATTATTTTCTTCCACTTTATAAGAAGAGAGTTTCATTATCCATTTATTTAAACTTTATGTGCTACAAAAAAACACAATAACACACTTTGTCAATTAATAATTATCCAAATTGCTCGCAAAAATATAAAATGACGAACAATCTAATTCACGACCAAAATAGATTGCCAACCATGTTAAACGCACCGACATGAATTCTTTCGCATGTATTGAACACGGAACTTCTCAGACATTCAAACGAGCACATCAATTTTGTCCGAAATAAGAAAGGCCTACAAAATCGACACGAATGTGATAGGAATGTATGAAATACCGACCAGGGATTATTTATCGGGCCTCAAGTGTACTGTGATTTACTGGAACCGCATTCCTTTCACTCGTGATATTGTATATGGTGACTCTTTCTATTACTGGGGCAATGGTACTTATATACACTAAAATAACACTGTGAAAATTACGTGCACATTTTTATAGTTATTCACGGATTAGTGAACTACCTAGTTCACATTACAATTACGAAAGTACCTAGTTCACCTGAACTAGGTACTTTCGTAATTGTAATATTTGTACTTATGTAAAGTACAAATATTACAAATACGAAAGTACCTATACATGTGTGAATTTTCGTTACTCAAGCACGTCAAATGGCTGTATGAATTTTATCACAGAGATAGATTATAGTTTGGAACAGCACTTTTGACCCGAAAAAATATGAGTAAGTACATTTCGTTTATCAACATTTCCATGCAAATGAAATCGCGAGCAACAGCTAGTCTCATCAATATTTATATATTAATTGAATCATTTCTCTTTTCACAACATTTCTATGAAAATATAATGTGATAGCTTTTGCTAAGTCGGAAATTTAAACTACTAACTTTAAACTAGTTTCGATATTAAAACAGTTATTCTCCGATAAATTTTCAGTATTGTGTAACTCATATCTGGAACTCTCTAGAATGTTCCGTGTAAAACCTCAAATGACGGTAATGTAATAACCTCGTTATTAGTTATATTTTCGGATTTTTTGGTCTTGAAACTCTCGGATCGTTAGGTCAAGATCTTTCCAAAGGCATATGTGACAATTTGCGTGAATCAAGGACTTTGGAATAAGTTGCCTTACAACGTCATAACACCTCCAGTCTTTTAAGTACATTACTAGTGAATAGCGATGAGTATCTATGGAGGTTTAGACGCCATATTTTATAATTTTTTTTAGTTTAAGTTAGATAATTATTTTGATATCAGCTTTTTTCTTGGATGAGACTTCTCTTTGCCTCATGCCTACAATGAAACGAGTGAGCCCAGAAGAAGCCTACTCAATCTTGCTTTAAAAGCTGCCAGACTATATGTGGTAAGCAATACAACAGCCGGCAGAAAGTTCCACACCTTGGCCGTCCGTACAATAAACGTGGAGGAGAAGCGCTTAGTACGAAAATGCAAGCCAAGTCAAGCCTATGTTTGCAGAGCGTTGAATTTGAACAGATTTTTATCCCTCCATTGGGAAACGAGATATGAGTGTATTGATTTTAAAAATATTAGCCGTTTACGCTTGATTGATTTAGAAAAAAAAAGAACAATATAATTAATGTAATCTTTCTTAAAAAAACATACTAATTCATCGGTAATATTATAAGAATTAAATATATAAACAGAAGTTCTCTTTACGCTATTTCTATTCTATTATAAATCTTTTGAATTCAGAATCATAATTCCACCGAGCACAATAGTTCATAATATAACGTAGCGGCTACGTTCGTGTCTACGGAGTAACACGTAGCCACATTACGAGAAAGAATTCAGCATTTCATTTCGAGTATCCGATTTCCACTTCAAGGTATACAAAAGCTCTTCGAAGCGAGTAACGTTCAATCTTTTGAAAACGCTTAACTGTAAGCGCTTTATAAGTACTCGCACTTTTCATAATAAAAATACCTAAATATTTTTGTCAATGTATTCGAATCTTATTGTTGTAACTTCGTATTTAGCCTTAGACTTCTAGAATAATCAATAATTTAACCCCTAAACAATAAAATTAAGTATAATAAAAGATAGATAGATAAAATATATTATTGTACATCAACAATTTAAATACACCTGTTTCACAATATTGCTAAACCTGTGGTTAAAGATGTACTCGTATCTACTTTAGAAGGACAGCATCGATCAAACATGTTACAGAAAGCTTATTTTTGTTGCTGTCTTATTCTTCTTTTCCGTTTTATTCATGGTGACACTCACGATGATGCGCGTATCGTCGCGACTCTATGTATGCTCTAACGAGATACTGCGTCTCCGGTACTTAAGAGCAATTAAAGGAAGGGGGTGGGTTTTTAGTCAGTAGAAGTTACTTCCTTCTGCTTCATCTAGAGCGGAAGGAGTCATTAGATGATTTTCCCACTGAAAAAAGGTAGTATAAGGATTATTTTTTTAATTTACAAGCACACTGTTTTGCATACTCTAAAGAATCTAGGTGCGAATCTAAGTATTCGTTAAAATATGTTGATATTTGTAAAGATGTCTTATGCTTATTGAAAAATTTAAAAACGTTCAATTTATTATTTCATATTTTAAAGTGGCTTTTATTACCAGCGTGCGAGATATTTTTGTTTAATTTTAATGAAGCAACAGAGAATCACAAGACCGCGCGATACCAATAATTATGAGCTTCATTAAAGTGTGGAACCAGTCTCAACAGAAAAAGTGAACACGTATAATTTAAGATATTTTATCTCGGACCTAACATAGCTATCCCTTTCAAATTTGCGAAGAAGACCTGGGGCCATACCATGACGTGTTAAAACGTGAGCAGTTCGAGCGAGAAAGAGGGATGGAGCTATATAGCGTGCATAGCTTCATCCCTCTTTCTCGCTCGAACGACTCACGTTTTAACCCGTCATGGTATGGCCTCGATCATAATTTAACTTTATTTTATTTTTGGCCGGTTATGTTCTATACAACGTGTAACGGAAACCCCATATCTATCCAAAAGGACTGAAGACAACATCTGGTATGGAGTCTCTATGCACAGTTTCAGCACAAAATACTGACTGACTCAAAGAATTGATACCAAATTATTGGTTTCATATATTTCTTGAATACCAATCATAACAAACGTGTCATAGCACTACGAGGGTCAATAACTTTCCACGTCACTTGCCAATAACACGATAATTCTTTTCGTTCTTAATTAGAAAAATTCGGTCTCTGGTATCAGTGTATTGGAATTTGTAATAAGTTCTACACATGTAGACTTAGGATTACAAAACCCTTGCCATATCATTTGTTATCATCCAAAGAAGCCATGCATTTGTTATGTATATCTTTAAATTACACGTTGTATAGGCCGATAACACACGCACGTGTCAATCTCCAAGTTTATTCAACGTTTGTCAAGGTCTCTTTTCCCATATCAAGATTCCTCCGTACCTCGGGTTGATTCCGGCGTCATTGCAGATAGTCAAAAGGCAGAAAATTTGACACCGGTCTTGCCAAAGAGTATTCCGTTACTCAGCCACTAGGTTGTAGAAGTCACATAGACAGTCGCTCTGTATAAAGCACTACTACTCAGTGGCATCCAGTTACACTAGAAGCTGACCCCAACATATTAGGAAAAAAACTTTTTACCAAAAAATTAAACCGACTCCCAAAAAACACTGCAAAGTGAAAAATAACTTTAATTTCGGTAGTCGGTGTCTTTAGTTTTCTATTTTCGTTTTTGGCACCGACTTCCGAAATTAAAGTTATTTTTCACTTTGCAGTGTTTTCAACCGACGACAAAAAGAGGAGGTTATCAATTCGACGCGTATATATTTTTTTTTTTTTTTTTTTTATGTATGATCATCGAGTACTCGAAGACGGCTGAACCGATTTGGAAAATTCTTTTTTTGGTCGAATGGGTATACTTCGAAATTGGTACCATTATCACCAAAGTCAGGATCTGATGATGGGATCCTGGAGAAATCGAGGGAACTCTTCAAATATTATAGGCACTCCTATGGCGTTTTGGGTATTTCTTACAGTAAATTGTGCAGTTGCTCTCAAAAAGTACCATTTGGGGAAGTGGAACTGATGATGAAGACCACAGATGGCCGCCGAAACTACTCAATAATAAGTATTGAGTGGATTGCGATTCAATTACTTGAATATGGATGTTAAGCACTTTATGCTCGTCACAATGCATATGGTGATGTAGAGCTGATGGTGAAGTACCAGGAGAACTCCTCAACAATTAACGGCCCAGCATTGGGTAAAGCAATATTTTGTAAAAGGTTATAAGTAGTTGACATTTAGGCTCTTGTAACTAGGTAAATTAAAAATCATCCAACTAAAAAGAGTGAAATAAAAACTTTTTAACAAAAAATTAAACCGACTTCCAAAAAACACTGCAAAGTGAAAAATATCTTTAATTTCGGAAGTCGGTGCCAAAAACGAAAAAACAAAACTAAAGACACCGACTACCGAAATTAAAGTTATTTTTCACTTTGCAGTGTTTTTGGAAGTCGGTTTAATTTTTTGTTAAAAAGTTTTTATTTGGGAGTCGGTTTAATTTTTTTGGTAAAAAGTTTTTATTTCACTCTTTTTAGTTGGTCTATTTTTAATTTACCTAGTTACAAGAGCCTAAATGTCAACTACTTATAACCTTTTATAAAATATTGCTTTTCCCAATGCTGGGCCGTTAATTGTTGAGGAGTTCTCCTGGTACTTCACCATCAGCTCTACATGACCATATGCATTGTGACGAGCATAAAGTGCTTAGCATCCATATTCAAGTAATCGAATCGCAATCCACTCAATACTTATTATCGAGTAGTTTCGGCGGCCATCTGTGGTCTTAATCATCAGTTCCACTTCCACAAATGGTACTTTTTGAGAGCAACTGCACAAGTTACTATAATAAATACCCAAAACGTCATAGGTGTGCCTATAATATTTGAAGAGTTCCCTAGATTTCTCCAGGATCCCATCATCAGATCCTGACGTTTATGAAAATGGGACCAATTTCGAAGTATACCCATTCAATCAAAAAAAGAATTTTCCAAAAAATCGGTTCAGCCGTCTTCGAGTAATCGATGATCATACATAAAAAAAAAAATGTACGCGTCGAATTGATAACCTCCTCTTTTTTTCGTCGGTTGGAAAGGCTAAGTGATGATAAATGATGTCATGATGATTCTATTCTATCTTCGCGATACTACGATTTACAGTTTTGTCATACTAAGCTTCTCCTCTACATTTATTATTCGTACAGCCAAGGTGTGGAACTCTCCGCCGGCTTCTGTTTTCCCTACCGCATATGACTCATCAGCCTCCGTGATCGAGGTCAAGATCGGGCTCAGCCTTAATAAAAAAATGTCGTTCTCCGAGGTCTCTGGATCTCTGTACCAAATTTCTCCAAAATTGGTTTAGTGGTTTAGATGTGAAAGTGTAACAGACAGACTGACAGAGCTACTTAGGCATTATTCAATATAAGTAGGCATATTAAAGCGTCAATAGCCTAATGGATAAGGTGTCAGACTTGTGATCGACAGGTCCCGAGTTCGAATCCCACCCATTACACTATTGCCGTGAACCCACTCCAGACACAAGCATATTTAGCTTAGTTGGAGGGGTTAACAAGATTGCTAGTAATGTGAATTCTACCCACATTGCTAGTCATCTTTATAAAAAAAAAAAAAATATTGCTGGGGTGTTGGTTGCGCTTCTCACGTCTTCTACCCAGATAAAACACTAGGAAGCGCTTACGTGCGAACGCTTTGGATGACTCCTTCAAGTAATTTTTTAACGTTGAAATTCCTGTCTTGTTTCAACAAATAACGAATGATTTATTTTAACTTTAAATTCAGTTTTCAATATTACACACATTCGTGAATTTAACTTTAGCAAAACCGTTTTCAATCAGTGTTATTGTATCTTAAAATCTGTTAGTAAAGTTACATAATTATACAAAGTAAACAAATATGAATATGTAGCGAGTCGAAATCAAACAATCATTCGTTAAGCATGAACAATTCCATTGTTTATGTATACAAAATTAAAGTCTCTTTACAGAACGGGCCACAGAGACATAACGTAATTTGGTATTTGGATTTAACACACAATATAAATTTTTTGGGCTGCGCATTCATTACAGTCAGCGTCACATATTGTCCCGGGCTTTAACCAGTAATTAGTCACTTTGGGAACAAAAACTATCTTTTATTTCGATATACGAGTTGGAAAGGTACATACGCTTTTCTTGTTTTTTTTTCGGGTCTTCTAAATCTAAATCTTCAAATGTCTCCCTGGACTCGCCGCCTGGATGGTGTGGAAGGGGATTTTATACTTTTACTGACTAAAAATCTTCTCTGTTTTTTCAGTTACCTTTGCATTTGGGGGCCACGATGTCATCTTTGCATATGCTATCGATCCATTATATAACATGAATTACTAACAGCGCGCGGGGCTTCACTCCCGAGAACTTTATCACGATAAAAACATAACCCTCTTTCTTTTACAGTCGGGTAAAAAGTAGCCTACAACCTTCCTCAAGCTTCAAGCTACGTTAATTCAAAATTCATTGAAATCCACCCAGTATTTTCGAAGATTAGCGCGTTCAAAGAAACAAACAACCAAATTTTTCTGCTGTATAATATTAGTATATTTCAAATTCACCTTTGAAACCCTCTCTTCCATACTTTAAAGTAGACCAGTCCTGCTTCTACGCGTTAAGCAGGACCAGCTATCTTCAATAAGGTCAGCCACCAATGTCTGGCGAGGTTCAACAAGATAAACAGCTAATAAGCGATCAGATAATTATAAACAGCTCGATATAAACAGCTTATAAACGAAGCAGATAATTATAATTATAACCAAAGCCTAAATTCTATAATCCATAACATCTAAGCGCCTCTTGGATAATGCTACCCACGCGATTTGCTAATGAGAAATAAATTCAAAGTTCTAATTACAACACTGAAAGAGCAACGAGATATACATAGGTACGTAATATTTATTCATGTATTTGAAATAACAGTAAGACATTACTTTGTAAACGTAACAACTTTATGAGTAAGTTTAATTAGGTGAACGCAAAGCGCTGGCTGTTCGTCGTAATATGTTGACTCGTAGGTTTGCTCGTTGCTCGGCTGAGCCTAAGATTAATTTTGTCAGCCTTTTTACACGAGCAACCTGTGGGATTATTATACGCAAAAGATATACATATAATAAGGCTCTGCGGGTAGAATATAATAACGACTTCAGGATGTTGTTGTGGTTGCCGCGGTTCTGTAGTGCGTCCGCGATGTTTTCCGAACCTCCTGCGGATGAGTTTTATGCAATAAGACATCAGTGGGTGTCATCTCTCTTAGGCAGAGTACGAGACAGCAGCAATGGCATCTTGAAGATGATATCTACCAAATATCAGTGTCCGATATACTCGCTCTGTGTACAAATAGTGGTTGGCACTGTAAAATAAGTTAAGATTTCAAGACTTTATTTTTATTATTTGATAGGAATAACAAACAGTAGTATAATAAAGATTACAAACAGTACAGAATTAAATCATAGTAACAATTTATAGTGGTCAGTGCCCCTGACTGCTATGCGCAAGGTCGTGGGTTCGATTCCCACCTAGGACAAATGTTTGTGTGATGAGCACGGTCATTTGTTCTTTGTCTGGGTGTAATTTATCTATAATATGTATGTATTTAGAAATATATATGTATATTTATCAGTTGTCTAGTACCCATACCACAAGCTTTGCTTAGTTAGGGACTAGATGGCGTTGTGTGAAAAAAAACAAAGTTGTGAATATTATTATAATATTATTCATAGATTATAATCAAGATTAGTTAGCTGTTGATTAATGAAATTACATTCGTAACTTAGAGCTTACAACTACATACATTTAATTATAAACTATTATCTTTTAAAGCAGATGTATTATCTTTTTAAATACATTTTTACCAAGAAACAAAATATCTATAGAACAGAAATTTTTATTATAAGTATCAACTAGACGATGTAATGGGGAGCGTGCGCCAGAGTTGGTACGACGCCGACGGAGGTTGGTTGCGAACAAATGTCTCGTGCATGTTTCTCGACTGGATATAGTGCGTGTACAAAGCACAAACTGTTCACAAGTTCGACGCAGTCAAACTTGTTGTGACATAATTATACTAAAAAGTCATAATTTCCAGCAGAGTACGTCTAGATTTTAGTGTGAAAAGATTATACTTTTGCAGTAAAGAATCATTTGATACTTTTTCCGAAAGCATGTATAGTTCATGGTGCGAAGATATTTACGTTGAACCAACTCTACAAAATTACTACGTGTATATTTATTGTAGAATGGGTTCCGAATGGTAACGGCATATTCTAATTGGGGTCGGATAATGGATTTATAAAGATATAAGTCAGTAGAAGGGCGGCGGAATTCCCTAGTAGCTCTCATTACGAATCCAAACAATTGAAAAGCCTTATTAATAATATTTTCTACGTGAGATGTAACTTCAAGTCCAATAAAATACCCAGATCATGGAGGCACGTAACATTGTCAAGGTAATTATTGCCAAAGCAGTATTTATATTTAGTGACACTTTTTTTGGTAAACGTAATGCTATGACATTTCGAAAGATTAAGGCGAAGTTTGTTAACAGTGCAATAATCAAACAAGCGATCAAGGTCCTTCTATCGAACTGAAGAAACAAAACGTTTCTAACCGATAAAGCGTATTACCATATTAATAAATATCTTGCAGAACGATTCACTGTGACATAGATTGAATTAAGATTGTATTTTATTCATCTTGACACGTATAATTCTCATATTTAAATTTTTATTTTTTATTATTGTTTTTGACATATACAATTTGACTTTATTTTAGTTTTTACTTTTGACATATAATTTTTTTACTTATGTTCTCTTTTGTTGTGTATATTTTGACATTTAATATTTTTACTTTTGAGATGTATATGACTACTTACTTACTTTACTTATTTAGTATTACTTATTGTTCTGATTTTAACTTTTTTCTTTTCTAAAACCATTCTGTCTCTAATCATTAATCATACACACTTGTTTTTCCAATTTACTTTAGACATTGGCAGAATAGTCGACATCGGCTCCACTTGCCATTAACCAAAAATAGAATAGAATAGAATAGTATTACTTATCTTTATACATTTATATTATTGGGTTTAGATTAAAATTGTAAACATTGGTAAACATGTCCAAATTTTATTTTAATTTTTATGTTATCTCACATGCGTTTTTAATCTGTATGTGTCATGTATCATCACATGTTTGGAGCGAATAAACTAATCTTGTCTTCTAGAAGTCAATGCAGTTAGAAATACTGGTAATATTATATATTATATTGGTATTTAAAAATTTACAAAAATATTTTTGTAAATTTTTAAATCGTCCGCATAAAGAAGAAATTTAGAATTCAGAAAACAGTTTTTAATGTCATTAATAAATAAAATGAACAATAATGGACCCAAAATCGAGCCTTGTGGGATTCCAGACGTGACTTTTATAAAACTAGATTCGTAGCCGTTAATCACTACTATTTGTGACCTATTAGTGACATAAGATACAAACCACCTGAAGATTTCCTTTTATGCCATTGAAAGCTATTTTATAAAGTAAGAGCTCTTGGTTAACTTTATCAAATGCCTTTTGGAAATCCGTGTAAGCAGCATCAATTTGTTGTCTGTTGTCAATACCTTCAAATAGCTGTGACGTAAAAATAAGGAGGTTGCTAACACAAGATTTATCTTATAGAAACCCATGTTGCTCTTTAAGTATCACACTGTGCAGGACAGGGTAGATCTCATTATGTACTACTTTTTCTATTATTTTAACTAGGGTAACGACATTAGACGATATGTTGATACATCACTTTTGGAGCCGCTTTTGTGGATCGAGACAATATTAGCAAGTTTCCAAACCTCGGGAAGTACATGGATATACATTTATTGATTAATATGAATAAAGGAAGGTAGAGAGTGTCACAGGTATTTTTCAAAAAGACTGAAGGGATACTGTCTGTCCCTGGTCCTTTGGAAACATCTAATGACTTCAAGTCTTTACGTATCTTATGTAACGAAAAATGTTAATTACAGAGATTAATATCATTTTCAACAGTAGAGAGTGCAGGAGTCCATGCAGCTGGATCAAATGAAGAGGGCTCATAAACTGATAGAAAAATATTGGAAAATAAATTGCAAGTAGAAATGGAATACTGTTGTTGATAATAAACTGTAGAGGGAACGCTAGTAGTGGACTTACGACTGGAGTCATACGACCAAAATACTTTAACGTTGGTAGCCATTATCCTCTATCATATTTTTGTACTTTTTACAACATAAGTGTATTTCTTTTTTAAATCTCGCTCACACATACACAAACTTTGTACATACTGATATAGTTTATCAGCATTTGCTTAGTCTTTTCTGACGAATGAATGACAGAGATGTCGAAAAACTAGCCGGGACTAACGGCTTAACGAGCTTTCCAGGCACGGAGATATCACACTGGCAACTTGCAGACTCCGGGCTTTTTGACCAACCCGGGAATTGTACCCGAGAATTGCTAAGAAGTCGCGCTTGCGACCACTCGACTAACGAGGTAGTTATACTAACATAGTTTATGCTGAAAATTTTCCTCCCCTAAGCATTGCCACATAGACAGATTTTTGTACGCTTTGCTTTATGTGGATTTCATCCCAAGGTTCGGTTCACATAATAGAGAGTCTTTCCGTCTGCAGATTTTCTTCTTGACTTCGTTCTGTTCTGCGAGCAATATGCTCTGCCTAAGAGGCCTGCTATATACTGTTCATAGGTTGTGATTATAAATTCAATATTACAAAAGTACTTCAGTTAAATTTATTTAATAATGAATCGTTTATTTCAGAAATTATTAACAATTTATTAATATTAGTTATTTAACAATTTCTCACTTGCTCATAACAAAATATCAAAAACCGTTTGTCGTATACTACTACGCTACGCTTATACGTTGTTACAAAATATCACATCACTATTAATGTACCGCGGATAATTATAGTGTGCTGAAATCTCTTTATAGTGATCATGAATTTGAAACAGCCTGTAAGCAGAATAATATCAGTCGAGCAATCATTGAAACCTTGAGTGAAAAGTATCACGTTTAGGGATTGAAGAAGGTATGACACAACTCAACCTCTTTTATTTTATTTTATTAAATAGGAACAATAAACAGCTACAAAATGCAAAATTACAAATAGAAAAACATAAACAACTTAAGTAATAATGTAGCCCACAACGCTGTTCACAGATTACCAGTAACGAATAAGACCTTACAGTCACTAGGAGGCGAGTTGTTCAAACATTAATATTCCTAAAACAAGAAAACAAAAAGTTTATACTTAGGTAAATAAAAATAAGAAACAACAATAAACAACTAGGTATGTTTAAGTGCCTCGTACTACGAAACTTTTTCAAAGAACATGTAAAAATATATATGTATGTGCTCGAATGCTTCATTATAGGTTGCTACCATTCGCCGAACTGGTGAACACAAACCAGTGTTGGATGGGCAGGTACCTACTGCAAAGAGCTTTCCCGCACGTACTTGCCGTCCATAGACAGTTCTGAGGAGTGCATTTCTTTGTAATGGTTTTTATGCTATTATTTAAATAAACCGGGACAAGTATAGCTAAGGGTTTGTCAGACATAGTGCTATTTACTTCCGATTTTTTTTAAATTTAATACTCAATAGGCTATCCGCCTCACTTGAAAAAGGGGGTGCGAGTTGGACTCACCCATAAAGGGTTCCGTAGTAGCAAGCATAGATTAACGATACAAGCATAGATTAAATAAGTTTGTGTTTCATAGTGTTTGTATAAATGCCAAAGCTCTATTTTCGGTTTTTGTAAATGTGCTACCTGTATCTCAAAAACTGCTGACTATATTTCGTTCGAACCTAAGAATTACTAAGATCTTCAGCATACATATTTTTTAGATTTTCCACTCTCTTATTTTAAAAGTTACAGTACACACAGTTTACACACATTTTACCACTTTGGAAGAGTCTGTCTTTCAAGCGTTTCATTTCACAAGTGAATATCTGTTAGGATTTAAAGAAAGAAATTTCCTTATTATTACCTAATACCTTAAGTTGTACCTGTAACCTCTTTCATATGAAGTCCTAGTTAATAAGTCAATGTCAGTCAAGCATTATTTGTTAATGAATACTTACCCAACAAATGTTATGATAAAGCCCGTAGTAGAATATATACGGTTATACATCACCTAAAATTGTACGCAGTTCTTAATATCAAAGGCACCATTTACACTTAGGTACATATTTCACAGACTTTAATCGCATTCGTGTGTCATGAACCCTATAGAGTGAACCATTTTCGTTTATATACCTATTATGATCCGAGGTTTTCTTACAATGAAGAAAAATATTTTCACGTACGACAAACAAAACGAAGCGAGGCAAAAGACGTGATGCTTTAGATGCTTTTAGCTTGAGACCGTGTTTGATACGAAGTGGGTAGGTAATTTTTAATGGCTGTGTATTGCTTAGGGATATGGATTGTTACCTAGCTATATTATGAGAGGATGTTTTTACAAAAACATGAATGTTTCGTTGTCGGGTACGTTTTGGGGATCACACAATATTGTGTAAAGTATTCTGTTGTTTGTTTTGCGCATTAAGGTCGTGGTTCGTCTAGTTACGGTCCTACTTTGTTTTTAGTTTTTAGCCCCTTAAACAGGTCAGTTTAGGGTTGCTGATGAAAAATACGCTGTTGATCTTAATAAACTTTCAACGGAAATTAGTTTGAACCAGATACAGTCAGCAGTTTTTGAAATATAGCACATTTTTTAAAAACTCAAAACAATATTATTTTTCTTGAATCTATGTTTGCTACTACGGAACCCTGCTCGGGTAAGTCTGACTCGCATTTTGCCACTTAAAAGTATCCAAATCATTTTAAATACTTACAAAGATAATAAACCTAGGAACCGGTTGCTTCATTCACTAGCCCCATTATAAAACTGTGACTATGAAATTTAATTTTCCGTTAACTACTGCTTCAATAATGTTAATAAATATTCAAGAGTCGACTCAACTTTGCGGTGCTCTCAATTTACTAAACCATTTATGTAAACCGCTGGAAAGCTTTGCTCGCTAATAGTCTGAAAAACTTTATGAATATATGTATAGTAGGAAGAAGGCTCTTAAAATACTAGCATCATTACCGGACTTGCATATTTAATTACAACATTGTTTTTCATGTTTTAGTGTATTGGAAGTTTATTTTTTTTAATAATAGGCTCGCTTTTGACTACCATCTCACCTGAAGGTAAGTGATGACTCTTGACTTAAAGACCTTCATAGCTATCGGGAAACACAGACTCCAGCAGGGAATTCCGCTCTTTAGCCATACGCACAATGAAATGTAGTTATAGTCTATTGTAACGTAATGATTACCTTTGTGCCCTTCTCTCAATAAGTAATTGTGAAAAATGAAATAAAAATACACACGATTATTACGAACATTTACGACTTGGATACACATCGGAGACGGTTTCGAATGCGGGGACGGAAGGCTTGTTTTGATTTATTATGATACACAAAACACACCATGTATAGAATATATAAAACAAAAGCTCAATTAGTCTACCTTAATTTTACACCTAACACAGGTCTTTTTACAAAAACTATGGAATATTTTACAAAATTGTTTAACCAATTTTTCGACGCTTTCATTTTTTTTAATATTTTGTGTTTTTTAAGTTATTTTAATATACTTTACACATACGGACTGTGCACAGTTTCAAACACATACACGGTTTTTTTTTTTTTTCATTTTTAAATAGTTTTTAATAATTATAATACGCTTTAAAATAGAAACGGTATCGCGAAAAGTTCCGATCGTAAGCAGCATTCTTTTTTGTATAGCTGTCAGTAATGGGTAATTAGTAGGGGTCCAAAAATCTGGCAGCATTTTACCAAGGGACACCGTATTATATGTATATATAAAATAGTACTCAGCTGCACCCAACTAGACAAGAAAAGGCTTATGATAAATCGATGTATTGCAATAACATAAAAAAATATATAAATAAATAAACATTGCATTTATGTCATTATGTTGATATAAGGTATCAACCAATCGTGTATTAGAGAAGTGTTCAAAGTCATGCCACATACACACACACATTTTATAAATTCTTCAAACAATTTACATTGCGATATCGCAAACAATACCGGAAGCACAATAACTAGTAATATACAAATGATTCCCTTTACTCGAATTTCAGACGAATATATTGAGTTACTTTGCAAAGGTAAATATTTTCTATTGTCGAAATATTTCCATGTTTGTGCGAACATCCATTATAATGTGACAACCCAGCATAGTGACACTGACGGCCGCAAAAGTAACTTTACAAAAGATCCATCACCGAATGGCGGGTGACAAAACGTGATGGATACCTACCACCTACGTCTTTAATCATATAAATTAAACAAAACATGGCCTATTTTTATTTTAATCTTGAAAATCTTTTACAAAATTATTTCTTTGAATTCATTTCACGTTTCTGTATTTGCTAGTTTTGGATATTTCTACTAGCAAACACGCCCGCCAACGCAAATCACCTTTCTATAGAAATCGTCCTGCGGATAGTATCACCGTCAGTATAGCAAAACCGGCCAAGTTCGTGTCTCGCCTTGCTCAGCATAGGGTTTCGTAGTTGTCCCAATCAACAAAGTGATTCCGAGCTCATCTACGTTATTACGGACCTGTAAACTATGAAATGATACTCATTATAACTTATATTTACAACACTTTTTCATAGATTTATCATTAACTAGCTTTTGCCCGCGACTTCATCCGCGTGGAATAGTTACTTTGGGCTAACGTTAAATTTAACCCCGATTTTGAAGCATTCTTCATTGGTTCTCCGCTCCTATTGGCCTTAGCGTAATGATATATAGCCTATAGCCTTTCTCTATAAATTTACTATTTAATTAAAAATATTTTTTCAATTCGAACCAGTAGTTCCTGAGATTATCGCGGTCAAACAAATAAACAAACTCTTCAGCCTTATATTATTAACATAGATAGCTGTTGCCCGCGACTTCGTCCACGTTTCCGTCGTTTTTCGTAAAAAAAAGTAGCCTATGTCCTTCCTCACGGTTCAGTGATTTTGATGTAACACACAGATTAACTTTCGTAATTTAGTAGGGAAATATAATATGTCAATCTATAATGCTGTTGAAAAATATCGCAATACCGAACCGCACAATATTATTGTTAATAGCTGTGCCCGCGACTGCGTCAGCGTGTAACTCCTTGTGTGTTATTAAGTTAATGTATTGGTAATATTGTTTAGATCACGTTCACATGAGGCCTTAAGTACCTATAGAACGACAATACTTCAGCGCAAAGCTTCCAGGTAAACTATGTTGAAAGTTGACCCGTCCGGCACGTGAACATAAAGATTTCTAGAACTGCTAACCCGGGAAAGAGCGACGTACAACTGACCATGCGAGAAACAACTGACACCGAGATCTACTCCAGCAACACGAAAAGTCTGCCCTTGAGCCTTATTAATTGTCATTGCATAACACACCGATACTGGGAATCGCGTTCTTTTAAATTGGAATGGAAAATTATTTGGTATTATGGGAATTCTGGGAATAAAGACGGTTTCTCCTGCACCGCAACCTGTTAAAATTTGAGCCTCGATTATATTTTGTTGCAACTGGGTTACTTTTAGCCGAGTTCCATTGCAAAGTTTTGGTGGTTTTAAATTTCGGAGCAGAATAATAATCAGAAAGCTTGGAACTGCTAAGCTATCGGGAGTTACACGTGTTATTGTGAGTCAACCATAAAAGATAGATATATGCTGTCATAGGATATTTTTTATATAATTTTAAGGAGAACATTTCCGTCATAATCGATTTCTGTGTAGCTTTAACCATTAAGGTTGCACACGCGACGGAAGCTTAAAAAATGGAGTAACTTCTCCCGTTTTCCCGACATTTCCCTTCACTGCTCTGCTCCTATTGATTGTAGCGTGATGAAAAGTATACTATAACCTGCTCAGGAGTATGAATATTAATTGTACCAAGTTTCGTTAAAATCCGTCGAGTAGTTTTTGTTTCTATAACGGTTATACAGACAGACAGACAGACAGACAGACAAAAATTTTACTGATTGCATTTTTGGTATCAGTATCGATCCCTAATCACCCCCTGATCGTTATTTTGTAAATATATTTCATGTACAGAATTGACCTCTCTACAGATTTATTATAAGTATAGATTAGTCACGTATACTCATGAACTTATCAAGTATACTTATCCGTCAAAGTTTTATTTTATTTACTCATAATCTTTAAAATAAAAAAAGAAGTAACCATCACTGGAATAAACTTTTTAACAAAGTCATACTCTTTACTTCTATGTAAGGTATCTCTAAAGAAACGATTTTCCAAACTTTATTTAACTAATATATGAGCATGTTTATTATCTACTAGCTGCTGCCTGCAACTTCGTTCGCGTGGGAGGATTTCCCGCGTAAATCCCGATCCCGTGGGAATTCCGGGATAAAAAGTATAAATTGATCGCAACGAAGCCTATGTGTTATTCCAAGATATCAACTATCTACTTAGCAAATTTTATCAAAATCCTTCCCGTAGGTCCGGAGATTAGCGTGTACAGACAGACAGACATTTTTAATTTTTTCCCCGTGTTACCATTTCTTAACCCACCTCAATTATTATTTTTGTATAAAATTTAAATGTACAGACACACTTTTTAGGGTTCCGTAGCCGAATGGCAAAAAACGGAACCCTTATAGTTTCGACATGTCTGTCCGTCTGTCTGTCTGTCCGTCCGTCCGTATGTCACAGCCATTTTATTCCGAAACTGTTAGGACTATACATGTGAAACTAGGTAGGTAGATGTATTCTGTGAACCGCTTTCCGATTTTATGAAAAACTATAAAAAATATTTAAAATAAAGGGGGGCTCCCCATACATGGAACTGAAACTGAAAAAATATTTTTTCGTGAAACCTATGCGTGTGTGGTATTTATAGACAGGTCTTTAAAAATGACATTGAGGTTTCAAAAACCACTTTTTCATGAAGCTAATCGTTTAAAAGATATACGCTTCTAAAGTGGTAAAATGTGTGTGTCCCCCGCTAACTTCTATAATTATGGAGTGAAAAATCTAAAACAAATATATGCTATAGATCTTAATGTAATCTTTCAACCAAAATTGGTTTGAACGAGATCGTGTCAGCAGTTTTTGAGATACAGTATATTTTCTATAACCGCAAATATAACTTTGTAATTCATACAAACACTATGAAAAACAAAGTTATTAGGCGTAGTTGTAAAAATTGTAAATAAGCTAGTTTTAAGAAATTATTAAGTTTTTTTTTAATAAATATATTAAATTATATTTATTATAGTTACTACGGAACCCTTCATGGGCGAGTCTGACTCGCACTTGGCCAATTTTTTACTGTTTCATTATATGTATAGATATAGAATATAGATTGGCATGACGAATTACAGCTTCACATTCGTAATGTCTCTGAGTTAAACCACGGATGGACAGACTAGGATCCTTGCTTAACTGTGGCACCCATCAAAAGGTCCTTTACACACTCAGTCTATTAGAAACATATAGTCAAAACCTTGTTGCCGTGGGAGTTTGCTCTCGGTATTTAGACACATAAGTCCACCCAAACGCAGGAAATGTTTTGGGAATACTTTCATTGTGCGTACGGCTAAGGAGTGGAATTCCCTACCGGAGTCTGTGTTTCCTGAATCGTGATAGCTATAACCTGGGAGTCTTTATATCAAGAGTGAATAGGTTACTTCTAGGCAAGCGTGTTTCATCTTCGACCACATCATCGCTTAACATCAGGTGAGATTATGGTCAAACGCAAGCATATCAACCATAATAAAAGTACACACTTAGTTTCCTCCAGGCCTCAGAAATTACGCTAATCGGTCGATCTTGGCTGGCATTTGAACATCGTTGATATTCGTTATATGTCATAAGTCACGGAATCTGAGACTAGTCTTGCCTGAAGTTATCGTGTTGCTTGGTAACTGGGTAACTAGGCAGTCACTCCAGGTAATTAGGCTGGAAGCTAACCTACCATACTTGGGTCTTCTTACCGCATTGTCATGATTATTGCATTGGCAATACCTACGATTTTCCTTCTGATAAATTGCTTTTTAAGTTCTGTGCTTTACATATAATTCAACAATAATTTATGAGTGTATTAAAATTTACCTGTTTTTCTGTTTGTTGTGTGTTTTGTGCAACTTATCGCAAAATGTTTTATTATCCACCGGGGGCTCCCCTCCCATCCCTGTTCGCTTATCATCCCCATATTTCGTGAGGTTTATTTTTCTGAATACAAAAGAGGGATGGAATTACTTACGTTGAATATATTTACAATCCAACCTTAGATACTCGTGTCCTCAGATAAATGGGTATTTCTATGTTTAGGTAGAATATTTTTAGATGGCTTTGAGATTGTGCACCGAACTTATATTTTGGGCAATAAATTTGGGCTATTTGTTGTTAGTTTGGAGTAAATATATCATGTATATATTTACTCTTGCTCTGGCTTGAACATGGGGCAAACAACTTGAGGCAGATTATTTGTAACCTTTAGGGTTTGCTCACTTACTGCATTTGTAAGTTTAATTTTTAATTTAAATATTTAGAAAGTCTCATTTGCACCAGAACTGAAAACATCAATGGCAATATTTCATCAAAACCGAATCCTAGGATTAAATCCATAGTAAATGTCCCTGTCCCTTTTCTCACCATCTAGGCCAAAATTAAAGTAACTTGCGTGGTGAATTTTTTTTTTTTTTACCGTCACAGAATTTATAAATATTAGTTGACGCATATTTCTTATTTAGACACAGTTATAAAGAATCTGAACTTATCATACTTATTCATTTAGGTCACCGCCCATATTTGTCTTAATTTGCGGCTAGTGGACCGACTAACATTATATTAATAATACTTGGTGGGTCTTGACCTTTAATTTTCAGTAGCACACTTTAGCAACCCGACCCGGTTTCATTCGTGAAATAGTCATAGTTCGGCCATTTTGTACAAAATATGTTTTATTAAGTTATTTTAGTTTGTTTTTGTTATTTTTGAAAACGTGCGTTAAGGTGAAATTAAAAGCAGGAAAACAAGCTTTCGATATCCACATTTTTAGAGATACTCAAAATCATTTGTACAAAGGTAACAAAGATAAAATTAAACAGTATAACAATGAAAAGTGGGTGAAAGTTATTATGATATATTCATCATTTTTGTTACATTCTATTCGGTTTAGGTTTCTCATAATTATTCCTTAATCATTCTAAATATAATATGTAAGAAAGTTCTGTATTATGTATAAAGAACAGTTAGCCTACTAAGCCGTAATTAAAACCTTTGAGTTTGTTTATTCCGTATACGATGCTGCAGGTAATCCAAATTTAGGCTAACTAATTATAACTGAGACTATCTCTAGCAATTGAGGAGGAAAGAAAGAATTGTAATGTGTAGCTTTTGTATTTCTGTTTGTAGTTTGGAGTTGAAACGTTATTTGGACAACTCCGATAGATACAGATTCAACATAAAAATGGCCGTTTCATTTATGCGATAAAATTATCTTCGAGAGCCTACAAATTGTGTTATCTATACATATAATAAAACAGTACAAAAAGTGTGTCTGTACATTTCTAATTATTACAAAAATAATAATAGAGGGGAGTTAAGAAATAGTAATAGGTAGAGGAAGAATTTTAAAAAAGTCTGTCTGTTTGTATACGTTAATCTCCAGACCTATTCAATGGATTTTAATGAAATTTGGTAAGTAGATAGTTGACATTCTGGAATAACACATAGACTCACCGTGTCGACTCGCGAACTTTCTACGGAACTTTTTCGGTTTTTACACATTTGAACCACTGGATTCCAGGCCCTCGACTGTTGAAACCCATCCTCAAGTTTTGTGTGTCAGGAACAGAATCGAGTGTTTAGTGATACATGTGACAGGGGTAGCGGAGTCGCTAACAGAAAACGAACGAGAAAGAGGGTAGACCGATTTGTCTGCTCAAAAACTTCCACCCGCAATTACTTCAGTTCATCCGTGATCATGGCGCTTGCAACAGTGCCGAAATATCGGAAACTCAAAACAAAAAAAAAATATCCCGTTTTAAGTTCTAACGACACTGTTAGTGACCATGTTAGCTTAAAAAGTTAAACACAATCACATTACTAATTAATACTTAGGTGAAACACAATGATGTGATAAATTGAATGATCTGATAGATTGAACAAACACTTCGCATAATTAAATTTAACAGGAAAATAAATAGGCTCTAAATTAGCTTTAATCTAACTTCGTCGAAGATGAAGCACGCTTGCTTAGAAGAAACCTATTCATACTTGACTTAAAGACTCCTAGGTTATAGCTGTCAGGAAACACAGACTCTGGCAGGGAACTCCACTCCTTAGCTGTAAGCACAATGGAAGTATTCCCAAAATGTTTTGTGCATATGGGTGGGATGTCCATGTAGCAATGGCGCATTGTCGTTCGCCTTGTAATCAACCAAGTCATAGTACATCACCATCTCTTCGAATATTTGGCCCTTGCTTGTATGCTGTTTCTTCACGATTTTTTTTTTCTATATTGATTTGAGAACATTACTGATACTATAGATAATATAATGTGTGCTCGGTCTTTGAGGATAAGACCAAGGAGTTTGGGTTTCTTTATCAAACTAAAACCTCCCTAGCCGTCACTATAGACACATTGTATGGACTTCAAAAGGAACGTTGATCTCCGAATTTGTTTCGTTGTTTCTTTTGAGAGTGGTCAATGATGACAGACCGGCCTCATCTAGTCTAAATGACATGGACAAAAAAGTACATTCCATGTACACATACATAGTAAATAATATTGTATATTAAAAATAGAAAAATAATTTAATACGTAGTTTTTAACCTCTCTGATCTCGTCAGTGTTTATTTCAAAATAATTAGTAATCAAGATGAATTCAAAGTACCATTTGTCAACGTCCGCCATAATGGATCATAGAGTAAGATAAATATAACAAGGATCTTATACTTAGGTACAATTTCCTTGAAATATAATAATGGGTGTTCCACATCAAGCATACTACTTGCATATATCACATAGACGTATGATATGGACGACAAAACGCTATTATTAAAAACTTTTTATTTATACGAAACTGTCTTCGTTGGTATTTTTGGCATTTAATAAAATTATCTTTTCATAATGTTGATGCGTAAGATAGTTTTTTTTTTTTTTATATTTCATAAAAAAAAATCGGAAAGCGGAACGCGTTACTTGTTTGACAATGTGTCATTGTCTATGTCAAATGTCAATATTATGTTATTGCAGATTCTACATTCTTTAGACCGATGCCTGCCTTTATAAAGGCGAAAAAAAAGCAGATTCTAACTACATTGCGTCCTGTGTTTGTTTTTGCGATTATTTTCTAATATTTTTGACCCCTGCTTATTTCAACGTACTGATACCTTCTACCACCCGATTACCTTGCTATTAATACTGGACTCTGATTTACATTGCGTTGTGGATCAATATGAGGTGCATCAACTGCAGAATAGCCATGCAAAGGTTGCAGAGACATCTCATATCCTCGCTTTCTGCACTCAATCAAACAATACTTTCGCGTTGGATAACCAATGCCCAAACCCAGGTAAGAAGTTGGACTAGAAAAAACTTAACCTGATTTATTTTTATATAGTTCTGGTATGCGAATTCTTACAGTGCATCTTATTTTCAGTTGCCTCTTGATATATTTATTTGTCATCCATGCTTATTATTATTAAACACCGAAGCTGGTGAACAAGAGAGACAAAATGGCAAATCAGTGAGGAAAATAAGACACCATAATGTCAGTATGGAGTGTCCGTTGCTGGCTGTTCTATTATCACAAAATACTAATTATGTGGTAAGCATTTTGTTTTTCATTATTATAAATACCCAGTTGTATTAATCTATAAAAAAAATGAGCTTTCATACTATGTATGTATGATTGTTATATCTGTGTTTTATGTATTTTTCATCTTTAACATAATATACTTGCCTAAAGTAGGCATGTGTAACATAGTACTGCTCATTTTACTATAACATAGTACTTGAAAACATAAAGAGATATTTAAAAAGATACCCTTGTTACTAAAAATTATATAAACATAAGAATTATCTAATGATTGAATTAATTTATTATTGTGTTTATTCTAACTGTGGTTTATTTTCAGCCTTCAAGAAACAACTATGTTTGCCATGTGTGTTGGATGCGAGCAAATAGACAGGCAGTGCATGACTCATCACGAGACATGCAAGAATTGGCTTTGGATAATGATGTAGCAACCCCTAATGTTAGCAAAGTTGTTAGCCCACCAGAGCCACCACCGTTGCCGCCTGTTCAAAGAGGGCCATGGGAAAGTAATACCATATCATTACCTAATTACAAGCGAGCTTCAATCACATCTGTTCACAGTATATTTCAACAATGCAGAAACAGAATGGTACATTTGGTCCCGCAATTCCTTAAAAGACTGCTTTTGCAGGAACATAGTTTCTATGTTCCTCGCAGCTGTAGAGTGTGTGAAACACATTTGTACAGCGATCAATGGCATTTATTACCTCAAACGAATGAGACAATGTGTCTCATTCATTTGAGGTAATAACTACATTTAGTGCTATCCATATAGAAGACATAATTAATATTATGAAGTCAAAAGCTAATATTTTGAACTTTGAAAATGTCTCACAAATTCTCTCACGGAACAGTAATCACAATTGTAAAATAATAATAAATAAATCTATGATTGTATTATTTTTAACAAGTCTGGTTATGTTTAAAGCAGTTATTTATGTAATTACTGAAGCCCTATATTTACACTTAATCCAGGTATTGGTGAAATAAAAATGCTCTGTTCTATCCAAGCTAGTTGATTGACCTCCCTAGGTCTCTTTATTAACACTATCGCTGCATTGCTCTAATGTATATTATCTTCGTAAGCATTTAAGATATAATAATTATAATATGTCAAAATATTTTTATTTATTTTCTCTAATAAGTAAATAAATAATAATTTTTACTCCTTTGTTTTATTCTGTGTTTCTCTCGTTGGTCTAATGGTCGCAAGCGCTACTGCTGAGCATGAGGTCCTGGGTTCGATTCCCAGGTCGAGCAAAGTGATATTAGGTTTATTCATCAGGAATTTCTCAGTAGCAGCCCGGAGTCTAGATCTGTGCCTGGTTGATAGAAACAGACTCGCCCCCTATTAAATGGTACTCAAAATAACTGGTGAAATCTGGGTGTACTATAGGTACACCTCTGCCCAACCCTTCGGGGAATACAGGCGCGATGTTATGTTAATGTTTGTTATTATTGTCACATTTTTTGAGACTATTACCCAGTTTAATAAATGTTAGTCAATATTCAGTTTAAAATCCTTACTTTGTTTATTGGTTTAATACTAAAACTATATCAGTTATACGCAATAATTCACAACTGTTCACTGTTTTAAAGCGCATTTAAGTTTTTAATAGCGAAATTATAATCTAAACACCTTATTGCTAGCGATCTGATTAAAAGGTTTACTGTAACTGTTTTTTGTCTAGTCTGGTGTAATGACAAGATTTCTGAGTTTTTATTTATAGCAATTTAATGAGTCAATATTCACGAATATAAAACACCAAAAATCATTGGTGTACACTAAATTCGATAACTATGCCGACGTCCATAGTAAAATTGGCCATATCCTTTACGAAAAATTTACGCGTTAAAGTGTTAGTTTTAACCAATTTACTAAATAAATAATTATAATGATCTCGTTATTTATTTCACTTTTACATCTGATTAAAGTTCACCGTTGAAGATTTGATTCGTTTGGAGCCACCTCTTGATTTATAATCACATTAAATTTACCAAATAAACGGATTGTCATTTGAACAGGCTCCCAACCAGCTTGTAATGTTTGACCAAAACAAACAAACATTGGAAAAGGATATGCTGTCAAAATAGTAAAAACTCCCTGAAATAAATTTCCAACAGAATATTCACACTCGCACTTCGTGCACAATATTATTTTCACGGTCGAATATTTTGCAGCTATACTAATAACAGCTAAATTCATTGCCGTGCAAGTGACCTGTCAATTACCGGATTTTGTGGAAAAAAAGAACGTATTTTTTCATAAATTGTGTTAAAATTACTCGTGCATAAACTCAGGGAAGTTTAAAAGGTTTCCGACATTATGAAGCGTGCTCATGACATTTATAAATATCCTCTAGTAGTTGTGGAACAGACAGTTAAGACACGGCAAGGGATTGGACAAAGTGAACATCAAAAAGATTTACAAGGACAACTTGAAAAGATTTCATACGATATTAACTCTGAATAACATGTTTATTTTGTAGAAAATGATACTTAAAGGCTTCGAAATGGAAACACTTTGTTATGTTTCTTGTTTACCTATTTTGTGTGTACTATATGTCAGATAAATACATTTTATTTTATTTTATTCTACTCCTATTCAGCTATAATCTGGAAGAACTTTTGTTAACGGCTCTTGTGATTTCTATTGGCGATGATAACAAGTAACGATACGATTCGCATTACCGATTAACTAATATAATTTTTATCACGCTGAACATTCGTAGAACTTGAACATTAGGTACTCATAATTTATTTTGTACATACAAACCATGTTATAATAACGGATATTAAATTACAGGGTTGTAAATAGACCCAACAGATAGAGTTCTCCCACTTTTCCCGTTAAACTAGGACAAGAGTACTAGGTCAAGGTGAAAGCGGCATAAACCTGTTACCGGGATTTAATGCAGTTCCTGTATTGGGTCAAGAACAACGTTCTACAGGTATGCAAGAGGAATATTCTAGGTTGATACCTGTATATCGCCAACCTTGCACTGTTCATCGAAGGAAATTGAATTTAGTTGAGACATTTTAGGAAATGTTTATTTTATACTAATATTTTATAGCTGTGATTGATATTGTCACAAAAATATAGACTAGTTTATAGGTAAATGAAAATTGCGCGCGGTAAACTTTTTTTGTGCACGTACCTAACTATTGGGCGTTTAATGATCGATATGGGCGCAACGCAAGCATAGTGTTGGTTAATCCATGTTGTTAGTTGTTGAGATGTATAGGTTAACAGCAAGAAAAAAAATACGTTTGATACCGAAATGGAATAGAATAGATAGAATTGTTATTAAAATAGGAACTAGGTACCTACTTGCAGAAATTATATGTTAAGTAGATGAGCAACCAAATTTATTTAAAAATTTACAATTTTTTTTAAATTTATTTATTTAACATAACTTTTTGCCAAAAAAAATATGCTACGGATGTTAATAGTTTTTTTAACTTAAGCAATTCAAAGGTCTGGATTAAAATAAATAATATTTAAATAATATTTTTATCCTTAAAAAGAAATATAGAAATGTTGGTAGAATTCACATTACTAGCAATCTTGTTAACCCCTCCAACCAAGCTAAATGTGATTGGGATTGGGTTAGCGGCAATAGGGAAATGGGTGGAGTTCGAACCCGAGACCTCCCGACCACAAAGCCATTATGCTTTTGACGCTTTTAATTATACGACGCTTCTATTTACTAAAAAAAATCTTACATACTCAGAAAAGACGAAGCAGCACAAAATATAATTAGTTGCAGAATTAATAAAATTAGGTATTTCCACGATCAAACAAGCTAGCTTGCTGGTAAAATCAATAAGCTTCATAGCTACGTTATGCTTTTAAAGTGAATTGCCTCATTGGTGTAGTGGTCGTAAGCGCGAATGCTGACCAAGAGATCCCAGGTTATATCCAAAAACGTGCTATTTGTAGCCCGGAGTTTGGAAGTTGGTGATGACATAACCAACATCACATTGTTGATACCCCAGTGCCTCGGAAAGCATGTTAAGCCATCCTGCGCCTGATCTCTCTCCGGTCGTGGCAGATTGCAGTCTTAAGCTTTGTTTTCCTAGGAAAGCGGTGCCGTCATATAGCGGCCGTAATATTACGGACGCAAAAAGGCGGCCGTCTTTACGGTGACGACATGTGGAAAGTTCCACGGCCGTTTTAACACATTGTCTGTTTCATCGCTATCTAGTGTATTACATTCTCTTTGAAAACGTTCACGAAACCATCTGATATCGACAAGATGGCCGTCATGCAAATGGCGGCACCGCTTTTTGACGTTACGGTGTCAGTTACCGCTCTCTAGGAAACCGCACCATTTTGTTTACATAGACAACGTTCTAGTGACGTCATTCACCGCTGTATTACGGCCCGCTATTTGACAGCACCGCTATCCTAGGAAACCAAAGCTTTACGGGACTATGAGAGTAAAGGAGAGTGCACATGTGCTTGCGCATATACTTTTGCACTAAAATATCTCCTGCGCAAATGACACATCTCTGCTGGGATTGGCCGCCATTTCCGAAATTTGTCAGGAGGACCATTTCTAATAATAGATTATATAAAAATAATAGATAATAAATTTGCTGTTTGCCTTTTCACTTGTTCTTCAATTAGTCATTGAGATTTGCAGTACGAATCCGGGGCGAAGTAGAAGGTAAATGATGCAATTCCCGAATGAATTACATCATCTATCTACAAACATAACTTTTTGTAATGTAATCCTACCTAACTTCTTAAAATAATAAAAAAGTATTAACATCCAAATGTTTTGTTTTGTATTATGTTCTAACATATATATACTCGTAATTTACATGAAAAGTTCAACGCGCATGTTATCTTTCAACTTTACCGATCCCGGTTTGTTCCTGTTACCCAACAACATTTTAAAATATAAAGGGATATTACAACTTCTTTAAACAACTATAAAGGGATATTACAACTTCTTTACACTACTATAAAGGAATATTACATACAGATTTCATCTTATCAGAATCGATAAAGAAGCAATAAGTTTCGAGGAAGCATTAATAAATTTTATTTTTAAAGGGATAGCTTTGGATGATTTTTATAAGATTAAATGGAGTTTGGTAGCAAAATCTTACCTAAGATTTACGAGAGATTCCATCGAATTGGAAATCGTTTCGGAAAAGCCCACGGATCATTTTTCAATAAGCTCCGGATTTGAGGCAACTGGTGCGAATTAGGTTACCTATTATTATATAAGATTTTTATGTAATTTTATTTATTTATGTAATTACATGGTAAACAAAAGATTTACTCTCCAATAGCGTACTTATTATCTTCTCTTGAAATAAAAAAAATGAGATAGTTATTAAATGATGGCTAATTTAATTTCGCATTAAACGTAGTTTTTCTCTATATCTACCTTCGTCTTCTACCTAAATTAACCATTTTATGTACGTTTTTGGCAGCGTTTAACAACACCAATATTCGATCCAAAGAATGTTCTCTTAAATATTAAATTCTTTAAACCTCCTTCCCGGCAAAATCCGCTAAAGTATGAGTGACATTCATTACTTTATTGCCGCATTCAAACCAGTTTGGTGAATCAGCCTTTCTCATTAAAAAGAAAAGCTTAGGTACACGTATTTAAAGCATTATTTTTCTGTGATCACGAAATGAAACATAAAAACGAATTGGAAACAAAACACAGATATTTAAAAAGAAAAAAATTGGTACTTAATGCATATTCTTATTCTTGTAATTTGTGAGCCTAACAGAAAAACACTACATCAGCCGACTCACGATTAAAAATAAAATGATAGACGTGATGGTTTTTTAAGTTATTAGATAGAAAACTAAATATGGTCTACGATATACGCTACTAACTAGATGTTAGCTATTCACTTTTGACTAAAAAGCCGCAAGGTTGTAGCTTATAACATAAGCATTCACTATTTGCATAATATCTCAACGTTTTGTGTCTATGTGTAGGAACATTGTTGAAAGGTGCTAATCCCGACTACATTTGAATACCCAATCTTTATCATTTTCAATGAGCACTAACACAACAATACTATATACAGTAGGATTGTTTCACAAAGTAATTGTGTAACTGTGTATCAACATAAATCTTTAGGACAATAGTAGCTCATCGGAGCAAGCCTAATACAAATAAATACGGTTCAATGGCCCCGAAGGTTTGACAAGTCTATTCATTAGAGGTTGAATAATATTTAGGTAATACACCTTTAGTAGGTAATAATCTGTGATTTTATGTTTGATGTTCTAACTACTAACATAATAGATATTGATCGTGTTTTGCCTTTTCTAAAATATAGGATTAGGCATGTTGTATCGTATAAAATGCTACCAGTTACCAGTCATCTTATGGGTTCTTAATATTAATATAAAGTCGGAATTATGAAAAATTTATAACACATAAATTATTACACAAAAGAAACTTTTACAAAATAGCTGAACATTATGATTAAAATATTTAATTAGGCACTTTTCCGACTTCTATATAATATATTCGGAAAACAAACTCCTTTATATTTTCTCTCTTTAGGAGTCAAGATCACAAAACGAATTTAAAAGATCTTAAGATGTGCTCGCACTGTATTTAACAAACGTTTTAACCTAATTAAAAGCCTGGAATGTAAACGTTTAAGTGGTAAGTACATAGTAGGTTTGAGAATTGTACCGTTTCATATTATGGTTTTGAAAAGTACGTGTTCTTATGATTACAATATATTGGTGTACTTGATAGATCGGCTCCAACCAATCGCTCTACAAGTTAAACACAGATTATTTCCATTATTTTTCAGTTATAAAACGATTTTAGATGAAACTTAACTTAGCGGAGCTAAGAGAATTAATCAATTATGTGAGCTAATTACCATATACCATACACAAATCCAAGCTGCAAGCAAGGACGTTATTGCAATCAATGAAATAAGTATGAATAAACTCAATGAAAACTTACCCAACAATACTTTGCGTGATCGGGTCACGCAAAGTATTGTTGGGTAAGTTTTAGTTAAAGCCACCAGACCAAAAAAACCTATATTATATAAAACCGTATTTATATTATCTTAATTAATTTAGATAACACCGCCATACAAATATACCTAAATGATTTTACTACCAGAATTTTCGTTTTATTTGTACACTGAAATCCTTTCACAAGAATAAAATATTTATCACTGGGACGCAAAGAAGTCAGAAGCCAGGAGTGAGATAAACATTTAATACAGACGTATTTTTAACCGAATTCAACGAGAAAAGGAGTTTTACGATTCGACAGTTTATTTTTTAAGTTTGCTAAGCGGTATCTTTGACAATTATCAACCAATGTGGTCGATTCTTTGTTGTATTTCCCGAGGTCGTCTCTTTTAAATGAAGAGAAGATCTGCTAAAGAGCTTCGGAGTAATACAATGGGACTCTTTAATGAATTATAGCAAGTCTCTTGGGATTACTGAAATCAAAGGTCTGTTTATAGTTAATTTGATTAGATAACATAGAGCTGGTACGCTCTGTAGAGGTAGAAAGCTGTGAGCAGTTCATCTTTTTTTCTGGGTGGGTCAAACGACTCCTCTCGCTCTGGGGCGAGCGGGAGTGTCAGACTTCTATTTACTAAAAACCCACCAAATTCCTTCAGTTGCCCCTGTGATCTGGGGCTGTGGTATCTTGTTAGAACTTGCCCACAACTCCAGCAGGCAATGGCCTTATGGGGCCCCATCAATGCTTCTGTTGACTCTTTCCTGGCCCGGGCCTGGTCCTATAGTATCTTAATATAGCGTTACATAGCCATTTTTGTGTAGAGTACTTAGCACAGAAATCTTAATAATAAGGCAATATTAAGATTTCTGTAGTACTTAGGTACAAGTAGATGGCAGGATTGTAAAAATCTCAAAGCTAAGTAAGTATTTAATTATGAGCTGATCGGCACTTGTATTGTACTTGTACACAATGTAACACATTAACAGTAATCGGCGCATACAAATAGAATGACTCATTATGGCTATTCTTTCTTTATGCATCTTTCATAACGAGACACCCTGTTCTGTTTATAGGTTACCATCGTAATAATAAAAAAATAAAATAAAAAACTTTGCAAAGCGCATTTTAACTTCGATTTCGGCGATCGGTATCAAAAACTGAAATAATAAAACAATATTCATCGAGAAACGGGTCAAAAGACTCATTGGCAACAATACACTGGTCAAATCAAAGCTCCAGAGCCTTGAACATCGACGAAGAGTTGCTAGTCTATCGGTTACATTTCGGGGAGTGTGCGATGGAATTACACAATCTAATTCCGTTGAGCCCGTTCCATCATCGGACTACAAAACAAACGGCGATGCGCCATCGTTACATAGTGGATATCCCACCTACACGCACTAAACGTTTTGGGAATACCTTCATTGTGCGTATGGCTAAGGAGTGGAATTCCCTGCCGGAGTATGTGTTTCCCGATAGCTATAACCTAGGGGCCTTTAAGTCAATAGTGAATAGGTTACTTTTAGGTAAGAGTGCTCCATCTTCGACCACATCCTCACTTACCATCAGGTGAGATGGTGGTCAAGCGCGAGTCTATTATCAATAAAAAAAATATACCCCGCCTAAGCTTATAAATAATATTGCTACTAGTGTAGTTTATACACAATTTATTTCACAAACAATTTTACCTTATCATAATTGCCCGTAACACACTATTTCTACAATCACAGCTCATCATGATCTGCGTAGCCTTTTTCCAACTATGTTACGATCGGTTTCTGCGACTGCATTATACCTACCTGACGTCTAGGTAGCACGATACCCTTGGCCAGAGCAGTATTAGATTTTCTGGCTTCTGACTGCCTGTATCACACTGGCAACTTTCAAACTCCGAGCTACTACTGAGAAATTTCTACTGGAAAACCCAATAGATACTTTTTGCATGACGCGGGAATCGAACCCAAGACCTCATGGTCAGCTGGCGCGCTTTCGAACACTAAAATAACGAGGCAGTTTCTTCATAGACGAGGCACACGTATGTATTTGTTATACGAACAGATTCCAAAGCGAGATCTACTAATATACAACGTGTAATTTAAAGGGTATATACATACCAAGTGCATGGCTTCTTTGGATGATATCGAACGATATGGCAAGGAATTTGTAATCCTAAGTCTACGTGTGTACAACTTATTACAAATTCCAATACACAATACCAGAGACCGAATTTTTAAATTAAGAAGAACGAAAAGAATTATCGTATTATTGGCAAGTGACGTGGAAAGTTATTGACCCTCGTAGTGCTGTGGCACGTTTGTTATGATTGATATTCAAGAAATATATGAAACCAATAATTTGTTATCAATTCTTTGAGTCAGTTATTTTGTGCTGAAACTGTGCATAGAGACTCCATACCAGATGTCTTCAGCCCTTTTGGATAGATATGGGGTTTCCGTTACGGTTTGTTTCCTGTCTAATTGGATGCAGCTGGGAACTAGTTTTTTATATGGAGCGATAATGCCTATCTGACCTTCACACCCCAGTAGCTGTGTAATACAAGATTCCTTGGCAATATTGGTACACGTATTCATACTCAAATGAAATTTCAATTAATTACAGTTGAAATACACAGATAAAGATTGTTATATATCAACCAATAAACCAGAGTAGCATGATGAAAGCGCTTTGAAAAACTAGGGAAATACGGTAAAAGCTTTCCAAAGGTTTGAGTAATTATTGGGCTAGATCAAACAGGAATAATCGCTTCTACTATCCTTTCAGGTTTATTGTGTTTTTAGATTTGAAAAAATAATTTAAAACTACTGTAAGTGAAAATCGAATCCGCGTTACACAGCACGGCCATGTCGTCAATCAGCATTTATATATTATCATTATTAATTTGGCACCATTAAAGTTAGGGAAAGAAAGTGCAAAAAGCTGATATATTCATATAATATACATCTATCAAATAAAACAGTAAAAAAGTGTGTCTTCACATTTAAATTTTATACTAAAGTAATAATTGAGGTGGGTTAAGAAACAGTAACACAGCAAAAAAAAATCTGTCTGTTTGTACACGCTAATCTCCGGACCTGCTAGATGGATTTTAATGAAATTTGGTAAGTAAATAGTTGACATTTTGGATTAACACATAGGCTTTTTATCCCGGAATTCCCACGGGATCGGGATTTACGCAGGAAATTCTCCCACGCGAATGAAGTTGCGAGCAACAGCTAGTATATAATATTGCATTAGAAATGGGACCATCACTACTTTTTAATTCCTACTTACTGAATTGATCGAGTTCCAAATGTCGATATCCGAAGACATACGAAGGTATTCGACATCGAAAATCGCATTATGGAACTCAAGTGGAATTGGGCAGGACACCTAGGAAGGCGCGGTGATAGCAGGTGGAGTAAAGCTTTGACCGAGTGGAGTCCAAGATTTGGTAAGAGGAACGTTGGTCGTCCGCCAGTGGACATTGTTGCCATCGTGGGTATAGCCTGAATGAGACTGGCACATGAACGTGGAGCTTGGCACAAGCAAAGGGAGGGAGGGGGGAACCCAGCAGTGATGATGATGAGATGATGACTTATTGAAAACTTTAACGAAATCGTCTTCATATTTTGGGATAGATTGCTAACGGGTTTATATAATTGATATCAATATACATACTTATTTATCGTCGCCCTTGTTTTTGTAGAACGGTAGTAGATAGCTCTGGTGCCAAGATTCTGGAATAAGATTCGTAATCATGATGATATTGCATAGCTTTGCTAAGCAAGCTTCATTTACTGGGCCTAGTCTTTTCCACAGATCTACGGTGACTTCATCTGGATCTATGGCTTTACGGCTTTTCATTTTACCTCATGCATTTCTCACCTCGTCCTCGTTTATAGTTGGTATTGGACCATGTACACATGTACACATGGCGGTTTGCGCATGGCGGCAATTTTCGTTTGGAAATTCTTCCTTCATTCGAATCATCTCTTGTTAATTTCTATGTTTTTTTGTTAGTATTTTTTTTGTCCTTACATTTGATTTATTTATTTACTTTTATGTTCATGGATGCTCTATATTTGCGTTTTGCTAATTTCAGTACTTCGTCCACATTTTTAGCAGTCTCCAGAATTTCATGGAACGTTTGGTTACTTTTGGCCATCTCTTGTGCTATACGTCTTTTAGCATCCTGCTTCGCCACTTTATATCGGACCTTATCTTCCTCTAGTTTAGAACTCTGCCATTTCTTAAAAAGATCCTAGAGTTCCTTTCATTCTGACATTCTATCAGCTAGGAGTTTTGACAATTATAATAGCTTTTGGAGACTCCTAGGATCCCTGCCGCTTTTTTTCCTAAACCAGATTTTAAACTTAGACCAGATATCATTTGCGTTGTCATAGCCTCTTCCAAATCAATCTGCAGATAATTTTTTATCACGCTCATTAGTGTCTCCCCTTTAGAACCATCTAGCTCTCACTTCACTTAGTTCTTGTCGTTCTATCTATTACAATTGTTATAGGTTTTGGCAGCTCGTATACAGACACGAAGAAAATACATACTTATTTATCGTAGTTTGGGCAAGCCTGGATAAGTCTGTCAAACAAATTGTTCACTTCTACAAATCCTAAAAGTGGAAATCAAGCAACACATCAACGCCAGAAAATTGGAAAAGGGTTTAGACCATGTTGGTACCTGCAAAATGGTTCAAGAAGCAGTCTTTAAAGAGATACCCCTTATTATAGACATACAAGCACCTATACGTAAACTTCTTCAATCACTTCCCTTGTAGCATCCATGCAATGGTCCGTTCAATGTCTTCTTTGTTTGATTAGTCCACCACGTTTTTGGTAATTTTTTCTAAACACGAATTATAATGTGGCTTGAATTCTGTAGTAATATTCTTGAGTAGTATTAAGTAAAGACTTTTTCACCTTCACAGTAAGCTCCTCAAACACCTCAACAATATGATAGTTAAAGACACAAATGTATGGTAGAAACTTTTGATTCCTTTGGTAAACTTTTTAATAGAATATCTGAGAATTCAATTAAGAAAATAAACATTGTTTGGGAGCTTTGTGGTTCGAGAATTTAGCTCTACAAGTGTTTTGTAAATACTCCACGTTTGTACTATCAGAGGTTGGTTTATTAAGAGTAGTTGTCTTTCTTCTTTTTCTTACTGTACTTTTTATTATTATTATTTACCCTTGTTATTTCTTCTGTTAATTTAAAGTACCTTATAACAACAGTAAACGTACAGTAACAGTTAATATAACTTTGATTTCGATACTGAGGCCTAATCTACACTAAAATATAAGTTATGCTTAGCTTCTAAATATTATTTAAATCCAATTACTAATTTACGGTCTCTAGATCCGTTACACTGCCATGTATCTTGTGGATATTAAAAACGAATATGACCAATTGACTACATATTTAAAAATTATATTTTTATTGTGTAGTCTGCCATTTGAGATAGCATCCTTCTTCAGATCCTTAATGCCATTTCAGCAACTTAACAAGATTTAAGAAAGGTTCTACATTTGTGTTTGCCAATATATCCATAAATACACTTTACCAAATGACTATGACCAACGCATAAAAGCGTTTTGTATCCAATATACTCCGATGAATTTCCGTATTAGAATTGCTGGCAAAGGGTTTGTGAGGAAAACCATATAGCCCATAGTACATGAATATTGTCATAGCGGCAAGAAAACAATGAACCGATTGATAGAGGACCAGACGAGGCAGTGTGCCAAACGATTGCAACCATAGAGACTGATTTAGATTGATTTCATTCAGCGTCTATAGATTCAGATTTCCTGGATTAAGTGCTTGGGCTGTGTTTTATTAAAATATATAGTAATAATTCAGAAAAGAGAAAGGCATTTGCTCAGCATACCTTATATTCTATTTAGGGGATAGTCAAAGAGTGAATTAACTATAGGTTAAAAAATGTCCTCTTGCGGATATTCAGTGCCAACTGGTATTGAAGCGACATCTTCATTATTTCTTCAAAAACGAATGATATATATAGGTATGGGTGCCTACGTATATAGCTATAGGTATGTACGTATAAAGCTATAGGATTTTCCGCCACCAGCAACTCGAATTACAAAAACGCAGTAAAAACAGTTATGATACTTTTAAAAGAAAATCATGGCATGCGCAATCTTCTTTCTAAAGTTTCATTTATAACAGTTTTTACTGTTCTTGTATTTCGAAGCTTTAAAACAACATAGAGGAAACGTATGGAATAAAACAATAAAATTTCTTAGTAACCTTTAATTCAGTATCAAAATCATTAAAAGATATAAATTGTTTATCAGAAATGCAGTCAATAGACGATCTTAACACCAAAACAAACAAAAAAATGAGTGTGGCACTCGGGGACTGCCGTGGTTGTAGCTATTGCATATCATTTTTTATCAACTTATGCAATTATAGTCTACACGCATACTTCTAGTCGCACGCACACAAACACCGTGCCGAAGTCTGCCAAACAGAAACGACGTTAGACGATGCATGGCTGTCAACACCGCACCGCTGTGCCCGTCGGAGTGGGGGTATTAGGTTTAATTTCGTTACGGAATTTCTTGATTCGGTCGCCGCGCTCAAAGCCCGTGATAAAAGCTATGCAATAGCTTAAAAGGGGTTGCGAAAAACAAGCGTCCAGTTGCGAAATGTTCAAAAAACCACAAAAATGCACAGCACAATACACAAAAGCAAGGTGGAGGAAACTAAATCTCAACTCAACACACTTAACTTCAGATTTTGTAACTATTAAAACAACATGACGAAGACAAAATAAAATGCGTTTGCGCAGGAGCATATCGCAATATTGGATTGGTACAGGCTAATCGATTGTCAACAGATGAAAATATTTCGATATTAACATCATGTGTGTAAATGAAATTAAAGGTCTTTTTATTTTGTCAAAAAAGTTTTGGGGAAATAAAATAGATCTCGTGTCTATCTTTGTAAGTATATGGTTTCTATGAGAGTATCCCACCCCCCCTGGGTACAGTTAATCTGTAATTTCAATTTCCTAATAGCTTAGTTGTCGGATTTGTGATCGAGAGGTCATGGGTTCGAACCCCACTCATTGCACTATTGCCTTGAACCCACTCCAGACAAACATATTTAGCTTTATTCTTATTTTTTAAAAGAACAAGCAAGTCATGTTAACCCCTGCAACTGATATAATATGCTATTAACGCTTCCATTCAATTGGACAGGTTAATAAAATTGCTAGTTACCTATATGAGTTTTACCCAAATTACTAGTTCTCCTAACAAAAAAATTGTTGGCTTAATTTTGTTTGGTAAGTGTCCCATTTTCCTAGTTTCCATGTTTCTGTTTACTGTCATATATGGCCAGTAATCAAATTATGATATTCATTTCTTTGCCGAAAGGTTTCAAGGTTCAGGAATCCCTTTTGTGTCTCGGTCTTTTTCGCTGAAAAATTAATTATGAATTAAATAAATTTTTAATTAACGGGAATCGGCTTCTGTGAAGTTTTACAAATTCTTTTACAAGATTCTCCCTTTCAAATTTTAAACATCTCCATGGCCTGTAATCTCTATATTATTATGTAATAATAATGTAAAACTGAAAGTGTGTTTGTTTGTTGGTTTTGTCCATTTTTCTCGTTAAAAATACGCAACCGATCAATGTGATTATGGTTTGGAGTAATTTGAATGGCTGGAAGGTGAAATAAACTACTTTTTACGCTAAACAACTTTAACGCGAGCGAAGCTGCGGGCAATGCTATTTTCTAAAATAAAATATTATTCTAATGCCTTTTATACCTGCTTCAAAATATAAGTAGTTTCTCTGAACCCATTCAAGCAATATTTCTTAGAAAAAAGTATGTAAAAACGAAGTGCGATACCATCAAAGAAAAGTGGCTACCCTTGTCACCGTGAGAGAAAACGACATGTACTTCCGAGTTTGATATCAGAAGAAAGATCCTTTAGTGTTACAGGGAGTCAATAGTGATGGACTGACGTGTGTTTAACCACATATCGACTTTTAAGTCGTTACAGATTACAAGTTGGCAATCTTATAATAAGATACGAAATATAAAAACGCTCCTTTTAAGATTAAATTTTGTGTCTGATTCGCTCACATGAAAAATCAATAAAAGCGTCAACTGTTTTTATCTCATTTAATGACGAGATATTTTAACATTTACAATAAATATATTATGTAAACTTTCATAATATTTATAGTTAACTTGAAAACCCGATCTTAGCTACACCAAGTATAGATATAAGTCGAGCAGGTTTCCGCAACTCCATGACCAACCGCACATTTTTCGAGTAAACTATACAACGTGTAACTTAAAGGGTATATACATATCAAGTGCACAGCTTCTTTGGATGATAACAAATGATATGGCAAGGATTTTGTAAACCTATGTATACATGTGTGGAACTTATCAGAAATTTCAATACATTGATAGACCGAATCTTTCAAATTAAGAAGAACGAAGAGAATTATCGTGTTCTTGCCAAGTCACGTGGAAAGTTATTAACCCTCGTAGTGCTGTCACAGGTCTATTATGATTGGCATTCAAGAAACATATGAAACCGCTAAATTTGGTATCAATTTTTGGAGTCACTTATTTTGAGCTGAAACTGTGCATAGAGTCTCCATACCAGATGTTGTCTTCAGCCCTTGCAGATAGATATTGGGTTTCCGTTACACCTTGTATACAACAGATAAATGTGTATTTAAACATTTGGGCTGGCTATGTAAATACGTTTAGGTACCTACGACAATCCATACTAATATTTTTATTCCTTCTTTTGTTTGTCTTCGTTTCGCACCCTCACATTGCAACGGATTGATGTTATTTTTGTTGCAGACATGGTTGAAAGATTTGACCTTTCAACCATCTTTTATCGTCTTTATCGTCCCATCTAATACAAAACAGATATGAATGAAGCTACAACAGATTGGTAAAAATTTAGATTTCAAGAGAATTTAGAGTTCCATTATTTCTTATTTTGTTTTTAAACCCGTCGTTGCGGGTGCAGCTGCATCCAGTAAAAACTGTTGGCTCCGAGCTTAAACTACAAAAGATTTTACACGAAGTCTGTGCTGATAAACTGCAGTGCATAGGATAACGCAGGAGTTCAGCATCATGTAAAACTAGCCTTAAAATTTATCTTAATACATAAAAAAATGCTGTTACCTTTTCGATAGATCTGCGATCGTTTAATGAAGTTACCACGCAATTCTGGGCTCGATGACCTTAATAACATAGGTAGTTCAAACTAACGACTACCCCCTTTTTGTAGGTCAAATGACTTCTCCTTTTCTGGGTCAAGCGAATGGGATTGTCAGACTGTTACTGAGTAAACCCACCCCGTTCCTTAAATCGCTCTTGCGTTTTGGGCACGCGGTATCTCGAAAGATTATTTCCCCAACTCCGTTAGGCGATGGTCCCAGCCACGATCCCGACACAGCTGTTGAAAGCTTTTTGAGTCTCGCGTGGAGCACGATGCACTGTCAACTCTTTGACCAATAAATTAAAAGAATATTCATTACAAGTCCTCGAGTATATTTTTTATAAGCCCACCTGTGCAGTGCTTATTAAATTCTTAATTAACATGAAAACCTGTCAAACATTGTTATTCAAATATGTTTTGACACGCTCATAACAAAAAAAAAAATCAATTTAAAAACAATATACAATTAACAAGTTAGTAGTTTAGTACTGCTGTGTTTAGCCAGTTAGACTGGAAGCCAGTTAGGAACAGGAAAAGCAGATGATGACGATAAAATAATGGAGTTAATGTACAAATAAATTAATAGTTTAAAAAACCAAAAACACGCTTTTAAGACTAATGTAATGAGCAGAAATTCGAAATGTTTACTAGCAGGCAGTCCAAGGTTCCATCAGCCACCTTCCAATTCCATCGTCAGACCAGCTCGATGGTACAATAATATTGTATTGTCGTCTAATCTACACATAATTGCCAAGTTTCATGAGGATACAACAATTAGAAGTAGGTACGTTTAATTCAGATTCTTAGATTTTATTGCATATTTAAATCGTTACAGATCGACCTAATAATAAATCTATGGATTACGCGGTAATTCAAAAAGTTAAGAAAACCGATAACGGATTTTCTTTAGGAACCTGATCGTGTTCAAAGTCCATTACGTGGCCTTTCTCACAAGTGCAAACACGACTATGATATTAAATTCCATCATGGAATGCCAGTGCCTATCTTCCGGCTTCATCATCAGAGTTTGAAACCTAATCGTGGTCAAAGTTCATTACAACACTTTTCTAAGAAATCCAAAACAGCTATGATACGATTTTCCATCATGAAGTTCCAGTTCATATCTTCCGGCTTCATCATCAGATCAGTTTGACAGTACCATATTATTGTATTGTCATCAGAACTACATACAGCTGCCAATTTTCATTACGCTACGACCCTTGGAAGATGGTTAAATTAGTTACCTTAGATTTCATTACATAGTTACATACAGGTCGACCTAATAAAAGCATGTTAATAAAAAGTGAACAACGTTTTCGAAAATATAAGAAGTTATTTTCACTATATAAAATAAGTCCGCCGTTGTACCTGCATCATTATGTGCATGAAGTGTAAATAAGTAGGTAGGTTACGTATGTACCTATCCAGGAGTTATTATCCAGGGTAATAATAAATAGGTGAATTCTCGAAGCTGACTAGCGGACACGTGATTAACTTAAACATAACGTGAATTCCAAATTTCGTAAACTATTTAAAACTCATCCGGGCGGAGCTTGCGGTGTCCCACTAAGTGGATCTGAGCTGGCCAGCTCACTGCGAAATGTGCCTACATAATTATTAAACCATTAGACCATACATTCTGTTACTAGTACAGTTCACAAACTGCTTTGTATATTTATTTTAGAGTTATTAGCAAATGCTTCGAAATCCCTCAGATATTCCTTCCTATAAATATTATAAATTTGAAAGTTTGTAAGGAAATATATATGCATGTTTATTATTCTATCACGCAAAAACTACTGATCGGATTTGGGAGAATTATAGTAATATAGCTTATTCATCAGAAAAATAAAAAATACCTTTGCAAAAATTCCACGCGAATGAAGTCGCGGGCAACAGATAAATAATTAAGTAGAAATAATTATTGGTTTACAAAAACTAGAGGTCTCACACTATTCCTAATCATTATAATTTAGATTAAAATTACACTATAAAAGCTAGGCAATGGATCTTGACAAATCGGAGAAATGGACGAGACGTATGAATACGTCTCAAAATACGATCTAGCTACAAAAACAATGCAAAATGCAATAATGTAGTTAATAGTTATATTGCCAAAAGTATTCAGGAAACTAGAAACACTTTATATTCTTGAGAATCTGTTTCGAAACATTTTGACAATCTTCTTTGTTTACTAAAACACAAATTATTATATATCTAACTTAATGTGCGTCTCTCACTTTAATATGAAACCAGATATTTTGGGTGAGACACATTACAAGGCGGTAATTACTGTCATAACTTAAGACTATATTTACACCTTTACTTTAATCATTGTTATACCCGAAACTGGCTGAACAAAGCCATATAATTCTTACATGGAGTGAGAACATGCCATGATAATTATGATCCTAATCTTTTTATGAGAGGCTATATTAGACCGGGTAGGTACATACTGGTGGTCTTACCATACCTTCTTTAAACATTCCCTGTGTGACCTCGGTATAATTTTGTGTTGAATAATATTTTTGTGACAAGGGTTGAGTTCAGGAATGCTGTGAGCAAAATAATTTAGGATCTTCCTAACATTTAATAATTAATTTGTTGGCAACGTTTTTGGTTTTCGAGACCCTTAAGTTTGCTATTGGATTGTTCTCCACATAAGTATGATTAGGTAATTTACGTGATTGTAATTCGAAAGCAATTTCATTCATTAACTAGCTGTATTCCTAACTTCGTACGTGATTGAGTCATTCCCGCGTAAATCTCGATCACCAGGAATTCCGGGATAAAAAGTAGTCCCTATGTCCTACTATCTTTCAGAGAAAGTTCAATTAAAATTGGGTCCGACGGTTCAGAGATTAGCCCCGACAAACATACTGACATACAAAAACTTTTAAAATAGTTTTGTTGCGCATTTGAGAAATCACAATTATTTTGATATCGCAGACAGGTACTCAATTTTTTATATGTGTTGAGTATAGATTACCTACATTTGTGCCAGTCCGTTGAAGAGTTCTATCCATCTTCACAAAGTCGAAGGCTTCACAAGTTAACAAAGATTCGACTAACTTGTAATTTGTACATGGAATAGTGAAAATGTCGTAAGAATTCCATGGAACATAATTTAAGACGTTCTATGATGGAGCCAATGAAACATTTTTCGTCAAGAGTGATACTTTAATTGTCTATGAAAAAAATACGCTCGAGATAATGCCCAGTTTTCGACTGTACTTAAGGCACTGTACATAGTACAAATAGGCTTCATAAAACAGTTTTCTAGCCAAATGTATACATGTTAGAGCAGCAAAAAAATATATGTTAATCTTGTTCATATTTTATGGGTATATTGTGTTCAAAACACGTTCTCGGTAAATTTTCTCGATACAAATAAATCATAGAATAACCATTAAAATCGAAATTGTAGCAATTCTGACTGTATTATTTATAAACAAATCTTGATAAAATTAATAACAGTGATGTAATTTATAATAATAAAGGGAACTGTTGTTTTTATTTGTCGATTGAAATAAAATATTTGTAAGGATTAATGTATTTAATGATAAATAACTCAGAACGAATCGAACGAAACGTCGTCGCGTAATCGTGGCATCTTTTCGCTTCTCTTTCATTCCTACTCGGAGTGATAGTGACCCATAGAGTCATCAGCCATACGTAAAACTCGTCTATTCACCGCACCGTGGGAAAATCATCTGATTCCTCCCGTATGGGTGGATTAGAAGGGAGTGTCAGACATCTACTGACTAAAAACCCACCCTGTTTCTTCAGCTCCCCTTACGTTCTAGGTTCTATGGCCACAGTACCTCCTCGTTCAAAAATCCCTGCAACCCTGGCAGGCAATGGCCCTGTCGGGTCCAGTTAATACCGCTAACCGCTCTTTGAAAAAGGACGGCTTTACATTATTTTTGTGATAACGATGAATTCGTACATTGCATGGCCCGATATTATTTATATTTTGGTCAATTAATTTTTTTATTTTTTATTACATGCTTATCTATTGTCATGTTTTTTTTTCTCATTAGTATTAGGACATCGTGCTTTTACATAAACTGTCAAGTTCACGACACTAGCCAACACTGTAATATTTAAATACTTCACTTATTCTTTCTTTTATACTAATAATTTGCGAAAGCGTAGCCATTGTAAATTGATTTAATTCATAAGTTTTGTATTTTTTTCCTTCAAATTGTAATGTTTCTTTTAATTTGTTATACAAGTGATGTGCACGCCTTCAATAGTCATATTCATATTATATAAGAATATATGTTACAAACCATGTTTATTTTAAGTTGAATATGTCACTGGTGTGTCAATAAATAAATAAATAGCCTGGGTATTACATTATTACATTTCTAACGCATTTTATTTTAAATCACATGAACTATTTTGTTGCTAGATGAAACATTTCACATGTTCCCGAACCAGAATACAGTACCATTCATTTTTATTTTATTACAAAAATACATGTTTTACCTTACCGTATAAGTAAAAATTATAATAACATGTTCACTGATTTAGATTTATTTGCTGTCTGTAACTAAATTCCGGAACGTTTTCATACATAAACTTAGAGTTGTAGTTATTTTTAATATTACATAATTACAAATTAGTGAAATATATATTTTTATATTATAATAGAATGGTGATAATTATAAAAAATAATTTAATTAATATTAACACTAATTTTATTGAAATTATTGTGAATTATTATTAGTAAAGCTTATCTTTCTCCTGTAATAAGTGATAAACAAATAATAATGATAACAAAATAATATACATCTTTTAGTAAAAACTTAATATTGTTTGTATAATATAGCACATTATAGTTAGGAAAATAAACATTTTAAAATTAATGTCACGACCCTAATACATATTTATGTGGATGTCATCCACATAATACTTAGTATATGTTAGGGTCGTGACATTAATTTTAAAATGTTTTTTTTTCCTAACTATAATGTGCTAGAGTGCACATTTACTTACGTTTATTTGGTATGAATTTATAGTTTATAAAAAATGTGTAACTGTTTGTTATTCCCTAATAAATAAATAAATTATGTGGAAGCAATCAATCAATAAACAGGAACGGGAACGTGTAGACTGTTTGTATTTTATTAATGAAAGAAATGCATTCAACAGAATGAAACGTTATTGAACGTTATTGGGATTGTTTCATCGATAACGTGCATCCGTCTTAAAAAACTTTATTATGCAAAGATTGCAAAAATCAATTATTTTTTAAAAGAGTTACCGTGGAAGTTTCTTGCTGGTTCCTCTTCATAGGAAACAATCAATTTCGAAACGTGCACTAGCTTTTGATGCTTTAAAAGTGACCTTGTAGGCCTATGTGAAATAAAAATATATTTTTTTTATCATGGTTTATCTAAAAGTTATATCTAAAAGGTATACTCTAATTTGATCCTTTTTTATTTTAGTTGGTAATTGAGTGCGTTAAAATAATTTTAGGCGCGCAGGAATCTTGGTATCAAGACCATCACTTATCCAGGGAGGCAAGGACTGACCCTGGCAAACTTGTAGATTGACCGATGACGTTATTTCTACCATTTCATGCCAAGCCCTGAACATTCTATATGAATGACAAATATCAAGACAAATGAAATCTCCATTTCTCCTACTAACCAACACTGACGTACGATATCTCAAAATGATATTTCAGTCCCTGACAAGTACCAAACGTAGAATATTCTTTAATGAACGTGACACAGATCGCATTCCTGTAACATTTCCGTATGTGATTTCGGAATTCCAAATTGATTTTATTTTCACGAGCATCTTCTCGAGCGCTGGAAATTTGATGTTCCTATCTTGATCGCAAAAATATTAAGGCCGGGGTCATACAGCCAGTAGAAGGAAAAGAGAAATAAAGAAAAAGATACGCTTGGAGGTGACATTATATTTACTAATATTATAAAGAGGGAAAATTTGTTTGTAATTTTGTATGTAGGGGGTAATCTGCGAAACTAGGAATCAATTTCAAAATTATTTCATAGCAATAAGGTGATTTGTCTGTGATATAAGTTATAAATTATTTCAAAACCTACACGGACGAAGACGCGGGGCAAGTGCTAGTGTTCAATAATGAACGACTTTACCGCAACTCAAACCGTGTAATGTGGCAAATTCTAGGTGCATTTTGCACATTACCAACCACTTTTGCATGGTGTAAATGTACAGGTGCATTTTAGACGTATGATATTCTTTCTTGATTGATATTTGCCACCAATTTGCCATAAGGTGTTTAAGATCGTCTGGCCAGATTAGCCTCCTGTTTACCAACCTTCCTTTGTTTTGTATGTGCCAAGTTAGGATCATAAGCCAGGATATTACACATTTGCTATCTCATACAGTTTGACTGATACGAGTTTCATGAAATATAAAGGAGACTTTGACCACTGAGTTTGTCAGTTAGAAAATACCAGCCTCATCTAGTTTGAACAGACTAAAAAGATTGACGTGTAAAGATCTCGAAAAATTATACTAAAATCACAGAAGCATATGCCCTAGACAAGTGGCTTTGTGACAGCGCTAGCGTGGTAAACGCCCAAAATGCTTGGGATTGACAAATACTGTCGCAATTTCTCGTGATGAATCCCTTTTATTTTGGCATTTAAACGATTTAATATGCTTATGAAATAATATTATATCTAGTGCGCCAACTCACTAAACACATAGCACAGAACCATGCGGCTCTCACTTGTGTCTTCAGCCTTACTCGCGAAACTTTGACGGTGTGATCATGTTTTTCTTTCAAAGTAATGTCGTCGGAGTTCCTAAAATAGTTTAAGCCAGATATTACCCTCCGCTTACTCAAGAAAATCACTTTGTTTTATTACCACTTACTTGATGTTTTACGGTCATACAATAAACTTAATTTTATTGTGGGTCTATGCTCTGTGTCTTTTGGTCGGGTTAAATGTTATTTAATATGATTACAAAATGTACCCATAGTTTGTAATTATAAAAATGAGTTCATTATGTCAAACTCTCGATATCTAGAAAGGAATTATTTATTCATCACAATTAAACTGCAAGTCCAGCGTTACGTTTGCTTCTTGATCCTACTATAGTATTATAAATGCGTAAGTTTGTGAGTATGTTTGTTGATCTTTCACGCAAATACTCCTGAACGTATCTCAATGAAATTTGTTAATTAGATAGTTGACCTTCTGGAATAACATATAGAATTTTTATCCCGAAATTCCCACGGGATCGGGATTACACGGGAAAAACCCCCCACGCGAACCAAGTCGCGGGCGACCAAAAGCTGGTAATGTATAATTCAACAAATATCATCAGTTAATAGGTACGTGTTTGACAATCAATTTGACACTAGAAATTTGTCGTTCAAGTAACTAAAGAAAGAAAGAAAAAGTATTTATTGTCATAGAAACAACATGCATACATATTCAAAATTTTCCAAAATTCCTTTAGAACAGTAGGTATCAGTAGTAAGGAGGTACTAAAATAAAAAAAAGTCATTAAAAAAATTAAAAAACTCGACTGCAACCTTATACTAAAACTAACTGAAAAGCTAATAAAAACAAGCCCATTTTAAATTAAATAAAAGTGAAAGCAGGCGGGGCCCCTACCATTATTATAGTTTCAAACTCAAATGGGTCCCGCCTGCTTCCAACTTTTGTTTAATATAAAATGGGCTTGTTTTTATTAGCTTTTCAGTTAATTTTAGTATAAGGTTGCAGTCGGGTTTTTTAATTTTTTTTAATTACTTTTTTTTATTTCCATCTTTTTAGTTTACAAATGTGAAAGATTTCGCAGACTATTTAGTTCTTGATACGTGTTTTTTACGATTTGTCACTTTGAATTACTTTTAACCATATAAGGTGCATATATCTCTGTAATCACCTTTTAAAACCCTTTATTTTGATACCCCACTCAATAGGTTTTGAGAAAAAAAAAACTTTTTGAAGGCATAATATGGCGCCAAAAATCCGCCATTTTGTTTCTTTTTATTTTGATATACCCAGTGTGACTTTCACCGTCAATACGAATCTAACGATACCTCTCAAGCTAAAATCCATCGAGCCGTTCAGGCCACAGAGCGTGCCAAACAATTATACAAACATACATACATACTCTCGAAAAACATAACCCTCCTTCTGGCGCAGTCTGGTAATGACGTCAGTAAGGGCAAAGATTTTAAAATTACCATAGCAGCTTAAAGTGCATTTAAATTAAAAGTCGCACTGATCTGTACAATTGTTTGTACAAAAAAAAAAACAGTTTCATTTTCACCATTTAAACAACTTTATCCATTTCCATTTACAAGACTACAAGGTTTACAAGATTCCACTGGCTCACATCCCACCGCCCTCTTTATGGAAAGTTGCAAATTAACGAGCATCTGATTGTCTTCTGATTTAATTATGCAAATAGCCTCTTCTGTTGAAACATTTATTTTCGACGTGATTGCTTTTTCACTATAAAATATCCGTTTAACCATAATTGCTTTGAGGTCAGGTTTGATAGCTCGGGGTTATAGGGATGTAGTCGATTTAACACTGGATGTAAATCTGTGGTTAACCTATGGAATGAGGTCATGGAATCAAATTGTACTCGTTGTATTTAATTAGTAGTAATTTAGACTTTGGAATTCATAAAAAGTTTATTGAAATGGAAAACCATGTTGATATGTTAAAAAATATGTGGTACTAGCTTGTGCCAGCGGCTTCGCCCACGTGGGAAGTTTTTCCCGTGTAAATCCCGATCCCGTGGGAATTTCGCAAAATCCTTTCTTAGCGGATGCCTACGTCATAACATCTATCTGCATGCCAAATTTCAGCTCGATCTGTCCAGTGGTTTGGACTGTGCGTTGATAGATCACTATGTCAGTCAGTCAGTCACCTTTGAGTTATATATACAGGGTTAATTGTAAAACACCAAAAACCTCTCAGGACTATGTTACTAACTTCATAATCAACAACTTTTGTTCTATGACTTTTAAAAATTCGTCATATTTTAGTTCACCAAATTTTCATATAAAAATTAAATTTTTAAATTGAACGCCCTAAATGCATGTAGCGTCTATGCAAAGCAAAAGAAAGCGATAGTATAAATTGCTTTCCTTTGCTTCGCATAGAGTTCGTAACATTTAGGGCGTTCAAGTTCAATTTGATTCTTTATTAATAATGTTCAGCAATATAATTTTAACTACTAACATAGATGTAAGTATTACTAACCTATTTATGGATGTACTTAATCCGAAATAAATGTCTAAATAAATAAATTGTCCCACTGCTGGGAAAAGGTCTCTCCTTAGGCACCCAGTCTTCCCAGAATATTGTCGACTCTGACCAATCCCTCATAAATCACCACCTTTTTCTAGGCTACTTCAACAATTATTGTTTCACTATTGTTAGAGAATAAAATAACTGCTACAGCCTATGTCACTAAAATACTATTCCTCAAAGATACATTTAGTAACATTCCGAAAACTTTCAATAGTACGATGTAAGTTTCAACTACTTAAGCTTATTCTAGAAGATCGGCCAACGACGTTCGACTTGTAATGTTCTCAATCTACACAAGTTTCAGAACTTAACGTTGAGTTTCGGTCTTTAAAAAGGCTCCTTGACTAAACGTTTGGACGAAACTCTGAAATTTATTACTTACAAGATACGAAGTTTGAGTTTTTTTTTGTTGTTTTTTACGATTTTTGGCTAACCCATTTTATCATGGTATTAATATAAAAATGTGTGAATTCATATAAGAAACAACAAAGAATAAAGCAGTTTAACATTTTATCTTATCTATACTAATATTATAAAAAGGAAACCTTTGTATTTTTGTATGTTTGTATTGAATAGGCTCAAAAACTACTGGACCGATTTCAAAATTTCTTTTACCATTACTTATAGGGATTCTTCCGAATCCGTATAGGCTATATTTTATCCCGGAAAATAGATAGGATTTTTCGTGGTAGTGAAAATTGTGGAGTAAGGCGTCGAAAAAACTGCCGTACGTTAACGATTCTCGCGAACGCTGCCTATATTTAATATAAACATTGCACCCGTGCGAAGCCGGGGCGGGTCGCTAGTCATAAATAAAATACAAAATACACAAACTAAACTAAAAAGTAAAATAAAGTTAATTCATATTCAACGCTGTCGACTGGTAACATAATATACCTAAAAGACTGGCTGCATTTCCACACTGTATTGACATGCTTAGCCTTTAGCAAAAGATAGCCAGTCTTTGGGTCATAGGAAGCGTTAAACTTTCTTTAAGATCAGTTAAATAGACAATAACAGCATTATGGGTCTTCCAACGATCTTCAAATTGCAGTGATTAAAAAGAAATTATTATAAACTCTTCACCTTCTCCTTCACTAACTTTTTTTATCATACCATAAAGCCTAATACTTAGATAATAACTTCTTACAAAGTCCAGACAGAACTCTTTTTCAGCATGCATCGATCCCATAAAATCTCTTCAGTAGGCAATTTTTAGAGAACTTATTTGTTCTGTTCATTTTCACTTAAATTCATTTCATATATACACCATAAAAATTAAGAAAAGAAAATAATTTCCGTAATTTGTGAACAATGCCCTCAAAATAAAATACGATTGGTGTCAAAAAAGCAGTTAAATATTCATTAGAACAACGTCCCTTACACTTCGCGCCTGAAATAATTATGTTTTGTTTAACGCTCAAAGTCATAATAAAAGAAAAACACTTATGCTTTATTTTTTGCGAAATTTCAATTAAATGTTTCGTAGCGATGCGTCACGTACTAATCTAACACGTGGCAGGTTCTAAATATATTGACCTAGAACAGACAAATGTGACATTTCCATGCTGAGAACGTTTAAATACAGAACTCAAAAGGAATAAATGCGATTAGATTTCTTTTTAATTTAGTTATTGGCTTCAAAACCTGGAAAAAAAACCTTTGTAAGTTTGATGTATAAAAAAAACAATAGTTACGTAAAACACTCTTAACTATTCTCAATTTTTCCCTACATAATTTTAAGTGAGATATGTTTCGTAAATTGTCTCCTGTGTTTTTACACCGCGCATAACTAAAATAACTATCCATACTAATATTTGCAAAAGTAACTCTGCCTGTCTGTCTGTTATCTTTTTACGCCTAAACCGCTGAACCGATTTATATGAAATTTGGCATGGGAATACTTTAGGACCCTAGAAAGGACATAGATAGTTTTGGTCTCGGAATTCTCACGGACTCGGGAACTATGCACGAATGAAGTCGCGGGCAAAAGCTATTAATATTATAATAGCGAAACAATACATCACTACAGCAGCAACGATCTTGTGTTTATTTTAAAATGTATATAGCTTAGGCTTCTGCGGTTAGGACAAATCTAACGTTACCTCATTTATTTAATATAAGTGTTTAGGGCCTATTATTTACATATTTTCCTAAAACTTTATCTACCTTCTGAACGAGTCGGGTAAAAAGAGGAAGATAATAAGAGTGACTGGATATTATAGAAGTCTAATTTGATTTTAACCATTCATATAGTTTAAATTATGAATATCAGATACGAAATTCAAATTCCCTAGAGAAGATTGTAATAATTATAGAATTTGATAATCAGTATTTGAATTAATCATTTTACCAAGCTTGTTAATGTTCCATTGAAATTTTCAAAACGCAATCCTTTAATGTCAGCTGACCCGAGCACCATCAACAAGACTGTACATTTTCATCCACTGAAACGACGCCTAAAGAAGTTATGATTTTTAAAAAGAATACACATCATACTGATGACTTAATATAAATTTACAAAAAGAAAACAATGGAAAAAAGGTACGTGGCATGATTCGCAATCATCACGTCCTTACGTCCTATCCCCAAGTGGAGTAACGTGTCAAGATATGTTAATGAAATTGCTGCCTCGTGGAGACGCCTGTTGAAAGCCTAAAAGCCGGATTAAGTGTTATGTTAAGAGCCTTAACACGCTCGTTAACCGCTGAAACTGATTATTATTACTTTTTCACTGTTACTATGGGTGGCTATATAGTCGGTAGGTCAAATCCGGCACTTACATACAAATTGGAGCATTGCACATTTTAGATACGAGTTCCTTGATTTGATTCGACTTAATTAGAACTTTCATGTTTTAAATATAGTTGGTAAAAAGTTTTATTGTTCGAAATCCATACTTTCATATCCATACTATCCATACTTATATACCTATAATATTATAAATGCGATAGTAACTCTGTCTGTCTGTCTGTTACCTTTCACGCCTAAACTGCTAAATCGACTTAGATGAAATTTGGCATGAGAATAGTTTAGAACCCTGAGAAGGACATAGGATAGTTTTTATCCCGATATAAGGTACCCGCGGGATAGTTTTAGAATTGCACGGGATCGGAATTTGCCCTGGAAAAACCTCTCACTCGAATAATGTCGCGGGCAAGAGCTACTCAAGAATAAATTAATGTTATAATGGCTAGCCATAGTGTAAAATAATTCAAAAATGTTAGGCCGTGCGCGCACTGCCTTGCGGTGGCCGCAATTGCGGTAGTTCTACCGCACCGGTAGAATGACCGGGGCCACCGGTGACTCTACCGCACGCGTTTATTCCACCGCAGTGCGCACACTTCTATGACACTACATACTTCACAGATTTTGCGTTTCCAAAACGCAACGCAGTGCGCGCACGGCCTTATTGAAACAAGAGGATGTTGGTCGAAATAGGGTCATTTAAAAACGGCATTTGTCACTGTCAAAAACAGCACATGCATTGTAGTTCTACGAGTATGCTCTATCACAAGCTAGTTTATTGCGCATTTTGTCATACTGTTATTGCGCTGAAATTGGCGTCAATTAGTAGAACGACATTATTTACGGTTTACAACATTCTACATGACAAGGACCTCGTGTTGGCTAAATAAATTGTTATTTAGCCACACAGATACGATCTCCACGGTTAAGCAACACTTACCAAGGCCAGTCTATGGACGTACCCGCCCCTTTTTAACCGATGAAAAAAACGGAGGAGGTTATCAAGTCGACGCGTATATTTTTGATGATGATGAAGACCACAGACGGCCACTGGAACTACTCAATATACAACGTGTAATTTAAAGGGTATATACATACTAAGTGCATGGTTTCTTTGGATGATAATAAACGATATGGCAAGGGTTTTATAATCCTACGTCTACATGTGTGAAGTATAATAGAAATTTCAATACATTGATACCAGAGGCAGAATTTTCAAATTAAGAAGAACGAAGAGAATCATCGTGTTATTGGCAAGTGACGTGGAAAGATATCAACCCTCGTAGTGCTGTGACACGTTTGTTATGATTGGTATTCAAGAAACACATGAAACCGATAATTTGGTATCAATTCTTTGAGTCATTTATTTTGAGCTGAATCTGTGCTTAGAGACTCCATACCAGATGTTGTCTTCAGCCCCTTTGGATAGATATGGGGTTTCCGTTACACGTTGTATAAGTAGGAATAATAAGTATTTCACGGCTTCCGATTCGATTACTTGAATATGGTTATTAAGCACAATATGCTCGTCACAATGCATATGCTGAAGTGAAGCTGATGGTGAAGTACCAGGAGAACTCCTCAACAATTAGCGGCCCAGTATTGGAAAAAGCAATATTTTGTAAAAGGTTATAAGTGGTTGACATTTAGGCTTTTGTAACTAGGTAAATTATGAATCGACCAACTAAAAAGAGTGAAATAAAAACTTTTCACCAAAAAATAACTTTAATTTCGGTAGTCGGTGTCTTTAGTTTTGTACGAGTACTTACGTTTTTGGCACCGACTTCCGAAATTAAAGTTATTTTTCACTATGTAGTGTTTTTAGAAGTCAGTTTAACTTTTTGGTAAAAAGTTTTTTAACGGTTCCTCCGTGCTTGGGAAGCACGTTAAGTAGTTGGTCCCGGCTGTTATTTACCAGAAAATCTGGCACTGATCTTGCCAAGGGGTTTCGTGTTACCCCAATACTGGGTTGTGGAGGTGAGACAGACAGTTGCTCCATGTAAAATACTAGTACTCAGCTGCATGTGGATAGACTGAAAGCTGACCCTAACAGTTTGGAAATGGCTAAGGAGATGATGACTATGTGTAATTGTAGATCAGTTGTTTATTTATTTACACTTCATGCACATAATTACGTACAAAGGCGGACTTAATGTCGTGAGCGTTCTCTATCAGTCAGCCACAGAACAGATAAAAGAGGTTAGAAAGGAAATAGTTCCTGATTTGTATGAGAACGCGTGTCGCCACTTGTCTCCCACTTTTTAGCTCCACTACAAGCAAGAGGCCCGTTACGTATGCGAATTACGCACACAAATAAATTACACACACTTCAATCAAGAGCTTGCTACTGATTGTAACTCACTGTCGATAAACATGCGCCGTGCATCACGGCCAATCAGCAAAGGACGAAACGTCAATGGTTGAAGCGTGGAGGACGCAATGCATGCAGTACATTGTAAGCGGACTTGGTCATTGCGTTGATTAAGCGAGTACACATCGGGCAATGTATATTTTTTGTAACTTGTTGCAATAATGTTGTTAATGTTCGGAATTTTATAGAGATCAGAATATTTTTATGTCTTTTTACAAATAGAATTGTAGTTAAATGTTATTTTCGACTTACCGATGGAAAGATATACCTCTTCGCTCTATATTTGTTGTCTGACTTTTTGTTTTAGAGATTATAATTGCACAACACGGTATTTTAAAGCAGAGCTCTGTGTTCCGAAGTAATCCGAAGCGCACTAAACGCGGTGAATGAATTAATCGGTCGAGCTATGATTTTCGTATAATAAATGTGGCGCGCTCGCCACGCCCACATTACCATTCCAACCTTAGTCACCTATTCCGTGCAGTCAACCAAGGGTGGTGAAGATTTAGTTATCATAGGGACAATTGTCTTTGTTTTGTATACTAGTAGATAGTGGCAACATTCTTCATGATCACAGACATAGATATTGGTCCTAGCAAGGAATTGGGGGTGCTGATACCAAAAATTATGCTTCAACCCTACCTAGATGTTTTTTAATCTAAGTACATAATGTTATTATGCGTGCCTGCGATTTCGATCGCGTAGGAATTTTTCCTGCTTAAATCCGGATAACTCAGGAATTCCGGGATAAAAAGTAAGGTTATATAGTTTCCCTATAACTTCTTCTCTCTTTCAGAATAATTCCTATTAAAATCCTTAGCCGTTACAGAAATTAGCATGGACAAACTGATGGACAGACAGACAAAAATTAAAAAAGTCATAACTATAACTTGAGATAACACAGTTATTTGAAAATTACAGACAGACAATTTTATTTAAATGTTTTATATTAATTTTTTTATTTAGTTAATTTTATCCATATAGAGAGCTGTTAGTTAAATCTAAACTCGCCAAGCTTTTATTCTGAGAGACGCTCTTTATATAAACATTTACCACCCTCTGTACACCAAATATTAGTTATAAACATGTAACAGAATATATATTTTAATTTAGCAGTGATATTTCGGCGGTAAAATAAATTGCTACATGGTTTTCTTTCTGAAATTGCTAGACAACTTTTATACCAACGTGAAATGTTTTTGAAATACTTTCAGCAACACTCATTTCAGTTGTCACAATAAAGTTTCCAATTTTATTTAACATAAAAGTAAATGCCAAGAAGTCAGAAACAAAACATGTTAAATTTAAAGTGCAACAAGTTTAAATTTTGTGTTTAACTCAGGTTTAACGGACCGAATAAATAAAAAGTTGTCATCTAAAGCAGAATACAATAAACAGAGACGCAGAAACTTCCATAAAATGTTTAAGATTGACGTAACATTTCGAAGTGTCACGTGATTCGTTCGTAAATGTCAGTTCCGTATTGAATTGTCATTTTTATTTCCCAGCCGTAAGAGATTGTCATCGCTCAAAGTGGTTTTCACATCTGCTACGGCGTAGCAATTACGCGGTAATGTAACCGCTACGCGATTTTCTATCGTAGCGATAAACTGTTTTTTAGAAAAAAAAACAAACTAGGAGTCGCCAAGTGGTCTAAATTTGGCCAGAATTAAAATAACTTCGAATGTAGTATTCGGCACTCTTTCTCCATATAAACTTTAACTATGCCAAATTTCATACTCCTTCGTCTGCATAATTATCGTAAAAGGGGTACAAAGTTTTTTTTTTTTCTTGTTTTTTTCGTATATAGATACAAATCTGACTATCTTTTTCCCAACTTAGTGTGGATCAGCTTTCAGTCCAACTTTAGCTTTATACAGTATGTTACATGTCTGATGTCCACAACCCAGTAACTGAGTACCATTAACATTTTTCTTTTATTTTCAGAAAAGTAGTCATCAAATAACTCTTAATAACTCGCTCTGGGTGGAGTGGAAAGCAGTGTTAGACTTTACTGACTAAAAACCCACCCTGGTCCTTCAGTTGCCTTGATTATTGAAACATTCAACTACCGCAGCAGGAGTAATAAGATACCCTTGGCAATCAAATATCTGAAAAAAATTGCCAAGTGCGAGTTAGACTCGCCCATGAAGGGTTCCGTAGTAACTATAATAATATAGTATAATATGTATATTTATTTGACAAAAAGAAAAAAAAAACCTTGCAAATTTCTTAAAACTATCTTATTTACATTTTTTACAACTACGCCAAATAACTTTTTTTTTCCAGTGTTTGTATGAATTACAAAGTTATATTTGCGGTTTTAGAAAATATGCTGTATCTCAAAAACTGCTGACCCGATCTCGTTCAAAGTAATTTTGGTTGAAAGTTTACATTAACATCTACAGACATATATTTTTCACTTATAGAAGTTAGGGGGGGGGGGGGCACATTTTACCACTTTGGAAGCGTGTATCTTTTAAACGATTAACTTTATAAAAAAGTAGTTTTAGAAACCACAATGTCATTTTTAAAGACCTGTCTATAAATACCACACACGCATAGGTTTCATAAAAAATATATTTTCAGTTTTAGTTACATGTATGGGGAGCCCCCTTTAATTTTAATATTTTTTTCTTATAATCGGAAAGCGGTTCACAGAATACATCTACCTATCACATGTATAGTCCTAATAGTTTCGGAATAAAATGGCTGTGATATATGGACGGACAGACAGACAGACAGACATGATGAAACTATAAGGATACCGTTTTTTGCCATTCGGCTACGGAACCCTAATAAAAAGTATCGTATTCTGATTCAATTCAGAATAACTCGATTCAATAATCATATATTTTATAAGGTTTTACTATCTACAAAACATGATTGTATCACAACACAATTTCACGAACAATATGCCCGTAACTTTATCCTGGGCCATAAAACCCGAGGTCTATGAGCTCAGCTCATAACATTCTGCTGCAATGGGCTGTATAAATAACTCCGCGATATCAACAAGTTAGACTGAGCGCTCTGGGATCGAATCAGTAGCAACAAGTCGGGCTGATGTTTGCTTATAATATTGGAAGTAGCAATACCCCTCGTTGCGGTGTAGTGTTTGAGCTTTAAAGTTGTTTTAAAGGTAATTATAGAACCGTTGTGGATGGTCCTTTTGTTGTTTTTAAAGGGAGATTGTTTCGACTGATACTGTCTACTTCCAACATTCTGTTAGATGAGAAAGTAGGTATTTGTTTTTAGAAGGTAATCAAGAACACTTCTGAATAATACCTTCACTACTGTCGCTTTTTGATTAAAGGTATCTAACAGTTTCTTTTTTGTTTTTAAAATATCACTTTTAGTGATGGAGCCGGCCTTTGTGACACGAGGTTAATATGTACGAATTTTTGTATTGTAATACTTCAACTGCTTGATTGATTCAGGTGTTCGGAACACAGATATTTCATGAACTCGATTATGACAGGGGAGGGGCCGCGTCGAAGTGTATCTAAGTACTCGTGCAAAGAAAAGCGGAATGATTTTAGTCAGTTTGAGTCTGGTAGATACCTTCGCCCGCTCCAAGGCGAGATCTTCGAGAATTTCTACAACAAAATAAATGGGGTGCCCATATCTTCTAAACTAACCAACTAAGTTTTATAAAAGCTTGTAAAAACACATCCTTTCCATTAATCTTGGAGCTACTTAAGACTTCAGATGAGGCACTGTGCGTTATAACAACATTATATTTGACATTAATATTTACTTTGCAAATTATATTTTTTTGTGTATGTGTATGTAATTATTGAGAACTAAGTAGATGATTATATTCGGGATAAACATGATTGTTTGGCAGTTTGAGTACTTTTTGCGGCTTACCTGGACGTCCTTACCTTAGTATTGTTCGTCATTTTGTTGAGCTTCATAGAATTCTAAGTTGAGTTATATGTTATCTGACAAATCATTGCACTGTCTGGACAGGCCCACTCAAATCTGTGAGCATCTTTCCTCACAAGACCACCTCAGACTTTAACCTATAAGGATTTTCAGGACTTCAAGAGACTTTGACCTCTGAGTATGTTTCTTCTCAGGCTAGTCAATTAGGATAAACCGGCCTCATCTAGTTTAAACCTATGGAAAAAAACATCGAGAAAAAGTGTTATTTGATAACAAATTAGCAAAATAAAGATTATAATATCATTAGGACACAGTTTCATCTTGGGCGGTGCCAGCCATTTTCAACCGACGAAAATTTACCTAGTTACAAGAGCCTAAATGTCAACTACTTATAATCATTTACAAAATATTGCTTTTCCCAATTTTAGGCCATTAATTGTTGAGGAGTTCTCCCGGTACTTCACCATCAGCTTCACTTCACCATATGCATTGTGACGAGCATATTGTGCTTAATAACCACATTCAAGTAATCGAAGCGGAACATATGAAATAATTAATTATTATTCCTACTTAAGTAGTTCCAGTGGCCATCTGTGGTCTTCACCAACAGGTCCACTTCACAAATGATTCTTGTCGAATGCAACTACACAAGTAACTATAAAAAATACTCAAATCACTATTATTAGGTGTGCCTATAATATTTGAAGAGTTCCCTCGATTTCTCCAGGGTACCAAGTCACTTCACTTTTTTTATTTATTTTACTTATTTTTTTCTATTTTACTTTGCATTCGAAAAGCACCATTTGTGGAGTGGACCTGATGATGAAGACCACAGATGGCCACTGGAACTACTCAATAGTCAATATATAAGTAGGAATAATAAGTATTTCATGGGTTCCGCTTCGATTATTTGAATATGGTTATTAAGCACAATATGCTCGTCACAATGCATATGGTGAAGTGAAGCTGATGGTGAAGTACCAGGAGAACTCCTCAACAATTAACGGCCCAGCATTGGGAAAAGCAATATTTTGTAAATGGTTATAAGTAGTTGAGATTTAGGCTTTTGTAACTAGGTAAATTATAAATCGACCAACTAAAAAGAGTGAAATAAAAACTTTTTACCAAAAAATTAAACCGACTTCCAAAAAACACTGCAAAGTGAAAAATAACTTTAATTTCGGCAGTCGGTGCCAAAAACCAAAATACCAAACTAAAGACACCTTTTGGAAGTCGGTTTAATTTTTTGGTAAAAAGTTTTTTGGTAAAAGATTTTTATTAACACTTAAATTAGTATGAATAGAAGTATGACCGTTTTTTTAGTGATAATAGGCACGCGTTTCATCGACATCTCACCTGATGTTAAGTGAGAATGTGCCTTTGCCGTTCATCGAGATAACAAAAATATTTTTATTGCATATCGAGTTATTTGTTTCGATTTTGTGGTCTGTGATGTTTGTAATGGCTATCTGTTATACGAGCATTTGCATTCGTGTCACGAAATTCAATTGTTTATTTTATTTCCTTTGTTGTTTCGCAGTTTGGTAACAGTTGAAGGTATTCAGCTTAAAACATAGGTACCTCTGCAAACACAGAAATGATATATTCACGTATACAAGATATTGCATAGTATTTGACCGTTTGGGAGACTCACAAAGACTGACGTTCCAATATACGTTCACGTTTACTAACGTGTATCCACTAGTCCTTGCCTAAGCCATGTTTCACAGATGGCTACTCTTCAATTGATATTGGGGCCTGCCGTCCACGTGTACCGGATTTGATCAAACAAATTGCTTGTTTGGACTACCAATTTCTTTAGGATTATAGGATTGATTCTCTCTCTTACAAATATTTGCCCGTGTTGGGGCTCAAAGAACATAGATCTTACTATTCAAATTGTATTATGTTGTTTACTTTGGGTGTCATGGCTTTTGTGCGGGCAAATTATGAAAATATCGGGAAGATTTAGGAAGGGCTACTTTCGAAGTTAGGAGCCGAAGAAAAAACAAACCATTTTTTAATTTAAATATGCAGTCGACTCTCATTTTTTTTATTTTTTGCATCTGAAAAATATGGATTAAGAATTTATCTAGGCAATCATTGAAATAAAATGTGTCTGTCTGTGATTTAAAAGTAACGGTGTTTTCTTATGTCCGATACTAAAACACAAACAATCTTTATTTTTAGGGTTCCGTAGCCGAATGCCAAAAAATGGAACCCTTATAGTTTCGTCATGTCTGTCTGTCCGTCCATATGTCACAGCGATTTTATTCCAAAACTATTAAGACTACACATGTGAAACTTGGTAAGTAGACGCATTCTGTGAACCGCTTTTCGATTCATAAATTTCGGAATAATATGGCTGTGACATACGGACGGACAGACAGACAGACATGACGAAACTATAAGGGTTCTGTTTTTGCCATTCGGCTACGGAACCCTAAAAAGGTGTCAAATATTGAAGCACGGATGTGCAAAAAATGTAATTAAGGCGGAATGATGGCAAATAAATGAATAAAATATTGTTATAGTGGGGTTCGGGATAGAATAATTAACGCCAATTAAACCAAAATTAACACTTTAATTAATTAATTAAACACAAAATTAAAATTTTACACAATTATTCGCACCACAACACTTGTCACTTAACACTTAGATCACACTTAAATCGTACTGAAATTCACTGGTAAAGCTTCGGTTATATCTCGTATTCGCCTCGTAATAAGACTGACTCTCTACGTTTTTTTTTTTTTTTTTAGGTAGGGCCACTTGTAGATCAGCACACTAAGGCTGTGAGTCTACTTAACCGGACTTTCCTGTGGTGACCTCTAATAAATTAAAGGCCCCCAGCCAGGGCTTACAAACTAAAATATACTTAAAAACTAATGACCGCACGCTAAGGGCACTCCCTGTGGAGTACGGGCCTCGGCATAGCGGGGTCATTTTGGGAGGGCAGCAAAGGGACAGGCTGGGTCATATTATTTTCGGGAGTATTTATTGCTACTGGCTCAGCATCGCGGGCTGGCTCGTTTGGCAAAGGTCGGGGAGGATTTTCATTACAAGTACGCGGACGTCGCGATGGGCCTCGTCGGCGAGGCCGGAATAAGGAACGCGTTCTGTATTTGTGTTTTCTAAGAGTGCTGGTTTCCCTACTGCTCTCTTGTCGGATGGTGGTGGGGTCGTCAGGCTCGTCTAGGATGTTACGCGGGCGACGAACCCGAGAAATCTTGGAGGGTCTGTATCGGGCGGCCGATACGATCAGGGGGAGACTCTCTACGCCCCTTTGCGCTCTATTTATACCCCAGTCTATGAGTTCGAGAACATTCTTATAAAATCGACTCACTGTTTATACTGCCTAGAAAATACTCGAAATACATAGTACCGCTATTCGACGCTAGATGGCGTTAGTATCTCGACTAGATATGCTCATTCCTGCTACTCGCCGCTAGATGGCGTTAGCGTCTGGAACATTCCAGATTTATGTCGAAGTTTCCCGACGCACTTCACTAAGCGACTGGCGTAACAATATCTATAATCGTAATCATATAAATATAAAAAGATAATAATTATTAAGCCTATTACGTTCCCACTGCTGGGACTCCTCTCTACGAGAAGAAATTGGCCGTATTCCACCACGGGGGTTTATTGCGGGTTGGTAGAAATCACATATCTTCGGATTTTTGTTCCTGGAACATAGTTTCCTCACGATGTTTTCTTTCACTGGTTTGAGAAGTAATGATGATATAAATTACAAATTAAAGTATAAACATAAAGGAAAGTGTCTGATTGGGTTCGAACCCATGACATACAACTCGCAAGTCATAACCGTAGGTATTGACACACAAAGAGCCGCCTCATTTTGTGAGCAACTGACCTGTAAGAAGAAAAAAAAATATATTAAAATACAGCTCCTTATTTTGAAATACATTGTGGTTCGAAAAATAGTCACGTGACATTGAGTTAAATAGAACTGTCGCTCTCAGAAGTTTCGACAGTGCTTAATTGACTTTGCGTTCAACAGAAATTGACTAAAATTTTGCTTTGCTTCGCAAATCGCAATAAATAAATAGGTTTACGTATCACCAATAGCCGACAGAAAGGCACTACTACTACTACTACTACCTAATTTGTTTTTAAATTCCCCTCTTCCGTAACCACACATAGTATCTACAGGCTCTCCCTCCTCACCTGTGAAAACTAAAACCATATGTTCATATTAATAAAATAACATGGCTTTTTTTAGTTACCAAAAGATTTTGTACATTTGAAGTTGTTTTTATGTGAACGTTTGCATTTAAAAGGATTTAAATACTCAAACTCAGAATATTCTATTTCTCATAGGCTTACATGTCACTTATAAAACTTCAGAACCTAGTGCATGGTTCAAAATTCGATTGGTTCCTATGAAGAAAAACCGACAAGAATATTCATTGGAATCCCACCCATTACACAATTGCCGTGAACCCACTCCAGTCACAATAATTTTTAGCTCAGATGGAGGGGTTAACAAGACTGCTAGTAATGTGAATGCTACCCCACATTGTTAATTATCTTTAAAAAAACAGGTTTATTAAATATGAGAGGACAGTATAGACCAATTAACATCGTACTATTTAATTACAAAAATATGTATAGCAGAACTGCATTAAATACGTTGTGTAATTCGAAAGATCTCAGCGTACAAAGGCGGGAAGCGACTACAGTTTATACTATGTAAAGATAATGTCCTGATTCAAACCACTAATTTTAAATTAATCTTGAATTACTCAATCAACATTTGTCCACCTATTGTAGTTTCAATGGGGCTGTTAAAACCAAAACTTTAGATAATCTTTCGTCTCTTCCCACTCCCGATTATTCTCCTTTTGTTTTTAATCAATTTGCTTGTTGTGATATTAAGAAGAGTATTTTATCAATCACGTCAAATGGTGTTGGTAGTGACTGTGTAAGTCGCAAGATGATACTCCCTATTTTGGACGAAATCCTTCCTGTCATCTGCCATATCCTTAATCATTCTGTGTCCTCTGGTGTTTTTCCATCTGCATGGAAAGAAGCTCATATAACCCCACTTCCAAAAAAATGTAATCCTGTTTCTTTCTCTGAATTCCGTCCCATTTCCATTTTACCGTTTCTGTCCAAAGTACTAGAACGCCTTATTCATAGTCAGCTTAGTGCTTTCCTCTGTAGAAACAGACTCCTTAATTTTTACCAATCCGGATTTCGTCCAGGGCATAGCACTACCACAGCTCTTGTTAACATTATGGATGATATAAGATTGGGTATGGACAATAGGAAATTGACGGTCCTTTCTTTACTTGATTTCAGTAATGCTTTTAACACTGTTGATTTTGATGTCTTGCTCGAGATACTATGCTCTCTTAACATATCTCCAACAGCTATTGATTGGTTTCGTAGTTACCTGTGTGGCCGCCGACAACGTATTTGCATTGAAGGTTCGTTGTCTTCATGGTGCAATACTACTGCTGGCGTACCACAGGGGGGCGTTCTCTCTCCTCTTCTTTTCGCCATATTTATAAATTCTATTTCAAATGAACTTCTCTTATCCTACGACCTTTATGCTGACGATCTGCAAATTTATTCGCAAGCTCCCGTTGAAGATTTGTCTGAGGCGGTGAAGACAGTGAATAAAGATTTAGCGCGTATTTCCGATTGGAGTTTGGATCATGGTTTGAAGGTTAATCCTGCGAAAACTAAAGTCATTATTGTTGGCAGCCCTAGGCTACGTTCCAAAATTGACTGGACGACCCTTCCCCAAATCATTTTTGATGGAGCTGTTATACCCTACTGTGACTCAGTAAAAGACCTTGGTATTTATATTGATAAAGATTTGTCTTGGGGTCCCCAGTTGCAAGAAGTGAGCCGCAAACTGTTCGCCTCTGCGGGGTCTTTGCGCAGATTGCGCAATTTCCTACCGACTGCTACTAAAACTGCGCTTGCCCAATCTCTTCTTCTCCCTATCCTTTACTATGCTGATGCAAGTTATCCAGATCTAACTGAAGTGCAGCTAGATAAGCTTGAGCGACTCCAAAATTTTTGTATCAGATTCATATTTGGATTGCGCAAATATGATCATGTTTCTGAGTTTCGCACTAAATTCAAGTGGCTGTATATTCGCCTTCGCCGGAATGCACATATTTTATCATTACTCTACAGTATTCTTTTCAATCCAACGACTCCCTTTTACCTCAAAGAACGTTTTAAGTTCCTTCAAGACACACATGTTAGAGATTTGAGATCATCAGAGAATTTGAGACTTTTGATGCCTACGCATTCCACAAAATTTTACGACCAGTCGTTTACGGTGCAGGCCATTCGGTTGTTGATTGGATTGCCGGTGTCAGTAAGACAAGCTCAGTCACTTGCTGTTTTTAAAAGCTCGGTTGTCAATCATTTTATTTCAAACTTATGATTATTCCTTTGCTTTCTCCACACGATGTTAAAGAACACATTATATATTTATATATTTTATGTACTTATGTATTTGTATATATATATATTGATTTTGATTTTTTGTTGTATTTTTATTTTATTATTATATTTCTTAGCTCATAAAGTCCTTCCAAAGGTTGTCTGGAAGATATCGCTCTCAGCGAAAAGACCGCCATTTTAACCAATTTCTTACAATATTGTTATTTAAGTGTGATTCAATTATTGGTGTACAATAAAGTATATACTATCTATCTATCTCATATAATAATTATCAGCTTAACGTATTAACCAACTGAATTCTGTTTATTTTGATGGATTCATCAAATAAAATATGTAGCTTATTACGATTCTGTGCACTTATAACACCGCAAATGAAATATACGCTCAGCTTACCTTTTCCATTACGGTGAAACTAAAAGGATTACGGCAAAGTGACTTTATTATGAACATGTACCTACAGGTTGCCTGTGATTTTACATTGCAGGAATATTACAAAATAGGCTGCGATATATTATATCTTTATTTTAATTCAGGTTCTTTAATTATACGTACAGCTAAAGAGTGGAACTGCCTATCGGAGTATGTGCCCTTGATAGCTACAATCTGAGTCTTAAAGTGAAGTGTGAATACATTATTTCTACCCAAACGTACTCCATCGTTAACTAGATAGATAGATATACTCTTTATTGTACACCATAACAGAATTAAATAAGGACTTAAAAACTACAAAGGGTGTTACAATGGGCGGTCTTATCGCTAAAAGCGATCTTTTACAGACAACCTTTGGATGGATTTGACACAGCGGGAGAACATAATCACTCAACGACTATCTTCTTTCTACCACTTGTATGCTGATGATCTCCAAATTTACACCCAAGCTCCACTCGTAGAGTTAGCTGATGCCATTAAAGCTATTAATATGGACCTTGCTCGAATTGGTGACTGGAGCGCTGAGTTTGGGCTGAAAATCAACCCTGCTAAGACTCAGGTTATTGTTGTTGGTAGTTCTCGTACTATCTCCAGGATTGATTGGACGGCACTTCCCCAGGTTTCTTTCAATAACACCGTCATACCTTTCAGTCACACTGTGAAGAACCTGGGAATACACATTGACAACACCCTTTCTTGGACTAAACAATTACAGGAAGTTAGTCGTAAAGTATTTGCGTCTGCAGGCTCCTTGAGACGCCTTCGTAATTTTCTTCCCATCTCCACTAAAATTGCAATTGCACAAACTCTCCTTCTCCCTATTCTGGACTATGCTGATGCCAGCTATCTCGACTTGACCCAAAACCAATTGGACAAGCTAGAGCGTCTTCAAAATCTCTGTATCAGGTTTATATTTGGCTTGCGCAAATATGACCACGTTTCTGATTTCCGTGCTCAGCTCAAATGGCTTCCTATTAGGTTTCGCCGGAATCTTCACTTACTTTCTCTACTTTATAATGTGCTATTTAATCCTTTCACTCCTTTCTATCTTAAGGAACGTTTTCAGTTCCTCTGTGACACACATTCTAGATCCTTGAGATCATCGGAAAATCTAGAGTTGAGTATTCGTATGCATTCCACTTCTTTCTTTGACAAATCTTTTACCATACAAGCAGCTCGTTTATGGAATGCATTACCCATAGAAGTGAGGCGTGCTCAAACGCTACCAGCGTTCAAAAGAATGGTGAAGGAGCATTACCTCTCCCTATAACTTTTCCCCTTCTTTCTCAATTATACATGTATATTTATTAGTATATAATTTTGGTATTGTATGTATTTTATATTATTATGTTCAATTATATGTTTGTACACTGACAGCCCTTAATCTGTCTCCTTTAAGTTTGTCCATCCAAAGGTTGTCTGTAAGAGATCGCCCTGTGCGATAAGACCGCCCATTGTACACTAGATTAATTTTTTTGTATCTATAGAAATATTGTAAGGTGTACAATAAAGTATATAATAATAAATAATTACGCGGGTAGTCCATGGTGTACTATTCACTTATATACAATACATAAGTAATAACCTACATACTCAATATATTTACATAAAAAACAAAGCTAAGATACATAAAAAATAGTAACAAATTAAAGAGAGAGATAGAGATCTTTTACCATGTTTTTGGAAGAAGGAAGGGTTTGTGCTTGTCTTACTGACAAGGAAAGAGTATTCCACAGTCGTACTGCTTGAGCTGCGATTCTGCGAACGACTTATAAAAAGAAATTGGGGGAGTGACTCGGTACCTCTAGCCTCAAGTTTTCCGATGACCTCAGAAATTTGGCATGTGTGTCATGGAGGAACTTGAAACGTTTTTTTACGATAAGAGGAGGTTTATACAGCGTGTAATTTAAAGGGTATATATACACAGCAAGTGCATGGCTTCTTTGGATGATAACAAACGATATGGCAAGGGTTTTGTAATCCTAAGTCTACGTGTGTAGAACTTATTACAAATTCCAATACACTGATACCAGAGACCGAATTTTTCAAATTAAGAAGAACGAATAGAATTATCATGTTATTGGCAAGTGACGTGGAAAGTTATTGACCCTCGTAGTGCTGTGACATGTTTGTTATGATTGGTATTCAAGAAATATATGAAACCAATCATTTGGTATCAATTCTTTGAGTCAGTTATTTTGTGCTGAAACTGTGCATAGAGACTCCATACCAGATGTTGTCTTCAGCCCTTTTGGATAGATATGGGGTTTCCGTTACACGTTGTAGTTAAGAGGGTACATACATCATCGTTTTCCATCAAGTGAGATTCTGGTGAAACGCGAGTCTACAATAACATACACAAAAGTAGTCGTCTGCCTAGCTTTTTTCAACTATATTGTTTTTTCAGTTTCCAATAGAACCAGATTCACCATTGTTGTGTATTTTACAACACGTACCTACCTATCTGACCTCTACACACCCAGTAACCGGGTATCAAGATACTCCGTGGCAAGACTGACAATCAGAATTAAGGCTACTAATGTAATGACAGTCGAAGATTTAAAAATGACAGGTTTTACGCGCTTTCCTAGACAGAGAGGATGTTGACGTTCACTCATCCAGGGATAGACTGCGGAAACCACTGCTTAACTTTTAAGATTTGTGCGGCTGTCATTATTTAGCCACAAGTTCCTTAAACCCATATATCTTACTGCTGGTTATTTTGAAATCCCTTTAGATTTCACTGATTTTTTGAAGTGAAAACTTCTTTAGCGGCGTTGTGCACTTTTTTTGTAATGGGTAAAAAATGTTAAACTCGCGTCAGGACACGTGACCTGATCGAAAATTCGTAAGACGGACGGAGAGTAGACAGCCGGCGCGGCGTAGGAGAGGAAGTACCCCCCTCTCTTTCTACGGCGCGGCGAAAATGTATGCCTGCGCAAACTTTTTAATGTAATATAAATTGTCATGTTTGTGTACGATAGCGCAATAAATAAGTATTATATTCTATCACATAAATGATAGTACTTTTATACTGATAATTAAAGCAATTCGTGCAAAATTATTCCCTAACCATTCCAAAATATCAAAAATGCACAACGTTAATATTCAAGTTTTCACTTCTGCCGGCACTCCCGGAGTGCAACCCGTCGTTTTTTTTTTTATTACGAATGAGCCCGCTCTTGACCTCGATCACACCTAATGGTATGTGTAAGATGAGGTCTACGATCGAACGAGCGAGCCCAGAAAATGCCTATTCACTCTTGCTTTAAAGGCTGACGGATCATATGTGGCAGGGAACACAGCAGCCGGCAGAGTTCCACACCTTGGCTGTGCGCACAATAAATGTAGTCGAGAAGCGCTTCGTACGACAAGACGGTATATCGATCAAGTGTGGATGGTATCCTGCGGTACGTCTGGTGGACCGGTAGTAAAAGGGATTAGGTCGTGGAGCTCCTGCGCATACTCACCGAAGTACAATCTGTAGAAGATAGACAGGCAAGCAACGTTTCGCCGGTGAGCCAGGCTGTGAAGCTTGCCTGCCAGAACCTCGTCACCTATGAGCCTTTTAGCTCTGCGTTCGATCGAGTCAAGTGCAGCTAGCTGGTATTTGACTGAGCCATCCCACAAGTGACTGCAATACTCCATACAGGAACGGACCTGTGCTTTATATAAATTCAAAAGATGTCCCAGTGTAAAGTATCGCCTCACTTTCTGTATGGATGCCCAGCTTTTTGGCTGCAGTCTGAGCTTTAGACTCAATGGTTGAGCCGAAGTTGAGGTCAGACGTCAACTCCATGCCCATGCTCCAGGCGATCGGTAATAGGTACAGATGCATCTCTGAAGGTAGGGGATCATTCAAAATGGCTCCTTTTAGCGGAGAAAAGACAAGCCTGTGTTTTTAAAGCGTTGAATTTGACCAAATTGTCATCGCCCCATTGGGAAACGAAATTTAAGGTCAAATTCGTTCGCTCTACCATGGCCTTTCTAAGAGCGGCTATTTCGTCCCTACCAGCTCTAGCACTGTACTGTACAAGTATCTCTCTGAGACTGTGCTGTCATCCGCGTACCCAATAGCTCCCAGCTGAAGCAGGTCGTTGATATGAAGCAAAAATAGAGTCGCAGAGAGAACAGACTCCTGTACTAGTTATAATCTACTAACGGAAGAAGCGAGTTTGTTTTGCCGTGCTCTGGCTAAGTCAGTTTGCACAAGATTAAAGCCAATAGGATTGCAGCGTGGCTTGGTAACAAATCTCCGACTTTTATCTTTCAGAAACCAGTTGCATGCTTAAGATGAAAAGATGCAAACATGCAACAAGATGGGATTTTGTGTCAAGGTCTGTATCTAGATTCGCTGGAAGCTAGAAACTGGGTGTTTTGACAGTCTTATGCGTTTTGTTAGTATATGTGATATTTTGTTTAACTAATATATATTTTTACTTGTGCACATAGTTTGAAAGCAGCTGTTAAGGTAGAGACGCTCATAAAAACAAAGGCGCCACTATGACATTTAAAACCAATATGATCACAGTGTGGGAGAGAGACAAAGCTATACAAGGTATGTTGTTTCCTTTTCCACAAGTGAATCAATATGGCATTGTCTAGTCACAGTGAAGTGGCGGGTGACTATCAAATTCCACATCCTTAACCTTCAACCATTTCGTGGAAATAAAAAAAGAACTCGTTATCTCACTCGTTCCTTCTCGAACTCACTCGTTGTATGGCATTTTTGATGAAAACTATTTTCCATAGCCGTGAGGTACACAACATTGTCCTGAGTTTTGTAATTTTACAAATCAACGGTATTTCTTTCGTTTAATATATAAGATACTGAATACACAAAGTAGAACCAGTGCATAAAGTTTATAGAGGTACACGTATGTTATGGGCTGTGAAGTACTGGGGACTAAACAAAAGTTGTGCCCAGTTAATGGAGTGCGACCAAACCCTTATACATCCACCACAAAATACAACTCACAATAGATTTTAGTTTTAACATGCCAATATAAATGACCTTCTAGTGGAAATGAGGCAAGATACCCCGGGCGTCGGGGAGCGCGAGCCGATCTCCAGCCACCGTAAGCGCGACCTTACTGTCCGGTACTTATCCTTACCGGGCGGTGATCTACCCCTGCTCACCGCCCGGTAATCTACCCCTGCTCACCACCCGGTAAGGACAAGGCCCGAGTCGACCGCGACGGCGCGGCGCGTCGTATTCATCACGCGCCTCAAAGAGCAGTCAACAGCATTGACGGGGCCCGATCGAACCATTGCCTACCAGTGTTGCAGGTTGTATTCTAACGAAATACCATAGCCCCAGAACGGAAGGACAGTTGAAAAAGAGTGGGTTTTTAGACTGTAGAAATCTGAAAATGATAAATTTCCCCCCAAAAAGAGGGAAGTGAGGCAATATGGGGAATATAACTATATTAGTTACTGCCCCTGGCAGCAGTTGTGTGAAATGTGTTTTTAATCCAAAAATAGTATAGTCTATGCCACTCCCGACTTATTTTAATTTACATAAAATACAAGTTGGACGCATACGCACCGGTGCCTAGCTTTCGCATCAAAATTATTAATAATTATATTATAATAAAACCGTTAACAAGTGTGTCTATTCATTGAATATAAGACTCGTGGGTTAGAAGCGTTATGACTACTTCTCGATAAGACTAAATAGCAGATATGACTATTTCGCAACAGGACTAAATCTCGATATGACTAGATCTTGTTTGGACTAAATCGTGTTTGGACTAGATCGCAATAAGGCTAGACAGCGTAACGACTAAATTTTCATGTGCTTTTTGAAGTACAGCTAAAGAGATAATTAAAACATTAAGCTTTTTTCCAAGGTAACAATATTAAAATACTAAAAATGAAAGCATTCTATTCTAACATAAATATTTATTTGTTTATATTTACGTTTTAAATCGCTAACGTTTTTTAAAAAAGATATGAGCGTTATCTGTTTCATCTCAAGTTTATTTAATTCTCTCAGATACTTGCGATTAAATAATGTCGTGTTTCTGTTTTTGTTGTTAGCTGCAAACAGGGAATTAAAATTTCTTTATCTTGAAATTGTGCCTCTGTTTTTAAATAAAATAAAAATTGTAGCAACGTAGATTTGTGCTGCGTGCGCACATTAAGGCGACGATGCCATGCCTCAGAAATTATTATTGGTCCTGTCCTTTTGATTTGCGCAGGAAATAAGCAGATGATTCTTTAGCCATTGCCTGCAAAATTAACTAACGACTGCATTCATTTCAGGTGATTGCATAGAACACTCTACAATAACAGACCATCTTGTATATAAGATGCAGGCAAGAGCGGCAAATATGCAGTAATTCTAGTAATGTATCGTCCTTCTTCAAAATTTGTCAAGCCGATATCGTTCGCTTTTTCCACACAGAATTATTGTAATGATAAAAACATCCTGTAACTTTAGCATTCGGATACACAGTCTTGAATGCATGGATGAGTCCCAATTCGTAATAACATTTAAAATGTTTAATATCTACTTTAAGCACATCACGTATTATCTATACTTCTATACTTCTATACTAATATTATAAAGCTGAAGAGTTTGTTTGTTTGTTTGTTTGTTTGCTTGAACGCGCTAATCTCAGGAACTACGGCTCTGATTTGAAAAATTCTTTCAGTATTAGATAGCCCATTTATCGAGGAAGGCTGTAGGCTATATATCATCACGCTAAGACCAATAGGAGCGGAGCACTAATGAAAAATGTTTCAAAATCGGGGGAATTTTTTTCCACGCGGACGAAGTCGCGGGCGGAAGCTAGTTGTAAATAAAGCGAAATAAGTTGTTTCGCGTTTATTTGGTAAGAATGCATACAAGACGGAAAATATTATTTGTCATCTGGTCCGTGCTATCAACGTCGAAGTGAATGGAGAACAATAGGTAGTAAGGCCTGGGTGCACTTTTAAAGGTTCCATCACCAAAAAAAACCTTTTCTTGATCTGCGTAAATTTTCATATTCGTTTTGGAAAATTGTGATGAAGATGATGACTAAATTATTTTTAATACCGGAACATAATAGTGTATTCACACTTTAGTAAAGCTAAGTACTCCATGGAGTACCTATACCAATACCTTTTGGATACGATTGTACATCATATCGATATTAAGTCAATTCGATAACAGGACATATCCATATATAGTCAAACAGCTAATGAGTCTTAAAGCAATCTAGTCATATCGAGATTTAGTCCTATAGTGAAATAGTCATATCTGCTGTTTAGTCTTATCGAGAGGTAGTCATAACGCTTCTAACCCAGACTCGTTAACTATTTCATATATTATATTACAAATAAGTAATTGAGGGGGGTTAAGAAAGAGTTACGGAACAAGAATTAAAAAAACTTTCTATTTATCTGTTTATACACGCTAATCGTCAGAACTACTAGACGGATTTGAATGAAACTTGTTTTGTTATACAGCAGTTAAATCTGGGCAACCTATATATACCTAGGCTATAATCGATTTTGGAAACTGAAACACATGATGCAGAACTTTACGCGCAAGCAAAGCCGCAGGCAGAAGCTAGTTTATAATAATGTTGCAAAATTTATGTTGTTTGCATTACAAATCGATAAATTTCTGGGTGAGCTGTTGTTCTCCTAGCTGGATTGCTGGGCAACCTGTATTAAGGAGATACAGTTTGCCTCCTCGGTTGGTGGTTTACTAAATAAGATTAAATTATTAACTAACTAAGATTATGTTATACATTACTAATTAATAGATTGTGAGCATGGACGAATTTTAGAAAAAAAAATAACATGAAAATCTTGAAAAAGTATTGTGAGTCGTATGAATGTGAAAGTGAGGACAGATGTGTGTGTCAGATATGTGTATATATCTGTGTGTGTATAGCAACAGTATGGGAGTTATTTATCATGATAGGCGTTGATCTATGGCGGCTTTATTCCATTATTTTAATGTTTGTAATGTATTAACTCAGTCAATGTAGTGACATGACTATCATGCTGGTACACACAAACTGAACAAAATATTTGGTCCAATTGAGCTTTTTAATCAATACATAGATATTTCTACTTAACTAAACTCCCAGCAGTGAATACAATTGATTATTCGTAACAGATTTTCGCGGGAATCTAAATCAAAGAGCATTTCACTTAGAGTGGAATTTTAGAATTTTCAGCTTTGAAAGCCTTTAAGAAATATGTTTGGACTTTCAACAATTTTTTTTAGAGTTTTAATCCGGGTATCGTTTGAATTTATGGCATTAGCCTATTTTTTGTTATAATAAAACTGGCGAACTTGGCTGATTTTGGAATACTTTTTTATTGTGTCCGTGTGGACTGCTCGGCCACAATATCATAGAAAAAAAAACGACTACGTCAACATTACAAAGGAATTTATACTATCTACAAATTCTTCGAAATCGTATTAGTGATTAGCAGAAAGAATTGGACTTCTACGATGCTCCTTTTAAGAGAACTGCGTGGCCGCGCGGTTCTCTGCATTTCAACTGCGCGGCCATAGGTTTCAAGTGCTGTAGTTATTAAAGTCCAAACATTAGGGCTTTATTTATACTATCTACAATTTCTTTGAAATCGTATCAGCGATTAGCAAAAAGAATTGGATCTCAACGAAACGCCGTTTAAGAGAACTGCGTGGCCGCGCGGTTTTCCGCGTTTCGACCGCGCGGCCAAGTTTAAACCTTTACAACTTTCTGAATATTGGATCTATGAATTTGCAACTCACCTGATGATAAGCCATGATGTGGTTGAAGATAACGCACGCTTACCTAGAAGCAACCTATTCACTCTTGACTTAAATACCCCCAGGTTATAGCAATTAGGTAACACCAACTCCGGCAGGGAATTCCACTATTTAGCTGTGCATACAATGAACGTATTTCCAAAACGTTTTATGCATTATAGGTGGAACGTCCACCATGTAACGATGGCGCATCGCCGTTCGTCTTACATATATAGTCTGATGATGGAATGGGCTTGGTGGATTTAGATCTCAAGCTTTAACAGGCGAGGCGCATAAATACATCTACACACTTCATTCTTTTTTGGTTTTCTGATAAGGTTTGAACTGAATATTTTCACTTCAAAGTAATTCCGGAGGTTGTTCATCGTTTTCTGAATACAGAATATTGATACAATTTACTGCTTATGATTTTACAAATTTTTCAGAAGTCTTAAGTTGATAAAGAAAACTTCTTTCATTGAAATGAAAGAAGTTTTCTTTATCAACTTAAAAATTAAATCTAATGCCAACTTTAAGTCCCCAATATCTACCCTTCATGTCAAATAATAAAAAACAATCCATTTCATCTCTACCAACTTACAAAAAGCAACTCACTTTTAGTTTACGGCGTAAAGCGAACAAAAACTTTTTTACATCTCACAAGAAAGCATTTAGGACCAAGACAAGGTCGTTTGAACAATGTAAACTGGGTCAGTATAGCTGTGGGTCGGTATAAACGCAGCTCCAGAGTAATCAACGGTTACTTTGAAAATTATAGGCGTAGTCCACTGGCTGATTGTTTAGTCAGCACCGCAGAGTAACTTAAAGCAGTTGGTCACCACGCGTTTTGAGAAAATTGGACCGTTGACTGGTTAATTACACTATGGTGGACGTTGAATATTATAGGCCCAATATTGATATATCGCGGTTTCCGGGTCTATCTTGGAACTTTAGTTTACCTTATTTGAAACAGGTCTTAAATTGATCATTATCCTCTTTCTGCCCTTATCCCAGTAACTTGGGGCGGCGCAACACGTTTTCTTCTTTCATTCTCCCCTGTCAGATGTCTTAAATTGAATAATATGATGTAAAATATCCGATTTCTTTTTTAAGACTTCCAATTCTTTAATAACAGCATAAACATTTAATGAACAGACTGAAACGTGGTTGGCCATGAGGGCCCATCGATTAGCTGTGCCCGATGTGACATCATGATATTTTTGTATCTAGATTCCAGTCATATTCTACTTTTTTTTTAATTCAGAATATCCATCCCATCTGACCTGATGGTAAACGACGATGTGGTCGAAGATGGAACACGCTTACCTAGAAGTAACCTATTCACTCTTGATTTATTGACCCCTAGGTTGTAGCTATCTGCAAGGACCGTATGGGTGGGATTAAAATATTTAAATGAGGGTTTCTTAAACAAAAAGTTGGATAGTCTATACGTAGACCATGTTACTCACCTACCGACCTATTATTTCCCAGGAATTAAGTACCAATCAAAATATGATTTATTAAAAAAAAAATATATTGAAAAATTAACTTATTTTCCTTAATAACTCAACAAAAAATTTAATAGTTCTCATAATCTTTTGATATAGCTCTAGAAAATGTGTACGGAAAAAGAGAAGAAGAAGACTGCATCTTTGGTCTTTAAATGATCGCAAGTGCGACTACTGAACAAGAGGTCTCGGATTCGATTCTCGGGTCGGGTAAAAAGTGTTACTTATTGGCTTTTTTTATAAGAAACTAGCGACCCGCCCCGGCTTCGCATGGGTGCAATGTTTATATTAAATATCCTATAGAATGTCTTTATATACATCGTTGACAGCCTTTTTGTCATTCGACATACATGTTCTCTTTAGTAATTAAATTACTCTTGAAAGTGCGACACATAATTTACCAAGGGAAAAACATTCAACGCTCAAATCTAAGCAACATAGGCACGCGCGCCGTGCCTCCGCCGGCACCGCGTCGCAACCGCTATGTCCTTGCGTTTTAAATCTGTAATATCTTCGAAACTGTTTATTTCAATTATATTCTGTAAAAGGCAATATTGATTTATATTAAATGCACAATGTATTTATGGTACTTAATTGGATAAGGATTAATGCTGTATTGCTTAAAATCGCTTCGTAAAATATGCTCGTATTTCTCGTAAAAAGTAAAGGCTAAAAATGGTTGTTGTGGGTTATCTATAAGAGATAGACTTTTTTGTTGACCTTTTTAAGGTGTACAATACTGTCGTACATTATTTTGATCTATCTCGTAGGATTCAGCCAGCGTTTGCAAAGCAAGTGCAAAAAATGTGTTTATTTGCGACATCACATTAGAAACCTCAAAAATTATCAGTGTTCCTCTACTATATTATGCATGTTATATACTTAAAAACCTTCCTGTTGAATCACTCTTTCTATTGAAAGAAACTGCATCAAAATCCGTTGCGTAGTTTTAAAGATTTAAGCATACATAGGGACAGACACAGGGAAGCGACTTTGCTTTATACTATGTTAAGATTTCTCAGTAGTAGCCCAGAGCTCAGACCAAATAAATAAAAAGACGGAACTCTGCGAACATAAAAGTGAGGCCGGTTTTCTAAACATGTGGTGCGTGGGCCGGTGTTGCCATGATAATTCAAATTTCCCCAAAATAACGTTACTAATTAATAACGTTATTTTAACGTTATTAGTTAGTAAATTAAAAACGTTATAACAGGATGTAAGAAGTGTACTGGGCCAGCAGTCTCGACATAGATAACGACGCTGTCGCAAACTTTCGATCATTCTCGATCGATCTTGCGACAATTCGGTTGCAATAACGATGCTCGCGAGAAACACATCCTGGATGCAACCGATTTTATCGTTAGTAATTAGCGATTAAAAGTTTGCGTCATCGTCGATATCTATGTCGAGACTGCCGGTGCCCTGGTGATCTTGTGAATCTAAAAAAATAATGTAATGCGGTAATTATTACACATAAGACAGGCCTGTTGGTTTAGTGGTTAGTGGCCCTGACTGCTATGCGCAAGGTCGTGGGTTCGATTCCCACCCAGGACAAATGTTTGTGTGATGAGCACGATCATTTGTTCTTTGTCTGGGTGTAATTTATTTATAATATGTATGTATTTAGAAATATATATGTATGTTTATCAGTTGTCTAGTACTCATACGACAAGCTCTGCTTAGTTTGGGACTAGATGGCGTTGTGTGAAAGTTGTGTGTTCGACCCCAAGCCCAGCCAACGGTAACTGGTATGTCGAACTGTCCGCGATTACGCGGAGCCCTACGTTGTGGTAGGCTCTTAGGCCTTATTTCAATAAACAAAATGTACCACTAACCTGAGTGCTGGGGACGCCAAGTTCGACCTTCAAAGGTCACGCCCTAAGTGTGGTTGATGTATGTAAAATGGGGTGAGTAATTGAAAGGTGTGATGTAAGTCAAGTGTTGTAGAACGTTCCCAAGGCGCCGATATCCAGCTGACGCGGTCACAACAGCAATCACAGCTTAACTCGTTCCCAACAAACGCGTGCCACACGAGGTGACGCAATAAGGCGATATGTCTCAAGAAATATCACTGGATTCTTGGTAATCCGATATTACAAAGTTCCATCTATCACGGTGGTTAGTTTTGCAAGAGAACGGAAACGTCAAAGTGAAAAAAGTTATAGACAATAGAATGTTGCCAACCAAAAGGTGCGTTCGGTTTCACGTTGGACTAAACATCTACCCCCCCCGGACGGGCCTACCCGTCCGCTAATCAATTGGAAGTCTTGACAAAGTTGCGACCGCTCTCTTTATGATGGATCCGTCCACCAAAACTTCAGCAAAACGAGGGACCCCGTCGGTGCCAGTCAACAAATTGAGAATGCGCCCCATGCGCCAATACAAAGGCTTCAGGTTGGCATCCTTGATCAGGACGAGGTCTCCGATCTTGGGCGGATGAGTTTTATCCGTCCACTTGACGCGTTGCTGGAGGATGTGCAGATACTCTAAGCTCCAACGCTTCCAAAAGTTCTGAGCGAGCTGTTGCACCAACTGAAACCGCGAGAGCCGATTTTGGCTCACATCAACAAAAGGGTACTCCGGCAAGGCGACAAGTGGCTGTCCAATCAAGAAGTGGCCCGGTGTTAGAGCCTCCAAGTCATTCGGGTCCGAAGAGAGCGGGCACAATGGGCGCGAATTCAACACAGCTTCAATGCGGCAAAATACCGTAGCTAGTTCCTCAAAGGTGAGAACGGTGTCTCCCAACAATCTCCGCCAGTGTCCCTTTGCCGCTTTCACCGCGGCCTCAAAAATACCCCCCCAATGGGGGCAGGCTGGCGGGTCAAACAACCAAGTGACCCCTCGGCGGGCCAAACTGTTACCAATGTCAACCTGGCTCTCATTAAGGAAGGCGTATACCTCCTTCAAATAGTTACTTGTACCCTTGTAATTCGTACCGCAATCAGACCTAATCAAAGAAGGTAACCCACGGCGAGACACAAATCTGTCCAAGGTCGCCACAAAGGCCTCTGTCGAGAGGGAGGTCACCAGCTCCAAATGTACTGCCTTGGTTGACAGGCAGACGAAAACACACAAATAAGCCTTGACGATTTTACTATTTCGAAGTGTGGACGTCTTCACCGAAAAGGGACCAGCAAAGTCCGTTCCGACGCCAGCAAAGGGCCTCGCCTCATTGACACGATCAGCCGGCAAATCTCCCATTAGGGGCTGCATAGTGGAGGCCTTAGTCCGATAACACGGCATACAGCGGAAGACAATGCTACGAATAGTACGACGAGCCGACAAAATCCAAAATTCTCGCTGCAGAATAGCCAACAGCGCATTGCAACCGGCATGCGAGTTTTTAACGTGACGATCAGTCACCAGCAATTGTACCAAGTGGCCCTCCTTGGGCAACAAAAGGGGGTGACGGGCCCCATAAGGAAGGCTAGAGTGCCTCAACCGTCCTCCAACACGTAAAAGACCCGTCTTATCCAAGAAGGGATTCAGCTTACTAACAGCTCCCGACAACTTAACCCTACCAGACTTCAGGACCTCGATCTCCTTCTCAAAGTGTGCAGCCTGCACAGAGCGGACCCAAAGGAGGAGTGACTCCTGTCGCTCTTGAGGAGAGAGAACTGGTGACAGGTGCTTGTCCCCTGGATTCCTAGAATTATGGCCAAAACGCCGGATCCACGAGGTGACGTTCAACAATTTGTCGAGGGAGCTGTATCGATTCAACAAAAGGTCAGGATCAAACGGAGGATCCTTCGTTCTAACAGCGAACACCTTAAGTCCGGGCAAAGGATCCGACATCAAGACTGGCGTTCGAGGCCAATCGTCCTCGAGGCGAGTCAGCCAGTCCGGCCCCCACCAGAGGGGGTGAGCAATCAAGTGGGGGGCCATGCACCCGCGTGAGGCCACGTCGCCCGGGTTCAGGTCACCAGGCACGTGTCTCCAAATCAAAGGCGTTTCAGAGCCCTGAATCTGCGACACTCGGTTCGCAACAAAGACCTCCAAAGAGTGGACGGACGTCTTTAACCAACACAAAACAATTTGACTGTCCGTCCAGGCGTAAGAAGCCCGAATGTCAACGGTTCCACCCAAGGTGTGCGCAACGTGATTTAGGAGACGCGCAAGAAGCACCGCCCCTGACAACTCCAACTTAGGGATGGTCAATGCCGTCCGGAGGGGGGCCACTTTGCTCTTGGCCATGACCAGCGACAACTTCACCTGGCCCGTAGCATTGACGGTGCGCAGATAAACAACGGCGGCATAACCGTGAGAGGACGCGTCACAAAACCCATGAAGGGTGGCAGCATAAGCCCCAGGGGGGAGGATGGCGCGTGGCAGCGCGACCTTATTGACCACAGGGAGCACGGATACAAATTGGAGCCAGTCTTCCAACAGAGTTTCCCGAAGTGGCTCGTCCCAACCAAGTTCAGCGGTCCAAAGGCGCTGAAGGAAGCATTTCGCCCAGAACAATACCGGGCAGATCCAACCATTAGGGTCAAAGGTCCTTGCTACAGTAGACAACACCAATCGTTTAGTCCAAGTATGAGAAGACTCCAAGTCGACATCATACGTAAAGGTGTCTTGAACTGGTCGGTACTGAACGCCGAGGACGGCCATCATGGCGGGGTTGTCAACGTTTTCAAACAAATGAGGATCCTGCTTATGATCCTCCAACACACCTTCCAATAGCGCTGGTGAGTTGGACACCCATTTACGCAACTCATAGCCAGCGGAAGCCAGAATCTGGACCAACTCGTCACGCAACAGGATAGCTTCCTCCACAGTAGGAGCTCCAGTACAGACATCGTCGACGTACAGGTCCGTTTTCAAGATGGCGGATGCACGAGGGAACCTCAAACGCTCCCGGTCCGCAAGCTCCCAAAGCGAACGAATAGCAACAAAGGGGCTTGACCGAAGGCCGTAAGTATTCGTGTTGAGCTCATACACAATCATGGGATCCTGGGGATGTTCCCGCCACAGGATCAACTGATAACGTCTGTCATCCCGGTGAATGACCGTTTGCCGGAACATCATTTTGATGTCGGCCACAAAGACTACTTGATGACGACGAAAAGACGTGATGACGTCACAAAGATCCCTCAACAATTTGGGGCCGGAATGCAAACAATCATTCAAGGAGACGCCGGAAGAAGTCCGCGCAGACCCATCAAACACTGTGCGCAGTTTACCAGTGGATGGCTTGAGGACCGCGTGATGTGGCAAGAAGAAATGCTCTACTGAGCGCCAATCCAAATCTGACACCGACATGTGTCCCAAGTCTGCATACTCACGCATAAACTCTACATATTTTTGCCGCAGCACCGGGTCCCTGGCCATGCGGCGCTCCATTGCCAACAATCTTTTCTCAGCCGTAGGTCTGGATTGGCCAAGAGGTGGTCGCACCGCAACAAAGGGCAGCCGGGTCTCAAGCCGACCGGAGCGGAGTCGACCAGTGTTGTTCTGATAGAACAACTCGCACTCTTCGTGTTCCGGATTCAAGCGGGCCACCTGAGCGGGCTCCTCAACCTCCCAAAACCTCTGAACGGCGTCAGAGAGGGCTGAGCCGGACACCAACGCAAGGACAGGTTCAGGTGGAGGGGGCACGTTCAACACTGGGCCCATAATCGCAAAGCCGAAGATGGTTGAGACCGCCACCAGACCCCTCGGGTGGCACCATGGGGTCTCCGGCTGCAAGACCGTCATATTTCCCAACAATATTTTCCCCAAAACATCGGAACCCAACAACAAATGCACCGTACAAGGGGAATCAAACCGGGTGTCAGCCAAATCCAGACCTGACGTCAACCGTAGAACATCCAAAGGCAACTGACAATCGGGATGGCTACCCAATATAGTCGGCATAACAAGGGCAGAAGCACCAATTTTAGGGTACGGACAACTCACAGGGGTGATTTCAAACCAGGTCTCTCCCTCAACAGTGGTGACAGCCGCTTCGCCAATTCCCTGAATTTTGCCTGAAAAGTCGTTCACCTTCAGACCAACCTGTCCCGCTAACCAAGACGACAAAAGGGAACCCTGGGCTCCCGTGTCCAAAAGGGCACGGACCACAATCGAGTCACCAAAGGGTCCCCAGACCCTGACCGAGGCCGTTGGCAACAAAATCGACTCGATCGGGGGGGGTTCTTTAGCGGGGCGGGCGGCAATTTCCTAGCGGTGCCTGGGCGGCGACCGATCGCCGCATCCAGGCTGTCCTCTTCCACGACGAGGATAAGGTTGGAATGGTTCGTCCGCGCGGTGTCCCAAGCCGCTCGCCATCGCTGGAAGGGCATATCCTACCGGATGCCTGAATGGCGGAGGACGTGACTCCAATCGGGGACGTTCCGCCAACGGAGGGGAGAGGTGGCGGTGCTGGTCCGGCCACTGCTGCCTAGCAGCCAACGCGCGTTCTCCCTGACAAGGGGAGACCAAATCTCGATCGCGGGGCTCCTGTACAACTTGCGCGGGGGGTGGAGAGCGGCGTGCAGAATTGCGGGCCTCAGCCCGGTGCTCATCTCCGGAATACCCCCCCCCTGCGCGAACCCTCCTCAGAAGAAGGTCTGCTGGAGCGGTTCGCGTTGGCGCACAAAATCTCCAGGTGGGATCCCGTGCAAATTCTACACGGACGGGGGTCGGGGCAGTCCCGATGGAAGTGGGCTCCCAAACACGAGAAGCACAAACGGCGTGCGTTGGCAATACGGCGGCGGGCACTTACGTGTAAGTTCAAAAAAGCCGAGCAACGTGCCATGACATGTCCCGTGGACTTGCAAAAGTGGCAATCGTAAGAACTCCGGGCTCCAGCAAAACGGGGGGCGGGCCGAACCTCAACAGGCCCCCGAGCCCTAGTCCGTCCCTGGTCTCTAGGCCGAGAAGGTGGCGGGCGTGACCCCGTGGCGCCAAGAGTGTTGTCCAAAAACCGACACTCGTCCTCCAAGAATTTGAGGAGGTCGTCAAAGGGGGGAAGATGGGTGGCACTGTCCCCACCATACCTCTGCTCAAAGCGGGACCTCAACTCTGCCGGGAGCAACCGCAGCACTATGTGCACCAACAGGTAGGACCAATGGTCCACCGGTAACTGCAAGCGTCGCAAGGCGTGGGTCGCTGATACCAACGGGTTCAGCAGGTCAGTGCGCAACGCCGACATGCTGGCGATGGCCGGTAGCCCCAAAATCTGGTCGATGTGCACATCAGCCAGACAGCGCTTATTCTGATACCGTCTGGAGAGAAGCTCCAGAGCGGTAGGGTAAGAAGAGTCCGTCACCGGCAAGTGTTGCACCAAGGCTCTGGCTTCGCCCTCCAAAACGGACAACAAGTAGGCCAACTTTTGGGCAGGTCCGAGGTCCGAGCGTGCATCCACAAGACTCTCAAAGAGATTAATGAAGCCCAGCCAGTGGTCCAAACGACCGTCAAAATGTGGCAGCTCCAGGGTGGGCAGCCTACTCAACAGTTCAGGGCCCTTGACAACGGAGGTCTGAGGCTTGGCCTCCTCAGGCATCCGGCTCCTCAAAATTTCCCGAGCTCGTTGACCTATGACATCCCCCAGGTTGACAATCTGGTCATAGTCACCCAAAACCTTATCGCGGGCTGCCTGGTCCATCACCGCCAAATCCACGTCCATGATGTACTCATTGAAGCGTGTGAGCGCAGCATCAGCTGACTTGATCCTCTCATCCACTTGCTTGTTCCGAGCAAGGGTGAGCTCCTCCAAGTCCGGACGCTCAACCGTTGCTACCGCCGATGCGAACCATCTCAACTGTGAGACCAATACGGCAGCAGACTCCCTAACTGCCTTTAATGAGGCCATTGCAACAATCAAATATTAATACAACAGGCTAAAATAACAAACAAACAAACAAATATGACTTGTTAGCTGACCAAATAATTTCAACAAAAATAAAAATTCAAATTCAATTATTTAAAGTTCAAATCCGACCCTGTACTTATTCCAAATATGAATCTAGCCTGCTAAGGATGGCTAGTTACAAAGAAACAACAATTGAATGTATAATACAATGCTGGATCAACCTCAAATAAATACAACAATAGGATGTGTAATATTGCTCCGGACAACCTCCAATAACACAATCCAATAATCACACTATAAACAATAACCAATACACACAATTCAAGTCTTATTATGTTAGACTATGTGATTATTGTTTAGATAAACCTTTAACTTCAGACTAGTGACATTCAATTATTAATCAAATGAATATACCAAACAGCTTTTACAACAATATACCAAATTATGTCAAAATACAACCAATAATTCCTAATTTCACAAATAAATCTTACTTGTCTGTACAATACCAAGGGGCTAGCACTACAAATTACAGTACAACTACAAGTACTATTTGAGCCCGGCTGACAAAGCAATATTCAGAACTTATCGAGTTACAAGTTATGTTAAGTAATTGAACCAAAGCTACTTTCAACAATAGTCAAAACTTCCAATGTACTATGTGGATCTTATAAGATCACGCTCTGCTACCAGTTTGTTCGACCCCAAGCCCAGCCAACGGTAACTGGTATGTCGAACTGTCCGCGATTACGCGGAGCCCTACGTTGTGGTAGGCTCTTAGGCCTTATTTCAATAAACAAAATGTACCACTAACCTGAGTGCTGGGGACGCCAAGTTCGACCTTCAAAGGTCACGCCCTAAGTGTGGTTGATGTATGTAAAATGGGGTGAGTAATTGAAAGGTGTGATGTAAGTCAAGTGTTGTAGAACGTTCCCAAGGCGCCGATATCCAGCTGACGCGGTCACAACAGCAATCACAGCTTAACTCGTTCCCAACAAACGCGTGCCACACGAGGTGACGCAATAAGGCGATATGTCTCAAGAAATATCACTGGATTCTTGGTAATCCGATATTACAAAGTTCCATCTATCACGGTGGTTAGTTTTGCAAGAGAACGGAAACGTCAAAGTGAAAAAAGTTATAGACAATAGAATGTTGCCAACCAAAAGGTGCGTTCGGTTTCACGTTGGACTAAACATTGTGGAATATTATATTATTATTACTGGCTATAGGTACTATTAAGCATGAAAGGGTAACAAACGCTTTTACAATATCATTAATACAATCTTTTAAATAAACTGCCAATTAACATAAAAAATGCAAAATCTTTGACAATATTAAAGAAACACCTAAAATTACATACCTACAGTAAAAATAAAGTGAGCGCACCTTAGTACAATATTTACCACATCTAGTAATAATAGGTACTATTAAGCATGAAAGGGTAACAAACGCCTTTACAATATAATTAATACAATCTTATAAATAAACTGCCAATTAACATAAAAAATGCAAAATCTTTGACAATATTAAAGAAACACCTAAAATTACATACCTACAATAAAAATAAAGTGAGCGCACCTTAGTAAAATATTTACCACATCTAGTAGTACGCGTTCCATGTATGTTTACATTTTGCGTTTTTGTATTCAATAGTTGAACATTTCTCATATTAAGTGAAATAAAGATTTCTTAAACTTTTTATTAATATGGAAAAATTTTATGGTGGTATGGCACCATATTTTTTTTCATATATGACCTATTTAAAGAAAAAATAATCATAAAAATCGGTTCACAAACGGCGAAGATATCTCGAAGTCATAAGCATAAAAAAAATACAGTCGAACAGAGGACCTCCTCGTTTTGTGTAGTCAGTTAAAATATGTACACTGATAACTATCCTATAAGAAACGAGTAACATTACGTTACGTCTTACATTATTACTCAATAATAGGGTAAACGAAAACATTTCATACTGACAACACTTGTCTTAAGCAATAACCTCAAAGTTTTAATTTTGTTTTATTGAAAATATGGGTTTCCAAAATAACTTACGTGTGATATGTGATTCCATCCAGCTTTTTATCTTTTGCGGAGTGATTCGTACACCCTTTCACTACACAATTCGGCATTTTTCAGTGATAAACACCCACGAGCTGCGATAGCTAGACTGACAAGTCAAGACGTAATTTCGTTGTACGTGTGTGCGTGTGGTTGTGTATGTACACGGCAAGACGTAATTTGGCCGGCCTCACTTTGCTGTTCGCAGAGTTCTGTCTTCTTATTTATTTGGTCTGAGGCCCAGAGTTTGGAAGATGGCTGTGTGATACCCTCGTGCCTCGGAAATCACGTTAAGCAGTTGGTTCCGGTTGTCATTTGGATATCTTTGACATTTGTTAAGGGAAGTCAGAAGCCAGGCACAGCCAGGCCCGACACGTCTGGCCAATGGGTATCGTGTTACCCAGTTACTGGGTTGTGGAGGTCAGATAGGCAGTCGCTTCATGTAAAACACTAATACTCAACTGCATCCGATCATCCTACATCCAACATAGTTGGAAAAGGGCTAAGCGGGTCATGATGAAGATGATGAAATATGTCTAGAACGAGTCGAAACCTTTTCAATTTTATCCAGTACTACCAACATAACAAAATACAAGCAATTTTTTTTTTTCTCCGCAGCTTTTACACAACGCCATCTAGTCCCAAACTAAGCAGAGCTTGTGGTATGAGTACTAGACAACTGATAAACATACATATATATTTCTAAATACATACATATTATAGATAAATTACACCCAGACAAAGAACAAATGATCGTGCTCATCACACAAACATTTGTCCTAGGTGGGAATCGAACCCACGACCTTAGGCATAGCAGTCAGGGCCACTGACCACTATACCAACGGGCCTGTCAATAACTATAATACTAAATATACTCACATCAAGATTATAACATACATAAAAATACACACGCGGTTCGAGGCGGTACGGCATTCTACGCGGTGACATGAGGCTACTTAGATACAGTACTTACGCTCCTGTCTACACCTCTCATTATATAAAGACACACACACATGTTATACGATACACGAAGTGCATATATCACACGTCACGTGACCGTGATGGGACTTCTGTGTCACTATTTATTTTATATTACGGTATTTATTTATTTTACTGTACTTATTTTATATTATTGTATCAATTATTTAACTAATATTGTTTGCCAGACTTGATTTCCGTACGTCATATTTATAAGACAACCACTGAAAACCAGCGCCGTGCTATGGGCATGCCCATGGCATAGCATTATGCTGAGTGGGAGCCTTGTTGCCACGACTACGACGTGCATTTGCCTTGTTTTTTGTTGTTTCCTTTTTCTTCGTAAATTGTCAATATCTAAGTCTTTGTCCTTACTTACTAACATAATTATAAGTACCAATTACTAACTCTAGTCTTAAGAAACTAAATAAGTTTTTAATATTGTTAGCATGTCGTTTGTCTGTTGGCCATAAATACTTTTTCTTTCTTTTTCTTTCTAACATAACATACAATATAGTAAAAAGTGCGCCCAGTTGTTGATATACACACCCATCTCATTATGCCATACCGTCTTGTCGTATGTTTCTAGTTTCATGCAAATTAAATGATCACATGAAAGGACATCACTTAGTCTATGATTGAACTTGATCGAAGCAATTTACAAGTTAAGCGACTAGATACTACCTACTATTAAGTTACCTGCACATTAATAGCAGGCTCTCACGCGCACGGTATTAAAAAGTATAACCTAATAATGACTTATTTATATAGCTTTCACAAGAGAAGGGATCATCAAAATAAATCAAAATTGATAACAAAATACCTGATTGAAATAAATTCCTGTGAAACTAAATTAATAAAATATTTCCATTTCCTCTTTCTTCAATTAATATGAATTATATAGCGTTAAATTAAATTCTCGCAACCATATTACAAGTTGGATTTCTCGCTATTCTGATATTACAATTTAATTACAATGAAATGGATAATAAAAATAAAAGCATAAGTAAAATAAAATTAAGTTTTATGTTCACCAGCAAAGAGTATGCACTTTATAAAATTCATATTTAATTTATTAAATGCATGCTGGGTGGAGAATTAATTATGTTGGCTCAAACATGTAGCGATTCAACGTCCTGTCTACTGCTATTAATTACATTTTTATTTAAACAATAGAGTAGCTGACTTGTTTTTTTTACTGTCTTTCAAAAACGTAAGAGGCACGGACTTCAACCAGAAAAGTAGGTTCCTAGTTATAAAAAATACAATTTTTAATAATTTCGTTTATAATAAAGGCTAGCCCTTATTGTAAGCTAAGAGTAAGTATAACTGACAAATGCTTGCACTGTTTGGACGGGCCTGTTCAAATCTGTGTGATTCTGTCATCTAAAGGGCACTACAGACATAAACCTACATGGCTCTCATATCATTTGATCACTACAAATTGTATGGACTTTAAAAGAGAAGTAGACCTCTGATTTTGTTTCAGTGTTTCTTCTCGGAGTAGTCAGTTAGGAAACACTGGCCTCATCTAGGGATACATTAAGAAAAAAATGACGTGTAAAAGTGTTATTATTTATTTATTATTATAATGTTATTATAATATAGTTGCTAAATAAACATCATTATTTTATTACAGTACCTAGGTAGTTAGATTTCGGGAGCGCAAATAAAACGGAGTTTAAGTGGAAATCGATATAGGAGTTCATTATTACGACCCGAGCTTTACTTACGTAACAATTTTTTATTGGCTTTACCTTAACAGTATTTGTAATATGGGACAAAACACAACTTCAAGAATGATGTAGGCCAAAACAAAGATTTTTTTAGGAATGTGGGATAAAAGTTCAGGAAAAAAGAGGAATAAATCATTTAATCATATTATGTACATAAAATCTGAAAACCGTCTAAAATAAATGCCTACTGCTTTATACAACGTGTAATTTTAAGGGTATATACATACCAAGTGCACGGCTTCTTTGGATGATAACAAACGATATGGCAAGGGTTTTGTAATCCTACGTCTACATGTGTGGAACTTATTATAAATTTCAATACACTGATACCAGAGACCGAAATTTTCAAATTAAGAAGAACGGAGAGAATTATCGTGTTATTGGCAAGTGACGTGGATAGTTATTGACTCTCGTAGTGCTGTGACACGTTTGTTATGATTGGTATTCAAGAAATATATGAAACCGATAATTTCGTATCAATTCTTTGAGTGACTTATTTTGAGCTGAAACTGTGCATAGAGACTCCATACCAGATGTTGTCTTCAGCCCTTTTGGATAGATATGGGGTTTCCGTTACACGTTGTATAATATTCGATGATAATAACCTTCAATAATATTAAATATTGGTGATGATATTCCTATACGTTAAACATATTCAACTAATTCATACCTCATCATGCTTACTGCTTATACACCAACCTTACTCAGCGAAAGTATAACGGCCATTTGATAATCTAAACACATCCAACCCGCAACATGCTGCAATCCAATATTATAACGTATATAATTATCATTCTGAAAGGCCACGTCCAGTGTAGCCACTTGGGTGTACCTAATAACCACGGATCGCAATATCTATAGCGGAGAGTGTACTTAGGACAGAAGCGGACGTCATATTGTACCCTCCATATTCTCGGACAACAGCTGATGTAAATTGAAACGGGGACATACAGACGTTTATTAGAAACAACATCCATATTTTTATAACAATTAATTAAGAAGAGTTTCGGAACATTGTAAGTAAATATGTTGAATTAACTTAGAAAAAAACTACATAAAGGAGACCTCAACTTGTTGAGGTATAAAAGATTCCAAAGGCGTCATTCAATGACTGTAATCTATACAAATAAATAACAAAATAATGGTATTACTAAAAATGGCATGACATTTGTTTTATTTGTTGTTATAAGTCTTAAGCCCACCATAGAACCAATGACGCCTTCACCGTGCATAGAATGATTCAAATACTATATACACACACATGCACAAGTTGTCTATGAACGTCTTATTCACTAACTAAAGCTGAACAGAATACACAAAGACTTCAAAACCAATACACAGATCTACGCCCAAAGAACGACATTCAAAGGCCGGTGACCTAAAGGTAAAATGATTTCCAATACACTATTGAATGAAGGTTTAACATCGAATTCAAGTCCAAAGTCCATTCAGAGATGAATGGCTCGTTCATTAACCGGTTCATGTGTATCAGAGCTTTCCTTTGATGTGTCCTGCATGTACTCGTAGCTTGCGTACAACTCCGACCGGCGTTGTTTTAAACTTGTAACAGCGTGAAATCGCGGGACAGGTCAGTAAGCATCGTGCACACGTTACTAGTAGGTACGGCGTGCGTGCATGCCCTAGATATTTTGTGTCTTTTATTTTTTATCGTGCCTGTTTTATAGCGTTTCGAGATTAATTATCGCTATTGCTGTTCTTCAGAAAAGATTTGGTTAAATTTTTCAAGAGCTCATGTTCACTCGGATATATTGCGCGTGGTCAAGAGGGATTGAAGCAATATATGGTGATAATATTTTCGGGATGCTTGGTTTTAAGAATAATAAGAACTGAACTAGGCTAACTTAGCGAATAAAAAAAGAAAACTAACTAACAGTTCCCAATTTATAGAGATAGCGATTGCTTAGTGATATGCCAGCTATAATTAGCCTCTGATTACGATAGTTATAGTTGATTATAGAATTTGTATTAAAAAAAAATACCAAACATAAAGGTGTAATAAGTAGGGTACTTTGTTCACTGGACAGATGGTCGATGCGCCAGAAAATTCTGGAGTGGCAATCACGAACAGGAAAAGAAAGCGTTGGAATACACGATACGAAGTGGATTATTATATCAACATAATAATATAGAGGCGTAACTACGAAGCATGCACAAACAAAAGCCTGTCACTACTCAGTGTTGCAATATCTGAACTTAATACCTTATTGTAAATGGTAAATGCAATACGTTATTGTGTAGGGATTTCGGCAGAACCCATGAAAGCAACTCAGCTTCAGTAATTGAGACTGCACAATGCACTGTTCACTGTGTGATGATGATTAATTTGACAATGAATTATGATAACGATGATACAATACGTACTTATACGCCCATAAATACAGCCAGGAAGAGAATTTATGAAGTATCAACAAATTAGTGGCAATGGGAAAGGTGCCCAGAACACTGGCCGCATTGCCACGTTAAATGACAATGGTTATTCTTTGACTGAGAAAAAGCTAGTCCTCTAGATAATCACACTATAATACTAGTAACTAGATGATCTAGTAAAATTTGTATCACCAAAACACACTGATTTTAATTTAACTTAAAAGTAAAGAAAACGTAATCCATCAAGCGAATGACTGCCCTGTGCTAGACTCGGTTTGTTTTATTTGCATTTTTTCTGTAAAACAATATCATACGGAATTTGAATTTGGAGAACATTCCACTTAGGCAAGGGATCGCCATGTCCTCGTGGAGGCGATCGGCAGCGACAACATCTCCCACCCGGCCCTGGTCCAGTTCATGGTCCGGAGCTAATAACACTTGCATCATTTGCTTGCGGACGGCGAGCATAGGTAGCTCACTGTCCAGTAAGTATCAGGCCCGGGTCGGTCGTTATGCTAAAGAGAACCCGCGGCCCTAGAATGCAAGAGGAACTGGACGAACAGAATGGGTTTTTAGTCAGTTGTGACACTCCCTTCCGATCCACCCAGAGGAGTCATTTGATGGTCCTCCCGAAAAAAAAAACAATTAAAATAGTATGTACCTTCTTCAGATGCACTTCTGCATATCTTTCAGGGAATACACACGTGGTGTTCTCGGAACTTAGCCATTTCTCAAATGTAAATATTATAGTGATGTATGTATAGACCTTCATGTAATGTATGTATGTATAGCCTTTACACGTGTTAAACTTGTAAGTTTACGTGTAGATACCCACAAGTGGTACAGGTGAGCTGACAACTTTAACAAGATGTACTTGTATCCATTCGGTAAGGCGAAACTTTGTACTTCGATCAATTCTTTGTGACAAAGATTTTTGTTTATAGAATTTATACACATTGCAATAAATATAACACACAGTATATACTATAATATTATAAATAGGAAAAATTTGTACTTATATTACAAAAAGGTAAAATTTTAATTAAAATTGTTCGTAAGTTCGTGTGTAGGGAGTAATCCCCGGAACTAATTTAATGATTCAATTAAAATAAAAAAAATCATAGGTAGTAAGGTGCTTTATTTGTGAGGGCTATCAATTATTTCGAAGTCCACGCGGACAAATTCGCATGCAAAGTGCTAGTTAAACATAAAGACGGGTAAGAGCATTTAACATGAACTTTTCTATATAAAATAAAATAAAATATTTATTTTGTAAATTGGTTATAAATAACACTTTTACACCTCATGCTTTTTTGCGTGTTAAGTTTAGTTTAGCTAGATTAGGCCGGTATTTTTACAAACTCAGAGGTCATAGTCTCTTTTAAAGTCCATACAATTTGTATTTGTATATAAGAAGCATGTAGGTTCATGTCTGTGGTGTCCTTTTGAGGAAATAACCACACAAATTTGAGCGGACCTGTCCAACAATTTGACGAACAATACCAAAGTAAGGACATTTGGGTAGGCCACACAATTACTCAAACTGCATGCCTATGTGCGGCTGTTTCACAGGCCACAAGACATTTTGCCACAAGCTACTTGAGATTAAAATGAAATTACTTTAATAAAAATACATGAGATAACTTGGTTTTCCCCCTGTAAGCATGATATTAACTTTTCCTCACCTTGTATAAGTGGTGACCCACGGACCCGCACACTTCGTGCGGAAACGCGGTGAAATAGAGTGTCTATTTATCTTTCATGCTTATACTGGACCTCGTTCAGGTGTTCAATTATAAAAGATTTGCTTAACACAGAACATTTTGATGAAAATTTACTGTTTGTTGACATAGGTGCTACAACATCTTTCTCTGATCATATTTGGTTATTTTGTTTAGGGATATTACTTCGATTTAATCACGGATGAATCCAATTTTGACTCAGACTACTGTCAGAAATAACATTACAGTTTTCAGGCATTTGCGGTGAAAATGCTTCTGTTATGATGTTAATTAATGGCACGACATTATAAATTGATATAGTAAATTTATTTCATTTTGCATTAATTAATTTTCAGTATATATCAATGTATCTATATTTGAAATATCTTTGTAAAACCTGACCTTTGAAACATTTATTCATAATTTGTTGTCTATCAGAAGAAAGGACTTGTGTATAGTACTTCTCCATAACATGAGTATATATACAAGTTTCTTAACTTGATTACTTACGATTCAAGATCACGGACAAAGTAACTGACGTCCAAATTACGGTAAACTTAGGCAATTTTTCAGTTTCTCCACTACAATTTCTTCCAACTCACTTATCATCACAACAGATAAAAATCTTCAAAAATTAAATACAAACTAACAATAACTTACTGTTAATTTAATTTCTTTGAATGAAGGAAACGACTAACTAGGAATAAAGGATTCTCATTCAAGATGGCATTGAATTGGAAGAACAATCATCCATATTCTTTTTTTTTTATTATTTCGAATAAAATGTTTGTCAATCCCTAAGTACTTTTCTTTTTAAAAACGAATTAGGTATGGAATTCCACATAATTATTTTGTCATCATGAGAGGTGTGATTCCGATTGTCAGAGTCCAAAATGTATGTAATCGACAGGCGCTGTCGAATTGACACATGATTAATCCCTGACATTTAGACATTTCAACAATCTCCCTGCTGAAATGGCGTTTTGACGTGATAGCAAAGTACACGAAAGTAGAATTCAATTCGTCCACAGACTGCTCGATTATGTGCAGATATATATACTCAAATATTTGGTAAAAACATTATTAATTATGTAAATTTTTCTTTAGGGATTGCCAATATTTTCCACAAGAGTTTTTATTGTTTGCCGTTTCGGATATTGAATAAAATCAGTCGGTTTGACGATGATTTATTGCAGTTATTGTTTTATTATACACAGGTTTTATAAAAATAAGATATGAAGTCATTGCTTGCACTTTGAAACAACTACACTAAAAGATAACTACCGTAATCCAATACAACCTTCTTAGATGGTGTGATGTTGGTATTTGACGCGTCTGTATATATAGCACTTATGATATTTTGTGCGAGTAATAAAATAATACAAATATGTATATTACACTACAATTTTACTAATTGGAGATAGTGTTGGTAACTATGCAGACCCAACTAGCTCAGAGGTATGTCTTGGTTAACTGAGAAGAGAGAGAAGAGGACTACCCAGTTAATAAGTAGTATATATATATATAAATACAACTTATTAACTGGGTTAAGATATGCTTTTGCTGCATCCAGCTGCATTCTATATATATAATTAACTAAAATTATTCAATTACGAGGCTTCGACTAAAACTATAGATTATTCAAGTAAGCCTTAATGAAGGGCCTTATCTACTAACACACAGACACTAACACAGTTTTTTTTAATAATAAAAGTTGTGGTGACCCTTAAAAGTATGCAGAATCTATAAGACCCTTTTAACACAAAAATAAATCCACTGACCAAACAATGTAACTTACAAAAGATAAAATCAAACTCGACCATACCGGGGTCACGTAAAACAAATACTGTCATTTGATCGGCCATTTTTTACACAAAACAGTGCAAATGCGAACCTGTACCGGGAGTTTCGGTTCTTCTTCAAACAGGGAATATTTGTTTCCACTATGTTATCTTCAAAGAGTCGAGACGAGAATGAGATAAAAACTTTTTGTTTAACGGCACACAAAAATGATGCTATCACTCTTTGTCTGTGCCGCCCACATTGCAGGTTTTCAGAACAAAATTCTGTAAATGTGGAGATTTTATTTGTTCTATGCTTACGCTGTTTTGTGTTAAGCTCTGACGTAGGAACCTACTGACAGATTTTTTGACTAGGAACCCAAAACTGACTAAAGATGGTCAATTTGTAAAAATGGTTTGTCTCTACGTACTGCCGTTAGTGTATTATGTTTATCTAATTATATAAATATAGATCAATGATTTTATGTTTGTCCTCTATGTGTTCTTAAACTATCGATCGGATTGTGATGAAACTTTGGCAAAGAGTTCTGAAGACGCACGAGAGGGTATCTGGATCAAAAATCCAGTGAAAAGAAAAGCGCATTATTATATTACGTGCTAGTTTATTCATAAACACTACACAAAAAAAATGTCTTGGCTGACTTCAATTATGAGATCCTAAATCAGAATGGCCGTGTTTTTCCCTAATTACCTGCACTCACCACGAACTATAATCATATTGTTATGTCATATTTAGACTATTACCACTGGGTAATAATCTAAATATGACATAACATAACTACTGAGTTAACCAAGACTGATAACTTAGGTTCACTGGTAACGAAATGCTTGGTAGGTACTTATAGTTATTCTTGAAAACGCTCGCATATTATTAGGTAAAATAGCTTACATAATAAAACATTTTTTTTACCGTCTGTCTGTCTTTCTGTTTGTCCGGGCTGAAACTGAAACTGAAACGGTTGAACCGATTTCAATGGGACTTTCACTGGAACATGGGATCGGGATTGACGCATGATTATTAGCGAAGCTTGTCTAATCATTTTAAATAAAAAAATTATGGTTCCAAAATACATGATACAATTTTTTCCACTACTTTTAAACATACAAACAAAAATACAACATGGTACCTTTCATAAGTAGAAATGATCACCTGTGTCCTGTGCTAGTTAAAAAAGAAACTGTGTTACAGGAGACAGGGCCTGCCATTATGAGAGAGATCTCTCTCTTTACTACATTTGTAACACCAACAAATTAAAAAGAAAAATGTTTATAAAACTTTACAAAACTCGGAACTCCTACCTAATTGAACGTTATTTATTATTCATTTTCAAAAATTTTCTAGTTCACCTTCAGATGCCTTTCCAAGGAGTAATTACCTAATTTTCTAATGAATACTTATTTGGTTCCTATATTATTTACTTTCAAGATGTGTGAGTATTTGTGAACCCTTGCGTAATTGTATTGAGGTAGGTATTTACGAGTGCCTAAGTATAAACTCCATTAGCTAAGTCTGGGTAATTCTTTGAATCTTAACCTTGCAATAAGAATAAATAATCCTGTTATAGAGAAAGTACTAATTACCTACCAGTATTTCATTTAATACGGAAAGAAAACTTTGCGTTTACACCGCAAGAAAATGAAAAACATATTTTGTGAATTAGATTTTGTTCTAGAAATATATACCTACAAATATATGTTATATGTAATATAATTTAAATGCTTTAATTTTTTGTATTTAATCTTAGCCATTCCTTATTAAGGAACATGGTTATGGCATGAAATATCAGGGTATCTTCTCCTTTAGTTCTTAGATAATTTTGCGTGCACAATAAATATTTCTTGCTTCAGTTTTCTCAAAAGTATTTTTGACGCTTTGGGTATAAATGTGAGTACACCACATAAAATACTAGCTTCTGCCAGCGACTTCGGTCGCATGGGAGGGATTTTACTCGCAAATCCCGATCCCGTGGGCATTTCGGGATATGAAGTAGCCTATGTGTTATTCCAAGATGTCAACTATGTACTTAACAGGTTTCATTCAGATCGGTTCAGTATTTTTTTGCGTGAAACAGTAATAAGCATCCATACATCTATACACCCATTCTCACAAATATTCGCGTAAGATTTACTAAAATGGCTAACGAAATTACTTTAAGAGTTTTTTTTTTATAAAGGATCTGATTTAAAGGCCCTTAAACATTCATAAACAACATGGACATGTAAAGTTTCCTATTACACAACGCAACCTCAAAAAGGCAACCACCATTAGTGATTCAATAATGCATAAAATAACGATACATCCCACTCAACAACAGTTTCAAATAACTGAAATTCTGTACATATCCTGCCCGTATATACTTATAGTTGTGTCATGTAATCCGAGATTGGTGGCCTGGAGGGTGCATTCAGATGAACTGGCAACTAATTAGCCGGAGTGAGGCACTACAGAAGTGGTTGAAAGCCACATCACAAAGGTAATGGTCATCCATTTGATAGGCCTATTGAATGCTTTGCAACGGTATCGTAGAGTATTGATTCGTGTGACGCTATTGATGCGTTGGCGGTATTATGTGTCATATTCCGGGGATTTTCGTGTGTAATCAGCGTTTGGTTTTAGACATTTTTTTCTGTATCAGCAAACTTGATTGCGAAAATTTACTTCAGGTACTTACTTCCGACTCATGTCAGCATTGCTAAAAGAAAAGATATTACATTTCCTTTTATGATAAAGATGCTTAACTATGACTATCACGAGTTCAAATATTACTAATATCTTTCTTACTAATATATATATACTTATACTAATATACTAATCTTACTTCTTACTAATATTATAAATGTGAAAGTTTGTGAGGATGGATGGATGTTTGTTACTCTTTCACGCAAAAACTACTGAACGGATCTGAATGAAATTTGGTCAATAGATAATTGACATTCTGGAATAACATATAGGCTACTTTTTATCCCGAAATTCCCACGGGATCGGGATTTGCGCGGGAAAACCTTCCCACGCGAATGAAGTCACGGGCAGAAGCTAGTTAGTATCTTTATAAAATGTTATAATATGAGGTCTTTTTTTATAATCCCAGTTATAGTCATCACAGCCGTAAGAGAGCATGCATTCTGGCGTATTTACACCTTATTTGAAGTTATATGTATAATCATATGACCTAACTACAGCTCGTAGTAAAATAATAAAATACACATAAAAAGAAAAAAAAATAAGGTGGCATTAAAGCTACAAAAGATTAACAAGTTTTTTTTAATTTTGATTAAATGAAAGGTGTACTTACGTAAATTATTAAATATCAAAGCTCAAAGAAAAGTGTAGCTAACGATCCTGCACTCAATTGTATCCGATATGTAACTAGATTACTCAAATTTAGATCACACAACTGAGACACAGAGCTGTGTTAACAGTAATTAAGTTTTAATTGTAGATAGGTACAAAAAGCTGAAATAAAAAACGTAATCAAACCAGTATCTGTATATGTAAGTACTTTTACATTGAGATATAAGAGGTGAAAGGCAGAGGCTCACAAAATTATTTCATTACGCGCCATCGACGCGAAAAACGGAGATGAACACGCCTGATAAAACATTCAACCCGATGAAGCGGTAACCCGATCATAGCGGTAACCTTATAATCTAGCTAGTTTTATCATCTTAGTTACCAGGTCAAGAGGGTTTTTGAAACCCTATATAAGCAATGCGATAAGATATTTACAAATAATTAATGCATAAAGTTTATTAACGATTTGATTGTTATGAAATTTAGCCTCTATTTCTCAGTAAATAATATACTCATATCTCTTCCCATTCCGTATAGAGAGCAGAGTGTTATATCAGTTATATCGGACTCAAACTAACTAATAAAATCAAATAACTTTATTTTCATATTTATTTTCCAATTAGAGACTAAACGGCTGTGAAAGCCTATAAATAGACTTAGTAAAAAAACGTATTTAAAGCCCTGTAGATTCCAATATTAAAGTCAGACTTTCCGCAAATGGATGTGATTTCGCTTCTCTCACGCTAACATAGTTTTCAGGTTTGTACTGAGTGCTATCTCCAATTACATTCCTGCAACTAAACAGTGCGTTTTATAATATTGTACCTACATGATACAACTAAAGAGTATGTATAAATAAGTATATACATATACACTTGAATAATATAATTATAAAATATTAAGTAATATTATATTAGGTTAAATTGATTTTACGTGATTCTTTATAAGATCATCTCACAAAATACTTATCAATCACTTTGAATAGCCTTTCCTTACTTACTATATTGGAGTCAGTTTTCAGTGTCGACAAATACAGGTGAGTACTACTGTTTTATATGCAGCAACTGCCTGTCTGACATCCACAACCCAGTAACTGGGCAGTACGATTTTCCTCTCGGAATAAATATGTCAGCGCCAATTATCACTGATCTACAGTTCAGTAGATCAGCACGTTGAACGCCAAGAAAAAAAATGCATCTCCCCGTTCAGGCCGCGTCGGTCAGTGATGGCCGACAACTAGACTTGCCGTTAGGGCCGAGTCGGTCAGTGCTGCCCGGCGTTTAATATCTCCATAGTTACTTAATTAATGACTAAAGTTGACTTTTGTTAATGAAAACATACATTTGGACATTAGATATAAGTATAAATTTTATTTTGAGGTTGGCTTCCCGTCAAACCAACAATTAAAAAAACATTTGGTCTAAATTTGGATAGAACTGTGATTTTTGCTTGGCCTAAAGGGAAAGCTCACTGTCGGTCAGCACTGACCGCGTTGGCGTTCCACGTGTTAGATATACTATTGTTGAGTATCATAGACTATTATTTCCCAGAAATTGCAAGGGTAAAACTAATAAATACACATGAACGTCTCATTATGTAGGCACCATTTCAGTGAAAAAAATATAGGTTCCCACAATTCAGGTATACAACTTTACGTGTAAACATTGATATACATATTAGCTCTTTCTAACAAATAATTAAGCTGTAAAACTGTGTTATGTATGTATTTAAATGTTCGATAAATTTATACTTCCGTATTTAACTTAATTGTTAAAAATTATATATTTTTTCAATAAACGCTGAACAATTTCATATATAGTATGCAAAATGTTATTTTATTACCTTTACTGTATCACTACAGTGTAGCACCATTAACTGTTTACTCATAGAACTGGTAACTGATATAAATAAACAAACTTGGTTCATTTGTAACTAAAAAAGCTCTTTGAAATATTTTGAGGTCGTCAAACGAAAAATGTTTTGACGACGAAAACCGTCGAAACGTACCTCATAATTACGCCAAAGGTAATTAACATGCAAACAAGAGTGAGCCAATAAAAGGTGAACACAGCGAAGGTCATAATAAAAGCAATGAGTACTCATAATGGAATGTTAGCTGGTTTATGTAAAATGTACTCTTAAATTTCGCAAAGGGAGTTCGTGAACCGAATCCAAGTTGAAAGAACTTTAGGTCCTTGACCGAAGTAATGTACATCTCTTTGAGGCGGTTACATGGACTAAAAAGTTGAAATATTTAGAAGTCAGTTGCGGTGTTTGATAAAAACATCAAGCGTATATTAGTAAGATGGCGGGACGCTCTGGATGGCTGGTTAATTAATTGACTTGGAGAAGCCCTAAATAAAAGAAAATTGGTAGAAATAGGTGGAGGCCTTTACCCAAAAGTTCAGGCTATCTTGCCAGTATTTTGTCAACAAAATATTTTTATAAAAGAAAAAGTTATAAATGTAAATATTACACGACAGTATTTTTAACCGACTTCTAAAAAAGGAGGAGGTTCTCAATTCGGATGTTTGTATTTTTTTTGTTTGTCCGTGCCAACCGATTTGAAAAATTCTTATCTTGTTAGAATGGCTTGTCCGATTTCGATAAAAAAAAGAAAATACAAAACCAATACACCGACTACCGAAATTAAAATTATTTTTGGCTTTGTAGTGTTTTGATATGGAAGCCGGTTTTATTTTTTGCAATAAAGTTTTTTTTTATAATAAAATAATGATGTTTATTTTGCAAATAGGTTATAAATAAAACTTTCACACGTCATTTTTTCGTAAATATAAACTAGATGAGGCCAGTGTATACTGACTACTTTGAGAAGAAATATACAGTTCAAATTATGATCAGACCGGTATTACCCAAGTTTTACAACGCTGGAAGAAGAACTGAAAATGAACTAAGAGTTCAACGTCACTAATAATTATTTTTTAAAGAACAGTGAATGTGATTCACTTTCAAAGATTAAGCTTTAAGGAAGTGAATTTATTTTGAGTTAATGCTTTTCATAGAATGAAAAGCATAGGCTATATATATAGATAGCATTGGTACTGGAAACATAATTGTTGAACAATTTTTTTATACTTTTTCGGACCCTATAGTCTATATGTACTTAGGTTGTTAGTGAGACTGAAGGTGAAGGGTAAAGTGGAAGGGAAAAGACCGAGAGGCTGTGGCTCGAAGAGATAGTCGGACCCACAGAAATCAAAAATACAGGAGAAGTGGTAAGGGGGCGTATCGGTGTCCGCGCGACATGGCCACAGGGCTCATGTCACAGGCAAATGGCCGTCTCCGCGAACTAGTGCGCTTTCGACGGCGATCGTGATAACATATATGAATGCCGAGTTGTTCTGTGGTATCTTGTAAAAACCGAAGCCAAAATCAAATCCATGTGAATCATGGAATCACTTACCATATGTAAGTACAAGTATTTTACAATATTTGTCTTTAAAATCATGAAAAACAATAAATCGTAAAATATTTCTTGGTTTTACTATGTTATTTTTGTTTTCAAATATCAGAGCGACTGTACTCCTTTTGCTATATATACATTGCTCCTTAACCACTACCTGAGTTCGTCACTAAGTAAATGGACAAGCAATGTAAACATAACATACGAAACTGTATTACGCGGATACATCGCGTAGTGAGGCCGCCACTTCTTGCGACGAATTAGTGATGTGCTTGTGCAGATCCACTAACGTAGGCTATCGACAGCAATGTCGATTGATGAATGAAATATTGCTATTATAGTTTAGGGGTTTTTCAAACGACGACATAAAAAAGAGAAGGTTATCAATTCGACGCGTATATTATTATTATTTTTTTATGTATGATCACCGATTACTCGGAGACGGCTGAACCGATTTGAAAAATGCTTTTTTTGTTTGAAATGGTATACTTTGAAATTGGTCCCATTATCACCAAGTCAGGATCTGATGATGGGATCTTGGAGAAATCGAGGGAACGCTTCAAATATTATAGGCACACCTATAGTGATTTGAGTATTTTTTATAGTAACTTGTGTAGTTGCATTCGAAAAGCACCATTTTGAAGTAGAACTGATGATGAAGACCACCGATGGCCACTGGAACTACTCAATATATAAGTAGGAATAATAAGTAGTTCATGTGTTCCGCTTCGATTACTTGAATGTGGTTATTAAGCACAATATGCTCGTCACAATGCATATGGTGAAGTGAAGCTGATGGTGAACTACCAGGAGAACTCCTCAACAAATAACAGCCCAACATTGGGAAAAGCAATATTTTGTAAATGAATATAAGTAGTTGACATTTAGGCTCTTGTAACTAGGTAAATTAAAAATCGACCAACTAAAAAGAGTGAAATAAAAACTTTTTACCAAAAAATTAAACCGACTCCCAAAAAACACTGCAAAGTGAAAAATAACTTTAATTTCGGAAGTCGGTGCCAAAAACGAAAATACAAAACTAAAGACACCGACTACCGAAATTAAAGTTATTTTTCACTTTGCAGTGTTTTTTGGGAGTCTGTTTAAGTTTTTGGTAAAAAGTTTTTTATAACATACGGAAACCTCTAAGAAAATATGTTTAACTTTTATTTTACATGAGATGACAGAAATAAAAATACGTTGAAAAGTCAAGTGTACAAAAAAGTAAAAAAAAATAAACAATTTATTTTACGCCCGCAGCATGCGTAAGGAGTTCCGACGTCGCCGTCGCTATAATAGTTTATTTTTCAATCTGTCAACCGTTTTAGCCCGGTTGGAAGATCGATTTAAATAATGTTTTTTTACTTATTTTTATTTTTTTACAGAGTAGTAGAGAAATGCATAACCAATATTCGTAAAGTAAGTTACTTTAATTTTAGGTTAATAATCGGTGGTGTTTTTTGGTTTAGAATTATCGTATGTTATGCCTTATCCTCATGCTGTTTCTTTATTTTTTATGGTTTTTGTATTTTGCTTCCATTGAAGCTTCGAATGCGTTATAATAATCGGCATGGTTCAGATAATATATTTGTGAATTGAGCTTAAAATAAGTCAATATATTCATGCTATTTATTTGTTATGCATGGATGTGTGTTTGTTTTCATATATTTAACAATTTCTCTAGTAACTAGGATTTTTCTTATAACAAAAACCTATTATAACCTACTAAACTATTACCTGCGGTTACCCCGCAGGTAATAGTTGCGTAACACACTTACAGTGGGAATCGGTTTCATTATGCTAAATCAACAACACTCATTGCGGTATTTACGTCGTTGAGCAGACCAATATTTCGAACATACGAAGCAATGGATTAGCAATACACGTCAAAATCATTCAGATCTTGATTAATAGTTATTTATAGTGTATAGTATTTATACTTTTCAGCTTCCCAAAAGATGGTAACATAAAAAAGGAATGGATTGATGCCACAGGCATGCCACCTAACTGGTACCCTACAAAAAATAGTACCATATGCTCGGTTCACTTCAACGCAGAAATGTTCTAGTCTCGAAAAGTCGCAGGCTTTTTGAATGGACAATTCCAAAATTAAGAGTACAACTGATTTTTGCAGAAGTGTGTTAAATTTTATTTTATTACTGAAAGCTATTCTCATGATTTAGGGTATTCATAAAATCAGTCATTCAACTTTTCAGGATTCTATACAACCTATACGGCTGGTATGTTCCGATCAAGAGCGTAATGTAAGTTAACATCGACTTCTATTTGACCTATCACTATGATAATTAAATATTAAGATTTAAGTCGAAAGCGCCAGGGTAGCCCTTAATACTTAGTAGGTAGTACTTAATAATAATTATGTAATGTTATGTTCTTAATAATATGTTTATTGTTATTGTAATATTTTCTGGACATGCCATTTTTTATTTGGTTCATTTTCAGGTGCCCAAAAAAAATTGTACAATAATAAATGGAAGAATCGATAACTTTCCGGTTTAGTCAATCACTAGCGTATATGTAAAATAAATTGCTTTTGCACAGCACAACGATAGCGACCGATGTTTTTGGGTGGGTAAGTTCTACGGTGCATGGTAAATACACGCTGTGTTTGACGGAATAAGGTTTATTATTGATTGTATAGTACGTTCTGATTTAAGAAATGCGGGTGTGTGTGCGAGTGCGTATCTATTGATTTTATTAAACTGCATGTGTAGTTGTTGCCCCGCCCAGCGCCTAACTGGAGACACACGGTTCCGATATAATTTCGTCTGTTGACCAAATCTACTTATTTATTTTATCTATGGTCGGACCAGATATCCGATCAGCTGGGCATCCCTATCAACGTTGCACTGCACCGGGCCACCGACCGCAACCGATAGAGGCGTACTGTTGTGACTGTCTACGGAGCTACGATCCTCAGCAGTGAGGGAACGACAAAGAAGAGAGTATTGTTAGTGAAGATTTAGTAACAGTTTGAGCTTACATGCTATGTTAATATTTCAATTACTATTTTTGGCTTAACGTATGCCTACAGCTAAACCCACTATGATTTTGAATAGGACAGTCAGGTCTCTTACCAATACTTTTCCATTACCTTTACAATTACGCACTTAAAAAAAACTCCTACATAATCATGTAAGCGCTTTACTTTCAGCGTCAATAGCATAGTGGCTAAGGTGTTGGACTTGTGATCGAGAGGACGCACTTTCGAACCCCACCCATTACACTTGCCGTGAACCTAGCCCAGACACAAGCAGCTTAGTTGGAGGGATTATCAAGATTACTGGTAATGTGAATTTTACCCAAATTAATAGTACTCTTTTAAAAAAAAATAAGAACTAAAGCAAGAATTTATATCTGCAGTCTTTCAATTTTATGCTCATAATGTCTGTGTCAGCAAATCTTTTTGCGTGCATATGTGTTACCGCACTAGATGTGAATAAATATGGAAACTATTATTTTGTATTAAATAGGGCGCAAAGAGTTGAATGAGCATCATTTATTATGTTTTTAAACTAAGTTTTATATGGTGTATGATTTATTGTACCTATGTATTCAGTTAATATAAGAGAGCAGTGGTACAAAGGTTTCACTTTACAAATCTGGATATCTGTTTGAGAATGTATAATGTTAATATTGTCAGGGCTTCTCGATTTTTTATTTTATTTTATTTTTATTTCATGGAACAACAAACAGTTACATTATAAGAACTTACAACTAGTTTAACAAAAAAAACTTTTTACCAAAAAATTAAACCGACTCCCAAAAAACACTGCAAAGTGAAAAATAACTTTAATTTCGGTAGTCGGTGTCTTTAGTTTTGTATTTTCGTTTTTGGTACCGACATCCGAAATTAAAGTTATTTTTCACTTTGCAGTGTTTTTTGGGAGTCGGTTTAATTTTTTGGTAATAAGTTTTTATTTCACTCTTTTTAGTTGGCCTATTTTTAATTTACCTAGTTACAAGAGCCTAAATGTCAACTACTTATAACCTTTTACAAAATATTGCTTTTCCCAATGCTGGGCTGTTAATTGTTGAGGAGTTCTCCTGGTACTTCACCATCAGCTCTACATCACCATATGCATTGTGACGAGCATAAAGTGCTTAACATCCATATTCAAGTAATTGAATCGCAATCCACTCAATACTTATTATTGAGTAGTTTCGGCGGCCATCTGTGGTCTTCATCATCAGTTCCACTTCCTCAAATGGTGCTTTTTGAGAGCAACTGCACAAGTTACTATAATAAATACCCAAAACGTCATAGGTGTGCCTATAATATTTGAAGAGTTCCCTCGATTTCTCCAGGATCCCATCATCAGATCCTGACGTTTATGAAAATGCGACCAATTTCGAATCAAAAAAAGAATTTTCCAAATCGGTTCAGCCGTCTTCGAGAAATCGATGATCATACATTAAAAAAATGTACAACGTGTAACGGAAAGTGTATATATATACATACCAAGAGCACGGCTTCTTTGGGTGATATCAAACGATATTGGAAGGGTTTTTTAATCCTATCTCTACATGTTCGGAAGTAATGAGAATTTTTAATACATTGATACCAGAAACCGAACTTTTCAAATTGAAATAAGCACATCACAAGAAATTTATCGTGATATTTGCAAGTAACGTGGAAAGTTATTGACCTACGTAGTGCGGTGACACGATTGTTATGATTTCAATTTAAGAAACTTACGAAACTGAAAATTTTGTGTCAATTTTTAGAGTATTTTATTTTGAGTTGAAACCCTTGCAATATCGTTTGATATCATTCAAAGAAGCCGTGCCCTTGGTATGTATATACTCTTTCCGTTACACGTTGTATATACGCGTCGAATTGATAACCTCCTCTTTTTGTCGTCGGTTGAAAATAAAGTTTTGACTATAATGGAACCCACTACGCTGTCCACAGATAAACATTAGAGTTCAGTAAAAGAGAATATTTGTTTTATAGATGACTTATACAGAATCAGCCCATAACGTGCCCAATGTTGCTTGCCGATATTAAAAACACTGGCCAAATGCGAGTCGGACTCGCATGCGAAGGGTTCCATACCATTATCTATAAAAAATCTGTGAATATATTGAAGAGTCTACCTGTTGCAGGTATTGATAAAGTCACGTTTGCTGTGTGGGAGCTCCCTTAAATATTTACTTTATTCTGTTTTTAATATTTGTTGTTATAGCAACAACAGAAATACATCATCTGTGAAAATCCCAACTGTCTAGCTATCACGGTTCATAAGACAGCCTAGTAACAGACAGACGGTCCCCTTTTTACCCTTACGCAAGGGTAAAGAAGACAATTTCAAGTGCTCACTTGAAATCTCATATTATACAGAATTTAAATAAACGATCTAATAACGTAAATCTCTTGTTTCAGATCAACATTAACGTTCGAAGCTATTATTGGTATGTACATATTAAACTTGTTATAGGTTGTGTTAGAAGTGCGTGGCTTTATTTAAGGGTGATGTTTTGGCATCTCATAACAGTAAAGAAAGAATTAGATATATGAAAAATTACTTAAAAAGAAATTTGTTTTCACCTTCTTAGTGGTTTCTGCCTCGTACTTTCAAACACCCTGCATTTTCTTTCGTAACATAATTCATGATATAACCATTAAAAAACATCGATTGGTTCTATATCAATCATCGATTGTATTAGTTAACAAACGTTTCCACTTTATAATAATAAAGTGGAAACGTTTGTTTGTTTAAACGCGCTAATCTTCCAAAGTACTGGGTGGATTTGGATGAAAGGAGATGTTCCAGAAATGTATGGAGCCTGGGCTACCATTAGTACACCACATGTAAATATTGCTGTATAATGTAGTAACCGTTTTTTAATATTAATTTTCTATGATTTCGCTTTATTTTAGTGTGATATTCAAATTAACTCGGTCGAGGAGAGCAACACAATAAATATGGCGGATCAGCCATGTTGCTATTAAACAATGATGCGAATGTCATTATGACATGTCAGTTTGACGGATCGTGTTTTTGACGTCTCAGAGGTCGATGGATATTTTTGTAACTACAATAAAATATCAACATACGAATTCCGAAAATACTTAGGATTCCTTATAGTTATACTTATAAAATAAGACCACAGGATAATTATATTACTGCTTTACGGAGGCACATCTTTTACCTAATACATATTTCAGTAGCTAAAGATTGGTTATATTGGAAACATAAAACGAAGGCTTGAATGTTACTTTGTGTAGCAAAATGTGCTGTTTCATTCTTTAGTGCTTGTCAATAATCTCTGGACTTTGATAATGCATAGGAGAAGGAGAGCAGTGAGCTGTTCTGTGAGTTGTAGATAACTATTACTCCTATAAAACTCCAAATAAGTTCTGTAATTGGTGACATTAAGAGGATGGAAAACCAGCCAAAAGAAGTATATAAATAAAACAACTTGTAGAGACTTAAATATATATAAGTATTTATTCCGCATTATCCCTTATCAATACTCCATCCAGGAAAAAAGCCGGTGCTTCTATGCTCTCCAAAATATAGTTCATTTTCATCTATAACAGAGGTACACTGCAGGCACGCTATTGTACATAAACTAGAATAAATATGAGTTAAAATCTATTAGAATATGGAAAGTGGGAAGTGGGAAGATAACATCATATAGTAATAGCATGTTAAAAAATAATAAGTAATGCACGGGTTAATGTAGACATACCTGAAACTGAACTTGTCATTGTAGAATAAACAACGACGAAACCGTAAACAACGATATCTAAATCATAGGCGAATCATAAACCATATAACAAAGCTGGGATCAATAGAGAAGCAATCAATCAATGCCTTTAGAAATAATCTGGGTCGTAAAACAAAATAATCATTAAAAACTCCGAAATCATTCAATCCAACACAGCGAAAACACATAACGACTCACTAGGCTTGGGTAAAAATATCGATATTTTTCATAGAATAATCGATAAATATAGACAATATTTTAAATCTCAATAAATCGATATTTTTTAATTCACTTTAGTATACTATTGGTCTCAGTTACTCTAATCTTGTCAGATCTGGGAAGTAGTTCAAATGTCGCACCAGATCGTTAGCACGTTTGTACCATCAAAATATGCATATATCTTCAGATTAGTTTTCTTTTCTTGGCCTCGCGAAGCCACCCTGTTCCCTTCCAGCTGCCCTTAAGTTCCGGGGCCACGGTATCTCGTTAGAACATTCCCGCAACCCCGGCAGGCAATGGTCCTATGAGGCCCCGTCACTGGTGCTGACAGCTCTTAGAGGCGCGCGTGGAACATAACGCGCCGCCGACCCGGACCTGGTCCTTACCGGACAGTGAACTACCCCTGCTCGCAGTCTGCAAGCCTGCGTCTACGGTGCCCGGAGATCGGCTCGCGATCCCCGACGCCCGGTGCGTCTCCTGCGGTGGCTCGAGTCCATGTTACCTACGTGCATTACCTTTACGGAAAATATATATTTTTGACTAGATAATAATTCATACAGATTAAAAATATCGATTCGATATTAATCGATGTATTTTTTTCACTTGTCCATCTCTACGACTCACAGAAAGACACCAAACGTCATGAAACTTAAATCTGTCAAACACGACTGTCATGGCTGCCCTAAAACAAGGGTTGTCATAATAAAAATCTTCCCAAATAATAATTTATCACAGCTCTACCCGTCTCCAAATATTTTTTTGAGTATTTTTATGGTAATCACTATTATTTTTTCTATTTATCTATGTGGTGTACTAATGGTAGCCCAAAATGAAACATCTCCTTTGGTATAAAAGAAGGAGGATAGACGCTTTATCCAACTGCAAAATAAGGAGGGTTGTGTTCTTATCGTGATAAAGTCTATGGAAACGAAGCCCCACGCAGCTGCTAGTTTTATAATAAAGCTAGATTTGATTTACTAGTACCTACCTCATGAAATCGATACACAATCTTACATAATCTTCGATAAAGGTCACCTAGATTTACGTCATATTGGGGTCGACAGGCATCCTTTGTACCGGATAAGCTGGCACGTAACTCAAGACGGTGTGTTCAGGGCCCATGAAGGCTGGTTTGATCTCAATCGGGGCGCAGGTGCGTCCTCACAATTTGGTCTCACGGTGAGTTCGTCGCGATATTGCTAACGGTACATCAAAATTATTGTAAACTTCTTCATGATTTATGATACAGTTTATCACTCACGCTCTAACTTATTGTTTCATTCACAAATTAGTGTAATATGAAATTGTATATCCTTTTTTATTGCCTCGTTTATCGTCTGCTTTATTTACAACATCTATGAGAAACATGCTTAGTTTTGGCACAACAATTTAGTAATGTACCATAACGAAAACGGAAAAACGGAACCTTATAAAGTCACCCTTTTGTTCATCTATCTGTCTGCCAGCCTATCCCCCTTTTTCTCAGTACTCAGTAAAGTCAGGTTTCAAACTAAATAATTTATTTTGTGGCCGCGGTTTATAAATATTTCTTATGAGAATAATTAGATCTGAAATTATCGCAGGGAAAACACGATAAGCTTTTGTTAAAGCATGTGTTCTTCTCAATATACGCAAGATGGCACTGGTCGGATTCTATTAATATTTTTAAAGGTTTTCTGACTCTCAGAAGTTGTAGAGGTGGGAAATAATAACCATACTGTTGGATTGGTCTCTAAAAAATAATGGTGATATCACAAAGTGCAGAGAAGTCTCGGTGGCTATTGTCAGAGATAAGATTATAGTATTCTTTGACACGAATTCTTTTTAATGGTTTTTCGTGTCTCAGCAACAGCGTGAAGATTTGATACTGTGTTTTAAAAGCAACAAGTTACATGTACATCATAATAGTTTCTGCCCGCGGCTCGCATAAAATAAAAAGTAATCGAGAGGTATTAAGTCGCACGAACGTGGGGGCCAGTTAACAGGACCACTACTGGAAATCAAATTGACAGCAAATTGATTTTGCAATAAATTGATGGTTAAGCGCTGAATGGCAAGTTGCGCCGTCTTGTTGGAACCAAGTGTTGTCAATGTTTAGCTGATAAATTTTTGGAAAAATATCAGACAGCATGACTCGATAGCGCTCACCATTCACCGTAACGGCAGCTCCTTCCTAAAATAAGGACCAATGATGCCACCAGCGTGTAAACCGCATCGAACAGTCAATTTGAATGGATTTAATGGTGATTCGTTATCGGCTTGAGGATTGCCTTTGATCCTTATACGGCAATTTTGCTTATTGACGAAGCCATTTAACCAGAATTAAGCTGTATTGCTAAACACAAATTTTCAATTTAAAATTCTACGAAATTAGCGAACAGATTTTTTTTTTCAAAGTAAATTTCTACAATTTGGAACGTTGTTCTGGTGTTAAACGATTTATGATGAATTGCCAAACCTTACTGAACAGAAATGTCAAACACAATTTGATATTATCAGCTGCACAACTATAGACAACAACCATCGAAACTTCTCATGCAGCTAAAAAAATACCCAATACATGTGGCCGGTGTTTCCTGACAAGATTGAAGAGAAACACATATACAAACTCAGAGGCCAAAGTCTCTTTTGAAGTTCACGTAATCTGTACTAGTCATATAATACCCATGTAGGTTAATATCTGAGTTGATCTTTGAAGGAAAGCAGCACGTAGATTTGAGTGGGCCTATCCAGACAGCGCAAGTATCTATCAGGTATCGTATAGCTCAACGATTTGACGAGCCATACCAAAGTTAGGACGTTTAGGTGAAAGAAGGAGAAACACATTTTCGTATTGCTTATATTAGTATGAATACAATTCTTCTTTGTCACAGTTTCGAAGTAGAAGTCAAAGTAAGTTTTAGAACAAGAATGGTAATGTATTTGTTAGTTTATCCTACAGAAATCCCAGTAAGGATTAATGAGTATTGCGAAGACTTATACCAGAGAATATTGCGGACGAACATATATATTAGCTAGGACAAACATTCCAAGAACAAATCTTCGCAAGAGAGTAATATAATATTAATAAACTCATTTATTTCAGAAGTTGTGATATTCCATAATAATTGTTAGTATCTAACATTATACTTTAAAACTATGTTAGTATATGCAACTGACATAGAAAAGAAATTTTGTTGAATTAATAAAGAAATGAAATGTTTATTTTGAAAATTGGTTATAAATAACACTTTTACACATTTTTTTTTGTGTTTTAAATTAAGCTATATAAGGCCGGTGTTTCCTAACTGACTACTCTGAGAAGAAACACTGAAACAAAATAAAATATTTATTAGTAAACTAACAGTGAACGAGAGACTAGCCCCGGCTTTGAACCGATGCAAATTAAATAGAAACCTTACAATCCTTCGTTTTTAACACTCTTTCCAAAAGTGCGAACTGTATACCTCAGAAAATATCTCATTTAATTTTTTTTTTAATAACTCCGCCAATTACTGGTTGTTAACTTAAAAGCCGTTTCAGCACTAGCTTAATTGTAGAGCATACATGCAGAATGAGTGGCAAAGCGAAATATCATCTCCTGAGGGTGTTCCAGGAACTGGAAGAGACGTGTTGCGTGTAAGTTTGCTTGTCGCATCACAGTATTCGCGTCGCTGAGGTCCATACCCCCCACAGGGAGGTGCCCTTAGCGTGCAGTCGCTTAGTTTGTAAATTTAGTAATAAGCCCTGGCTGGAGCCTATAATTAATTTAGGCAACCACATGCAAGTCTAGTTAAGCAGCGAACAACATCAGCCTGCGAGATGTCACACAAAAAAAAAACAATTTAATTCCACCAAGCCCGTTCCATCATCGGACTAGGGCGTCCAATCTCGGAATATTATAGTATTGTATTGCAGGATCCCGCGTCATTTTCCAATACCGCGTGATGTGGGATTACGGGCGCGGGATCCGCGGGATTTGCGGGACTGAAAAAAAGCATGCATACGACCTCTCGCGAGCGCGATCGCTCGGTGACTGGCGGCCGGCAGTGTTGCAAACAACGCAGGGGCCGATGTCACCCGTTTTTCACAGCTTATGTAGCCTAATATAGCCGAATTTCAGTCAGTGGTAGCCTAAGTATGTAGCCTAAAATATCAGCAAAGTTTTTTATTCAGTATTTGTTACTGTTTTTTGTGAAGAAAACACGGTGTAATTTGATTGGTCTCATACTAATACGTAAATAAATGTGAAGCTAGTTGATTAATTCATTGTTTTTTTGTGATAAATAAACGGTGTAATTTGATTGATCTCATACTAGTAGTAATACTGGAATAAATGTGGAGTTAGTTGATTAATTCATTGTTTTTTTGTGATAAATGAACGGTGTAATTTGATTGATGTCATACTAATAGCAATACGTAAATAAACGTGGAGTTAGTTGATTAATTCATTGTTTTATTTGCCTTATATAAATGTGAATATTTTAAATATGCGGGATCCCGCAAATACCGAGATCCCGCGGGATTGAAAATTCGTAGTCCCGCAAATACCGAGATTGAATTCAGGCTGCGGGATTGGACGCCCTACATCGGACTATAAGACGAACGGCTTTCAGTCTAACCGGCCACTGAGTATTAGTGCTCTACATGGAGCGATTGCCTATCTGACCTCCCCCACCCAGTAGCTGGGTAACACGATATCCCTTAGCTAAACCAGTGTCAGATTTACTGACTACCAGTAACGACTATCAAAGATGTCAAAATGAAAGTCGGGACCAATGGCTTAACGTACTTTCCGAGGCACAGGGTTATCACACCGCCAACTTCCAAACTCCGGGCTACTACTGAGAAATTTCTTACACAAAAACCCCATAAGCACTTTTTAGCCCAACCTGGAAATCGACCCTGAGGCCTCCCTCGTGCTCGCGAGGGCGCACTCGACTAATGAGGCGGCCCTAAACATGTTTAGATATTCTTACAAAATTCTGAGAAATATGTGTCTATTTTATTGAGTTATTTAGTATAAATAGAGGTTTGTTTGATAACATTTGACAATAATAAGCAACCACCCACGATATTAAGATTCGACTTGGATTGTATCATTATTTCCTAATTAATTCTTGCTTTATGGCTTTTAATTTGAAACAACAACAACAACAAATTGTTACAATTTTAAACAACTTTATTTATTTTTGTTATTTTTTCCGTTTTGAACAGTATTTGTACATTAGTACACTAATATAGCCCTCCCCATTTTAATTAAAGCTCGTAAAGTCCTTCCAAAGGTTGTCTGGAAGATGTCGCTCTCAGCGATAAGACCGCCATTGTAACCAATGTTATTGTTATTTAAGTGTGATTCAATTATTGGTGTACAATAAAGTATATTCTATCTATCTGTCACAGTTACCTTTTAAATTAAAATAATAAAATTATCTCGTCGTATTCCATATCTTTGAGCGCAAGATAAATCTTGTTTTACATATACCTGTTTTAGAGATAATCCCAGTATTCCTAACCTTAAAAACGATTTGCACTTAAAATAGCAGCCTCATTGTCTCGAAGCGATCAGCGGCGGCAACCTCTCGCGCCCGGCCCTGGATCAGACCATGGTGCGGAGCCAGAGGAAATGGGATGCAGTCGCCTCCTTCTGCGAAGCAGTCATGCTAGCGAAGGAGGAGGCTGAACGCGCGACAGAAAGGCAGCTCTCTTCCTCTCGCCCCAGCTGCCGCGGGAGACGCCCCGGGCGTCGGCGATCGCGAGCTGTCCTCTGGCCAGCGTAAGCGCGGGCTTGCGGATGGCGAGCAGGGGTAACTCACCGTCCGGTAAGGACCAGGCCCGTGTCGGCGGCTCAAAGAACTATCAGCGCCAGTGATGGGGCCCCGTAAGACCCTTGCCTGCTGGGGTTGCGGGAACGTTCTAACGAGATACCGCGGCCCTGGAACTTAAGGGCAGCTAAAGGAACAGGGTGGGTTTTTAGTCAGTAGAAGTCTGACACTCCCTTCCGCTCCATCCAGAGCGGGAGAAGTCGTTCGATGATTTTCCAAACCAGAAAAAAAATGTCTCAATACAACACCATTTCAACAAAAAGAGAATTAAATGAATGTCAAACGTTTTCGCGTGCGTTAAATTTATGTGCAATAATTATTGCCGTTCTTTATTTGGGAACAATATGAACTGTACTGATTATATAATGTTCCCAAAGAACTCCTTTAAATTTTATGGTGCAATATTTTTTCCCATTTACACCATCAACTTTGATTTATACACCGTAGAGGGTGCTACGTCAATATGCTACGTCGTAGACGGTCTACGAATATTTTATGACTATTGCCAAGATACGGAGGTGGTAACTTAAGTGATGGAAAGTATTTTAGACATAAATGTTCTTAAAGGCTGCATAGTTAATAATGCTTTTTTATTACAGGACAAAAACAAAGCGGTATATTTAACCGACTTCAAAAAAAAGGAGAAAGTTCTCAGTTCGTCTTAAACTTTTTTTTTAATGTATGTTACCTCATAACTCGGAGACGGCTGGACCTATTTGGAAAAATCTTTTTGCGTTTGAAAGGGTATAGGCGGTGTGAAAAAAAAATATTGCACTCCGGGAGTCCCGGCAGAAGTGAAAACTTGAATATTAACGTTGTGCATTTTTGATATTTTCGAATGGTTAGGGAATAATTTTGCACGAATTGCTTTAATTATCAGTATAAAAGTACTATCATTTATGTGGTAGAATACAATATTTATTTATTGCGCTATCGTACACAAACATGACAATTTATAATTTATATTACATTAAAAAGTTTGCGCAGGCATACATTTTCACCGCGCCGTAGAAAGAGAGGGGGATACTTCCTCTCCTACGCCGCGCCGGCTGTCTACTCTCCGTCCGTCTTACGAATTTTCGATCAGTTCACGTGTTTACCCATTACAAAAAAGCGCACAACGCCGCTAAAGAAGTTTTCACTTCAAAAAAGAAAATACAAAACCAATAACACCGACTACCGAAATTAAAGTTATTTTTGGCTTTGTAGTAATTTGATATGGAAGTCGTTTCTATGTTTTGCAAAAATTTTTTTTCACTCTTTTTAGTGGGTTGGTTTGTAATTTATCTAGTTACAAAAGCCATAATGTCAACAACTTATCACCTTTTACAAAATATTGCTTTTTAATGTTAAAAATGGTTGTGCTGTCGTTTTCGAGATTCACGTTGTTTTTGTTTGTGTAGGCCGAATTCAGTGAGTCAATTTAAAACCCACTTTTTTCCAACATTTACTTGTTCAGTCTTTCAAATAGATCTGCGACAGAAGTTTGCTGAGTAATATAGTTCAAAATAACTATTTTACTCGTCAGGTTTGTTGCAACTGAAACAAATAAAGAAAGACAGAGGTCAAAGTATAACGTCCACACAATCTGCACTAGTCAAATCCTATGAAAACCATGTTGTGGTTTTGGTATGAGGTTTTTTTTTCGTAGGTAAGCTTCTCGCAGATTAAGCTATTGTGAATAGCATAACACAGACATCAGTGAACTTGTTTAGATAGTTCATCAAACATTAATTCGTTTTTCTGTAGTTCAACTAAATAAGGAGCTCAAAGATTTTTCGATAGCTTTCAAACTGTCTACTTCATAATAGGCGTAACTGTTAAGCAATAAGCTATAAACTGTGTAGCTACCTTTTATAAATAAATAAATTATATGATGACTAATGCCCGGTTTCTGAAGATCCCAGTTATCTTCTCAATAGCTATGGCTTCAATAAAGTTAAACGACAGTTAAACGTCGATTATTTGTCACTGCGTTTCTGAAGACGCACGAACCGATAAAATAACTATTGGTCCGATAGCCAGTTCCATAATTTGACACTAGATGGGTCTGTTTAAGAGATAGAGTTTAAAATTAATTTTATGGTTGTAAATCGTCATAAAAACTAGTTTTATTTGCAATTTTATTTTTTCTAGGGTAAATATGAGTGGTTAAGCACCTTTTTAATTTAAATTATGATAATTTGTCATATCGACGGTGAAGTATCAATATCTAATAACTAACATTTTAGCCATTTTCACGTTATTGCATATTCGTAGGCAAAATGTGAACGAGCTCATATTTGTAGTGAAGAGAAAGAAAGGTAATTGTCTGAATGTGAAAAAGAGGTACTGTACAGCCGAGTAGCTGACTTTGAAGTCGGCTACCTGCGTAGTACCTAGTCGAATGTTAAACAACCCTCAATGGTTGTTTATTAATGCCTGCTATATTATAAAAATGTGCCTTTAAGGTCATCAACATTTGGCATATAAATGTAATTCCTAGCTAGCTTTACAATTTCCTTGCTTACTTTATACACCACTCTTGACACTGTTGTTTTATGAATGTTAATATTATCACCAATTATAACTTGAAAAGTACCTGTAGCATAAAAGCGTGATGCTATGAATTTTTTTTCTAACAAAGACAATGTATATTTGCGATTCATAACAGGAGTGAAAGCAGGGCTGATGATATCAGTAAGGTATATCACAGTGTTCTTATGAAAACGATATGTTAATTTGAATTCTTCATCCGTATACATTTCGAAAGGATTTCTACTGCATCTTAAGTTTCTGGGTATAGGTAGTTATGTTAGCAATAAACTCCAGCACTCCCAAATCAGACTCAGATGAGCTGCTCGTATTCATTACGCTATTCACAGGTTACTTCTTCAATAAAATATCTATTAACTTAACTTCACACTTATCTTTCACTGGCTATTTATTTTAAAAATAACACGATATAACCTAAAAGCACAGTAAAAGTTCACAAATGAAACGTCAAATAAAGTTATAAAACCGATAAACGGCACAGATTGGTCAGTTAAGTTAACCTAAGTTTAAACGGAGTTTATCGTACATTACGTTGTTCAGAAACGCAATTTCGTAAGTTATCGAACCAATAGCGCTAATGAATAGATAAACTACCGATAAAAGTACCTCAGCAACCGGGCATAAGCAGAGTAGTAATGTACTAAGAATGAGGAGAGAGATAAAAACTTTTGAGTGACACTGTACAGTGCGAGGTTGGACCGCAAAATTACTAAAACTGCCAGACATCAGATTTTAAACTAAAAATAATACAAATCGTTTTTAAATTCACAATAATTTCGTCTATATTTGTTTATTTTTTACTACGGTTGTGCCCGTTCTTACCTTAAATAACTATGTGTATCCGGCATGCGTTGCAATGCCTCGTAAAGTAACAAAGCGTTATGTTTTCGCTGGATTTTTTAGTCCCTGTTGCGCCTCCACATTACACCGTGCTAAAGTTTTATCACAATCTAATCAATGGATTAAGAACGCATAGAAGACAAAATAAAAACTTAATTATATAAGTAGATTTGAATGAATAGTTCTTTAACGTGTATTAAGCAAAGGAACGTCCATCGAAACTAAGGAAGTCGCTTCACTCATTTTACCTCTTCATTTCCCTGGTCATAAAGGTTCCTAATGCCATTTCTGATATCACAAACAACGAATACCAAATCAGAATCATTATCAACTAAATCATCTTAACTTTGTCACCGTGCCGATAAGAAATAACACAGTTAACGCCTTAATTTTACCGGTATCACGCCCAACATAATTTAACTTTGTCAGAGCCCGCTTTTACTTCAAACAAATTAACTCGGTGCCATCGCATAACGTAAGCTCTTCAATAAAACTTTATATTTGTTTAAGCTAAAATGATTTCCACGAATCAAAGGGAAACTAAATGATTGACAAAGAATGTTTTAAATAATATTTGTGGCGAATCTACCATTGTTTATTTGGTTTTGAAAGAGCTTTGTTGAATTTGTTTATGAATAGTTACTATACTATTTTATTTTAATATATTTTGTCCCACTGCTGGGCAAAAATGTTCCCATAGTTGTCCACTTTTCCTAGTCCAAAGCTAATGATGCCAGTATGCCATGAATGCCTACTACGTCGTCACGCCAGTGCTTTTTAGGCCCTCCTCGGTGAAGACGCCTGTACTCTTTATATGCTTTAACTCATAAATTATACTTCGATCAATATGAATGCTCGGTTACATTAATCACTTGTAACATTATAAGTTTTTAAGCTAATGACTATGTTAGATTAAAAACTTATAATGTTGCTAACAGTATCATTAGAAATTAAAACGGGATATTCACAATGTGTATTTATTGTTTCGAGTTTACGATATTTCGGCACTGTTGCAAGTACATAAATAAGTTCTAATGATACTTCTAACATTGTTATCTATAGTATACAAAGGAATGAAATTCGCGCACCTGTCAGCACCAGTGACGGGGCCCAATAGGGCAATTGCCTATCGGGGAATGTTCTAACGAGATACCGCGGCCCCGGAACTTAAGAGCAACTGAAGAAACAGGGTGGATTTGTAGTCAGTAGTCTGACACTCCCTTCCACTTAACCCAGAGCGGGAGAAGTCAGTCAACGATTTTCCCACCCAAAAAAAAACAGAAAAAAAGGTACAGTAGAAGCAAAGGTAAAAAAACGTGCTCCGTAAAAATTCTGCAATACGCTACATTTTGTTTTCCATTTCGGCCAAACCCGTAACACTATTCCTAGCTACTGAAAGTCCGGTGAATCAACTACGATGACTACCGAGGAACTCCGATTCAATGAAGCTCGAAGAGTCCCGGAGTAAAGAATAAAGTACCGTGCATTCTTAAATGAAATAAATCAGTAAATAACAGTGCGAGTGCACACAATCTAATAGGACATAGATAGATAGATAGATATATTCTTTATTGTGCACCATAACAGTAAAACATTCTCAAAACATATACATATAAATATAAAAAAAGAAACAAAGACATACATAATAACAACAATTTAAGAAGAGATATAAAGATCCTTTACCAAGTTTTTGAAAGACGATAGGGTTTGTGCTTGACATAAAACAGAGCCAGGTTAATAGGCACCAAGAAACAATTACATCTGGGTTAAGCCCACTTGCCACACACCAAGGATTAAACGGTAAGTTAACGTTAACGTAGCGTTTAGTGCTACACTCAGTCTCAAATTAAACAGCATTTAGTCTTAACCAACAATTTTAAAAATTGCACAACTTACATAATTAACAATATCTTGGAAGTTGAAACATCTTTTACAGAAAAATTCTTTAAATAAACTTATCTCAAATTTTATATTTTAGAAGAAATATATGGCTCATCATGCTCTTTTACTGCTAGGTAGCAGGTGTATACTCCGCTTTATGCTTCGGGTGTTAGGAAATAAAATTAGAAATATTTTAAACGCGAAGTAACTTGTCCCGAAAGTTCCGAAAGAACCGTGTTTTAGTGTTAAAAATTCCGTTTCCTAAATCAAAGTAAATTTCTGGGATTTTCCTGAACTTTCGGTTCCCGGATTTGCCAGCACTATTCACTAATAAACACCCCATAAGTACGAATCTGTTTGATGTTATTTTTTTGTTTCAGTTCCATATACCATGTATGTATGTATGGGTTGCTGTAAAAATGATTACACGTAGCATAAAATCTAAATCCGGACAGATCTAGCAAATGATACTGGAAAGCAATCTCTAGAGTCAATCTAGTTTAACAATAAAATCCCACCAAACAAACATTGTCCGAAGTCACTTCACACTTAAGCTCATTAAAGGTTTTCTAATCCAATTCAGCGAGGACCTTAGGTTTAGAATAAATGCATCAGGCATTCAGACGACTAAAGCTTTGCTCACAGTTATAGGAAAAAGAAACGTGACACGAATCCTGATTCGGTTTGCTTAGATTTCTTTGAAGGTTTGCTAAAAGTTATTTATTGTACTATATACGTATACCATACACAGACGTTCGCTCAAATAGAACGGCTGTGGAATGCTCGTCCCGTGTCGGTAAGACAAACCACAAACCCTTCCTTCATTCTAAAACATTGTAAAAGAAATGACAGCTTTTTATATATACGTACACATGTATATTAGGTACGTAGTTTATTACTTATGAATTGTATAAAAGTATATAGGACTACCCGCGTATTTATTTGAATCCCTTTCTGTGTGAAATCTATCCAAAGGTTGTCCGTAAAAGATCGCTTTTAGCAAGAAGACCGTCCTTTGTAACAGCATATATTTTATTTGTTAATTCTTTATCTAATTCTATTATGACGTACAACAAGGGGGCCCGCACCGTTATACACATAAATATACTATTTATGTGTATAACGGTGCGGGCCCCTAAGACCCAGTTATCATTCATAGTAGGTAGTATATTATATCTGTCTGAACATTGCTCCTAACCAATGGTCACAGGGGAACTGCTGTCATAGTTCTCCAGTTTTGATATATGTATAACTATGTCTACAGAGAAAAATCTTGGGATACGGCTATGTGCCTGTTGTAGTACCAATATATAATTATATTAGTTTTTGTAGTGTAAACTTCAAGTTTAATTAGTGATTATTATTAGTTGGAATATGTATCGAATACAAGATTAGATGACGGCACTGTCTGGAGGTCGTCTCAAATGTCCTTTCTTGGGTATTGTTCGTCACATCCATCGACGACCTTATAGTTTTAAGTTGAGCAACTCTTTAACCTACAAATGCTTGCATTGTTTGTGTTGTGCAGTGTTTAATTTTTTGTTATTTTCTTAGTACAGCATCAATTGGAAATAGGCACCGAGAATAGCAACCGTCTGCTAATCAATCATACTTAAGAAACAGTGCGCAAATGGCCAGACAGACGAATAACGGAGGCATAGTTATAAGATTTTGATTGTTACCCATAGTATACAAAACCTAAAAAAAGCATTTAATCAAATTCAAAAAGTTAAGAACGCAGGACGTAACGAGGTCCTGCGTAGTGTCACATGGTAAACCTTATAGGTTTTAAGTACTTGAAAATTATCGCTGATAAGTTCAACGTGTCTTACATTCAAAAAACTACAATACCAAACTAAACAACAACGAATGTTTGTCATTTCGAGCTTGTTAACAATATAAATTATTCAGTAATTTCCTAAAAAGTCCCACATTCAGCTGTTAATACCATTGTTGTCAACTTCTTTGTTTCGTACAAAGGCAGTTACACAATAAGAGAGACCAAAATTTACCATATTTACATAGGTGATATGGAAAAATAAACACGCATTATTTTATAATAATTTGCTAAAAACAAGCATGAATGCTTTATGAGCATATCGCAAGCATGTGTGCTTTATTATCTTTTTAGCAAAGTGCCTTTTATCTTTTCTGATTTCCCCGCTTTTGTGTTTGAGGGGTGGAACGGTAATTTAATCTTATTACTGCGCTTTGAGCCATATAAAAGTGGACAAAGACTTTATGAAGCTAATAAAAGACTTGTAGATTAATACCAACTTAAAGAATACAAAGAGTATGTTAAAACAAGTAAAAGCCTAGGTTACTTAGAAAAAGATACGATTTTCCAAATATTGGTTTCATCTCTTAAAGAGGGATGTATTTTAGCAGAAAATTGGTCGACAAAATACACACTCCGTTGACTTTGGAAGGAAAATAGGTAAATAAAACACATCGGTTGGGAGCTTCTAGCGGCAGCAAACCGCGGATAAATGAATTTGCTCAACTTCGGGAGGCCGTCACCCTACACAAATATCATAAAGAGTTGTGTTTGTACAATATACTCGTATCAATAGTAATTACTTTGTTACTTACGTATTTAATGGGTGCTTAGGTGTGTGAAACGTGACTCATGTAATGTGATAAGTTGACTGATTACTACTTGGGCAGTTGGGCTTTATCCCTTATTTGAAAATGCTGAGGTAAATAATTTATCTGTGCACTGCGATAGGTACATGCTAGTTTAGCAATAGCGATTAATCTTCATACGCCCCAGCATTTTGATGATATTTTAAAACGTGAAATGTCACTCGCTACATTTTACTTTTGCCAAATATGTTCAGGACTAGTTCCATCGTGCCATCTGGGGCTAATTTATAGAGATAGATTACACAAAATCTAAAACAAGCTTGGTTGAAATTGAATTATTTCCATCCTATGTGACTCCCATATGCCGATTAAAATCAAAGGCAATGTGTAGAAGCGCTGAGATCAGCCCATCTTTACTAATAAAAACAGATGAAAACAAGATACTTACATGTCACAGATATGAAGATGTTTCTATGGTTTGATGGAGTCTGAAAAATGGATGAAATGGAATGGAACAAACAGAGACCAAGCGATGAGCACATAATAAAGAGAGATTTAAATATAAAAAGAAAAAAATAACATCGTGGACGACTACTAATGATCAGGTTGCTAATAATAAAATAATAGGTAGCTCTCTAAATACAAAAATCCCAACGAAAAGATAACCTGAGATGTGACGCAAGAATACTAAGAGGATTACCCTAAATTAATTGTGGTAATAGCCACAATATAGAAGAAGAGAGGGTTAGACCAGAAGCCGACCTCAACATCGCATCGTTGAGAAAAGAGAAAAGGCTCAGTTGATAAAATGGGTATAAATACTCACCAAAATGGGTTTTGTATTGTATTTCTATGTTACTGATTTATACTAAGATCTCATTCAACGTAAAACTGCCTCAGCAGTGTTGTACTAACGACAATACGACAAAAGCGAAGGATTACAAGGACAAACTCCCTTTATACCTGAGCGCCATCCTGTTCAATTACTTCATTTAAATATAAACAGTACGAGACGACTTTGTAGCACACGTTTGCATAAATGTTTCAAGTACTTACTTAACTCCGAAGTGGTGCTTATCTCTCTGAAGTTGCAACTCGAGTTACTTAGTACTGTTTATGTGGTAAAAGTAATTGCTTTTAGCTAGATATCTGAGCTACGAGGATAAGTTAAAATACCTTAGTTAAGTGATTACCTGTTTTTTTTCATTACCTACGGCTTACGGTCGAGTTGTCCTGCCCCATCCGATTTCCATGTACGGCAAGCTGATCAATTGGGAAAAGCAAGCCAAATACTTAGGCGTGGTCCTCGATAGACACCTCTCCTTCGCTGAGCACATAAAGCAGGCACGTTTGCGCGCCGCGCCGTTTTCACTCTAGGTAGGCTCCACTTCATTCTTAGCTCCCGCAGCAAATTATCACTAAGCATCACTCAGAAAATACACAGCTTACGCTGCGTATTTTCACCGCGGTCATCCATCCCATCATGACCTACGCCTGCGTTGTTTTCGCACACGCAAAGCCCCACCTCCTCCACAAGATGCAGACCCTCCAAAACCGATTCCTCCGTAGAGCCACGGGAGCCCCCTTTTATGTTCGAAATGAGCTTCTTCACGAAGACCTCAAGATGCCCACCATCTAGCAGTTCATGAAACGCGTCTCCAAGCGTTTCTTTGAAACTGCAATCCAACATAGGAATCCCCTTATCGTATCGGCCGCCCAATACAAACCCTCGCGCATCTCTAAGATTCGCCGACCAAGGCATACCCTAGTCACTTCCGATGACGCAATCACCCTGCTCCAAGAGCCGAAGGAAACAAGTACAGTGGCAGACAAACACAAAAACCGACCGTCCTTCCATCCTCCCCGTAACTGTCCGCCCCGACCCTTGCTAGAGCCAGCCCGCGACGCTGAGCCAGTAGCTTTAAATTCCCTTATTAATAATAATAATGATATGATCCAGCCTGTCCCTAGCTGTCCTCCCGTTGCGACGCCCTAAGCCGAGGTCCGTACCCCACAGGGGGTGCCCTTAGAGTGTAGTCGCCTCGTTTGTAAGTTTTTAATAAGCCTTGGCTAGAGGCTTTAATTAATTTATAAATAAAGGCAACCACAAGCAAGCCCGGTTAAGCAGCCGACAACCTCAGAAGTTGACCTGCGAGATGCCACTCACAAAAAAATCGAGTTGTCCTGCATCGACACTTAATTTATGCTCTTAATATTTTAGATTTATTCTGATCATTACTAAAACAGCCACAGAATAAGTAGCAGTTGTACGTATTTGTATCTATAGAAATTAATTCAGAATAATCTAAACACTAATTAGGCTAATCCTACGTTTATTAATTCTAATAAATGATTATCTCATCCGTATTCCCCAGTGGATTATGAAAAATAACTAAACACACATTCATTATGATTAATTAATTATCTTTTCACTTCAGTAGCTCAAACATGTAGGTTTTGCTGCCTGAAATCAGTGAGCAAAATGCGATTTTGCTCACTGAGTGAGACAAAGTAACTTTTTAATTTTTGTTTTTAGAAAGCCACGAATATCTACAATTCGAAACATTCACACTCTATCTCTTTCCCGCCATTAGAAAGAGAGAGACAAAGACCAGCCCTTTCGAAGTTCCGATTTTGAATTCGACATCAAAGACAAACACGTTCGGAATTTCGTACTAACTAAAGAAATTTTGCAAAAAGATAATTATGTCTTTTAATGTAATTTATCTAGACACGCGGGAGCGTTTCAAGCCAAGAACTGGCACGCAGCTCACCGTGTGCAATTTTACACGAACCATTTGGAGCCACTTTTGAGCCCCTCATAACTCAAAAACGATTTCACCTAAACTTGTCAAATTTGGCTCATATATTGAGACTGGCGAGATACATATGTGTTCCGAATTTTATAAACATATCTCAAACGGTTATTTAGATATTAACGTCCAAAAATCGTCATTTTTATGACTGACCTATAGATCAAAACTATAACCCAGTTCCAGATGACCTAGAAAGTTCAAATTTGGCATGAAGATAGGTAATGAGGTGAATACAAAGGTAAAAATCAGAAACTGGTAATTTTTTATCATTTTATTATAATTTTCACTTAACTTATCATTAGTGCCTGTAAATCTCTATATGTGGATTTTAAGATCTTTACGTGAATATATAACCAGTTAAATACCACCCTTATTTTTTTTTTAATCCACATATTTCCGTTTTTGTACTTATTTATAAGAATATAGTAAATTTTCGTATTTATTACGCGTAACTAACCGTATACGGTTTCTACAACCACTAGCGCCACCTATCTTAGAGGTTCACTACACTATGGAGGCAAAACGTGTAAAAAGAATTCCGGATACTAAATGGGCAATTCATGCGAACATTTCAAAGGTACAAGAAAATATAGAAAATAACACAAAAAGACAATTATACCCCGTAAACGTAGGAAAATACAGTAGTTTAACAAAAAACCATTTATTATTTGTTTAGTACCGATTGTTTCCGAACGCACCCTTTTGACATAAAGAAAATTGATCTTGACATTACTCTGACTTGACAGATAGACTTGCTTGGTTGGAAAAAATGTCCGCTTTTTGGGACCTGTTGAGTTAATTATAATTGGTAAAATATCGTGTGCAATCGCGTGTTGAAACCGATAATTGGGTCGCGAGTAACGATTGGTTGGAAATTGTAATCCCCATTAATTGAAAACCCCGGGATAATTTTGGATCATACGCCGTATTGTCGTCAGTCGGGCTGACACGCGGAATTTGTTGGAAATCGAATTGGATCTCACGAGATATGAGCAGATTGATTGTGAACAGTATTTAATTGAACTCCGTAATCCTGGATTGACGAGAATCCAGGGATATTTCTCGGAACGATTACGCCATATTGACGCCATACCAAGGCACGCGCATTGTTGGAATTAAGTTAGGTGTGATGCTGATCTGGACCGCGCCATTTGGAGATTGACGCCTTGTGAACGTCCTAGAACGCGTAACTTACATCACACGTTTCAATTACTCACCTCATATTACATACATACCACACTTGGGGCGTGGCCTTGGGAAGGTCGAGGCTTGGTGAACCCAGAACAGAAGGTAAGTGGTTATGTTATTTGTACCGATTGTTGTCGGCCGGAGAGCCTGTAGATTATTGTGTAACCTTGTTCATTGTAAGCAACGTTTATAGCTCCACGTACCGTGGACAGTTCCGGACACCCCAGTTATCGTTGCACTGGGCCAATTGCAGTCTTGAACAAAGTGGTAGCAGAGCGTGGTTCTTATAAGATCCACTGATTCATTCTGGTGGTAGGCGTGGCTCTTATAATATAAGATCCACTGGTTTAATTGGAAGTTTTGAAAGTAACTTTGGTTTGATTACTTAACACAACTTATAACTTAATAAATTTTGAATATATTACCATGTCATCCGGGCTATCTAATTGAAGTTGAATAAATTGAAGTTGTATTTGTAATTTGTACTGTAGCCGTTTGTTGAATTGACAAGTAAGATTTATTTGTGAAATTAGGAATTGGTTGTATTTGGTACATAAGTTGGTATATTGTTGTAAAAGTTGTTTGGTATTTGTGGCAATTAATAATTGAATGTCATTGATCTGAATTTAAAAGGTTATCTAAATAATAATTACACATAGTCTAACATAATAGGACTTGAATTGTGTGTATTGGTTATTGCATTTGTGGTACTTATTGGACTGTGTTGATAGAGATTCTCCGGCTCAATATTATACAGACAATTGTTGTGCTTATTGATGTTTATTGGTGTGATCCTGCACAATATATACATTGAATTGTTATTTATTTTGTAACTAGCCATCTGTACCAAGCTAGATTCATACTTGAAATAAGTACAGGGTCGGATTTGGACTTGAAATAATTGAATTTGAATTTTTATTTTGTTGAGATTATTTGGTCGGCTAACAAGTCATTGCTGTTTGTTTAATATTTGATTGTTGGTTGTTGATTGGTATTTTGTATTAATATTTGATTGTTGCAATGGCCTCATTAAGGGTAGTCAGGGAGGCTGCTGCCGGATTGACCGCACAGTTGAGATGGTTCACATCAGCAGCTGCAACGGTTGAGCGTGTGGAATTGGAAGAGCTCACCCTTGCTCGGTATGGGCAAGTGATTGAGAGGATCAAGTCAGCTGATGCTGCGCTCACGCGCTTCAACGAGTACATCATGGAAGTGGATTTGGGGGTGATGGATCAGACAGCCCGCGATAAGATTTTGGGTGACTATGACCAGATTGTCCACCTGGGGGATGTCATATGTCTACGAGCGCGGGAAATTTTGAAGAGTCGGGTGCCTGATGCGGCCAAGCTGCAGACCCTGGACTATTGAGTAGGCTGCCCACCCTGGAGCTGCCACATTTTGACGGTCGCTTGGACCACTGGCTGGGCTTCCTAAATCTTTTTAAAAGTCTTGTGGATGCACGCTCGGACCTCGGACCTGCCCAGAAGCTGGCCTATTTATTGTCTGTCCTGGAGGGCGAAGCCAGAGCCTTGGTGCAGCACTTGCCGGTGACGGATTCCTCTTACCCGACCGCTCTGGAGCTTCTCTGCCGACGGTATCAGAACAAGCGCTGCCTGGCTGATGTGCACATCGACCAGATTTTAGGACTACCGGCCATTGCCAGCACGTCGACGTTGCGCACTGACTTGCTGAACCCGTTGGTCTCAGCGACCAACGCTTTGAGACGCCTGGAGTTACCGGTAGAACATTGGTCCTACTTGTTGGTGCACATAGTGCTGCAGTTGCTCTCCGCGGAGTTGAGGTCACGTTTTGAGTAGAAGTATGGTGGGGATAGTGCCACCCATCTTCCCCCCTTTGACGACCTCCTCAAATTTTTGGAAGACGAGTGTCGGTTTTCGGATAACACTCGTGGCGCCACGGGGTCATCCCCACTACCTTCTCACCCTAGAGACCAGGGACGGACTAGGGCTCGGGGGCCTGTTGATGTTCGCCCCGCCCCCCGTTTTGCTGGCGCCCGGAGTCCTCGGGCTAGGGGGCCTGTTGATGATCGCCCCGCCCCCCGTTTGGCTGGCGCCCGGAGTCCTCGGGCTAGGGGGCCTGTTGATGTTCCCCCCGCCCCCCGTTTTGCTGGCGCCCGGAGTCCTCGGGCTAGGGGGCCTGTTGATGTTCCCCCCGCCCCCCGTTTTGCTGGTGCCCGGAGTCCTTATCATTGTGACTTTTGTAAGGCAACGGGGCATGTCATGGCGCGTTGCCCGGATTTTTTGAATTTGCACGTAAGTGCCCGCCGCCAAATTGTCAACGCACGCCGTTTGTGCTTCTCGTGCTTGGGGGCCCACTTTCATCGGGACTGCCCCGACCCCCGCCCGTGTAGAATTTGTAAGGGGTCCCACTTGGAGATTTTGTGCGCCAACGCGAACCGCTCCAGCAGACCATCTTCTGAGGAGGGTTCACGCAGGGGGGGGTACCCCGGAGACGAGCACCGGGCTGAGACCCGCGATTCTGTACGCCGCACTCCACCCCCCGCGCAAGTTGAACGGGAGCCCCACGAGCGCCATTTGGTCTTCCCTCGTCAGGGAGAACGCGCATTGGCTGCTAGGCAGCAGTGGCCGGGTCGGCGCCGCTGCCTTTCCCCTCCGTTGGCGGAACGTCCCCGGCTGGAGTCGCGCCCTCCGCCATTCGGGCATCCGGTGGGATATGCCCCTCCAGTGATGGCGAGCGGCTCGGGACACCGCGCGGACGAATATTTTGATTGTTGACCTCGTAGTGAACGAAGGCAGCCTGGAAGCGGCGATCGGACGCCGCCTAGGCATCACTAAGAGATTGACGCCTGCCCCGCTAAAGGACCCCCCCGATCAAGACGGTTTTGTTGCCAACGGCCTCGGTCAAGGTCTGGGGACCCTTGGGTGACTCAATTGTAGTCCGTGCCATTTTGGGCACGGGAGTCCGGGGTTGCCTTTTGTCGTCTTGGTTAGCGGGACAGGTTGGCCTGAAGGTGAACGACCTTTCAGGCAAGATTTGGGGAATTGGCGAACCGGCTGACACCACTGTTGAGGGAAGGACCTGGTTTGAAATCACCCTTGTGAGTTGTCCGTACCCTAAAATTGGTGCTCCTGCCCTTGTTATAACTGAACTTGGTTGGGACGAGCCACTTCGGGAAACCCTGTTGGAGGACGGTTGAGGCACTCTAGCCTTCCTTATGGGGCCCGTCACCCCCTTTTGTTGCCCAAGGAGGGCCATTTGGTTCAATTGTTGGTGACTGATCGTCACACTAAGAACTCGCATGCCGGTTGCAATGCGCTGTTGGCCATTCTGCAGCGAGTATTTGGATTTTGCCGGCTGATCGCGTCAATGAGGCGAGGCCCTTTGCTGGCGTCTTAATGGACTTGTTGGTCCCCATTTGTTGAAGACGTCCACCCTTCGTAATAGTAAGATTGTTAAGGCTTATTTGTGTGTTTGTCTGCCTGTCAACCAAGGCAGTACATTTGGAGCTGGTAACCTCCCTCTCGACAGAGGCCTTTGAGGCGACTTTGGAAAGATTTGTGTCTCGCCGTGGGTTACCTTCCTTGATTGGGTTTGATTGCGGTACGAATTACAAGGGTACAAGTAACTATTTGAAGGAGGTATACGCCTTCCTTAATGAGAACCAGGTTGACATTGGTAATAGTTTGGCCCGCCGAGGGGTCACTTGGTTGTTTGACCCGCCAGCCTGCCCCCCATTGCGGGGGTATTTTTGGGGCCGCGGTGAAAGCGGCAAAGGGACGCTGGCGGAGATTGTTGGGAGACACCGTTCTCACCTTTGAGGAACTAGCTACGGTATTTGGCCGCATTGAAGCTGTGTTAAATTTGCAACCTTGTCAAGACTTCCAATTGATTAGCGGACGGGTAGGCCCGTCCGGGGGGGGGGGGGTAGATGTTTAGTACCGATTGTTTCCGAACGCACCCTTTTGACATAAAGAAAATTGATCTTGACATTACTCTGACTTGACAGATAGACTTGCTTGGTTGGAAAAAATGTCCGCTTTTTGGGACCTGTTGAGTTAATTATAATTGGTAAAATATCGTGTGCAATCGCGTGTTGAAACCGATAATTGGGTCGCGAGTAACGATTGGTTGGAAATTGTAATCCCCATTAATTGAAAACCCCGGGATAATTTTGGATCATACGCCGTATTGTCGTCAGTCGGGCTGACACGCGGAATTTGTTGGAAATCGAATTGGATCTCACGAGATATGAGCAGATTGATTGTGAACAGTGTTTAATTGAACTCCGTAATCCCGGATTGACGAGAATCCAGGGATATTTCTCAGAACGATTACGCCATATTGACGCCATACCAAGGCACGCGCATTGTTGGAATTAAGTTAGGTGTGATGCTGATCTGGACCGCGCCATTTGGAGATTGACGCCTTGTGAACGTCCTAGAACACGTAACTTACATCACACGTTTCAATTACTCACCTCATATTACATACATACCACACTTGGGGCGTGGCCTTGGGAAGGTCGAGGCTTGGTGAACCCAGAACAGAAGGTAAGTGGTTATGTTACACATGTTGATAGTCCTGAAATTTATTTATAACAACATAAAATATTATTTATTCTTATAACTTAGGAGAATATATTGTAGCCTAAGACTTGGCTAGTTTTCATATACAAATTATATTATAGCCTTTGCAAGTTCTAAACCTGTTACGTGTCGGTTCTTATTTTATTATTCCGAAAATTTTGCTTGCTGGTAGAAACTAACCATCGAACATAATAATTCGTATATAAGAACTTAGCCAGGTCAAACCTTAGGCTACGATATATTCTCCTAAGTTATAAGAATAAATGATATTTTATGTTGTTATAAATAAATTTCAGGACTGACCATTGAACTTGGCACCCATTTAGACTTCACTTATTTTGTCTTTGAAGTCAACAACCAAGGCATTTATGATAATATTGAACTTGGCTCTCATTTCACATTTATGTTTTTCATGGGATTGAATTTTTCACTTGTTGCTGTATTTAAACGAAAATAAGTATTTACTGCAAATAAAACTGATATTTAACATGTAAATATTTATTTCTAGTTTCAATAATGTTACATAATATATTTTGAATAATAAAATAACATAGGTGCTATTTCCGAACATGCCTTAATTTAAAGAAAAGAGCGGGAATAAATTTTTGTGGCTGGTGTAAAAAGTTAAATAAGTTTTAAAATATTAAAATAATCGTAAAATATGAGTGAAACTAGCGACGAGAACAGTATTTTAACACCGGAAGAGTTAAAACAACAAGTTATTAATGCAGAATTAAGTTTCCTATCTGAGAAGTCTCGCGAGAAATATCTGAAAGCATACCATGTCTTCAATGAATGGAGTTGCTATTTTACTGCTGTTGCTATCTTATTTTTTAGATTTATCACAGACGAGGCGATCATGTGGAGTATTTACTCAATGTTGAAAGTTACTTTAAAAACTTTTTTGCAAAAAAATAAAACCGACTTCCATATCAAAACACTACAAAGCCAATAATAATTTTAATTTCGGTAGTCGGTGTTATTGGTTTTGTATTTTCTTTTTATTCACACCGCCTTCCGAAATTAAAATTATTTTTGGCTTTGTAGTGTTTTGATATGGAAGTCGGTTTTATTTTTTTGCAAAAAAGTTTTTATTTTCGCGCTTTTTAGTGGGTCAATTTGTAATTAATGTAGTTATAAAAGCCAAAATGTCAACTACAAAAAACTAAAAACGCGCGAACAAAAAACACAATGAACGAAACACAAAGTAAACGAAAAGATCATCAATGTAAATATTTTTTTTTTAATTTTGTTGATTTTTCAGAAACGGGTTGTCCGATTTCGATAAAATTTTCATGGGACCATTTGGGAAGTATACCCTTTCCAAAAAAAAAAAGAATTTTTCAAATCGGTTGGCAAGCGACGGAGCTATGCCCGAACAAATATAAAAAAAAAAAAAAAAAAAAAAAATCAAACAAACATCCGACTTGAGAACCTCCTCCTTTTTCAGATGTCGGTTAAAAACAAAACATAACATGCATATTGAAACATGCGCAAAACTCGGTATCTTTTCTAAAAAGAATGTCAGTTGGGCATAAGGCATAAGGCTAAAAAGTCCAAAATTTTCACGGCCCTTAACATAGAAAAATTTGTTAATGAAGCTCCGGACTGCAATTTTCCTGCCGCTAAAGTAAGTGGTACCTATAAATCTATGTTGTTACTTATTTTTGTGTGTAGAATGTTATGTATAAAGGTGCTTACTGCCTACTACTCATTTTTGGAGGCGCAATGAATCCTAGTCTGGCTTAGCAATACTGTTAAAATATTTATTACGATTTGTAAAAGATGCTGTAAATGTTAAATTATGCATATTAATTATGTAATATTTTCATTACAGGTTGTACTGATCATAGGAATTAGTGGAGCGTGTCGCAATAACGAGCTATTACAGCTAACAGTTAATAATATCGAAAAGCATTCAGATAAATTACAGAAAGCCGATCAGAGTCACCAACGTTCACTGTTGTTCCTTCTCAATCCGCAACCAAAACAGAAACATTAACCCCAGATAATCAAACTCAACTCAATGCAACTATAACGTTGCCAAATAAATCTGTTACTTTTAATTTGCAGAATTGCAGTAATTTTACTTTTAACTTTTAAAATGTTCCATTTTATTGAATTGGTACCACTATCTACAATGTTAATTATTTTGATTCACAATAAATACTTCTGTCAATCAATTCCTGTTTATTATTTTATCTCTTAAAGTGTTCTCGCTGCTGAAGTGAAAAGTTATGTGTGTTACACGAGAGCAAAGTTTTTTGCATCTCGTGCCTTTGAATCCCTCGCCACACTCAGGATTCAAAATCAGCACTCGCAGCAAAAAACGACTTTGCTCTCTTGTTGCACAAATAACTATTATCACCAATGTAACAAAGTTGCAAAATCAGCCTATCGCCTATCCTATTTATTTGTTTTTGTTATTGTTTATATTCAGTTGAAACTAGCTGACCCGGCGAAACCCCACTTTTTAAACCTTCCCTGTATGAGGAACACGATACAAAATTAATTAATGAAATCGGTCTACCTGTTCTCTAGTTTTAGCGAGACTAACAAACAGCATTTCATTTTTATATATAGGAAAGATAATGAAAAAATAAATAGAAAAGTGAAAACGCTTATTGACAACGAGAGACTGGTCAAGACAAAATTCCAGAGCTTTGAACATCCGTGAACAGTCAAACGCAAGCCTAGGCCTATATCCTATAGCCAAGCCTATATCATCAATAGAAAAAATATATATGTATGTTTAATTTTATTATAGGTGATATTGTATAAATACAAGTTCTTCAAACATATCAGAAATTTTAGCGCCACTTCTTATCAGCTAAATAAAAGTATTGCGGTTTTCATTTCGTTTTGGCCACCAACCAAGGACAATTTTAGTCTCTGTAAAACCTTAACTGAGACATTCTATATGAAAGCACAATAGCTGGATCTGTAGAAGTGTCAGGCTCGGCTGTAGCTCCTGCAACAATTAAATCTATAAGGCAATGAAATTTATTAACGAAGTGGGTACAATTTGGATTAAGAATCCTTTTACCAGAATCACCACAACCACACCATTTAATATCTTTCATGGTGAAAACATTATTATTTTATGCACTTACGTTTTCTTTGAGAACGCACTTCTAAACAAAACACACACTCTCTGTACACATCAAACGCTAGCGCAAGTGTTTCTCATTTTGCTCCTTATAAAGCTCACTCTCTCTTGGTACTCGGTGCACCCTACTATAGGTCAACACCCAACACTATTGATACAGTTTAAAGAAAGCGGTGATACCAACTAGAGGAATAAACTGGTAAATATTTGGATAATTTCTCGTCCCAAACATATTATTATGCAACAAAAAAAGGGAGGAAACTCTGCACTGGAAGAATCAAGTTCGTCAAAATAAATCCATACCAGACATTTTTCTAAACTACGCATTAATTGTAGCACTGTTTGGATGTTCTTAAGTCAATGAGTTGGCAAGTTGTGTTAAAATTCCTGACACACTTTCACATTTGTAATATCTATATTAATATTATAAATGTAAAATTCTGTCTGTTACTCTTTCACGACTAAACTACTGAAATTTAGTATAATAATAGTTGGAAACCCAGGGTTAAACATAGGCTTGTTTTTTTTTTTTTTTTTAAAAAGTCTGCCCCTAAAGGGATAAAAGTATATTTTGTTAAGATGTTGATTAACGTGGGTGAAACCGCGGGGCACAGCTAGTTAGAATATGCTTGATGGGACGGATGACTCGCCGTTCAAGCATGTTTCCTTGGACGATGGGCCGGTCTTTGCTGTGGGGCGCAACTTGTGTCGATACTCTCGCGCCGTCCCATCTTCCCAGTTCATCATATTGTGCTAGCACTGCGGGAGCGGTTAACCTCAAGCGGCGTAAATACAGTAATCACGGTTATAACTATAGTTTCGAGCAATTTGGGGTTTAAACTATAACATCGTGGGGCCCGTGTGCTCATAGCCTTTTTAAGGAAATATCGATAAGGCTGTTTGACTCTTCTCGTCGCCCAAGGGCTGGTTATTTCTTTGGCCAAGGCTATGCAGTCCCATACAACGTGGCAATACCGCCAGTTTCTTGGTTACGTTGCTAGCCGACAGCGAGGAAATATACTTGGAGCTTTTAAATAAATAAAGTTACGGATATTTGAATGGAAATTGCAGAACACTATATTATGCATGGAAAAGGAAACTAAATACTTAAACAAAAACAATGGGCGATAAGTTCTTACCAGAGAAGTTTAACACTCCAGCATAAAAGGAATCTGGAACCACAAAAGCAACCCCTTACACTAACACAATTAAAACCAATAAAAGAAAATTTTCAGAAAACAAACGAAAACAGCATTTAAAGTAAAATAATAAAATTGTTTAAGCATAATTAATTATCAATACCGACGTTTAATCTTAACAAAAATGCTGATTAACTAAAAACAGAAGTAAAACAAGTAGATCCAATTACATTGTAAAAAGGATTCTTTGGGAATCTGAAACTCTTCAGTTTTCGTACTAATTTCAGTTTAAACGAATAATTAATAGAATAAGACCGTGAAATTAAACATGGCTAGGAAATTAAATGAGCGGTAAATATCTGTGTTAAAGAAAAATCGTAGTTGTTATTTCTAGTCTATTGTGTGTAGAGAATTACTACAACGTTTGTATGAGATCTAATATGTATACGAGTATTACTTTACAATAATTGGTTCAAGACACTTTGTTTGCAAAATGTCCCCATGGTCCCATTTCTTTTGATTTTTTTTTTCAGGTGGGAAAATCATCGAATGACTCTCGCTTTAGATAGAGCGGAAGGGAGTGTCAGACTTCTACTGACTGTTCCTTCAGTTACCCTTGCGTTCCGGGTCCGTTAGAACATTCCCGCAACCCCGGCAGAAAAATATCATCCCATGGACATGCAAGTCTATGGAAGGAGCTGAACCTAGCTACCGTAGATACTCGCGGACGATAATATGGTTCAATAATTAATTATAATATTTATTTGATTATACAACGTGTAATTTAAAGGGTATATACATACCGAGTGCACGGCTTCTTTGGATGATAACAAACGATATGGCAAGGGTTTTCTAATCCTATGTCTACATGTGTGGAGCATATTAGAAATTTCAATACATTGATACCAGAGGCCGAATTTTTCAAATTAAGAAGAACGAAGAGAATTAACGTTTTATTGGCAAGTAGCGTGGAAAGTGATGACCCTCATAGTGCTGTGACACGTTTGTTATTTCTGATATTCAAGAAACATATGAAACCAATAATTTGGGGTCAATTCTGTGAGTCACTTATTTTGACCTGAAACTTTGCATAGAGACTCCATACCAGATGTTGTATTCAGTCCTTTTGGATAGATATGGGGTTTCCGCTACACGTTGTATATACACTTTCAGACCCATTTTTTGTTCCTTTGGCCGGTGTTTCCCAACTGACCACTCTGAGAAGAAACACCAAAACACACCCAGAGGTAGAAGTTTCTTTTGAAATTCATACAATCTGTACTGGTCGAATCATATGAAAATCTTGTAGGTTAATTTCTGAGGCGATTTTTTGAGGAAAGATGCACACAGTTTTGAGTGGGCCTCTCCAGAAAATGCAAGTATTTGTCAGATAACGAATAACTCAACTTAGAACTTTAAGGAGCTCAACAATTTGACGAACCATATCAAAGTAAGGACGTCTGGGTAGGTCGCAAAAGTACCTTCTCATAAAACCATAACCTACTTCTTTCGCAGTCGAGTAAAAAGTAGCGTATAACCTTTCTCAAGCTTCAAACTACTTCCATACCAAGTTCCAAATCCACCCAGTACTTTCAAAGATTAGCATGTTCAAACAAACAAGCAAACATTTTCCGCTTATAATATTAATGTAGATATACAATCTACACAGTTCACACATTAACAATAGAATTATAACGATTGCTTATTCAATCTCGATGTTTCAAAGAATTTCTATAAACCAAGTAAAGTTCTTAACATGTTCGTTAACAGTGAGCACTTACCCTGATACCATATTACGACAATATAATTTTCCATACTAAATGACAAATCAACGTAGAACTCATGCACAAGCAAGCAATATGAAACTACCCACAAAATACTCGTGTTACGGCAGTAACAAATATGAAATTGCTCATAATATGACTGTAGATACTGCTCTTCATAATATGGTTATGAAAAATTATCGTGAGACGACGTACTCTTAAAAATAAGTGGCCCGTCCATCGACGTACTGTCATAACGCACCATTTTAATTTCCCGCCTAACGACGTACTGTCAGCAAACGTGTTAAAAGACACGTAAAGAGAACAAACTTGGCCTCTACATTACAATACACGTCTAAGATCGTTAAAGGAACTGAAATATTCTTATCCGGAAAGCTTCTATCTCCGTTTAGTTTGCACCACATTGTATTTGTGTGCCACGTTTAAAATGAGCTGTGGCCTAAAAAAAACTCCTTTTGGTTCTCATGAAAAGATAGGTGATATCTCGGCAGACCAAAACGAAGTTGATGAGACGAACTTTCCTTACAAAGGACAGACGTGTGTTGTAAAGAGAGAGGAAAACTCAAAGCCTAGCTGTAAGAGATACCGGGCTAACTTAATTAGATTAGATAAATAACAAAGATTAAAGAAGCGAAAGAAAATCTTTTAATTAACACAGATTCCAGTTTTTCTCTGCCTTTTTCACTCAACATAAATGTGCTGTTAATTAGCTCAGGCATATTACTTTGCTGTATCATGTATCGGAGATTTCATTTTATTAGCAAACATGGGTATTGCATTAGTACCGGCCAATGCATTGCACTTTGCTTCTTATTTCTGTATTGCAGCGAGATCGACGTATTTCCAATATAAACACACATTTTTACTCAGCAATACGTATACAATATTCACACTTGATGGGTTATGGTTTTCAGCAACCGTCTTTGCAATAACAGTGTACGTGCTTTTTCAACACTTTGATTTTATTAATGTTAATATTATTAAAACTGAATGTAGCCTTTTTTTTGGTGGGAAAATCATCAAATGGCTCCTCCTGCTCTTGATGGAGCGGAAAGGAATATCAGATTTCTACTAACCTAACCCACCCTGTTCCTTTCAGTTGCCGTTGTGGTACGGGGCCGCGGTATCTTGTTAAAACATTCCCGCATCCCCAGAAGTTAATGTTACTTGTGACTGTAATAAAACCTCCATACAGTTCTATCTTCAAAGTTAAGTAAGTTTGTCGAGGAGTTCTTGGATCGTTGTAGCAAATTGAGATTTCTTCATGCCTTTTTTATGTATTTTCGACAACCGCTAAGAGCACACAGGAGCCAGAATATCGCACACAAGTCTTTCAATAAGGTCAGGATCAGGAGTCAGATAGATATTGACTTCATGTTAGTCTAGTGGTCAGTGGCCCTGACTACTATGCGCAAGGTCGTGGGTTCGATTCTCACCCAGGACAAATGTTTGTGTGAGCACGATCATTTGTTCTGTGTCTGGGTGTAATTTATCTATAATATGTATGTATTTAGAAATATATATGTATGTTTATCAGTTGTCTGGTACTCATAGCACAAGCTCTGCTTAGTTTGGGACTAGATGGCGTTGTGTGAAAGTTGTGGAATATTATATTAATATTATTATATATTATGTAAAATTCTGATACACAACTATATCTAACTAAATCACTACTAAAGCCGGGTCCGCTGCGCCAATTTTCTAACAAAACATGTTATCAAAACATGTTAGTAAAACCGCCCGTCCGCTGCGCCTATTGTTTGAATGTTTTTGTTTAGTTTTAGATGTTCAAAAGTGATTATCAAGAGCTGTTATCATTAATTTTACGAGATATAGAGAAGAAAACAACGTGGAGGAACGATGTGATTCCTCCTGACATGAGATTAGGTGTGGCAATTCTGTCTCTAAGATTAAAAAATAGGGATAGTGAGCGCGAACACAAAATGCGTCACTTTCCCCCTCCCCGCAGGCGAACGCGGGGGATGTTATCCATTCGTCTCGGCAAACATGTTATTGTGTGTTTGCTAACAAAACTGTTAGGCCACGCCTATATTCTGTTAGCAAACAATGTTATACTGTTTGCAAATACGAAAACACGTCGCAGCGGACCCGGCTTAACCCGCACTGGGACCACGTGGTAAATTCTCTCACAAAGAAAGGAGGCATGTATCCAAGCCGTAGGAACGATATAGCCTAGTTATTTTCCACTTGATCATAATAAATACGCTTAGTTTTACTCGTACTCAACCAGTTTACCAAAATAATACAGGGTCACACAAAATTTCTAGAAATTTTTACCGGGTTTCGATGGTGTGTTTCCACAGCCCTTCTCGGAAGCGCCAACGTACATACAGAAAATCTAATCGTGATTCGCCCCCTTCAATAATCTGTTTAAAAAACGAACCACAATGTACTGGAATTTTCATCACAGGATCTAGTTTTGGAAATACCATTCGAAAACACAATCCCTGCAATTTGAACATTAGCGCTAGTGTAAAGGGCCAGTCGTAATATAATAGCAATGTGTAAAACATTTTCGATTATTTTGTCATTTTTTTCTATCAAAACGCCTGCGTTTATCAAAATATTAGGTATACCTAATTTTTTGATAATTATGTTATGTGACAGCTAATATACGCCATAACTTAATAACCAAACATAAAATAAGTAGTAAAATCAACACTGAACATAGCTGTAAATTAAAATTTACGTGTCTCTCTGTGATTTCAAAATAACTACCTATGTTTTCTAAAGTAATGATTATTTGCACGATAACTAAACACAAAAAATCTATTCATTTATATTTCTTTAACTACTAAACTGATTTTAATGAGACTTTTGCTGGAAGATAGAGGGAGGTTACAAGGCAATATATATACATTTTATCCCAAAATTACTTCCACTCGAATGAAGCCTCTCGCGCAGATAGTTTAACAATAAAATCATGAATTATGTACAATCATCAACAAAACTGGTTTATCTAATGCTAATTTGTAGGTTTACGCAAAGCTTTGGGTCTCTTGTTAATCTACGGATTCTTAGAACAACATAAATTCTATAATAGAACAAGTTTATTTTAGACGAAATAATAGGCCGTATCCAGCAGTAGAGCAGTCATAACAAAAATAATTATATAGTAATTTTCCTTTGTTTTAAACAAACAAAAATAATGCATCCGTAACAAGGTCAAAAAAGTCTTATTTTTCTTTAATTCCTAAACCTTATTAAATAAATTTAATTGTTCAAACGGTTACAATGAAAAAAATAACGTGAAATGGGAAATAAAAAATGATACTATTATCTTCTTCAATATAAATTGAAATTAATATACTTACCCAAAATCCATTAATTTCTTTTAAGGATGAGTTATGGTAATCATTAATTGTTCGGAACCCAGGTCCTATCAATCAATGACAGGCCTCTGTATAATTAATTTTCCTGCAATATTTATCAATCATATTTTAATAAGTCATTTCGGTTACATCCCAATAAACTTAAGTGCTGTGATTAGGTAACACAATAAACAAAGTGTTCAAGACTACAATTGGCCAGTGCAACGGTAACTGGATGGTCTGAACTGTCCACGGTACGTGGAGCTATAAACGTTGCTTACAATCAACAATAAACAAAAGGCCTACAGCCTCTGAGGCTTTATGAATATATTATTACCACTAACCTTCTGTGCTGGGTTCGCCAAGCTTCGACCTTCCTAGGTCACGCCCAAGTGTGGTATGTATGTAATTATGAGGTGAGTAATTGAAAAGTGTGATGTAAGTCACGTGTTCTAGAACGTTCACAAGGCGCCAGTCTCCAGATGGCGCGGTCCTGATCAGCATCACAGCCCAACTTATTTCCAACAAATGCGCGTGCCACGCGGTGAGACAAGACGGCGATATGTTCCGAGAAATATCCCTGGGTTTTCGTCAATCCGGGATTACAACTTCAAACAGTAGTTAATCGCGACCCAATTATCGGTTGCAAACGGCGATTCCAAACGATATTTTATCAATTACAATTAAATCAAAGTCCCAAGAACGGACATTTTCCAACAAGGAAGTCTATCTGTCAAGTGAAAAAGTTATGTCAAGTGTCAACATCAAAAAGACAATAGAATGTTGCCACACCAAAAAGATCGTTCAAAAATACATTTGGGACGCAACACAAAGCATAATACGGGTGGCAGACCAAGAGCTAAGCTAAGTTAGTTTAGCTTAGCTCGCATAGCTGACGCAGTTTTCCATACTTGTGTTCAGACCGCAAACTATGCGAACTAAGCTATGTGAGCTAAAATATGCGAAGCTAAGTTAGTTGTGTAGCCGATGCGCTGCTACACGAGCTAAGCTAAGCTTCCCCGCACGCCTTTCGCACATACTTCGCCAGTCCTGTCTAGTGTCCTTTGTCGTACGCACGGTCGTTTTGTAGCGAATATGGAGCAATTTATTGAAATTGTTAGTCAATTTCCTGTACTATGGGACACACAGTCAAAGGACTATCACAACTTACCAATATGGGTACTCATCATCATCCAGCTTCTCGACACCAGCTCAAAACGATAGCTTAGATAATTTGTAATATAACCTTTTGGCATTTACCAATAAAACATATAAATAAACATTTTTTTTATTAAAATTATTTTGCTTACCTCAAACAATTAAGCTAATCTTTTTTTATAGCCTTCTGATAGTTAGTATCTTCTTTAATAATATCTCCGATAATCAACGATAACAAATCATAAAACTGAACTCTTGTAACACGATAATACTTATAACTGAAACTGTTCATCATTTAACTCGTAAAATAAAGTTCTAAACTCTCCACTTGTGTGCCGAGATTGAATGTGTTGACATATCCAAGATATGGAATATCTTTTTCTTAAATAATAATAAGTCAGTATTAATCTTCTTTTTCTATGTGTAACGTATTCATCATCGGAACTTTCCTCATCGATTATATTCATGGCGAGCGTCGTCCGTCTAATTGAATTTCGCGACACTGACAACAACACGCCATTTATTTCTAGCTTAGCTTAGCTTAGCTTAGCCTAGCTTGCTTAGTTTAGCTTTGGCATAGCTTAGTTTTCGGTCTGCAATCGGCATAAACACTAGCACAACATTTCAATTTATTTTTTGGTGAGAATTCGTTTATACGAAGCTGTAATTCAATTATAAATGTTTCGAACCCAACCGTTCTGCTGAAATCGTTTCGTAACGTTTGACAAGTCTCTTGTGAAGGATTTTTATTTGATTTCATTTCCTTTAAATGCTTTAAAAGGGTTCGCAAATTCGTGAGAAATCAACGAATGTTAATTCTTTCCAATTAGAGCAAAATCATTTGAATTAACATGTTACTTAACTATGCCATCACTTAATAGAATAGAAAGTTGCTCTTGCTTTGCTGGACTTAAGTAATATATACTTCTAATTACTGTAGTAATATAATTAATTTTTATATAGAGTACTTCTTAACCAAGCCCACAATCACTCCAATAATTACTTATTCTAAATTCGCGTAAGTGTTCCAAACGAGTCAAAATTATTTTTCTCGTAACTAGAGCTTTATAGTTCATTTTAGCGTGCAACCTTCACAGTACTTAACTCGAATCTTCTTTACCAATTCTTAGCTTTGATGGATGTATGTCTAGATGTATATTACTGTATCATGCTATTATAGCTTGACTAATCTATATGAAACTGGCACACATATAGATTATAAACATATTAGAATAGCACGAAAACTAATTTTTATCCAAGGAAAATATGTGAAATTTCCAAGACAAGGAAGTCGATGGTAAAGAGCTAGTTCGTAATAACACTAAATCTATACATATAGGCAACAAAATAGTAAAAAAAGTGTATCTGTACATTTCATATTTTTACAAAAATCATAATAGAGGGGGGTTAAGAAACGGTAATAGCGGAAGAATTAAAAAAAAGTCTGGCTGCTGACATCCTGGAATAATACATAGTATAATGGTGGCGGTGGAATAAAACCAACGTTGGATGACAGATAGGGTTTATTTACTTTAACTCAAACACTTGACAGACTTTATCAAACAAAGTTAGAGTGACGTAATAACTATTAGTGGTCCTAGGGATGGACTGCGGGGCTATCCTATTCCTTAACCTCCTAGCTCGCTATTTCTGAGGGCGACGGGGCCTCCGCTCAGTTCAAGCTTAAGACAACAGTAGTGACTGCGGGGCTATCGACCACTGTGCCTTCTAAGCTGCGAATGAATTGTTTCTTTTTTTTTTTTAGGTAGGGCCACTCGTAGTTCAGCACACTAAGGCTGTGTGACTACTTAACCGGTCTATCCTGTGGTGACCTCTAATAATTAAATTAAAGGCCCCCAGCCAGGGCTTACAAACTAAAATACACTTACAGCTAATGACCGCACGCTAAGGGCACTCCCTGTGGAGTACGGGCCTCGGCATAGCGGGTTCATTTGGGGAGGGCAGCAAAGGGACAGGCTGGGTCATATTATTATTTAAGGGAGTATTTATTGCTACTGGCTCAGCATCGCGGGCTGGCACGTTTGGCAAAGGTCGGGGAGGATTTCCGTTACAAGTACGCGGACGTCGCGATGGACCTCGTCGGCGAGGCCGGAATACGGAACGCGTTTTGTGTGTGTGTTTTCTAAGAGTGCTAGTTTCCCTACTGCTCTCTTGTCGGATGGTGGTGGGGTCGTCGGGCTCGTCTAGGACGTTACGCGGGCGACGAACCCGAGAAATTTTGGAGGGTCTGTATCGGGCGGCCGATACGATCAGGGGGTTTGTGTGGGTATCAGCAGAGGTGAAGTAACGCACTGACATGCGTTTCAACACTTTCTTTATAGTCGGGATTTTGAGGTCTACGTGGAGATCCTCATTCCTCAAGAAACAGGACGCGCCCGTGGCCTTTCGGAGAAAACAGTTCTGAATGACTTGCATCCTATGGATCTGCTTGGGACTGGCTTGAGCAAACACCGGACAGGCGTATGTCATGATGGGACGTATGCACGTCGTGAAAATTCGGATTTTACATCTAAGGGAGAGCTTACTGCGTGCATTCAGTATGTTGTGAAGCCTATCGAGAGCGAAAGCGGCTCGCGAGCGAACCGACTTTATGTGCTCATTGAAATTTAGGAACTGGTCTAGGATTACACCTAAGTATTTGGCTCGCTTTTCGCAAGGGATTGGCTTGCCAAACATAGTGATCGGGCGGGGGAGGGCAGGCTGTTTGTGGTCGTATTTGTCATCGTATGTTAGATGTCACTAGTACTCTACAGGTACTGTATATACAATCTGATAGATGGCGTAAGGCGTCGTGTTATATTCTCCCCCTCTGGTACTCTATGGTCGTCCCGACAGAGTACCAGCACCAGGCTGTTTCCACGGCCTTTCTCTTTGGCGAATCGGATAAGTTCGATTGGATATCACGTTGTTTCTCTTTTCAAACTTGGTTACTGCTGACGTATGATCAGAATCTACTTTTCGATGGTTAATACTTTACTACTACTTTACAAATCGTAGTAAGTTTCAGGTAGACTGATATATTTTTTTTATTTTTTTATTAGCCTATAAGTTGTTTTAGGGATGGACTGCGGGGCTATCCTATCCCTTAAACTCATAGCTAGCTATTTCTGAGGGCGACGAGGACTCCGCTCAGTTCAATCTTATGACAACAGTGGTGACTGCGGGGCTATCGACTACTGTGCCTTCTATTCCCATATGACCAGCAGTAGGTGAATCATGGTAAGCGTTCGGTACATTTTGTTAATAGTCTACTTAGTTTATTTAACAGGGTGCTCATTGGTCTCTCCCCCTGCACTAAAGCTGCACCAGTGGCATTCTGGCTGGCATCACTCTTGATAGCAAAGGGTAAGTCGTCACTTGTCTGTTTTAACACTGGTCAGCGGTCACGTATTCAAGGCAATTTTTAATAAATGCTTCTTGTTGCTCTTGTTCCCACCTCCGGCTTATTTTGTTCTTCGTTCGGTTAGGTTATGAATAAATCTCCGATAAGATGTAGTGGTTTGTAAAAATAATATTAATTCTTTTAGGTTTTTGGGCGCCTGACGATTTCAAATAGCAGAACTTTTCCTTGGATCTGTTTGATACCGCCAGAAACTTTAAGGTGGCCTAAATATTTAATTTGTAGCGTGTTTGGCCAGACTCTCAATTGTTTTGCAAACCGAGATACTGGTCACAAATTCTTCTAGTTTATTAAAATTTAGTACGCTGTCGTAGCGTTTTATGCACGCAGAAAAACTTTTAAAATTTCTATTTCCACTTTCGTTCGCTTCTGTCGCTTTTTTTGTGAGTGCTGTGAATAATTCTTCCTGAGTCATCACCACCATCTCTTGTTTTTACTCAGACATGTCAAAAGTGTCAAAATAATATTAATTATCTTGAGGGTAGTCTTCTGTTTATCCGCCAATATTTGTGTACACCGTCGAAATGTGGGTACCTTGATAAAATTGTTGCGGGTAGAAGCAGATTTACGTTAGGAGCCAATATAATGGTTTTTAGGCGGCTTGATTAATTCTCTTGATTAAGCTTCTGTTTATCCGCCAATATTTGGGTACACCGTCGAAATGTACTCTGATAAAATTGTTGCGGGTAGAAGAATATTTACGATGGGCACCAATATAATGGTGGCGGTGGAATAAAACCAACGTTGGATGACAGATAGGGTTTATTTACTTTAACTCAAACACTTGACAGACTTTATCAAACAAAGTTAGAGTGACGTAATGACTATTAGTGGTCCTAGGGATGGACTGCGGGGCTATCCTATCCCTTAACCTCCTAGCTCGCTATTCCTGAGGGCGACGGGGCCTCCGCTCAGTTCAAGCTTAAGACAACAGTAGTGACTGCGGGGCTATCGACCACTGTGCCTTCTAAGCTGCGAATGAATCGTTTCTCCTTGGTGAGGGCTTATATAGGCGGCTCGACACGTTAGTGTTAGTCTTCATCATGTGATCCTTGTATGTATTTGTAACTCGTTAACGTCACGACACTTCACACGTCGTATGTTAGATGTCACTAGTACTCTACAGGTACTGTATATACAATCTAATAGATGGCGTAAGGCGTCGTGTTATAATAGGCTTTTTTATCCCGGAATTCCCATGTGATCGGGATTTACGCGGGAAATTCTCCCACGCGAACGAAGTTGCGGGTAGCGGCTAGTTGTATAATAAATTTGTCCGTTTTCCAAATGTTATTTATTTTGAAAGTTGTAAATAAAATAACACTTTTACAGTATTTTTTTAACACGTGGCTTTAAGATAACGGCCGCACGGGTTCTTCAAAATTAGAAAACGCTTAATGAGGTCGAGCCGTGAATGATTGACCATCTTAACACATATTCTTCCGTGCCCGTAAAGCACGTTAAGACATTAGTCCCGGCTGTCAATTTTACGGTGGCCAGCACATCAACCTACTCCAATCTGTCAAAATAATTTAAAAGATTTACAACTTTATTACAACATGATAAGGTTCAAACTCAATTGGGTAAATTTGACAGATTCGGATAGCTTGATGTGCTGGCGACTGTACATCTTGGACGGTCTATACGGGTAGTCGGAAACCAGAAAATCTGACACAGTCTTGCCAAGGGGTATCGTATTTCCCAGCAACTGGGTTGTAGAGGTCAGATAGGCAGTCTCAGCTGCATCCGGTTAGGCTGGAAGCCGCCCCCAACGTACTTGGGAAAAGCTAAGTAGAATTATCTACTTTTTCATGGATAAAACTTTGGCGTACAATTATACCATGACCTAGAATACTTAGAATATACAACGTGTAACGGAAACCCCATATCTATCCAAAAGGGCTGAAGACAACGTCTAGTATGGAGTCTTTATGCACAGTTTCAGCTAAAAATAAGAGACTCAAAGAATTGATACCAAATTATCGGTTTCATATGTTTCTTGAATACCAATCATAACAAATGTGTCACAGCACTACGAGGGTCAATAACTTTCCACGTCACTTACCAATAACATGATAATTCACTTCGGTCTTCTTAATTTGAAAAATTCGGTCTCTGGTATCAATTGATTGAAATTTCTAATAAGTTCCACACATGTTGACATAGGATTACAAAACCGTTGCCATATCGTTTGTTATCATCCAAAGAAGCCATGTACTTAGTATGTATATACCCTTTAAATTACACGTTGTATATCCCAGTAGTTCCTTCCTTTAGGATTTTTCCAAAATTTGACGCGGACAATGACCGGATAAAATACAAATCAAAACTACAAAAAGTCTGTTTAGGAACTAATCAGCACCCATTCAATTACCTGGTCACCGATCTCGAATCGCCCAACAGACTATATTATAGTAACTATGATGTGATTGCATTTTCCTTCTCTCTTCCATCAGAAAACACAATAAGAGAGCTTTCTTGTGAACGTTAGCTATCTAAGGTTAATTTAATTGTTTATCTGGTTCCTCTAACAAAAGGTACCACGGTCAGATGGAAGAACTGATCTTAATTATTAAATTGTACCTACAGATTCATTGTTTTGTACTTCGTTTGATGTTTTCTCCTTTAAGTACTTGCGGATAGTAGGTATTTTAGAAACCGTGGCGCCAGATATGCGTGACAATAATAATGTATGAAATGAAAGGAATTATAGATTCGTAATTTTGTAACACTAATTTTAAGTAGTTTGATTATTTATTTTATTTATTAAGTATTTTGAATTAGACTTTAATATTGGGTACAAGTACTTTACCAAAACAGTATTCCTATAAGTTAACGATATTTATTATTTTCTATAACTATTATATTATTGTTATATTATGTTTTATTTTTTTATAAAATAATATAGTTTTATTATTTTTTATATTATATAAGATTCCCTTCCCGGAATTATCTGCACTAACGTTCAGAGCACCAAACATTACTAGAATCGGCTTTTTTTTTGCGTGTTGCATCCCGCAGGTCAACCTCTGGGGTTGTCGGCTGCTTAACCGGGCTTGCCTGTGGTTACCTTAATTAATAAATTAATTAAAGCCTCCAGCCAGGTCTTATTACAAAACTTACAACTAAGTAACTACACGCTAAGGGCACCCTCTGTGGAGTACGGACCTCGGCTTAAGACGTCGCAGGGGGAGGGCAGCTGGGGACAGGCTAGATCAGATCACTATTTATTTTATCACTGTTTCTCACTATTTAAATTAATAAGGGAAATTAAAACTACTGGCTCATCGTCGCGGTGGGCCTTGGCGGCGAGGACGGAAGGACAGTCGGTTTTTGTTTTTGTAAACTGTACTATTCCTTACGGCTCTCATGGAGCAGGGTGATAGCGTCATCGGGAGTGACTAGGGTAAACCTTGGTCGGCGAATCTTGGAGATGCGGGAGGGTTATATAGGGCAGCCGATGCGATAAGGGGATTCCTATGTTTGGTTGCAGTTTCAAATAAATGCTTGGAGACGCGTTGTATGAACTACTGGGTGGTGGGCAGCTGGAGTGCTAGAATCGGAATATCTTTCGTGCTCTTATCATTGCGGCTCTTAAATTCAATGCTGAAATTTGTATTCTGCGCTGCCCGCGGTCCGTGTTAATCTATAGGGAAATACTATCCGAATAAAAAGAACTGTACAGTATGTTAACTAACAGAGGGCGTTCCCGTTAACTTACTATTAAACTCTGGAATCTGTTACCCCTTGACATCAAGAAGGCTGAGTCAAAATTTTCTTTTAAGCGCAAAATTAAAAACCACTACTTAAGGGGCTGTTATTCTTAGTTTGATCTTCGTCATAATTATTATGAGCTCTCTTATTCAGAAAGAATATTATAAAGCACCGTATCTATTAGTTTGTCATTTTAGCATATATGTGTATTTTATTAGTATTATTATATATTAGTATTATATTTATTAGTATTAAATATATTATTTCATTCCATTTTCTTGTACACCTACCACAGTGTGTTTTTTTTTAACCCAAAGGTTGACTGGTAGAGAATGCCTTGCTGCATTAAGTCCGCCCATGTAATACAATTGTACATAAAGTTGAAATAAATAAATAAATAGTATAGCCTCCATACATGCTAAAAAATATTACCATTCGAAAACAAAATGTTTTTATTTTTTTTTAATATTAAAATATTCACTAAAAATTTTAAATTGATACGTAAAAAAAAACACTCTATACACGCATACTTGAAGGACGACAACGTCGCAATTTATTTATGAATGCGTACGCGTGTACATTCATTCCGTCATTCTTAGTGTGAGCCAACCGACACTAGAAATGTCTTAAGTTTACCACACCGGAACATTTGTTGCGGTGTGGTATGAAACCTGGGCCACGTATCGCAGCAGCCTATCACTGCGTCAACAGTGTCTTCAAATATAACAACTATTATTAGCTGTTATATAATTTGAATAAAACATGCTCAGAAATTCCTCACCAGCCTCATTAGTAGGGCAGCATGAAATTTCAAGTTCAGTTTCATAGCTAGATAGAAACGTCATAGCGAATAACTGTCATAAACTCACAACCCAATTATTTCCAAGACCGGTGCAATATTTTTAAGGAGCAACGTTCGCAGCTTTCCATTCAAAAGCGTCAATATAATATGAAGATGGGTTCTGACGCCGCCGCTCTCAATATTCCAGAAGATTCCAAGGACCTGCCGACTTTGCCTAAAATTAATCGTTTTGGGGTTAATAAAACTTTTGGGCGCAAAATAAAGCATGTAGACGTATTTCTGTTTGTGTATTTTTCACTTTATTAAAAATGCATTTTGTTTATGGAGGTTAATATTGCCGGATAAGCCGAGTGGCCTTTTAGCGTTGCTTTTATTTACTCCTCACTTTTTGCACGGATATTTTTAAGTGTTATTTTTTCGGCTGGGTTGGCAGCTTAGAGTGTTTACTTTAGTTTAACCAGAAATCTGTATTGTAAACTTTATAAAGCCAGTGTGTTGTCGTTGTTAGGCATAAGGCGCTTAAAATTTATGAAGCCTCACAAACAGTATGCAGGCTAATAGAGACACGACAAGACTATGAAATTTAGTAAAGTTTTTCAATTAGGCTCAGAACTAAGTTGAATATGTTGTATTTTATTATGGTTTTTTATACTACAAATAACACAATCTCGAAATGTACCTATTCCATAAATAGTAAAAGTTTACTAAGAATCTGAAAAGATAGGTACCAAGAAGTATCTTAGCTAGGCTAATTTAACTTTCCTTAAGTCAAGAGTGCATAGTTTATTTTTAGGTAAGCGTGCTCCATCTTCGACCACATCATCACTTACCATTAGGAGAGATGGTGGTCAAACGCGAACGTATTGTCAATAAAAAAATAACTACTTACTTATGTAAAAATTCAGAATCTTTAAATTCAATTTTGATTGTGAATTTAAGCATTAAATGTAAACATCAAAACAAATCATAATCAACCTATAATGTACACACTAGTGCCTGTGTCCCAACATGCCTCCTCTGTATTAGAGGAAATGGGCCGTAATCCACTCTTCAGGATCTGTGCCGTTTTTGGATGTCACATGTATAAACAATTACTAAATAAATTCAATATTTGAACGAGAATGAACGTAAAAACATAAATTTAAAGATCTAAAGTTCGCAACTTGACTCTTATTATCCGGAATTTGGTACTATTAAATCTTGATAACTTGTTTTAATGTGATTTCAAAATAATACTTTAACATTTATTTAAAATGTTAACAAAATATTTATAGATACATATTTGTAGTCGCATTTTTATAATCTGTTAATATTCATCTATTGACTTACAATTCGCGCGGTCTCCACTACTTTTTGTAACGCGGGTACCGAGGTGTCGATAAATAAAATAAGGTTAGGACAATCAATCTATCACTGAATGTCGAGTAGTAATAAGCTAAATATATCTGTACAAGTGAGTCTAAGTGAAGCTAAAATATACTGTATCATAATCGTTATACTGTGGTTTTCTTTCACATGTCTTCGGATTCTCAATCCTAGGACGGCCGGTTTCCTTACGTTATCATTCACCTCTTTGAGAGAGATGGCTGATGTCGAAAGTAGGTACACAAAGTAATGTGCCTGCTTTTCTAAGCACGGAGCGGTGTCTAGCTCTATCCAATATAATGAAAGAACCTAAATAGTATTGAGGAATTATATTATGGACTCAATTTTTTTTCTCTATACATACATATGAAAATAAAATTAACTCTCTGTGATTTCAAAATTACTGTGTTTTCTTAAGTGCTGATAAGTATCGTTATTTACGCGATATTAAAAATAATGTTTTTTTTATTGAAAATAGGTTCGTGTTTGATCATCATCTCACCTGATGGTAAGTGATAATGTGGTCGAAGATAGAGCACGCTTGCCTACAAGTAACCTATTCACTCTTGACTTAAAGACTCCTAGGTTATAGCCATCGGGAAACTACCCAACTAGCAAAATACCCTTACAAACAAAAGCTTGTAAGAGCTGTGGTTTCATATAAGGTTTATATGTGTTCTGATTAGGCCAGAAACTCTTATAGTGTTATTTTATAAGTGTATTTAAGTTTTAAGAGCTTTTTTTTCATACTTTTAAAATTATTCTTATGACGTATATAAGAAAACGTTATATAATATTAATAAGAGCAGTGGTATTATAAGCACATTTTACAAGTCTAATTGCCTTGGATTCTTAATTAGTACTTATAAATATATTGTATAAGTACATTCAATCTTTGAAGTGACTATACTAAGTGTTTTATTAGACTTCTGTAAAACTAGTGTTTTAAGTGCAATTTATCACACCTGAGACATATTAAAGAGTAAGTCTTACAAGTGTCTTAAACAATTCTCTATTAAGGGTTATTTATTTTCCTTGTTGTGTCTGACACGAGAAATTATTATAAAATCAGGTACATTGAATTAACGTTGTGGATTAATTATTTACTTGTACCTATAATGAATTCGTTGTTTGGCTTGCTTTTGCTTATTAAGGAATCCTAAAATTATGAGCAGTATGGCCGTGTAGACTTAATGGTTCTAGGTTTCATTTTACTTTTACAAGTGCGACAAGAATACTGGACTTATATTGTTCTGATAAAGCACTTATTACATTATTTATGAGTCGTGGTTGATCGTAATGGCGACATTTCGATATTATTTAAAAAATAATTAAAATAATTTAATTTATTAAAATAATAAAAGACACATTGTTGAAAAGGCCCGTGAAAATACTGTTATTCAAATTTCAAAATAATCGAGAAAAATTACTTCGCAACCTAATAATTGCATAAAGTGCGTGACAAACTAAGTTTACACACTAGCATATGCTAGTGTGTAAGCTTAGTTTGTCACGCACATATTATGGACTCAATTTTTTTTTCTCTATACATACATATGAAAATAAAATTAACTCTCTGTGTTTTCAAAATTACTGTGTTTTCTTAAGTGCTGATAAGTATCGTTATTTACGCGATATTAAAAATAATGTTTTTTTATTGAAAATAGGTTCGTGTTTGATCATCATCTCACCTAATGGTAAGTGATAATGTGGTCGAAGATAGAGCACGCTTGCCTACAAGTAACCTATTCACTCTTGACTTAGAGACTCCTAGGTTATAGCCATCGGGAAACTACCCAACAAGCAAAATACCCTTACAAACAAAAGCTTGTAAGAGCTCTGCTTTCATAAAAGGTTTATACGTGTTCTGATTAAGCCAGAAACCCTTAATACCCTTACAAACAAAAGCTTGTAAGAGCTGTGGTTTCATATAAGGTTTATATGTGTTCTGATTAGGCCAGAAACTCTTATGGTGTTATTTTATAAGTGTATTTAAGTTTTAAGAGCATTTTTTTTTTCATACTTGTAAAATTATTCTTATAGACGTATATAAGAAAACGTTATATAATATTAATAAGAGCAGTGGTATTATAAGCACATTTTACAAGTCTAATTGCCTTCGATTCTTAATTAGTACTTATAAATATATTGTATAAGTACATTCAATCTTTGAAGTGACTATACTAAGTGTTTTATTAGACTTCTGTAAAACAGGTGTTTTAAATGCAATTTATCTCACCTAAGACATATTAAAGAGTAAGTCTTACAAGTGTCTTAAACAATTCTCTATTAAGGGTTATTTATTTTCCTTGTTGTGTCTGACACGAGAAATTATTATAAAATCAGGTACATTGAATTAACGTTGTGGATTAATTATTTACTTGTACCTATAATGAATTCGGTGTTTGGCTTGCTTTTGCTTATTAAGGAATCCTAAAATTATGAGCAGTATGGCCGTGTAGAATTAATGGTTCTAGGTTTCATTTTACTTTTACAAGTGCGACAAAAATACTGGACTAATATTGTTCTGATAAAGCACTTATTACATTATTTATGAGTCGTGGTTGATCGTAATGGCGACATTTCGATATTATTTAAAAAATAATTAAAATAATTTAATTTATTAAAATAATAAAAACACATTGTTGAAAAGGCCCGTGAAAATACTGTTATTCAAATTTCAAAATAATCGAGAAAAATTACTTCGCAACCTAATAATTGCATAAAGTGCGTGACAAACTAAGTTTACACACTAGCCTATGCTAGTGTGTAAACTTAGTTTGTTTTATTTATTTTATTTTTCTGCAATATTGTAGAAAAATAAAATAATATAATACTTAAGTTTTTACGCAACTTTTTAATATTTTCGTAAAGTTTATCTTTAGCTCACGGTGGTTTGTGTTTACACTTTTATTAGGAAATCACAAAGAGGACTACAAGCGATATTACACTTAAACTAACATTAGTAAGTGGACTTTAAGGTTATTTGCCCTTAAAGCATGCCCTTTTAAGTCACTTGTAAGTTTATTTTCCTTATAAATGTATCAGCCAGAGTTTTGTAAGTTTAAAAATACACTTCGCGAGACCATTACAAGGCAATTGTAAGGCTGAATATACTTATTAAGTGCGCCCAAATCCACATATATGTCTATAAGTGTGATATAAGACTGGAAAAAATATGGTCTTGGGATATTTGTAAGATTATTTTTTGCAAGTTGGGTATTGTCCTATTTTATTTGTATATCCCGAAATTCCCGCAAGATCGGTATTAACGCTAGAGAACATCCCACGTGAACGCAGTCGCGGGCAAATCTAGTCTATCTATAGATAATACAATTAAAAAGAATGTTAATTAACATTTTAATAATACGAATAGAGTAAACAATACGCTGTGAATTAAGCCAATACTACATGTACTTTCAATGCTAGCAGATAACTTTCAACCACATACAAATGAATGCACTCTAAAATATTGGAAACCTGTCATTCCTGTCTTTTATTTCCTCGTTTATAAGCGCGCTAAAATGAAATACAGGCTGACACCTGAATTTAAAAATACCTATTTTATAACGGGTGAATTTTTCAATCGATACACGGTTAGCGGTTACATAAAAAAAATATTGGATAATCAGACCTATTTGTAGTCTCATCTAAGAAAAATAATGTAACATATACCAGAGAATGAAGACTGTCGAGAAACACAAAAACTAGTAAGGTTTCCTCGAACAAACAACTTGGGACGTAATTATTTTCGGAGGACAAACTGCTGCAAAGTAATTGTTCCTATTACAAGAGGAACAGTTAGTAAAGATTTCGTTTACTCCATAAGTGCTACTACGTTTATTGACAGGGAAAACAAAGCTGGTCGTTCAGAGAACTACTTATCTGGGCAAATTACTAAGTATTATTAGTACAATGACAATAATGTAATTTCATATCTTAATTCTATACTGTATCTAACTAATCTTATTCGATTCTTATTATAATATCATTAACGTCAAAAAAAAATGTGTTTATACAGTATGTTAACTAACAGAGGGCGCTCCTGTTAACCCGCAATAGTATAGCATCCATACATACTAAAAAAATATTACCATTCGAAAACAAAACGTTATTTTATTTTTTAATATTAAAATAATCACTAAAATGTTAAATTGATACGTAAAAGAAACACTCTGTACAGGCATGTAGGTTGTTCACAATAAGAAAATAAAATCCGTCATGTTTGGCCTTCTTGGCATACAAATATACAAGAAAAGTAATTAAGAAGATGTATTGGAATATGATAATTGTCAACTAAAATAAGAATCAAATTATTTAAATAATACATTATCGATTTAAATTAATTCAGTCTAAATATAAACAATGTCAAAATAAATTATCAATATTATAAAAATGTACTTAATTAAATAAAAAGTTAAGTACGTTGTAAGTGATCCCATGACCCATGTCTCTTATTTTTCTTCCTGGTGTAACTAAAACACTCCCTAGCTACACAAGAAGTCATTTTGATGCGTATTTATTCCAAAAAAAAAAACTTAAAAACACGAAGAGACGAGAATTTCTTGAGCTGTGTTATCAACAACGTTCCGTACGCGACTGAGTGCCAACTACGGGCAATCACTTAGTTTTGTAGGACCAAACGCTGTGTCTAGTACCGTATCTTCCTCCTTTTAATATATCAATGGACGTTGCCGTCCTTCAAGTACGCGTGTACAGAGTGTTTCTTTTACGTATACAACGTGTAACAGATTAAGCGCAATATCTCAGACACCCCAAATAGAATATAAAATTATAAGTCTAAAACTAACTAACTAAATAAATTGAAACCAAACCTAGGCATTTTTTATAAAATAGTTATCCTTACTAAACGCCAAACGTACATATGTGCGTCATATAATATCTTTACGCAGCCGCATATACTCATGCAATGTTAGCGGCCGACGCTACACGCACACAATTTCCTTGAATTAAGGATTGTAATAATTTGTTATGTATCTGTGTTTCCATTTTAAGTTAAATGAAAGATGTTTCCATCAAAATTCAACACCTATTTTTTATGACGGAAATCAATTCAGAAGCCGATTCTGAAGCAACTTCTTTCAGGAATTGCGTTTATTCTGTTACACATTGTATTATTATTGACTATGCCTAGTTCGGCTCAACTCAACGCTTTAACAGAAATTGTTGCCATATTGCGATTGTTAAGTAGTTATAAGTTGTTTTGGAAATAAACATAAACATAAACTACCAATACATGAATCATTGTAACATGGTAAATTTACGGGCGAATGTAGAAATATTATTTCAATTATTTAGTTCTTTTTTATTTAAATTATTGTGTGTGTTTTAGTTTGTAATTAATCTACTTGTTGACTTCAAATGAAATGAAATTAATTGAAAAGCGACTGAATTGCATTAAAACATATTCGTATAACAGCATATTAAGTTTTGAAGAGTAGCCGTCTATTTTGTGGTCGGTGCCAGTTCTCCTCCATAGGAACCGACCAATTTCAACCGTGCACTGCCTAGCCAAGTGGTCGCAAGCACGAATGCTGAGCAAGAGGTCCAATTTCTGGGTCAGACAATAAGTGCTATTGGGATTTTCTAAAGGAAAGTTCATAGTAGTATCCCGGAGTTTGGAAGTTGGCGTTGTGGTACACGTGTTGCCTTGAAAAACAAGCTAAGCCGGTGGCCCCAGTCCCTTCACCTGTTCTATCTCCGGCCGTGTCGCATTGCAGTCCCATCAGGTTACGAGAGGCAAGTGACGTGGAAAGGGTCAATTGACCCTCGTAGTGCTGTGACACGTTTGTTATGATTGGTATTCAATAAATACATGAAACCAATAATTTGGTATCAATTCTTTGAGTCAGTTATTTTGTGCTTAAACTGTGCATAGAGACTCCATACCAGATGTTGTCTTCAGCCCTTTTGGATAGATATGGGGTTTCCGTTACACGTTGTATACAATAAGTGCACATGTAGGTGAAATAATATATTTTGATTTGTTTATTGAGAAGCAAGTGAAAACTAGTACGCAGGCGTTTCTTCGGATGAGATCCTGGGATTGAATACTAATGTTATCTGGCAAAGCGAAAGGAAAGCTTATATTGTACCAGTAGCGCTATCTGTACCGCCACCTGAACTAGAAAAGGTTTTGAGATCACACAAATCGTACATAGCGCTGTCAAAGTTCTTCACGCTATTTGAACACACCTCCCATTTGGTGATTTTTACACACACAATATGTTGTTTGACTCCAACTTCTAACATCCATAACACAAACTGCAACTAAACTGGTAAGAAATCCAATTTTTCATACAACGTCAAAACTCAAGCGCATAGAACAACACTCATTTAACAAACCGACTATGAAAAACTCACGCGAGTAAAAAATATCGTTTAATGACGTTTCTATTTCCGACTACATTCAGCAGTCAGGAAATTAGAATACCTATTTCAATTGTTCCGGTAGTGAGCCGCGTCAGAAGACTTCTCTCCTACGCTTTACTAAGTTCTACACTGATATTTCTCGTTGATTTTACCAAACTCTTGTTGTAAAGAAATGTTTTTCAAAAGAGTTGATTTTAGATATATAGATAAACTCTTTATTTTACACCATAAAAGAAAACAAATAAAGACTTAACAACTAAAACAGGTGATACAATGGGCGGTCTTATCGCTAAAAGAGATTGTTTTACAGACAGCCTTTAGTAACTTTATATTACACTAGTACTCACGCGGGGCTTCGCTCCCGTGGATTCTATCATGGTAAAAACATAACTCTCCTTTTTTGCAGTCGCATAAAAAGTAGCCTATAACCTTTCCCAAGCTTCAAGCTACTTCCATACCAAATTGCATCCAAATCCACCCAGTACTTTCGAAGATTAGCGCGTTCAAGCAAACAAACAAACAAACTATTCCGCTTTATAATATTAGTATAGATAGTTCAATTGTAAAAAAAAAAAGAATTTAATTGATTGTTTTCGGAAATTTCCTGATAAATTTGCAATCAGGAACATTGCCCGCTCCTAAATTAATTTGCTTAGATTCTTGTAGATGTCCTGATATGGTCACGCTGCATTGTGATAAGCATTATAAATATATAGCTCTGTAGCGTAACATCTGCCATACGTCAAAACCGGCGGTTCGAAGAAAATTCAAGATTTGTGCTTCAATTGAAATAGTGCCATTTTGGGATGCCAAAACATCAATCTGGTACTTTTTTATAAGCAAATTACAAAAATAACAACATGGCATATGTCTTCAGTTAGCTTTATATCTTAACTTGCTTCTGCCCGCGACTTAGTTCGCATGGGAATGTTTTCCCGCGTAAATCCTGATCCCGTGGGAATTCCGGGAAAAAGTTGCCTATTTTTTATTCCAGGATGTGTTAATCCTGGAATAGCACATAAGCTACTTTATCTACTTACCACGTTTCATTCAGATCCATAACAAACGTCCATCCGTCCTCACAAAATTTCGCAATTAAATAATAGTGGTACTGAAATTGCACTGACCGCATAACTGAATTCAAAGAGAAACTATTGCTTATATCTATTACTAGCTAGACTATAATAATCTTTTGATTTTGAAATATGTCATAAGTGTTTTATTTCACAATTTTGTGAACATTAATCATTATTTTTACTGGATACCTAAAGAGTATCACGTGTGTTTAAACATGTCATGATGAACTTTGTCTGTAAATCTTTATCAAATCCAGTCAGACAGAGAAAACAAAGTCTTGTTACCTGTTTTTTAGGTCAGTATAGTTTTAAGATTAAACAGCATATATTTAGTTGTAAGCTTAGTGCTAATGATTTGATTAGGTAGTTCTTAAAAGAAATCATCAAAATTCATCTTCCTAAAGTTTTTAAACTTCACTCCATGCCATTGAAAACAGAATTGAATGGAATTGGAACGCCTTTTGTTTTTTGTACTCTTCCATACACAAAGTACTGAGGGACGTACTCCAAATGTTTAGTGCTGTGAAACTAGACACCGACAAAAACTAGGTACTTTTACAGTGCCTCGCATTTTTTGTATAGAAGGATATGGTGGGGATTTAGTTATGATTAGCTACGACATAATATTTATATAGACTAATACAAACAACCAAAATAACCTTTAATTTAGATGCATGCAATACTAACGAATCTGAACTTAATCGTATGTTAAATGTCATTGTGTGCATTTAGTTGGTTTGCCTAAATAAATAAATACAAAATAATCCCCCCCCCTATTAAAAATTATTGTAATATATATATACGCACAATTAAAATGGGGACATAATAAAAATTACATTCGTTCATATCCATATCAATGGAAAATTTCTCCGGAAACTTTCAGCATTGTCATGTCAAATGTTAATTAAACAATTTCTCTGATAGAAGTAAAGAGTACACAAAGAGATGACCAATTCATACCCCAAATTACTGAAACTATAATAATTCAAATAAAGTACCTACCTAGTTATATTATTTTGCGCCGTTTTAAATTTTCTGTACCCATAGCAGGCGCTCGAGCACAGCCCACCGACAAAGCTACGAAGACGGGATCGCGCAAAAATATCTTGTATTTTATGGCATCCTGTCAGGCCTCCTTCCATCGTCACGAGCCAAGCAATTGCGTTCTAAGACAACTGGCATCCTAGCGATGAGCTCAACGGATGATAACATTTATGAACTGCTTTGTTCCGACCAGCGGTCTTGATGCTAAGATTTGGTCGGATGCCCAGTGTAACAAACGGAAGAGTAGTATTCTTATATCTTTCAGGCATCAAAATGCTTTTAGCTGCTGATTAACCTGCTTATATATATTTATTACGTTGTAACTCTATATTTCTCCTCCACAATACACTTCGACTTCGCAAAGGCTTTTCGCACTTTCGTTATTTTAAACAAATAATTTGTAAAAAAAATACCAGCTGATTGAGGTAACAAATATTCAAAGGACAATATTGTTACTGCCGATAAACAATGGTCACACATCCTCACACTAACCGCTTACAGCGGTCACTCCGAGTGTGTTCGCCGCAATCCCCTTTGTGTAATTTCCTTCGCGCCTCCATATTCGCAATAGCTTGAATATTTCTAACAATTCCGTTGAAAGGAATCGATGCTCTTTGCTTTATTTCGCTTCCACGTATCCTTTGTTTAAAAATTTTAATTTCGAGTGATTGAGAGTTCAGTTGATATTGATATGTAGGTACGAGTATTGTGCATTCTGGCTTTGTGTAAAACTAGCCTTGGGGCGTGGTATTAATTAACTAAATTGTACACAGTGTCCTCTACTCTAAACTACTAAACGCCATCACCCTATTACATTTCAATTTTAAGCGGTTAGATTTACAGAGATTTTAAACGAAGTAAGGTATTTAAAAAAAGTTATTTAATAAGTCTAAAAAACCCGACTACTTAACTGAAATGCAAGACACAAGCACAGTTTTATTTTAAAAAGTGACAAACAGGCCAGAACCATCCCATTTAAAAATATATATTGTGTTCAATTGGGTCTCGCCTACTTGTTGCCCTATTACTAAGACTCTGCTGTCCGTCCGTCTGTCTGTCTGTCCGTCTGTCACCAGGCTGTATCTCATGAACCGTGATAGTTAGACCGTTGAAATTTTCGTGTATCTTTGTTGCCACTATAACAACAAATAAGTACTAAAAAAACAGAATAAAATTAATATTTAAGTAGGCTCCCATACAAAAAACGTGATATTTTTGCTCGATATTGATAACGGCAACATGTAGACGCTTGAAATATTCATAGAATATTTAGAGATAGATTCATTTTAAAAATAAATAATTAAATTAAAATAAAACAAATATTGACGGGGGGCTCCCATACAACAGACATGGTTTTTTTTCCCGTTTTTATAGATAATGGTACGGAACCACACGTGCGCGAGTCCAACTCGCACTTGGTCGTTTTTTTTTTAAATAAAAACGTAATTGTATCTTGCATTTCAGTTGAGCAGTCGGTTTTTTTTTTACTTTTTAAATAACTTTTTAGTTTAAATATTGATTAACATTTTTTTACTCTTCCCGGTCGTGTCACATTGGTACACCACCGGATTCAGAAAATGAAAGACCAAAGTCCATATTTTTAAACTTTCTCATTGTATTATTTTTATTAGTTTTACGCTAATGATAATTATAATATACTTTGTTGAAATTTTTTTGTTGAGTCCCATATTGTAGTATTCGAAAAAAATAATGTTTTTTTCACTAAATACAATGGCGTCGCACAGCCGCCATGTTTGGATTTTTTTGACGTAATCTATCTAAGAACACTTGGGCTGCTAAGACGAATCTAACGATACGTCAATAATAATTATGTAAATCCGCTCAGCGGTTCTGGAGATATGAGGTAATAAAGAATATTACATACATATGTACATACATACATACAGCTACGTGCGAAAAACATTTGCATTCGGGTAAAAAGTATTAATGAAAACCATGTAGCCTTTTTCTTTGGTTTAATTATAAAAAAAAAGGAAAAAAGAAGCAAAGAAGCGCCATCGTTACATGTGGACATCCCACCCATACGCATAAAACGTTTTGGGAATACCTTCATTGTGCGTACGGCTAAGGAGTGGAATTCCCTGCTGGAGTCTGTTTTTCCCGCCAGCTACCACCTAGAAGTCTTTCATTCAAGAGTGAATAGGTTACTTTTAGGTAAGCGTGCTCCATCCTCGACCACATCATCACTTACCATCAGGTGAGATAGTGGTCAAACGCGAATATATTTTCAATAAAAACAAAAAAAAAAGGAATAAGAGAACTAACAATGTGGGTAAAATTCACATTACTAATCTTGTTAACCCCTCCAACCAGCTAAATATGCTTGTGTCTGGAGTGGGTTAACGGCAATACCTAGTCTAATAGGTGGGGTTCAAACCGGCGAACTCTGGATCATTGAGTCCGATGCCTTAGAATTTAGGCAATTGGCATAAAAGTAGAATATAATTATACTATATAAAGCTAAATTACCACTCACTGACTGACTGACTGACTCATTGACATAATTGTTCTCCCAGATGGTGGATGGGGAGGTGGGTATATTTTGACAGATTCGTAAACAAGTAACTCTCAAACCTACGGGAAAAGTGCCAAACCTCCCCTTTCCCCCCCCCCTTCTCCCCCCTCCCTATCGTATCTCGGAAACTACGAGACCCGTATTTTTTTTTACGGATTCGTGTAGAGGAGGCTCGGTAAAGTAAAAACCATTTTTCAAAGTCGCCCCCCTTGCCCCCCTTCTCACCCCCTTTAGGCGGATCTCGGAAATTAAGAGACTTGGAACATTTTTTTTTCAGATTCATTTAGAGGGGCAATGCTTTAGTCGAAATAATTGTGCAACCCCCCCCATCCCCCCCCCATTTTTTCTTTTTTCACAAGCACGCGAGGTGCTTGCACCTCGCGCAACACGCAAATACTAGTAATATAATATAAAGTTTATTTCTCACCACAAGCCAAAAAAGTAAGATGATTAATAACCAAGGCAAAATAATTATCTTTAGCTATTACTTTCAATTAATCTATTTATTTCAAGTATCCCAGCCTCATTTGATTTATAACTTGAAATTAATTTAAAGTTTTTAATCATTTAAAATTTATACGTCTTTTTTTTATTACATTAGTTACGCATAGAATAGATAGCAGATAAATATTATGTTCGTTTACGAATATCAGTTCCCAAAACATTAAACTAAGGCACACATACGTCGCAATTTTGTATATGGCTTTCTCGTTACTTCAGCCAACTGTAGCGTTATAACAAGATGATGTCCCGAGTTTTACGCTCAACATTTGTACAGTACAAGCGTTTTCCCGCGGATTTGCTTACGTGACCAGTTCTACATAAACCGTGAAACTTTGCGGGATATAATTATTAAATTGTAGAGTTCCGTAAAAGAATAGTGGGATAACAGCCATCATAAATACAGATTAATGATAGATGCTATCCCACTCTTTTTTATCGAAACGGTATCAAAGGATTAAAATAAAAATCATTGCAGTTCACAAATTATAAAATTTAAGTCAAAATTAATTCTCTAACTGCAAATATGAATACTGCAATAAAATATTCTGCATTAGTTAACTCTACTTATGGTCGACATTTCTATGGGCTTCGGTTTGTTTGCGTAGTATCAATATATGTCACATGAATATACCTATTTCGCGAGCAAGATTTTTCAATTTTTTCAGAGCTCCAAGTAAACGTAATTATCCCTAGTTATTTGATTAAAAAAAAACCTTTTGCCTTCACGCATTCCTTGGAAGTTTCTACAAAAATTATCTTGACAGACAGGCACACAGACGAAGAACTTTTTCCTTCTAAGGCACGCAACCCAAAAAACGGAGTCTTCTGCACCCAATGATAAACGAATCCAGAAAGAATTTCACATAATCGAACTCACATAACGTAAGAATTTCACATAACGTTTATCGAAAGGTCAACATTATTTATAGCAAACAACATTTTGGAATTTTGGCAGCTAATTCTCAATACGCAAACATGTATTACATCGACTACATAACTATTGTCATTTTATAAAACTATCAGTGCTTCCAAAGATAACTATCTACAAAAAAAAAACTTTTTCTGTACGTTTTACCTATACTTCTATGTAGTATTAGTTTAAACTAGTATTTTCTAGTGGCTCACTTGTATAGAATTAGACAATTATCCCATGGAAACGTCCGTGCTATTCGGATAAAAAGTATTTATCCTTATCCCAACACAGGTTGACCCATCTACAATTTTTGTCCATTTGAATGAAACTTCCTTACCGTTTCCGTCCAGTCTTTGATGATTGACTTATTAACAAACACAAATATTTAAAATGTTTTTACAAGCCTGAAGTTTTTAATTTATTTAACCAGCTGTACTCGCGACTAAATTTTGGTGACCAGATTTGCCTATGTGATTTTTCTCAAGTTAATCCCGACGCCGCGGGATTTCCGGGATAAATAGTAACCTATGTGTCTCTCCCATAGAGAGCAAGCCTGCGTCCCAGTAGTAAGAATGATATAGGCTTATTATGTTATATGATACCCTATAACCTCATCCATCTTCCAGCGGATGTTCCATTAAAAACGATTCGGCCATTCCAGACAAACAAGCACTTTAAATAAGTTTGTTTGTGTTTTATTTTCGTGCAAGTACATGAGAAAACACAGTTGTTTTGAAATAACAGACAGACAGGCAGGAGATCGGCTCGCGATCCTCGACGCCCGGGGCATCTCCCGCGGCGGCTAGGGCGTGAAGAAGAGAGCTGCCTCTCCCTCGCACGTTCGACCTTCACCTTCGCTAGCATGACTGCTTCGCAGAAGGAGGCGACTGCATCCCTTTCCCTCTCGTACCTCACCATGGTCTGAACCAAGCCCGGGCGCGAGATGTCGCGGCCGTCGATCGCCTCCACGAGGACACGGCGGTGCTCTGCCCAAGCAGGGCACACCTCCACTATATGATCCACCGTGTCCTCCGGATGGTCCTCACAATGACGACACCCAGGCGTATCCTCCCGCTGTATCCGAAACAGGTACCTACCGAAACAGCCATGTCCAGTCAGTACCTGCGTCAGGCGGAAGGTGAGGACGCTGTGGCGTCCCTCTAACCACTCCTCAAAGAGGGAACTTATCGCCGCGATGGCGGCGTGCCCAGCGATTTAAAACTGACTTTCGAAACAGAAACAACTGCCGGCTTTGTGTCGCTAACAAAATAGTTATATCACTCGCCTAAACTCAACTCCACGAACTGTTTTATACCACATACCGTAGGAATACTAGATCTGTCAGCAACAGGTTTGAAAACAGTTTAGGCGTCTGTGCTTACAAAAACGGATCCGAATCAATATGCGAAAGTTTGTGAGGATGGATGGATGGATGTTTATTACTCTTTCACGCAAAAACTACTGCACGGATCTGAATTAAATTTGGTGTGTTGATATGTGAAATCCTGAAATAATACATAGACTACTTTGTGTCCCGGAATTATCACGGGATCGGGATTTGCGTGAAAACAACCTCCCACGCTAACGTCGCGGGCAGCGGCTAATATAATAATACATACTACTCTACTACTACAACATAAATATATAAGTACACAGTGTATAGGTATCCTGGTACCTATGAAATTTGGTACAGTAATGGATTATAGTTAACACATAGGCTACTTCATATCCCGGGAAAATGCGCAAGAACTTGCGCGCGTACTGAGTCACGGAATACTTCTAGTTTATCGATACACCGCAGTAAGATACTTGAAACCGTGATAAAGCTATATCCCTAAGGATATCTCTATGTCATGGCTGCAACCATCTTATTGAGACACAAACAAATACTAAGTAACTAATACGAATGGGATTAAAACGCTCTTTGTGTGACGTGTTTTTTTTTGGCTAGGGCCACTCGTAGTTCAGCACACTAAGGCTGATACTACTTAACCGGACGATCCTGTGGTAACTTCTAAATTAAGTCCCCCAGCCAGGGCAAGTGGGACGTGTGTATTATATTAAGAGTAGATGATTTAAACACGATGAGTGGATTGTGGCAGTAATGATATGCCTACAATGCAAGAAATGGTGCATCGATCACAAATAAATTAGGACACGGGCAAGTGAAATGCAGTGTCATAAACGGAAGATTTTCTTTAAATTTTATTATTTACTAGCATCCTGCCTAAAATATTATGCAACCCGGTTTTGCTCGATGGGACCGTGTAAGGCTGGGTGGCATAAAAAATTTCTTCTAATTCATTAATAAATAAATAAAATAAATAAATAAATAATTCACACAACATTTTAATTAGTTACACACCAAATTCTTCCTCATGGGTGAAAACTGCTTAAAAATCTATTCAGTAGGTTTTGAGTTTATGGCGAACAGACAGGCAGAAGCGGCGGGTGACTTTGTTTAATAATGTTTACAGATTTATTTTAATATGTTTTGTAATAATAGCTCGGTGTTCAAAAGTTAGCGGTATACCACTGTGCCTCGGAAAGCGTAAGCCGTTGGTGCTGATCCTGATGAATCCTGATCTCTCTACGATCATGTTGGATTGTCGCCCCTTGGGCTGTGAGAGTGAAGGAAAAGAGATTGCATCTGTACTTGCGCACATACTTGTGGACTATAATATCTTCTGCGCAGATGTCTAATCTCCACTGAAATTAGCCACCATGGACGAAATCGTTCAGGATGGCCGACTAATGCAAAGGATTATAATATTTCTGATGCTTCTCAATTAGGCTTGATTAAAATACCATAGAACACACATGAAACATTCCAACCTTATAGGTTGGAATGTTCCTATTAATAAAATAAAATTACTCTATTATTATAAGGTGTTATTATTTGATCCGTTAGTAAGACAAAATAATACTGACTACGTGATTTTTATAAAAAAAAATCAAACTAATGAAGTGAACTGACGTTATATATAACTATATTACTTAACGTTTTATACAACTATATTAGCAAGTAAAACACTTGTTGTTTCAAGAATTCCTTACTAAATTCAGCACATATTAGCACCTAATCAATAGTGACGTAGACGTGAGACGTCAGCACGATTAATACCCAATTAACACACAAAAGTGGATAGTTAGTAGATAGGTACAGATGTTAAAGGAATGAGCTTAATTAATCCCTGTGTAAATACATATCTATCAGATAGGTATTGCTGTCGTAATGGCATTCTCTATCGACATATTAGGTATATTCGAAGTAAATACTACTATACCTTGTTTTTCCTGGTGGGAAATTCATCAAATAACTCCTCCCGCTCTGAGTGGAGCGGAAGGGAATGTCAGACTTCTACTGACTAAAAACCCGTCCTGTTTCATCAGTTGCCCTTGTGGTCCGGGGCCGCGGTATCTCGTTAGAACATTTCCGCAGCCCCAGCATGCAATGGCCCTATCGAACCCCGTCAGTGATGCTGATTGCTCTTTGTCAACAAGTCAATCAGCATGTTAAGAACTTATTATCTGAATTAGGACAAACGAAACACTGTTTTGTCAGGCATATTTGTGGTACCTAGTCAAATGTTTTTCAAATGTTATTATTCTCTTGCTCCTGTTGTCTTTTGGAGGGAAACAAGTGTGATTAACTGGTATGTGTTAGATAATCTTGTTTTCGAACTCTCAATCTTCTCGAAATCTCTAAAATATAATTTTAGTTAATATTATACATTCTTACCCAATACAAAAAATAGCACCAAATCTTGCAATTTCCTTGTCACAAACTTACAGAATGTAATTATGAAATACCAACGTCAGCCAGGGCCGCGCTGACCTAAGACAGCGCCTGTGTGCAAAATCTATGAAGCGCCTAAGATTTAACTTTACACTGTTTGTACCTACTCAATTATAAAGAATAATATGTTGTATTATACAAAAATAATTTCAATAATTAATGCTGGCATTACATCCGGCGCTCCTTCTGCTTTGGCGCCTGTGTGCGCCGCACACTTCGCACATAGGGACGGCTCGGCCCTGCCGTCAGCAAATATGTCGACACAAAGTTTTCAACAACCGGGACTTTGTTCTGAAACTGCCAGTAACAAACCAATGAGAGTTTTCTGTAATAACGTTCACCAGGCGGCAGCACTGAGGTATCAGGTCCACCTGTCAAATGCTTATTTTTATTGACATCTGTCAAATTGACGTCAATGTCATGTATGTATCAAAGATTCGTTTCCAAATAAGAAGACCTCTTGCCTCAGTAGCGCCAACTAGTACTTTAAATTCATTAACGAAAAAAATATATAAGCACCTACCGTCGTACACAATATTTTTTCTGTATTTCCGAACGGCCTACAAAGGCGAAGAGCATGATCTTGAGGACTTGTAATTTGGCTTTTGGCCCCAGGGCCTACAATTAATGGCCTCGAATTTTACTTTGTTAAACAACACCTACTCGGGGTACCCACGCATTGATCCCTAAAGTAACCTTTAAAGTTATTTTAAGAATAAAGAGACAAAGAAAAGAAAAGAATTCTTACTCTAAGACGCTAACGAACTTGTGACATCTATGTTGAATATACGTACAAGTTAACAAAGCTTCAACATGCCTTTAAAAAGGACTTGTTTGTGAACTAGGACATATCGCCGTCCCCACCGAATAAAATCGTAATCGAAAAAACCAAATTGTTCAGGAGAATTAAAAAACCGTTTTTTAACAATAACTTCGTAGTACGTTTACGTAACAAGATAGTTTAAATACTAAAAAATGCTATTTTTTTTTTAAATAATGTGTAATTAAAGCAGTAAAACCTTGTGAATAAAATTAAAGTTATGACTAAAAATGCATATAATCATAATTGGAAACACAATTTTGAACGGTAAAGCAACAATACCATTTTATTCGCGGGAACTGTCTATAATGACCTATACAGTAATAGTCGATCGCGATCTTATTGCCTACAGAAAAGCGATGTTCACTATATCGGTAATGCAATGTTGCGATATTATTCGGTGCCTAATCAAACTATAGCAATTACAGAAAAATTGCATTACGTTAGTTTTCCATGGCAAGAAGAAGTAGTTCGGTAAATGTAAAAACCTAATACAGTTTATTATACCTTACCGCAAATGTGAACTTATAGAAACAAAATATAAAAAATACACTGTTTTTATAAGTTGTTAATAGGTATTTAATAAAAACAAGCAAACATAGATCAACACGGACACGATTTAAAATTATCAAGAATAACAGATACAACAGACACACATTTATATTAGTATTCAGTATTTTCTAAGTCTGACCCATCGAGCTCATCTGGGTTTTGCTGTTGAGGGTTCTCACAGCATATAAGAGACTCATAAAAGCCATGATAGTGTTTGGGTATCGTTTCACTGGCACACAACCCAAGCAAATCATCAAGCAGTGGTTTATTTATAGCGAGCGTTTGATTATTAATTGGTTTTAAAATCTCCACTGCAGTACTTATTGTCTCAGAATTTTTGGCACACCGCTCACGTTTTGGTTTAGTAATATCCTGTTCAGTATCTAACTCAAAATATTCATCCTCGAAATCATACTTCAAAAGCAAAATATGAGGTCTAACAAAGGTCACTTGAACTTCCATTTCCTTGACCAAGAAATTTTTCTGCCTTTGGTATCCTTTAGCCAGTTTTTCCCTGAAATAAGACTTTTCAAATTGTAAAAGTCACTTTGCTCCATCTCTTTTAAATTATATTTTTCACCTGTTACCTTAGCATTTAATATAACGATGTAGACTTGGTCGGGAGTATATAATACCTTATTCTTCAGTGCCCGTTCAACACATGAGTGCATGCTATCACCCTCACTCTGACTATGGCCAGTCTCAAAGAAACGGTGTGTTATGCTTTCTAGCCCGTACGTTTTTAAGGCGTAGAGAAACATGGCAAAAATAAATCTATTTTTATTTTGTCCAGCGCAGCCATCAGAGTAAAATGATATATTTCTGATACCTTTTTTTAGCTTCGTGCTGTATAAAATGCAATAAGCAACTTCCTATTTCTACCGACCCTCTTTTCGCAACAGAGAGGTGCCAAACATAGCAGTATCCTGATATATTTACAGTGTCGAACACTGTTAAATTATAACGGGTCTTCCAATAGGCACGTCCGAACTTTGACAGTTAGTAGCGGCCATCTTGTTGAAGCTACATCTGTCAAATTGGTTGTCATTTATTCATTCTGTTTTGCCAAATCATCATGGATAGCTATAGCATTCAACAACACGTGCAAATGATAAAATTGTTTTATCAATTACCCATTTTAATTACCCATTTAAGTACCCATACGTCAACGAAACGCAAGGTCTGCCGAAAACATCGCCGCTGTCCGTGAGAGTGTGCAGGAGAATCCGAGGCAGTCGATTTCGCGTCGCTCACAAGAACTCTGCCTTTCACAGACCACAACTTGGCGAATTTTGCGTTGTGACTTGGGCCTGCACCCGTATAAAGTTTAACTCACCCAGGAATTGAAGGTAAACGACCATAGACAACGACGTGTGTTCGCTGAATGGGCACTGGAGCAGTTAGCAACTGATCGTAATTTTCACAGAAAAATTATCTTCAGCGATGAGGCCCATTTCTGGATGAATGGGTACGTAAACAAACAAAATTGTTGAATTTGAGACGATACCAATCCACATGAGATCCAAGAGCATCCAATGCATCCCGAAAAAGTTACAGTTTGGTGTGGATTTTGGGCTGGCGGCGTCATCGGGCCATATTTCTTTGAGAACAACGTTGGCCAGGCCATCACTGTCAACGGCGAGCGCTATAGGTCGATGATTACCAACTTTTTTGGCATGGCAACGACATGTGGTTTCAATAAGACGGCGCTACGTGCCACACAGCTCATGCCACATTGAATATTCTGCATGAGAGATTTGAGGGCATGGTCATCTCACGTGGAGCTGATATGAACTAGCCACCGAGATCTTGTGACTTAACCCCGCTAGACTTTTTCTTGTGGGGTTTTCTTAAGTCGCAGGTCTATGCAGCGGCCCTCAAAGCCAACATAACCTATGCCATAGGTCGAATTCAGCCTGATTTATGCGTAAAGGTCATGGAAAATTGTATATCTCGCATGCGCTCCACCCAGAGAAGCCGTGGCGGACACTTGAATGATGTCATATTCCACACATAATGGCATCACTACATCTTTCAAATAAATAAATAATTTCGATAATATCTCACACACACTTTATTTTATTTAAATTTAAAGATAGGACACGCTTAATGAAAGACCCTGTAAATAGGGTATTTTCGCTTGTAGTGGAAAATACCTACTTCAGATTGAGGCACGCTGAGGACGTTTTCCAGATCAAAAATGGTATGTGTTGAGTCTACCGCAGTTTTTTCTTCTGTTTTTGTTTCCCGAACTCTATTCTTCTTCTTTAAATGTGCCCTGTAATTTTCCTCCAAAGAAGCTTTTTTTGTTTCTTCAGCTTGTTCGTACAGAGAGCAAATTGCACATAAATCTTTTTTCGGTTTGAAAAATGAGTAGTTGTAGTCTGTGTTAAAAATTGATTCATATTGCCGCTTCGTAGCCATGTATTGCGCTGATTTATCTTGATGCACAAACCAAGATTTGTACAATCGATACATTTTTGAAATGTTAAGCTGCTCTGATAAATATCGTCGGCTTGAATCCTTTATCGTAAAATAAATTACGATTTTTTGGTTAAAATACAGAATACAGTATTCAATGTAACCATTCTTGACTTCTATAAAGATATATCGCAAATAACTTTACTAGAAAAGCAATTTGAAACTTTCCATGGAATAAAATGGTAATATACATTACCGAAATCCGGATTTATTTTTTTACTCGAATAAGATTGTAATAGCTGTGTACTGGAAAAATTAGTGATCTTGTAGTCAGTATTAATCTGTTGCAAGGATATTCGAGGCAAAAATATATTTTCATTTTTAGGCTTACAGTACAGCTAAATCCATTACAAAATGTCTAACTCGGAAAGTACTCGTACAAATTAGCTGAGAAAAATTCACAAGGTGTAATCGGACCACTAGAATAATTATTTTAAATAAAAGCACTTCTATTGTAATAGTCGATTACGGTTTTATTCGGTGGGGACAGCGATATAAACACTCCACAAATTAAAAGCGCCAGTAGCCTAATGGCTGAGGTGTAGATCTTGTGGTCGAAAGGCCGCGGGTTCGAACCTCACCCGTCACACTATTGCCGTGATTCCACTCCAGACACAAGGATATTTAGCTTAGTTCGAGGGGTTAACAATATTGCTAATAATGTTTATTCCACACACAACGCTAGTTCTTTTAAAAAAAAAACTATAATAAAACCAGACTACTAAATTCCCACTGCCGAAAAACATACCGTCTATTTACGAGAAAGATGCTACCGTAATGCCCTACACGGACTCGGTGACATAGGTTGGTGTATAGCACAGTCACATGTCTAAAAAGGGACTAACTTTGTAGAAATGACTTTGACATCTATCACCATTTGAACGTACCGGCTTCCTCACAATGTTTTCCTGCAATATTTCGAGTGCAATGCTGATAACCATTAACTTGCAAAGCATTAATTGCTTGCAAACAGAATTGTATTGTATCCTAATGTATTTTCTAAGTACGTTGCATATACTAACATTGTTTTAAGGTTAGTATATACAACTGAATTTGAAAGCACATTAGGGGACAATCCTGTTTATAAAGTTACTATCAATTATTATGAAATGTCACAAGTTCTGAAATAAATGAGTTATAGTTAGATAGTTATAGTTTATTCCCATTATTTGTAATAAATAAATATGTTCCAACATATAAATTGCATAATTAAATATTCCTATTAAATATATATATATACAACGTGTAACAGATTAAGCGCAATACCTCAGATATCCCAAGTAAAATATTTAATCATAAGTCTAAAACAACATCCTAAATAAATTGAAACCAAACCTAGGCATTTTTTATTTATAAAATAGTTATCCTTACTAAACGCAAGACGTATGTGTGTCATACAATAACCTTACGCAGACGCATACACTCATGCAATGTTAATGTTAATGTTATGTTGTTAGCGGCCAACGCCATACGCACACAATTTCCTTGAATTAAGAATTGTATTAATTTGTCATGATAATGTGTTTTTAACTTAAAATGGAAACACCATTTTAAGTTAAATGAAAGATTTTTCCATCAAAATTTAACACCTATTTTTTATGACGGAAATCGATTCAGAAGCCGATTCACGTTGTATATATAAAAATAGCAGCCCACTGGTATCGGGAACAGGGTCCAAGCTATCGGCGGCACGGCGCAGAGAGAAAAACCTCTTAACAATACGCGCCGTGTCCAGGAGTAGCACTTTCTGAAGCATTATTATTATTATCTCTTTAGTCTCTTTATAAACCACTCAAAACTTACATTTAAAAATATTATTATTATGAAGTCGGGCCCGTAAACACTAGGCCACTTCTTTTCACAATTAATAAATATGAAAATTAAAATGCGAGGAGGGTTGCATCTTCAAATGCTGAAGAATTTAATTTCTGATACCTACGCAAAAAAGACAAAAAATTAAAACAAAATGCATTTTATTTATTTGAAACTGTGTGTTAAAAATTTACGTTACTAAATAACAAAATAACAAGTTTTTTCTAAAAGACAAACAAAATACTGAAAATTTTTTTTCCGTCCATGAAAGAGCTAACTTTTGTTTCCTATTGTATTCAAGTCATTCCATTGTGCTGCTAGTAGCTGTAATCTGACCTAAGTTTCCACTAAGTAGCAACAACTGTGTAAGGTTTTAATTCTAAACTTCTTGAACGGAATAAAATAAGGAAATAGTTGTGTTGTGGTCACTGTTCCTAGAATGTTCTAACGAGATACCGTGGCCCTAGAACGTTAGAGCAATTGAAGGAATGGGGTAGGTTTTTACTCAGTAGAATTCTAGTACTCCCTTCCGCTCCACCCAGAGCTGGAAGTCATAAGTATAAAAGTCAGGGTTCCTCAGTGTGATTGCGGAGTACTTATTAGGTTATTAACTAAAACAAAAGGTTACTAAGACCTTATATTTAGTCAGGAAATCGCCAAGACGAAATATAATTTCACAAGGAAAATACATATTTTTTTTCTAAATCGCATACTAATCTTTTTACCAAGCTGTTAACAGTAACTGAAAATAAGAATAAGAATCCACAATTGGAGGACAGTCTTAAAAGTATTTGCATTCACTCATATTACTTTATTGTTCTTTTCACAAAACGTCACCTACGACAATAACCTTATAGTTCTCATATGATTGGACTAGTACGGATTGTGAGACCAATGATCAATGTGACTGACTTATAACGTCCCCTAGATATCCAACGCGAGCCTATCAACAATAAAACATGGTAGTATCAACTAGTCAACACTGACCTCATACACTTAGCTGACCAAACAATATTTTCAATAAAAATAATATAATATAATAAATAAAAAAAAATATAATAATAAATAAAATAATATAATAAATAAAATATAAAAAATTTGTATATGATTCAATCGAAATACACATGCGTTCGAAATTGCCTTTCCAATTTCAAACTCATAAGTAAACGATGTCAAATGATGTTGAAGTTGGTTTATTATTTTACGGCTTCAAATATATATATGTTATTTGTGCCTAAACAAAGATGAATGAGGATGAAAGTATTGATTTGGCTTTTTTCCATTGTTTACAGATGCTGCAACAGACAATACTGAAAGGGAAATTGGTGATATATATTAAGCAAAATGTAAGTATAAACTCAATAAACTGTACCACCCACAATAATGTTTGTTTCAGTGAGCAGCCACGGCCAGTTATTTTGGATTACGCAAATTAATATGTGCTTCCAATTAACAGTGATTTCATTTTGCAGTACGCGGTATCGTGTGGGTTTGCTGTTTACGGTAATTTGGTATTGGTAAACGAACATATACTTATACTGGCTATTTTGACCCAAAGCAGGTAGGTACAAAGGCAAGCAATAAGACATAAAAACAATTTCAACAAAGCTTCGTCTCATCTTTGTCACACTGTTGCGTGTACCTGCCTTTGAGGGTCTTAAGAATAGGACGAGATAAGTATCAAAATGCGGTTGTAACTACGATCTTGGCTAGGATACCATTTTTCTATAGAATGACCATGTTTAAACTGGACCCCCGCATGATCTTACTTTCACAATTACGCGAATAATGCTTCGTGGTCTAGTAATTGGCTAAGTTAGCCACAACGTCATGTTGTGTTGGTTTTATTAGTATCGCATCAACACTTCATCAAAACACAAACCACTCACATAGTCTTAAAAAACCAAGATATGTCGTGCACGTGTATTTACTTCCAGATTGATCGTTTGTGATCCAGGTGCATTTAATTTTTAAGATCATGTGTGGTAATGGTAAGGCTTCCATCGTGATGGATTTATAAATAAAAACTAAACTATTACTAGTATATAAAGTTGTGGTCAAAACTGTGCATTTACCACGCTTAGGTATTATTAGTTCTTTATACGCCCAGATGTATTGCAAGAATAACAAATTTTGGGTTTCGTAAATAATTATAGAACACCAACAGACAATATGATTATACAGAATTTATGAACATAATAACAGAACTAGGAAATAGCTAGGCATTTTAGAAATATATTATTCACAGGTTCGTTCAACAACAAACCACCTACTCATACTTACAATCTCTGAGTCTGAATTCCGAATTGGAAATTACGAACTCGTCCTATTAAATGTATAGCCTAACTATCTGCCTAATCTTTTCCCAATCATACTGGAGTTGACATCCAGTCTAATTGGATAGTATATCTGACCTGATAATGACAAAAGATTTTAAAATTACAGCACATAAGTTCGGCAAGCATCGCTTAGTGTCGCTAATTGTCCCGTGTGGATAACCACAACGCGAGTTGTAATGTTTAATGAAATACAAACTGCGTCCTAGTAATAAAGTAAATCTATTTTAATATTTAATTTGCTACATACATTTTCTAGTTCGAAAATCTTATGAAGCGATGTCTCCTTGGATGTCAAACATGATTTGAGTTTTAGATTCAATTGAAATATTCCTCTAGATGAAGTACAGATTAAACCAAGTTTGATGTTTCGATTATCCTATTTCACGAGAAATAGCTATCTACACTGGAAAATGATAATACTTTGTTCTGAGGTACATAACTTATTATAAGTAAAAACTCCCCTTTAACAAAGTATCTTCATTGTTAACCACAAGAGTCATTAGCAAGAATAATTAATTAGCATAAATTTCAATTAACTCACTACTTAGTGCAAAATCGTTTAAGAAATTCTCAGTCGCGTTCTCGGCGGTAGAGACCAGAGCACAAACAAAAACTACGTAAGCAAATGTACTTTGTAAAGTACTATTTGAATTAGTGATTAAAAGGTTTGTTACATTCAAGTTACTGTAAATAATAACATGGAGAACGCGTTTTTGTAATAGAAAGGGGTTGAACATCTCGTTATATTCCGACTGTGACTTATAAAATTCGTATATAAGTACACTATTTCAATGAGAAGTCATATCTAAGGGTTATTTTCTGCACTTGATAGAGAAAAAAATACATTGTAAAACAACAAACTTTCACCACAACTACAAAAACTGAATAAAATGTTAAAAAACAACAACACTTTAGAAGAAGTCTTATTTATTTGGTGGCATTAAATCTGTGAACCTAAATTAAATACCAGCAACTGTATCAGATCTGAAAAGTATCTTTTTCGGTAGTGCAGTTTTTGTTACAATTTTTTTTTACTCTTATCAGGCACAAAAATACAACTCAAATTTTTTTTCAAATAGCCTGTATATTATACCAGGAATCTTTAAGAAGATGTTATGCTTCAACATCTTCTTATCCTTTTGAAAAAAGGCAGCCATGATGTTGAAACAAAAACAAATTTCCAATATCGCTTTCACTTTCCAATCGTCAGTTTCAACCGTTTAATCACTAAAACACGAGAAAATGCGTTGTCTTATTACAACGATGTCTTTAAACCAATAAATGGTGCAATAAACAATAAAATCTATGCCCCTTTGCTATAAAAATGCTGTTTTCAACTTTTATGGCCACTACGATATGACGAGTAGACATTTCGCTTTGTTTTTACTCTTTCCACTGACTTTTATGACGATGCTCTACAACAAGTAAAGCGGCAATTCCGAGATACGTCAATAAATATTATAGTTCGCGTATTAGGTGAAAAGGTGTAGGTACCGAAAAATTGTGACTTGGAAATAGATATAGCGTTTCTTTCAAGTTCTTCTCCATTAAGATCTACGCTACTAATTCTTTTTCCGTGGGGTAAACATTATATTACTCCTTCCGCTCCAGGTGGAGCGGAAGCCAGTGTCAAAGTTTTACTGACTGAAAACTGAGGGTGGGTTTTTGTCAGTTCCTTCGGTTGCCCTTGCGTTCCGGTGCCATGGTAACACCTTGGAGCATTCCCGCAACCCCGGAAAGAAATGAACTTATCGGGCCTCGTTAATGATCTACGCTACTACGGCGTACATCATTATGGAGAAACATGATAATTATTGACTAACCAACCTATAGAATTCAAAACGGTTTATTTGAATGTATGTAAAGGGTCTTTCAACAAGGACGGGTCGATGTTGAAATTAAATAAAACAAACTGTATGTGAGATATTGAGATATTAAAGAAATTATTTTTTTATTTAAAAGGCCCATTTATGTCATTATTTATGAAATATGACATCGTTTAAATGTCCACCGCGGCTTCAAACGGTGGCACGGATCCGAGAGGTCCAATTTTCAGTTACTCTACTGCATAGATCCAACTGAATCTGAGCGATGGCCTGCGTTATGTTGACTTTCAGGGCATCGGTTGATTGCGGATTATTGGCATAGACCTGCGACTTGAGAAAACCCTACAATAAAAAGTCTAGCAAGTTCAAATCGCACGATCTTGGTGGCCAATTTACGTCACCTCTGCGAGAGATAAATTAAACGAACCGTTCATGCAGAATGTCCATTGTGTTGCTCGCTGTGTGGCACGTAGTGCCGTCTTGTTGGAACTACAATCATGTTGTCCACGTCCATATCATTCAATTCAGACCAAAATAAATTGTTAATCATTTACCTGTAGCGCTCGCCGTTGACAGCAATGGCCTCGCCATAATCGTTTTCGAAGAAGTTTTTGTGGATGCATTATCACCTGGTGAACCTCATTTGGGTTGTGGTCGTCCCATATACGGCAATTTTCCTTATTAACAAAACCATTCATCCAAAAATGCGCCTCATCGCTAAAGGTGATTTTTCAGCCAAAATCGGGGTCCTCTTCCAAACTTTCTGTAGCCCAGTCAGCGAACAAACGGCGTTTTCTATGGTTATTCACTTTGAGCTCCTGGGTCAGTTGGATCTTGTACGGGTGTAGGCCCAAGTCCCGAAGCAAAATTCGCCAAGTTGAAGTCTGCGAAAGGCCGAGTTCTTGTGCACGGCGAGAAGTCGACTGCCTCGGGGTCTCCTGCACACTCTCACGGACAGCAGCAATGTTCTCGGCCGATCTGGCGTTCCTTTGACGTAAAGGTATTGGTTGGTTGTTTACCAAACCAGTCGTCTCGAATTTGGTTACCAAACGTAGAAGAGTCGACTTTGAAGGGCCACCGCGTCTGCCGCAAAATGGACGTAATGCGCCCAACGTTTGCACTAACGAACACTCATTTTGATAATAAAGTTTATCATTTGGACGTGCTGCTCAATCGTGTAACTCGCCATGGTGATTCGGCATCAGTAACTGAAGAATTGACAACGCATTTCACAGAGGCCGCCAAAACAACATGGCCGCCACAAACTGTCAACATCGACCCGCCCTATTTGAAAGACCTATATATAAAAAAGTATAAAAAACGCAGGAGCAACAGTGCTGACATATCGGTCACTCGAAACAATAACTTAAATCGGTATATTTACCATGTAGTAAATATACCGATTTAAGTTCTAATTTTTAAGTTTTAACTAGATTGCTAGTAATGTGAATTCAACCCATATTGTTAGTTTAAAAAAATGATACTGTTAGTGACCTGTGATTTTTTAACATTCTTAATTTTTTTTGTAAAGGATATTTCCCGATTTGTAAGGAAAGTTGGGTCCCAGTGGAAAATTGTTGTGCCCTGAAGATGTTTATTTTAAATAATAGTAAAAATATAGTATATTCATAATCAGAAACCATTTTTCATTTATTCACCCTGGTTCAAGAGATATCATTGTTTTTCTGTTGTAAAAATCTAGGTTATAATTAGAAATTGACATTGAAATTTCCTGCTTATTCTATTTAGATTAAGTACCTTCTTCTACTACCTATCTACTATACATCACTATGGGGATGGGATTATGTCTCTAGAAAAGTAGATAGGATCAAAACTCAACGTATCTAAACAAAGCTATCACGCTCGTACGCACGAACCACAGAACGAAGTGTGAACAAAGATCTGTGACATGCGCAAGTAAATGTTGCCAGATCATTTTTTTATAATCTGTTAATAAATCGTTATAGATCAATCGATAAAAATTACTTCGTTAATAAGGGGTTTTCTAAATAAATATGGCTAGTATTATTGTAACTGCCCATAAGTTATACGTACTTAATTAAAAATAACTGTTTTTTCATTGTTTAATTATCATTTTATTTTGATTAGTTATTTAATTCTTTGATACCTGGCAACTTTATTTTGTATACCAATCAAACCACAGACTACATTGAATCAAACGGATGTCGACGTAATGTTTAAGTATTAATTAACTTTAACTTTACTTTTACCACCTAAGCCTACATTGTGGAATGCAATAAAGAATTGAGTATTGAAAGAAATTGTATAAAAAATACCCTGTACACAAACAAATTAATAATATTTTTAGGTTATTTTTAAAATCAGACACACGATACCACAAAAGGGACCTGCTACATGGCAATCTCCTTTCGTTTTAAAAAATTGTTTTTAATACATTGTGACGATAAAATAAAACTCTTACCTGACATTTCAACAGCTTTTGTGAATTTCATAAGTTTTTGACATTTTGTTGATCGCCTTTGCTACGCTGTCGCTGACAGAATTTCACTTGTTTAGAGCCAATGTTTGGTAGTGGAAAGTTTTGATAGTGTAGTTTTGATAGTGTAGATCTTTAAACTACAACTAGAACTTTAAATAAAATAACATTCACATTGAGTTCAATAAAGTTCTAAGTTGAGCCATACGTTATCTGACAAATGCTTGCACTATTTAAACAGGCCCACTCAAATCTATATGCATCTTTCCTCAAAGGATCGGCTCAGCCATTAACCTACATAGATTCTCATATAATTTGACAAATACAGGTTGTATGGAATTTAAAAAAGACTGACCTCTGAGTTTTTGTTGTTGTTTCTTCTCAGGGGTACCTAGTCAGCAAACACCGGCCTCGACTAGTTTAAATTTATGAAAAAAAAAGTGTAAAAGTGGTAATGAATAACCAATTGACATTAATAAGGCTCATTTATCGAGATATAGCGGGACTTGGGAACAGCGGCATACATAATTACAGATAATAGACGGGCTCTTGCTTGAGACCATTGTTGCATCTAATTGTAGACGATTAAAAAATTTGATTACCTGATACTTGATTAATGACTGATTCGTATCTTGTACACACATTTTCTGAAATAGTAATAGGAAGTACGCTAAGTAATTTGGCGACATATTGGCTCAGTGGTTGTGTGATTGTCTGTAGCGCTGCGTGTTTCATTCACGTACCGGAACAATTTTTTATGTGGCCTATAAATATTTTTGCGGTTAAAAATGCACTTTCTGTTGTTGTTACATGCACATGTTAGAAAAAATAAGCAAGTGTGAGGCCAAGTTTAAAAATAAATCTCTGATAAACTCAAGCTTCTACATAATATATCAACGCAATAAAGAAATAGGTATAAACATTTATGTTACATATTTTGACACCCTGTTAATAAGTCAAAATGTTCATTCTCATTAACCTAAAATCACTGAAGTACTCTTGTCGCAAAATCCTTAAGCAGAATGAAATATCGTCCAAAAACTGAAAATTCCTATGATAATACTGGAACAAAATATTGGACATCAATATTTTGAGTTTGCCCTTTTCATCTTAAATTTTAATCGATGCTTTCGTAATTAAGAACTACGGTAGTTTCTGTTAATTATTTGCCACTATGCCTCACTTTCGATGTCAGTCATAATGAATATCGCCTCAAAATAAAAGAATTGGCATGAGTCAGAAATGTTCGGAACACATTGTGCTCGTAACTGAATGCACTTGATCCGTTTTTATTATTATTTCCCAGTACATCACTCTTAAATAAATTGTAAGTACGCGCTTATAAAATCATAGAAGATACATATATATATATTCAAGTAAAATGTCAAGGCTCCTCACGTTTGTCCTACAAACTGTTCCCGTCAAAATAGGGCGTTTTTATTGAAATTAACGACGTCGCATGGGTATCTAACCCTTTTCCCTACTAGACGCTTTTCACGACTTGGATAAATTGCGTAAAATGTGTTTTTCTTTTAGGTATACTCTACCAAATAGAAATGGCTATGCTGGTGACTAAAATTATTCAAAAAAGCTAAAATATCTCAAATTAGGAAAAATGTCCAACATAATTCAAAACCAACACGACTTAGTTGGTACAATATCTAATGTAATTTATAATGCCTTAATTTATATTTTTCACCCTTTCTCAGTAGAATTTTTATAGTCAACCTATTTTTATTTTATAGTGGAAAGCATGATAATAGCAAGCGATGAATCGATTTAATATAAAAAAACCGGTCAAGTGCGTGTCGGGCCACGCGCAGTGAAGGGTTCCGTAGTTTTTATAACAGCCAAGTGCGTGTCGTATTCGCTGACTGATCGTTTCGTACCATGCTCTAACTAAAAGCCAAACATGACTACCTAACTAATTTGATTTCCTATATGAATCCTCACCTGATCCGACAATTTTGCACGGAAAGTTATAATTTTTTTTAGAGATTTGTATAAATAAAACTTGTCATAGCCGGTGTTTTGAATTTAAATATATTCTATTATTACTATTTCAATCTCCAAATTCCTACACTCAACGAGACTTGATTATGAATTTCACAATTCAACTATTTCAATTTTATCTCTAGCCTCTACACACAATCTCAAGGACTTATTTTTTTTTCTACACACAATCTCAAAAAACTTATTTTTTTTTAGGTAGGGCCACCCGTAGTTCAGCACACCAAGGCTGGTCACTACTTAACCGGGCGATCAACAAAAACTCATTTTTTTTTTTGATAGGGCCACTCGTAGTTCAGCACACTAAGGCTGGTCACTACTCAACCGGGCGATCCTGTGGTGACCTCTAAAATTAAAGGCCCCCAGCCAGGGCTTACAAACTAGAATTACATTTTAAACAACCGTACGCTAAGGGCACTCCCTGTTGAGTACGGGCCTCGGCATAGCTGGGTCATTTTGGGAGGGCAGCAAAGGGACAGGCTGGGTCATAATATTATTTACGGGAGTATTTATTGCTACTGGCTCAGCATCGCGGGCTGGATCGTTTGGCAAAGGTCGGGGAGAGTTTCCGTTACAAGTACGCGGACGTCGCGATGGGCCTCGTCGGCGAGGCCGGAATACGGAACGCGTTTTATTTCTGTTTTTTCTAAGAGTGCTAGTTTCCCTACTGCCCTCTTGTCGGATGGTGGTGGGGTCGTCGGGCTTGTCTAAGACGTTACGCGGGCGACGAACCCGAGAAATATTGGAGGGTCTGTATCGGGCGGCCGATACGATCAGGGGGTTTGTGTGGTTTTCAGCAGAGGTGAAGTAACGCACTGAATGGCGTTTCAGCACTTGCTTTAGGGTCGGGGCAAAAACTCAATAATTTTCATAACTACCTACTTATAGTTTTGGCGGTAACGAAACCATTGTGAGATATAATTCGACGACAACGCCATCTAGTTAGAAAAGAAGTACTAATTGTTACACAAAACTGAAAAATGAGACTGGTTTGACACAATCCTCAACTAATTTAATTACTTAAATACAACTAACTATAATTTTACTAGACAGAAACTGTTTTTTAACCGACTTCTAAAGAAGGAGTAGGTTATCAATTCGCCACGTATATATAATATATATTTTTTTATATATATGCACCGATTACTCCGTCAATTGTGGATCGATTTAGAAAATTATTTTTTCGTTTGAAATGGTATGCTCTCGAGGTAGTACCATTGTCACCAAATTAGAATTTGATGAAGGGATCTCATGGAAATCGAAGGAAATCCTCAAATTTTAAAGGCAATCGTATAGCGATTTTGGTATTTTTTATAGTAACTTGTGCATTTGCTCTCAGAAAGCACCATTTGGTGAAGCGGAACTGATGAAGAAGATCACAGATGGCCACCGGAATTACTCAATAATAAATATTTCACGAGTTGCGGTTCGGTTACTTTAAAATGGTTAGTAAGCAATTTATGGTCGTCACAATGTGAATGGTGAAATGGAGCTGATGGTGAAGTACCAGGAGAACTCCTCAACAATTAACGCCCCTGCATCGGGAAAAGCAATATTTTGTAAAAGGTGATGAGCAAGTTGACATTAGGCTATTGTAACTTAGATAAATTATAAACAGACAGACTAAAACGCGAGAAATAAAAACTTTTTAACAAGAAAAAACCGACTTCCAAAAAAACACTACAATGTGAAAAATAACTTTAATTTTGGAAGTCGGTGGCAAAGAACTAAAATACAGATCCAAAGACACCATCTTCTGAAATTAAAGTTATTTTTCACATTGTACCTAGTGGTTTTTTGGAAGTCGGTATTTTATTGTTAAAAGGTTTTTTTTTTATAAAACTTATTCAAATATGAAACTAGCGCGATACAACTGACGCTTAGCGCCATCTATCGACATTTCTATGGAGTTGTTCGAAATTTTCGAGTCAAATACAATTGGTCGACTATTACTCGTAAACTTGTAAAGCCCACTCATGTGTGATAGGTTTCCTTTAAACTTCGTTATATATAGGTACTACTGCCATGACATTTGAATTTCTAACTACAACCGTTTAGTTGATAGAGGGGGATGACACTTGACTCTAACGATAATTAGTACTTTAAAGCTTGATAAGTCACGAGCGGTTTACTTAATCAGAAAACGGTCTTCCTAAACCCCTAATATTTCCCTAATATTCGAAAGACCTATCCAACGATATCCCACACTATGGGAAGGACGAAAAAATAAATTATCATCTCACTTTACATGTAGGGGAGGTACCCTAAATAATTGTTTTTTTCAAAATTTTATTTTACCACTTTTTCGGCGTCATTAACGTGTATACTCATGCCAAATTACAAATATCTAGTACCAATAGTTTTTGAGCTAAACCGCGGACAGACGGACAGACAGACGGACATGGCGAAACTATAAGGGTTCCTTGTAGACTACGGAACCCTAATAAAAATGGATATAAAACACCCTCAGTCAACACTTACTATGATCTTTGATATTCTTAAATTAATTAATTAATTTATTTATTATATACTTTATTGTACAACTTACAATACTTCTATGTATACAAAAATTTAAACTAGTGTACAATGGGCGGTCTTATCGCACAGGACGATCTCTCATAGACAACCTGGATGGACAAACTTAAAGGAGACAGATTTAGGGCTGTCAGGTACAAACATCATAAATAATATTAATTGAACATAATAATATAAAATACATACGTACAATACAAAAATCATATACTAATAAATATTACATACTCGTATATTTAGTATAGATTTAAGAATATCAACGATCATTGTAATATTATAAATAGATAAAATTTGTTTGTCAGTTTGTATGTTGGGGTAATCTCCGTAACTAATGATCCAATTCTAAATATTTTTTATTTAGTAGTAAGGTGCATTATTGGTGAGTGATATAGGCTACAAATTATTTCGCGGGTGAAGTGCTAGTAACATATAAATTAGTAAACGTTAAAATACTGTGGTGTCCTTAAATCACAACTGTATCGATCTTAACGAGCTCGTACTCTATACATTCTACAAACAATATTAATTTCGATGACTCTAATGTTAAATTATTTATAGCAATCAAATACTACCGTCAGTCTTTAAGATTTACTATCTGCCTAGTTTCCTAATCAGCTTTCAGTGTGATATAGTCCAGATAAATACTATTTTTTACACGGACAAGCTGAAGACGATAACTTTTTCTTGTCAGCGTTAAACCATGTAATGGCATGCGGTTTTTTACGTTAAGATCGAGAACTGTGGGACTTTTACATCAACAAATCCACCTTATCCTGATGGTCGCCGTCAACACGTGGAGGCGAGCCCCAATACCATAAAGAGACCACTCCGGAGCCCCCAGTTCAACATATTTTAGGGTATCTCACTTGGGAGACTGTAAAAGGGTTTCCCCATGAACAACAATTTTCAGTATATGTTATTCAAAGATAACAGAACAAAACAGAAAAACGTATACAACAGGTAATGGAAACCCCATATATAGCCAAAAGGACTGAAGACAACATCTGGTATGCAGTCTCTATGCACAGTTTCAGGTCAAAATGAGTGACTCAAAGAATTAATACCAAATTATCGGTTTCACATGTTTCTTGAATACCATACATATCAAACGTGTCACAGGACTACGAGGGTCAATAACTTCTACGTCACTTGCCAATAACAGGATAATTCTCTTCGTTCTTCTTCATTTGAAAAAATGGGCCTCTGGTGTCAATCTATTGAAATTTCTAATAAGTTCCACACATGTAGACATAGGATTACAAAAACCTTGCCATATTATTTGCTATCGTCCAAAGAAAGCGTGCGATTGTTATGTATATACCCTTTATGTTACACGTTGTATAACAAAAATATAATAAGTAAAAAAAAATAAAAACATTCATAACGTAGAATTGTGACATGGAAAATTGGTATGGTGTGTCAAGGGATCTTTCTCGTCATGGAGCCATCTTCGGACCATTCTCAGAATAATTAGACCTCATTATTAGCCATTATTTCTTAGCCTCAAGTCAGGACATGCGATTATCTTTTTATCATAACAAGACCTTCGTAAACTTTAGAACGGTCTGTTTTCATTTATTTGTTATTGCCGAGTTTTCTAATTCAAATTAGGTTATTTCAATCTTCTCTTTATGTCATTGATTTTTTTAAACAGTACTTTAATGTTAGCGGAGAACCGTTGTTTAATGTACACGTTTAACTATGTTTACATAGGACTGTGTATGTTTGGCAAAATGCATAATGATGTCTGGTTTTCCTTGTAGTTTATATTGTTCTTTTCTTATCCCCGCACGATCAATAACCGTAACCTTAGTCTTAGACTTGTTGATTGATAGACCCACCATTTCACTCGCGCGCTCCACCCTGCTAAACAGTTCAGCCAGTTCAAATTCAGAAGAAGCAAACAATGTAGTATCATCCGCATATTGCAAGTGGCTGATCTTCTTGCCCCCTATTGAAATACCTCCATCCCACTCTTCTAAGGCTATCCTCATGATATATTCATCAAAGATGTTAATAAGAAGAGGGGATAGGATGCATCCCTGTCTCATTCCTTTTTGAGATTTGAGAGGACCTGACACTACATTGTTCACTCTAACGAATTATTCACCGTTCTCGTACAAGCTTCTCCCATTTTTCTGAGAATTGTCCACATCAAGTCCCATCTTACACAATCAAAAGCCTTTGAGTAATCAATGAAACAGAGAAGCATTGGCACATAAAATTCGTGACTTTTTTCTATCATCTGTCTCATATTGACAATCTGTTCTCTGGTGCCTCGTCCTTTTACAAATCCAGCCTGTTCGCTCGAAATTTGATGACTCAGATATGACTGCAAGCGATCGTTGATTATATAGAACATGATTTTGCTGGCATTTGATATAAGGGCCACTGTCCGGTAGTTTTAACACGTCATTGTCGAGCCTTTTTTGTATAGCGGTACTAAAAGAGATTCCTTCCATCTAAAAGACCACGGCGTAGTAATGTATGTTGGCTGTGCCTTTAGTTCAAAAAATAGTTACTATCCTACATACCTACATCATATTAAAGAGAAGCAGAGCTAAACGCAATTCACATTAAAGAGGTCCGTAAAGCCCTATGTAGTCTGGACGTGAACAAGGCCAGTGAGTGGCCCGGACGGAAAACCTGCCAGAGTCCTAAAAAGTTGTGCTCCAGAGTTGTCACCTGTACTGACTCGCCTGTATCGCCTTTCCCTCAAAACCGGAGTGGTGCCAGTGTCCTGGAAGCTTGCTAATGTGCAGCCTGTGCTCAAAAAGTGTAGCCGTGCCGATCCTGCCAATTATAGACAAAAAAGGATACTCAACAACAAGTTGCTGGCATACCTTGAAGACAATGAGCTCCTCAGTGACCAACAATATGGATTTCGCCGTGGTCGGTCTACCGGAGATCTTCTTGTGTGTGTCACGCACTGTTGGGGCGAGGCCATTGAGAAACACGGTGAAGCCCTTGCGGTATCCCTCTACATCTCAAAGGCTTTTGACAGGGTCTGGCACGCTAGTCTGCTGAGCAAGCTTCCCGCATTCGATGTCCCTGCTGGCTTATGTAACTGCATTTCCGACTTCTTGAGTGAGCGGTTGATCCGAGTGGTCATCGATGGCTGCTCATCGGATCTTATGGCAATTAATGCCGGTGTTCCTTAAGGGTCTGTTCTTTCTGCGACTCTTTTTCTGCTGCATATCAATGACCTACTTCAGCTGGGAGCAGTTGGGTACGCGGATGACAGCACAGTCTCAGAGAGATACTTATCCAGTGCTAGAGCTGACAGGGAGGAAATTGCCACTCTCAGAAAGGCCATGGTAGAGCGCATGAATTTGACCTTAAATCTCGTTTCCCAATGAGGTGACGACAATCTGGTCAAATTCAACGCTCTGAAAACACAGGCTTGTCTTTTCAGCGCTAATAGGAGCCCTTTTGAATTGACCCCTACTTTCCAAAGTACATCTGTGCCAGTTACCAATCGCCTGGAGCTTTTGGGCATGGAGTTGACGTCAGACCTCAACTTCGGCTCAACCATCGAGTCCAGAGCTCAGACTGCAGCAAAAAAGCTGGGAATCCTACACAAGGAGAGGCGGTACTACACGCCTGGACAGCTTCTAAATCTGTATAAAACACAGGTCCGTTCCTGCGTGGAGTATTGCAGCCACTTGTGGGATGGCTCTGCAAAGTACCAACTTGCTGCATTGGACTCGATCGAGCGCAGAGCTAAAAGGCTTATAGGCGGCGAGGTGCTGGTAGACAAGCTTCATAGCCTGGCTCATCGGCGAACCGTTACTTGCCTGTCAGTTTTCTACAGATTGTACTTCGGGGAGAGTGCGCAGGAGCTCCATGACCTGATTCCTCCATCTACCTTACACTACCGGTAAACCAGACGCACGGCTGGGTACCACCCACACTTGGTTGATATACCATCTTGTCGTACCAAGCGCTTCTCCACATTTATTGTGCGCACAGCCAAGCTGTGGAATTCTCCGGCAGCTTCTGTGTTCCCTGCCACTTATGACCTTTCAGCACTGATTTGAAAACCACTTGATCGCACATACATTGCCCCGACGCACGAAAACTATGCGAGTTTTTGCTCCTATATATTGGCTACGATACACGAACCATTTGAGTTGTGACCAAGTATTAGGCCCGTGTGCATGCTAAACAATTACAATATTTAAATTTTTGTATCCAATTTATAACGCATAATAATGCTTTCATGCACGTTGAAGTGGTGTGAAAAACATTCCTAGACATCTAGATACCAAATGGATGACATAACTATTCATCAGTAATGAAATAATATGAAAATTATTTATCATTTAATCCGATTATAAGCTACCGCAGAGGTCCATTTAAAATGGTGGTTTGGGTGGTCAAGGACAAAATTGTGTCGCGCGTTGATGTCTTTTGGAAATGTCTCTTTCTTACATGAAGAAATTCTAATTCTTTTATCCCTGTCTTTTCATCTGTATTTTTATCGTAAAAATCTGTGCTGTTACCTATATATGCTGGATACGATATCGATAATTATAAAATTAAACTTATTTTTTTGTAATTCAATTCAGATAGTTGTCATAAAATACCTATCTACATTAACCGACTTTAAAAAAAATGGGCCAAGTGCGAGTCAGACTCGCCCATGAAGGGTTCCGTAGTAACTAAAATAATATAATATAATAATTATGTATATTTATTTGACGAATAAAAATAAACTTAAAATTTCTTAAAACTAGCTAATTTATTTACATTTTTACAACTACGCTAAATAACTTTGTTTTTCATAGTGTTTGTATGAATTACAAAGTTATATTTGTGGTTTTAAAAAATATGCTGTATCTCAAAAACTGCTGAGCCGATTTCGTGCAAACTAATTTTGGTTGAAATTTTACATTAAGATGTACAGACATATATTTTTTTTAGATTTTTTAATCCATTATTATAGAAGTTAGAGGGGGGGACACACACATTTTACCACTTTGGAAGCTTATATCTTTTAAACGATTGACTTTATGAAAAAGTGGTTCTAGAAACCCTTATATCATTTTTAAAGACCTGTCTATAAATATCACACACGCATAGGTTTCATGTAAAAAAATATTTTCAGTTCTAGTTCCATGTATGGGGACCCCCTTTATTTTAAATATTATTTAATTTTTTTCTTTAAAATAGAAAAGCGGTTTACATAATACATCTATCTACCAAGTTTCACATGTATAGTTTTAATAGTTTCGGAATAAAATGGCTGTGACATACGGACGGACGGACAGACAGATAGACAGACAGACAGACAGACAGACAGACAGACAGACGGACAGACATATCGAAACTATAAGGGTTCCGTTTCTTGCCATTCGGCTACGGAACCCTAAAAAGGAGAAAGTTCTGATATTTTTTCTTCTGTGTGACATGCATGTTTTCATTTTAGATTTCCCAAGATTCCATATTAAAAAGAAAAGTGGATGGATAAGGTTACTAGGCAATATTGGTTTCTAGTTTGGTTTTTATTGATATAATGTTGAGAAAAGTCAAAATAATATAAGATACCTATATCCAATCTTTCTAGGCTTCAAATAGTATGACGGAGTCTAATATTAATTAACTTGGACCTTTGCATTACAATATCGCCCTCGTTAGTTACTTTGGTTCCGGGGATGCGGTAATGGTCTCTATGAGATTCCGCGGCCCCGGAACTTAAGGGCAGCTGAAGGAACAGGGTGGGTTTTTAATTAGTAGAAGTCTAACACTCCCTTCCACTTTACCCAGAGCGGGAGAAGTCATTCGATGATTTTCCCACTCAGGAAAAAGAAACAGGTTCCTTTGTTTCGATGTCGAGTCCACGGGTTAAGTGTATGTAGGAGGGAGGAGTCATTAGATAAATCATCTAATGGTGGTGAGTACCACCAAAAAGTAATTATTACCTAGTGCCTGCTGAAGCTACAGTTGTTGACACATCTGATTTTAATGAAAATATATTTATTATGGAATATAAAATAAATATAAAAAATAAAATATAAAAATAATATATGGCCGGCTACATTGTCCATGCTGATAAAGCAAATAAAATGCCTAACTTGTATTGGAGCGTTGATTGGTGTTACAAATCAAAACGCCTTACAATTTCAAAAAGACACTAAAACAAGTTATTGTACGGATCCACCACAGTAATAGAAATTTGTCGTCGTTGTGAAATTTATATTAAAAGGGCGATCAACGAGAGTGGTTCGAAAGTGCTGTCTCAGAAATATAATTCCAATTATTTTATGAGATCGGTTTTATTATTATTTATTATTTATTCCCGGATATTAATTTTCATCAATATGAAATAGAAACTACCAATCATTTGATTGAATTAGCAAGATGCATAATTCAGAAATTTGTAGATGCTCGGTTATCATTTTTTAGCAAAAACAATCAGGACCCTAAAACTTTAATTCGAAAAACATTTACCAAATTAATTCATTTTAAAAATCAATAATAACAGCATACTTGTTTTTCTTTTTGTAATTGAGACTGATAATGATTTAATATTATTATGTGATTTTATTGAGTAATTTTATAATGTTAAAGTTTATTTTATCGATATCGATATCTTTCCCTCAATCTCAATCTACTTGTAGAGCAATCCCTAACTCGGCATATCTATGAAGCTTGACTTTGAACTGACCAATTGCAGTAGCGCATTTTTTCCTCGCCTCCCAACCCGTATTGGTGAGTTGTGTTCTTCAAAGAAATAGGCCTATAAGCTCTCTAGGTTAAATACTCTCTGCCTTTCAGCCTTTAAAGCACGAGTAAAGAGGCATCTTCTGGGCTCGCTCGTCCCATTGTAGACCTCATCTATCGCTTACCATCAGGCGAGATCGAGGTCAAGAGTGGGCCCATCAGTAATAAAAAAAAAGACTACACAAAATGGATTTAAGTAGCGGTAATGATTATTGTATAAACAAAATATCACGTGATCAATAACAAAAAAAATAACTTAAGACCACTGCTACGAGTATCAATGTAAGAATCTCAACAATCTAGAGTCCTCTCTAAAGTCATGAAAATTTTGTCCAAAATTTCCTGAAATTATTTACTGAATTCTTGTTGATTATAATTAGTAATACGGAAAAAAAACACTACAAAATATGGAAACATTACAATGGAGTACATAACTATAAAGTAAATGCGAAGCGAAACAAGAACAAGAACTCACAGAAATGATTTTAGTGAAATACTACCCGTATATTGTTACTAGTACTCTCGCGGGGCTTCGCTCCCGTGGATTCTATCACGGTAAAAACATAACTCTCCTTTTTTGCAGTCGGGTAAAAAGTAGCCTATAACCTTCCTCAAGCTTCAAGCTACTTCCATACCAAATTTCATCCAAATCCACCCAGTACTTTCGAAGATTAGCGCGTTCAAGCAAACAAACAAACAAACAAACAAACAAACAAACAAACAAACTAACAAACTTTTCCGCTTTATAATATTAGTATAGATATGCAAATAGGTACCAAAACAAAAACATAAATTCAAGGATTTACCAAAACACTATTGAAATCGTACACATCAAACCATATCTATTGTAAATGCCTAACCAAATGGTTATCGAAATATGTATTTAATATCGAAAGCTGTTATTGTTCCGCTTCATATTGAAATCGTATTAATAAATGCAGTGTCTATTTTGTCCATGAACTGCGTCAGAAGCCGTATCAAAATTCATGCTTTGTTAAATTACAAAGAGTGAAATATCAAAATTAAATGTGACATTGTTTTTATAATAAGTCTTTGGTTCCTGATAGCTTGAACCTGGGGCTAAGACATGACGTAACGGTTTGATGAAAATTATTTTAGTTCCAGTTCCATATATGAACAACCTTTAGTTATTTATTTATTATATACTTTATTATTGTATACCTTACAAAATTTCATGGGTGACTTTATGTTTATTTTCAATATTTTTATATTAACATCGTAAAGCGTTTCATTGAATACATCTACACACCTACCAAGTTTCAACTGCGTAATCTTAATAGTTTCTGAATAAAACGGACGGACAGACAGACAGAGGCATGACAAATCTATGAAGGTTCATTTTTTTGCCATTTGGCTACGGAACCTTAAGAAAGCTTCCTCGAATCATAATTAGAAAGCACATTTCAATTTAACTCAAAGTACCGGCGCGGCGCTCTTTAATTGCTTAAATATGTTTAGAATATACATATTTAATTTAAATTTCTCTTCAAGTCTCTTCTCTGCTGTCTTTAACTCTTCGCTACACCTCGGCAATGCAGCACTTTAACAAAAATCTTTTTGTGCTTATATCCCGTATTCTACATAGACATTCTACCTTATGTTTTAGACGTTTAGCACGTAGTTAGTAAACTTGTATTACAAACTATGCATCTTGGAAGCAAGTTTGAGATCGTGAGTCAAATGACGCCAATAGGACGCCAAGGGATCGCAAAATTGTGAAGTAACATAACATAGTCATGTATTTTATATTGCGGGAATATTCTATCAAGACCCCACGGCCCCAGAAAGCAACGGTAGCTGAAGGAACAGGGTGGGTTTTAGTCAGTAAAAATTTGACACTCCTTTTCGCTCCACCCAAAGCTGGAGGGGTTAATTGATTGATGATTTTCCCGCCAAAGAAAAATATGTTCAGAAATTGACAAGGTTTGTTCATTATAAAAGGGAACTATATAAGTTTGAAAAATTTTAGGCAGTATAATATTATGTACATAATAATTTATTAGCAAGCCCGTTGTTACACGGGTACTAGGTAGTTTGGTAAATGTTATATGTTTTTAACTTTTAATTTTTAGGTCAAAATTGTCAGTTCGTTAATCATCAAACCGGGATATGTTTCATGTATTTGTAAAAAACAAAACACAAGTCATACATTTATTTGAGCCAGCATCATATCTGTTTATTATCGTCGTCATAAAGGGAAATCGTTCCACGGGTTTAGGAGCCCATTTTATTTGTCCAACGAACGGAAAAGTGGCTTTAGATACATTTATATGTAAACTTCCAGACACGTATTGCTTTATTTCGATGTGGGACACGCAATTACGAGACAAAACCAGATAATATTTTGATTCAGCGTTTTTTTATGGCGATAATTTTTTTCATTTTTTATTTATATAATTATAGTCAATTATTTGACAGTATCTCTATGCTTGTTTTAATTTCTTGTGCTAGTTATATATTTGAGTTTTTATGGGTGTTTAGTCTAGCAGAATAAACGGGTTTTCTTTCTTTTTCTTTGCAATAAATAATGTAATAGTAGAGAGGTAACACTATACTAAAAGGTACCTATCACCTTTTTTTACTAACAATATCAATTATCTGCTTCATGTGCTCCTCAACAATACTTTTTCATTATTATTTTCCAGGTAAATTTATTCCGTTGCAACTCAATCTTCATTTTACTCAATCACCGGCTGATTGTAACTACAACACTACAAACTTAAATTGTAATCTTCCATTTAAAAATATCTCGAAACACCTTGAATTTCATGAGAAAAATCCAAAGAATTTATGTTGATGTAAGAGATGCGGCGTCATTATTCACTGCGTTGTAACTAATGCCGACTGACCGTTGGGAAGCCAGAGTAATCACATTAGTCTTGTCTAATAATGATTAATGTTCTCTGAGTGAAGGTAGCTCTTAAATCCTACCACTGTTGGTGACTTAGACTGATCATAGGATACTGAAGTGCATAACACCTTGAATTTCATGAGAAAAATCCAAAGAATTTATGTTGATGTATGAGATGCGGCGTCATTATTCACTGCGTTGTAACCAATGCCGACTGGCCGTTGGGAAGCCAGAGTAATCACATTAGTCTTGTCTAATAATGATTAATGTTCTCTGAGTGAAGGTAGCTCTTAAATCCTACCACTGTTGTTGACTTACACTGATCATAGGATACTGAAGTGCATAATACTAAATTGCCTTCAAACAAAGTATGACATAATTTACTATGGTTTTTATTTTCACAAATAAAATAAGTAGGCCTATTTGCACAGTGGAATGGACGTCACATATGATTTACGATAATTGTTTACTTGTACATGATGTTACAATCGTACCATATTAAAATAGGGTTCCCAGTTAAAATTAGCTTTTTTCTGAAGTGGCTTGTAACAAAGCCTGTGTTCCAAAGGTATAAAATAATATTTTAACATGTTTACAAAAAGGCCATGTTATACATATATTTTCAAACAGTATAAACTGAAAAACTACGTAAAGAACTGTTTCAGCATATGGTCTATCCATAATATTTCAATACTCAATATTTTTATTACATTTCATATATGCTTAGGTGGTTTATAATTAGATCATACAAACAAACAGCAAAAATAAGTGATTTAGGAGAGAGGAAGCATTTGTTATTTACATAATATTACTTTACCGTAATTACTTACTTAAAATTACATTATAATATATGTCTATCACTTAAATATTCGTTTACTGAATAATAGAACTTCTTTAGCAAAAAGGATCGGATTATTCCCAATAGTCCCCTCTAGCCCTGTCCTCCGGGGTGACAGCTGGGAAATGTCTTCCCAGTTGTCACCTAGCCGGTTAAGCATATGAAAACTGCACTCGCGTCTGATGAAGGATTCTTACCTTGTTTTTATTATTTTTCATCTAAAATAGCCATACACTTAATCTCACACCCCTAACCCCTATAGTAAAGGAATAATGGGGGTGAAAACCCTTAACGAAAAGTATTTTTTTCTCAGTACCTATTCAAGATATCTTTATGAAATTGAAACCGTATATGACTGCCAACCGTATATAAACCGTATATGCCAAGCTTTGGAATTCTCTGCCGGCTTCTGTGTTCCCTGCCACTTATGACCTTTGAGTCTTTAAAGCAAAAGTAAATAGGTATCTTCTGAGCTCGCTCGTCCCATCGAAGACCTCATCTATCGGTTACCATCAGGCGAGTTCGAGGTCAAGAGCAGGTTCATCCGTAAAAATTGGACAAATGCATGTCAGACTCCATGTTTGATGCGACAGGTATAACGACTACTGTTGAAGAAAACAGTGACGATGATTGAATGTTCAGTTTTTTTTTTTATTTTTTTTTTAAGTATGTGAATTCATCCATCCAATTCCCGATCTGGGTGGAGCGGGAGGGTGTGTCAGACTTTTACTGACTAAAATTCATCCTTGTTTCATCATATGCCCTTCGTGTTCCGAGGCCGCGGGAACTCTTTCGAACAATTTTGTAACCCCGGCAGGCAACGGCCCTGTTGTGGGCCCCGACAACTTTGCTGACACTCTTTGAGGTGCGCGTGGAACACGACGCGCCGTCTACACGGGCCTGGTTTTAGTCGGGCGGCGAGCTACCCATTGCTCGCAGCCCGCAGGCCCACGCCTACGGTGGCTGGGAGTCACCCTGTGATTCCCCGCGCCCGGAGCGTCTCCTGCGGCGGCTGGGGCGCAAGGGCTGTGAGGGCCTTGAGACCTGCCTCTCCCTCACGCGTCCCGCCACCTCCTTCGCTTGCATAACTGCTTCGCAGAAAGAGGTGACTGCTTCCCACGCCTCCTCACTCCGGACCATAGATGGAACCAGGGCCGGGAGCGAGAGGTTGCCGCCTATCGCCCCTGCGAGGAAACGGCGGAGTTCTGCCCAAGCAGGGCATACCTCCACTGTGTGTTCCACCGCGTCCTCTTGGGGAATGTTCAGTATAATAACGTTATCCGTAATTATGTTCATATTTTTGTATGATTGAATTAATTATAATACATTATTTCATAAAACTACATACTTTAATTGATTTTTATTTTTTTAAGCTATGTTCCACCAATTTGAACCTTTTGTAACTTTGACATGTAATAGCTAACTAATTAACAAATAAGATATTTTTTTGGCAGGTGTCACTTTATGGATTGGTATTAAAAACCACCCCCAAAAAAATACTTCTCTTCTTACAGTTTCTAATATTGAAAAAATATAAAAAAAAAATATATCATAATTAGATTATTAATAGTCATATACGGTTTCAATTTCATAAAGATATCTTGAAGAAAGAGAAAAAAATATTTTTCTTTATGGGTTGTCACCCCCATTATTCCTTTACTATTGGGGTTAGGGGTGTGAGATTAAGTGTATGGCTATTTTAGATGAAAAACAATAAAAACAAGGTAAGAATCCTTCATCAGACGCGAGTGCAGTTTTCATATGCTTAACTGGCTAGATCCTTTCTCCGTGATATCACGAACTTTGTCGAAAAACCGGCAGTGCATTTTTTTATTGCAACAAATGCTGAATTAGGAGCCTTTTTGCCGTCATTTAGGTATGTTAATAATATACTAGTCTCGAATTTTATTTTGTAGACAAAATAATGACAATATTATGTTATTTTGTTTTATTCTGGGTGAACCCACTCGTGTCCTCGATTTCACCTGATGGTAGGTAAGCGATAGTTGAGATCTACGATGGAACAAGCGAGCCCAAATTATGCCTTTTCACTCTTGCTTTAAAGGTTGAAAGGTTATAAGTGGCACGGAACATAGAAGCCGGTAGAGAGTTCCACAGCTTGGCTGTGCTCACAATAAATAAGGAGGAGAAGCGCTTGGTACGACAAGACGGTATATCAACCAAGTGTGGATGGTACCCAGCAGTGTGTCTGGTAGATCAGTAGTGAAAGGGAGATGGAGGAATAGGCTATGTTGGCTGTTTTAACGAATAAACAGCCAACAAAGATGTTAATATTCGCAATAATAACTCCGCTAAGCCCAGTGACTTTCCCTCATTGGTAACCATAGCTTTATCACCACAGAACATCAAACGCCCACGCAAATTACGTTCTTAAGTCACTTTTTAATAACGCCATTTTCGCTTCCACAATATCTGACACCCATCAATTCCAATTTACGTAATAATATTTTTCGCAGTATTTTCCTGTTCCCTTCTATCACTGAAAATTCTCGGTATTAAGTACCATTGAACAGGTAAATGGTTCCAGAGCCATTCCAGCCAGAGAGCAAGAGCCTTGTACAAATTTAGTTTTACAATACTCATGTTACCGAAACTAGGAATTCAAAATCAGAAGTTACCTAGAATATTCCTGGCATGCATCAAGTTTTAACAAGGGCTATCCGATGAGGAAATTCGATAGTTCATAACTAGTACCTAGTACAAATATTGGGTATTTATCATAGGAAACCATAATAGCGGAACTGAGTGAACAGTACTAAACTAATAGTAGGTAGTTTGTGATACTGTCGCATAACTAAGGTTATTAAAACATAAATGTTCGATGTATGAAGTTGTCAACGGTAAAGATAATAAGTTATAATTAATATTTAGAAGTACATTATCTTTCTCAGTCGCCTCACACTTGACAGGGTGGTCGTGGTCATCACGTGGTATCTCTGTATTAAGTGCTCCGCTCTATCACCTGCCGCCATTCTTCCCTGACATTTGCTTTCCTGCGGCACTTTTTTTTTTTTTTTTTTACGATGTTCCTTCAATAACCCTTTACATACCGGGGCCACGGTAACGGGATGAGTCCCACGACCCCGGCGGGCTTCGGCCCTCTGCAGAGGGGGCCTCGTCATGTTGCTGACGCTCTTTGAGGCGTTTTCCCGTCGACCCTGGCATGGTCCATGGTCGGACAGCGAGTTGACCTTTACTCGCTGTCCGCATGCCCGCGCCTACGGTGGCCAGAGATTGTCGGCCGACGTCCGACGCCGTGGGCGTCTACCACTGCGGCTGGGCTGGAGGGAGGACGCCATCCTCTCCCTCACGCGGCCCGCCTTCTCCTTCGGAAGCATGACTGCTTCGCAGAAGGAGGCGACCGCTTCCCACTCCCTCTCGCCCCGCAGCATGGCCTCGACCAAGGCCGGGCGCGAGAGGTCTCCGCCTATTGTCGCCGTGAGGACACGTCGGTGCTCTGCCCAAGCTGGGCAGTCCTGCACCGTGTGCTCGACTGTGTCCTCAGGGCGACCCTCGCAGTGGTGACACACAGGCGTCTCTTCCTTACCCATCAGACACAGGTACCTCCCGAAACTTCCGTGTCCGGTGAGGACCTGCGTCATGCGGTAGGTCAGGACGCCGTGACGCCGATCTAGCCACTCCTCAAAGACGGGTCTTACCGGCACTGGTGTATGGTTTTACCCGTGGCTGCTATCATCTAGTCTGTCCATCTCATCGGGTAACGCCAACGTGCTCTGGTGCCCTCAACCTTGCCCTGCACCACCAGGCCTTCAAAGAATCGTGAGAAGAGAGAATTACATGATTTGTTGTTCCTTTTTATTTGTTTATACATGAACTCTTCTCGGTGCAGAAAAAATAACACAGCTCCTCTTTTACTACTCTCACACTCATAACGCCGCCCCCGGAGAACAAAATGATAACTATAAAAATGCAACTTTTTAGGAAAAATTAAAAACATGTTTTCGTTGATTGCTCCTTAAATACTGGACATAGACAGATGATTGTCAGCTTTTAAAGAAGGTTATTTTTGTTTGTTCTAAATGTTTTAGTGAAATACGCCTAAGTATCAAAATAGAGATATTATTTCAAAAATAAGAAGTTACTCTAACTAAATGAATCATCATCTATGTTGTATAACGTCGATTATCATTTTATTCTCCGTACAGCCTGACCAGAATCCACTATTGTACTCTTCACTTATCATCTTATTCTACGGGTTTTAAGGAGAAAGTGATACTAATAATACTTTAATATCGTCTTAGTCTCGTAAATATTATAAAAATGAAACTGAAAAGGACTTTGAATTTGGCTTCCTAATTAAAAAATGACATGGTAAACACATCTTATACAAAGCGACTGGGTGGTTTTGAACGAGAATAAAATGATAACTGCATTTATCATTATCTAGTCGAATATTTTTTTACGAGAACATAATTCTATGACTATTTGTCATACTAACGAGAGGGAATAAATTTTGATAATATTATATTAACACTTTATTCTCGTAACGTAAGATTTGTTTTAAATCTTTGAATACTATTGTAATATTATTTTAGTAACTTCGTAAATACCTGTATAAAAATTAAGAAAAAAATTGAGCAGATGTATTAGTACCCACAGATCCCAAAAATGAGATAACACTAAAACTAAGATAATGTCTGTTATCATTTTATTCTCCGGGGACGGCGATAAGACTTTTGGTTTTTGTTTTTGTATAGATTTTTATTGTTTTATTTTTGTCTAGATAAGCTATTCAACTTTAATTAACCCTTCGAAATAAACTAAAGTATCGTGGACATTCTAATACTACTGATATTATCGCTACTCAAAATTAAAAGCATTTCATTTTAAATAGGTCTACCTGGGCACTTATAAAACTTCAAAAGATAGTGTTCGATCCGAATTGACTGTAGTTTGTGTTGTGTTTCTGCATAAATTCGCTTGCGAGTGTTTGGTTGTTTTCAACACGATGTTTTTTATTAGGCTTAATTGTGCAACTCAAGGACTTCCTCCACTCCTTTGACTTCTCGCGATACCACGCGTCCTCTCTCCAGTTCAGACAGAACCTATCCAGTTCTGTAGGTCATCTTCTTCTGGTTTCTCTCTCATCTCGTACACAATGTTTAATCAAATAAAAAAAAACATACTTGACTTCTAACGACATACTTTTTTCTTCTAATAATAATTTAATAGCGGACTCATTTTTTGTAGTTCGAAAGTATTGAGTTTATAAAGATTCATAAACTTCGCACCCAACTAAGTATCTGTAATTTTTTAACTTTATATTTTTAGTTTTTATGTTTTATGTCGATTAGTAATGTGGAATAAAAAGGGACTACCAAGACCGTTTAATAAATATTCATAATTCTAAGACATGTGACATACCCCAGCATGCACTGGGCCCGCGTAGTTGGCTACGGCTCGTTCTCTCTCATAAAAAGAAGCTCTATGACCAGAGGTGGAAAGATTTAAGTTTTTAAGCTACCATGGTCACTAAGAGTATCATTAGAACTTAAAATGGGACATTTACCGTGTATTTATTGTGCAGTGTTGCAAGCGCGTCCGTGATCATGGCGAAATGTCGGAAACTCGAAACAATTGTCATAAGAAAGTATAAGTCTTAAATTACCATAGAAATTGTTGCCACAAAATCTAGAAATGTCTCAAATTTCGAATTCAAGTATCACATTTACTGATAGAAAAACTAAAAATAATCAATGTTTTATGCTTATTGTGATTTCGGTAGTCGGTGTCTTTGGTTTTGTATTTTCATTTTTGGCACCGATTCCCGAAATTAAAATTATTTTTCATTTTGCAGTGTTTTTGTAGAGGTGCGCCAAAGTTTCGGCCGAATATTCGTATTCGTTACATGCGGCACATTTTTATATGTTCGTATTCGGCCGAATATTCGGTTGATTTACCGAATAATTACCGAATATTTAAATTATTATTAATATTTCAAAAAAAAGTATCAGTAAGGTTAACTAATTACTAAATGAGTGTGGTTTATTCCGAAAGTTGTACATAGTTTTTTGTAAATGAAAGTAACACAATTTTTTGAACCTATTAATTATTGATAAAATAAAAATGTTTAACATAAACAATCAATTTTAATCAAATAAACTTCTGCTTTTTTACAAATGATAAAAAAACTAAATTACATTTCTATGAAATTAACTATTTTAAAAACACTGCTTTCAGTAACAACTTTTCTCAGGAACCATCTTTAGGAACCAACACAAGTATTAAAATATGTATACATATAATCAAATTAAGTTTTGTTCAAATAAATGTCTGTAACTCTATATAGGCTAAATAAAATGTAGAAAACCTGATTACCGCGCAGAATTGAACCGAATGATTCGGCCGAATATTCAGCTCGGTACATTTTGGACCGAATCGAATATTCGGTCCAAAATGTACCGAGTTGAACCTGCATTCGGCGCATCTCTAGTTTTTTGGAAGTCGGTTAAATTTTTTGTTAAAATGTTTTTATTTCTCTCTTTTTAGTTGGTCGGTTTGTAATTTACCTAGTTACAAAAGTCTGAATGTCAACTACTTATAACCTTTTACAAAATATTGCTTTTCCCGATGCAGACCCGTTAATTTTTGAGGAGTTCTCCTGGTACTTCACCATATGCATTGTGACGAGCATAAAGTACTTAACATCCATATTCAAGTATTCGAATCGCAATCCACGAAATACTTATTATTGAATAGTTTTGGTCGTCATCTTTGGTCTTCATCATCAGTTCCACTTTACCAAATGGTGCTTTTCGAATGCAAATCAAATCAAATCAAAAATCAATCAAGTTACTATAAATAATACTCAAATCACTATAGGTGTGCCTATAATATTTGAAGAGTTCCCTCGATTTCTCCAGGATTCCATCATCAAATCCTGACTTGGTGACAATGGGACTACCTCTGAAGTATATCCTTTCAAACAAGAAAGATTTTTCCAAATCGGTTCAGCCGTCATACATAAAAAAAATACACGCGTCGACTTGAGAACTTCCTTCGTTTTTTATCGTCCGTTAAAAACTAAAAATAATCAATATTTTATGTGTATTGAGATTTCTTTCACTCTGCATAATAATTTCTTGCCCATATCAGAACCAATTCTTCAACGATTAAGAATGTATGTATTTTATGAATAGATATCATAAAAAATAAGCCATTTCTTGCAAAGTTCTAATTGGTTTAGACCAATTCTGCGATATGGCTGCAACATAAACATACCTGTAGCTTTAAATTGTTAAGTGGAATAAAACCGATTAGAAAGAAGAGTTTTGAAATAAAAGTGGAAAGTAGAACAGTTGGAAACGGCCCTGTCATTACATTCTCATCACAGTCTCTCCGTGGCCAAAATTATTTTTAAATAATGACTGGCGAAACTCAGCAATGAAATCCGGTCATTTTTCATTCTTTCCATATATTTTGTGCTGACGTCAGCAAAATAAAGAATTACCTGGGAATGTTTTGCGGATTATCATTGAAATTAACTTTAGTACGATTGATATGTTTTTGACGAAGGCTGTTACTAAATTATGTTACGTGTGCACCATACTGTATACATATAGTTGCTAGGGAATTCATTATTATAAGTCATAATTATGGACCCTGTCAGATAGAATATACATCAAAATAGAAGAGAGGAGGAAGAACACTAAGTGTTTAATGTGATTATTGTTATTATTAGTAAGCTATACAGTTTCATTAATAAAGAATTGAATAATTATTATTGTTTTATGATTATATAGGTATATTTATTTATTAAGTAACATACTAAAAAAATCAAGCATTGCAAGCGTAAGTAAGCGTTTGTCAGGCGAATTTGTTCTTCGTAATATCCCTAGTAGACCTGTGAAAAATATTTTCAACCTTATACTTAACTTATACCAACTAAGGGCAAAAGAGAAGTAATACCGGCCAGCTGCGAGTCGGACTCGTCTTTATCAATTATCATTTACTGCCAAAATTAGGGTTATTTTGCAGCGTTTTTATATACATAACAATCACCGAAACTGTTTTTACCTTCATATTTAAATATTTTGCATCTAAAACCAGTGTACACAATCTTCTCCCTTGTATGCAATCTACGAAGGCTTTTGAGCGTCAGAAATGTACCTATTTTTATACATATAATGCTGGCCACACACCTTACGATATTTTTTTTTTTTATCCTAACCTATATATATACCTAACCTGATAATAGCCGATTGTTGTAACAAATCTGGTAAACTGGAGGTCAGAATCACTTACAAAATGTTCTAGATGCCTTACACAACGTCCCGCCAAAAAGCGAATGGGTGGTGGCAGAAATGTTCAGCAAATCCCGATTCACGTCGTGTGACAAGTCGGTACTAGGGATGGGCTAGGGATGCATTTAATCGATATTTATTTCTACCTAACAGACATTCAATAATACAAAATGTTCTAGATGCCTTACACAACGTCCCGCCAAAAAGCGAATGGGTGGTGGCAGAAATGTTCAGCAAATCCCGATTCACGTCGTGTGACAAGTCAGTACTAGGGATGGGCTAGGGATGCATTTAATCGATATTTATTTCTACCTAACAGACATTCAATTAGGTAATTTGAATTAATGAGAATAAAATGACTACTTTTCTGATTATATTTTAGTAAAAACCTCTTTTTGTAGTGACTGAAACTATTTAAATATTTTACAACTCATTACTGAGCTGAATTACTGAGCTGTAAATTACTATTAAAATCAGAGGAAACTTTAATTTCGCGGACTACTAGGTTTCACACCTACTTGCCCAACGTGGATGCTAGAACCGAAAAGAATGGAAAATAATAATGGGATCATACGGCATGTTGTGATCAGTAGGTTGCTGCTAGGTAAGCGTACTTCATCTTACAACCGCATCTTCGCCGGTAGGGTGGTGATCAAACGCAAGCCTACAACCAATATTCTGACGCGCAAAATCGGAACTGTTCGGATTTAGATCCGAACAGTTCCGGCCTTAGGATTAACATATTCCACACGATAACACTCGGTTGACCCAAGTTCAAGCAGATTAATATGCCCAGCACTGCGTATGACAGTTCGTAACTATCGTAGCGCCTCTCTCCATCAATGCCCGTGTAGATGTGTGTATAAGCATTGAACACGACAGGTAATAAGCAAACATCAAATGCAAAAGCGACTACAAGCTAATGAAATTAAGAGAAAACAATAGGTATCATCGGATGGAGGCAGTAAGATGATAAAACCAAAAAATCCGCTAATTGCGCGTCTGACTCATAGGTATATGAAGGGTTCTAGACTATAAACCGGAAAACGTCTCTTATACGGAGCCTATTATCTCATTATTGAATTTAATTAATAGTATCTATTTATTATAATAGTCGCAATATAAATAAAAAATTGGTACTCCTCTCACTCTGGGTGGAGCGGAAAGGAGCGTCAGACTTCTACTGACTAGAGATTCACACTGTTTCTTCAGTTACCCGCAACGGCAGGCGGTGGCCTTTCGGGCCTCGTCACAATTGCTGATTGCTATTTGTAGCATACACATCGTAGGTTAGAAATATATTTATTAGGTACAACCCGTAATCCATGGCCTTCTATGGAGCCCCTCTGTGGCCGTTGAATTTGCAGCGGCGACCAAGCCGTAAGCTGATCGCATCCCAGAGGGTCATAGCCATCCGAATATTTCCGGGGATACCGCACGATCTCCGGTGAGGCGACGAGCCTCCTTGCCAGATTGCTACTGTGGGATCTGGAGGCGGTAGGCCTCGCGCGTTTACACAAATGGCGCGTGGAGGTGCTTAGCTGGGGTGAAAAGGAAGAGGCTGAAAGCGTGAGGGAGAGACAGTTATCTTCCTCACACCGCAGCCGCCGCGAGAGACGCCCCGGGCGTCGGGGATCACGAGCTGATCTCCAGCCACAGTAGATGCGGATCTGCGGACGGCGAGCAGGGGTAGCTCACCGTCCGGTAAGGACCAGGCCCGAAACGGCGGCGCGCCACGTTCCGCGCGCGTTTCAAAGACTTATCAGCAGCACTGACGGGGCCCGATAGGGCTATTACCTTATGGTGTTGCGGGAGTTGTTCTAACGAGACCCCGCGGCCCCGGAATGCAAGGTCAACAGAAGGAGCAGGGTGGGTTTTAAGTCAGTAGAAGTCTGACACTCCCTTCCGGTCCACCCAGAGCGGGAAGAGTCATATGATGATTTTCCAAACCAGAAAAAAATGGTACAACCCGTACAACCCATTAAAAGGCAGATAGTATGTCCGAACAAAAAATTATTAGTAATAGGATACTTTTGCTTACCGTTTGTGAACGTTATTTAGAATCATCGCAAAAAATTAAATATCAACTGTTTTATTTATAAAATCCTTACCAAAAACGTCTCAGTCTTTATGAGAAAACATATGCACGTGTATTTATTACCACTTTCAATACACGGGTGGTATGGACGCCTTCAATACCAAACATCCAACAATGAATACAGGATACACAAAGCAGCCTGCCGGCTGGTAACAAAAAATATTTATATTGTGGACCAGACACGAAACACGACCAAATCAAATACCTGAATAACCCAGGCATCATAAACGGGATACAATAATTGCCATTCACATTCCAGACATATTTAATTAACGAATATTTTCCACGAAAATTGCAGTCAGTAATTGTTGTTTAAACTTTAACTCGACATTTCCGGTGCTACCATTAAACTGTTCCAATTTGTAAATGTATGTAAGTTTATTTGCGCTTGACAGAACATTGCGTAATATGAAAGTTGTTTGTGTGTCATTGACTGTTGTTCGAAACTCTAATTTAGAATTCACTGAGTACAGGGAAACTGCTATATACCTAGATATCCATTTACATACATTTCAATTCAATTTGTAACGTATGAACACTGTATAGGTACTTAATGGAGTCCTTCTCGCCAAAATATGTCGTAACAGAGAAAGTATTATTTGTTGAGGCCTAATTGAATGAAGCCGGTGGGCCTACAGCGCACCCGCTGGTGCCGGAACGCACCCAACAAAATTCATTTAAAACTTTACCCGTCCCCATCAATCAAAAACCAATCTAAATTGAACAACATTCCCGTTTGTTCATGGACTATTCACTAAAAATGTTAAAGACTTAAAGCAACCACTCCAGTGAACGCTATTACAAACGAGGGTATAAACTGCCTTATGATTGCTGGTTGAGGTTGCACAAAAGATGGAAGCCCGACATGAAAATTAATTGAGGAAATACTTGAAAAGTAGAGTAAAGTCGGCTTGTAAAATGTCTAATTGGTTGCGTTGTATGGAACAGGTTGGTAAGCCCTCCTTTGCTAGGATTTACGTTTTCCGTTTGGCTCCTGACTGCCAGGAAATGCAGGGAACAATAACGTTTGCGGGGGTGAACAGAGACGGATATTATTTCCAGGCACAATTAAGATGCTTGCATCTCTCTAGAGCTTAATCTGTTCAAGTTGTTTTTCTGACGAAAGTTGGCAATTATTATCTACATCAAATTATTAATGGAGATAGGGTTAAGTATCATTAGTATATGCTGAAGTAGACAAGTCAATACCTAAATAACCAACATAGGCCCTTGTATTTGCAGTTTATTTTCTTAGAAACCGTCTACACTAATTCATTTCTATAAAGTTGATTTTTTTTCGCCCACAGAATGCTGCTTTTAGTAGAATATAATTTGGTAGCAGTTTTTAATCGGAAGTTAAACAAATAGTAAACTATTTTGTTGTGTCTGTCCACCTCAGCCATGCATTCAATATGTATAGTGTTCTTACACTATACATATTGTGTCTACACTCAGCAGGTAGAAAAGGTTATTATATTATATATAGTATAATATTAACAAATAAAGAACTAAATTCTTAAATGTCCGTATAAGAACGTCCGTCAAAAGAACCGGTGTATCCACTAGCGCCATCTCTGTACTGAAGGTGTAAGCTCGTACACTTAATGCAAACTTTGTTACGTACCAGACATTGCACTGCCATCTATACGTTTTAGCGAAAACTATTCGGAAAAACCAACAAGCTTCGAGCAATAGACGCGGGAAATGCTCAATGTGTGGCGCTGATTTTAATGTTGTATACAGTTACATTTTAATGGACGTTGTAAAAAAATCACTTAAATATTTTCTCAACTATTCGTCTAAAATTCAACTGATCTCGATAATACGACTTTATAAATTTGATCAATTCGCGAGTTGACACTTCGTAACACAGACCTTTATCTATTAGGTACGCCATGACATCGATACGGGTCCTCCATTTATATTTTACATAATTAAGTACATAGGAGTAATGTTGGTTGTTTTTTTATATACACTGATATTCATGGCTCAAAAATATAAGCCGTACAATTTACTTATACAATTTTAAAACGTTCGAAAGCATGCTTGTCGATGGTCACGTCTGTCATTTATACAGTGCTTTCCAACTAATAATAGGAAAAACTTAGCGCCATATTGTGACGTCTTACACTCTTACTCTTAGTTGTCAAATCGAACCATTTGGGTAGAGTGAACAAAACTAGAATTTTTATTAAAATATATATTTACAAATATTGAGCGAAACAAAATTAGTCCCCTTTCCTTATTTTGGATGTTAAACGCGAGCCTGTCATCAAAAATAAAATTAAAATAAAGTTTTAATAATTTTGACATGACTTCTGGGTCTTTGCGCCATGCGTTCTCTTTACTTTCAGGAAAATTAGTGCCAACAATGTAAATAAGAGAGAAAAGTATGTTTAAAAAAACTAATTATAATTTTGATGCGTGACTCGGTTAAACAAAATAAAATAAACCGTTATTATTTTTCGCTATTAAGTTTTCTTTGCAAACCGTACTTATTGAGTGATATTTGACAGATAAAGGTCATTAACGTTCCTATTAGCATTTGAAACGCATAGTATACCTTTTACAGTCACTATTGGTGGTCAGAAGACAGAAAGTTTATCACTCATCTTGACAAAAGAAACATGGAAATTCGCTCCATAAAAATACTACCCAGCTGCAGTTGGTTAGGCTGAAAACTATTACAACTTAGTTGGGAAAAGGCTAGGCAGATGAGAAATTCTGGTAAAATGAAGAAAGTAATTAGGGAATCGAATACCGTATGTGAATGAATTTATAATATTGAAATATTTTTAGGAATAGCTAAGGGTAATTAAGGAGTGTAGCTTATGATTGTTTTATTTAACTATCACGAAAGTTAATACGTGTCTATTTTAGGTTGTCTAGTAATTAAGTAAACAGACTACACAATATACACTTTGTTTAATTGTTTTATTACTTTGACACTTTTTTTCAGTCCTTACAAAACATAACACCAACTCTTTTTACTATTTTTAATCTTCCACAAAATTTGAAATTTCAGCAATACTAAAGACGGCCTCATTCTGCAATTGTACGATTAATTTATTTTAACTATTGTTTCAGATGTACAAAGTGTTTGATGTGATAATTGTGTATGGGAATTACCCTCAATTAGCGCCCTGACCCAATGACCCGGCTTCCGACATGCCTCAGTCCCCTTCACCTCGGCTGCGCCATTACAGGTCCCTGGAAACCAAGCATGGTTATATAAACCAAGCATGAACAAGTTGAACCAAGCATGAAATCATGAGCATCGAACGTCATCCGCAAAACACATGTATGAAACTCGCATGTACATTTCTATAAATTCTGCCTTAAACTCAAGCTTTGACTTTGCCATTGAATGATATCCAAGCATGCTTCGCTTTGTTTTCTTTTTTTATAACCTAAAAATACATAAATAGTGCGAAAAATGTAAAAAAAAAAATTGGAAATAAAATGATGAAATTATCAAGTAATTAATGATTTATTTAAAATTATTTATTTTATAATGATACGATTTCTAAACGCACAAAGCTTCGCAACACTATCTTTTTTTTATAAAACTAACAATAATTATTGGTAGGATTCACATTACCTACTAACAATGTTCTATTACATGACCGAAAAATATCTCACGGAAGTGTATGTGTATGTTTCTGTGTGTGTACTACCTATTAAAAATACTTTTATAAAAGAGCCGTCAAAAATAAGATGTATTCAAAAAGTCTCTGCCTATTTTAACTGTCTCGCTATTTCTTAACTTTTAAATCAACCTGCACTTTTCTTGAAACACAATTTCATAACAAACACTCATAGACATAACACAATTATCATTATTATAAATAGATGACATAATCAATATACTAAGTAGTTCATAACCATAAGGCACTGTAGAAATAGACGTAGGTAGGTAGGATGAATTGGCAAAACTAATGTAGTCCAAATTAATCGGTAAATAGTTCAAACCTTAATCGTAGACTAAAATTATAGAAACCTATTTATAATTAAATTAGCCTTAAATTTAATTCTAGATTAAAATTAATTAATCTTCTTAGATTATTTCAGAACTTTTATCAGAAAACAATAAATTAATTTCTAAAACTTTCACAGTGAGCTACTGATCTATTCTTCTTGAAATCTATTATCTCAAACAGAATGTTGTTTACTGGTAAAAGTTCTATATACCTACAAGTAGGTAGCCCGTAAATAGCATAATTATACCTGCTTAGTTTAAGTAGCTAATAGAAAATTCAATAACATGCAAAGTTGTTATTTTTTTATTACTAATGAGGGCTCATTATTAATAAAAAAATAACAACTTTGCATGTTGCAAGAGCGGGCGCTCTTGACCTCGACCACACCTGATGGAAAGTGTAAGATGAGGTCTACGATCGAACGAGCGAGCCCAGAAAATGCCTATTCACTCTTGCTTTAAAGGCTGACGGGTCATATACACATTGGAATGAATATTGGAATTGTTGAATATGTTACATTGGAATGAATAGAATTACATGTTTGATCATCCAACACCTAACAGCGAAAGATGTAACACGAGGCTTCAAGTGTCCATTTCAATGTACTGACTTGGTACTCTAAGTTTACGAGTAAATTGGATCCTATTGTCAAGAGATTTCAAACTGACTGAGCACACTCCCTGTTTCCACTTCAATAATAATAAACACCGCTTCTCAATCGTCAGACACAGTGAGGGGAACTCGCTCATCCGTACAGCCGGCAGATACGCATTATCAGGACATCATGCGTCGCCTCACTATGCCGCAACAATAACAATCACACGCGTTTATCTATTGATACGTACTCTGTATACCTTTATCATAAACACATGTCTCCAAGGATTTATAAAGCGCAGGAAAGCTTGTTCAATGGAATCAACGAATCTTTTCCCAATTCACTGATCCCTAAATGTTACATGACTATAAAGAAGAGTCGATGATAATCAATACAATTATATTCCGACAAGAATATTATAGTATCGCATCAATTGTTTATTGATATTGTAATACACATCGATAGCTAGGGGAGTGGTTATTACTTAATATCGGTAGTTCGGTTATCAGGACGGTGATGCGAACACAAGGGCGCGATATGTCGCTTCACGCTTATTCGCACAGACTACCGGGTACGCGCACCACCATGTATCGTGGTATCAATTTTCGGAATAATAAATCGTTAGTTCCAAAACTCTTTAATATTGTTGTGTCATTCCTTCAGCCACGTGTTCTAATAGTGTTTTTGTTTTTGTACAGGACTATGACAGCAATATGTTTCGTTTGCAATCTACCGATACTGTCTCATCAAGTTGGGTTGGTCTGGGCTGGAGGCAACGGCTGGGACGAGCTTACACGATCTACCTTAGAAGAATCCACTCTGAGGCAAAGACTGGGCAGTCGAAGAGACTCCGCAGCACAAGTGTCTTGCCTCTCGCCGCCGGAGCCAGACGTCGACAATCAACCAAGAGGTGCGTAGCAATCAGAATTATTTTTCCAAAATTATTTATGTATCCATTCTTCGTTTAAGTACCTAATATTGTGGATGTCAGACTTCTAAAGTTCTTATAATAAATTTCGGTTGATAGGTGGACCCCGTCGCCGCCGCTCCTCTTTAGCTCAATTAACCGATATCCTGCGCGAGTGGGGTGGCGGGGGTAGCGCGCCGCGCCGCCAGCGAGCACCGTTATCCCGGCGCGAAACCCTGGCCGACCTCGCGCGCTCGCTCCCCTGGGCGCGCCACGAGCCGCCGCCACGCCGCCGACGCGACTCTTCCGCCGATTCCGGTATCAAATCTATGGCTTCGAAGCGCCGCGACTCCAAAGCCGCACCTCAAGATTTTCGCGCTGATTTCCCGAACTGGGATCGTAAAGACTCAATTACTATTATGCCGACCCGAGAACGACGAATCAAGAGACGCGGTTCGGAAGAAACTAAGGAACGCAGGGACTCGGTAGACGGACACCGACATCGTCGTGACTCAGTCGCAGCACCCCCACGTATTGTGGCAACCCACAGAAAAAGGCGAACATCGCCTCCAACTCCAGCACCGCCATCTTTTGTCGATGCGTCTTCTGATCCTGGACCATCTACACATATGCCATGCGTAACTGTTGTCGCTATCCATGAACCAAGCCGCTCTGACGGCGAATGCCAACCGATGATGACAATGCCTACCATTATTACATCTGCTGTGACACCCTCACCTACTTCCCCTACGCCACCCAATAGCAGTGCCACCCAAACCGCGCAAACTTGCCAAACATCGCAAACAGCTCAAGGTACTCAAGTTACTCCCGGAGGTCGATCTCCTCCAAACTTGGGTGGCCGTCGAGATTCGACAACTCAGTGTGGCCGAGCTCGAAGAGATTCTAGAGCTGCTGCTAGTCCTGAACGTAGACTTGGCAGGCTACAACGCCAAGCTACTGCTTTTGATGATCCAATAGGGCCACCTGGTACTAGGCGTAGAGATTCAGGGCCATCATTAGGACCTGACGACGAAGGAAGAGCTAGAAGAGATTCTCTCAGTCCTGACTCTGCAGTACGACCGAGACGAGAGCGCTCACAGCTGAGCCCGGATCGAGCTGGTGGTGGGGAGTTGAGTCCATCTGCTGCAAGGCGTCGAAGTCGATTGCGAAGACAAGCTTCTTGTGCTAGAATGGGCCGAGCAAGGAGTCCAGAATCGAGCTCCTGCTCGAGTCGAGATCCTAGTCCTTGCGCTCGACCACCAGCAGAGAGAACAATGATCCGTAGGCAATCTACTACAGAAGAAATATTAATAGCCCGCGGTTTTCGGCGCCAATCAACTACTGAAGAAATGATACGGTGCCGGAACTTTCGTCGCCAAAGTTCGCAAAGTGATGACGCTTGCATGCGAGCCCGTGGTCGCCGAGATTCCTCCACGCAAATACTAGATGGAACCATTGGTACTATGACCGTTGAGACCACTAGTACATTCTTCGATTCCAGTACACAAACTGGTAAGTTTTCAAACTTCATTGTAGTTCATTTTTTTAATTATACCAAAAACATAGTAGATAAATAAATAACATCAACAAAGTAACTTAATAATTATAAACTTGCAATGACAAATAAATATTACCTGAAAACATATACATCTAAAAATCAGTACTCGATTATTGTAGAAAGTTGATTAAAGTTACCGCTAGCGGGCGACAAACAACTTTCCGCTAACGCGCGCTAAAGAGCTTTTGCGGGACGTGAAACGCATTACAACAACAGCAAACTCAATCGCCATACGAGCAGTGAAGCACTACTCGCTCACAACAGCCATTGCCACGTGCTCGGTCCCCGCCCCTTTTCATCAGCCAATCGATTCGCGTGCTTCTCGCTTATCTCTGTCTTACCGTGCTGCTTTACCGACGGGAAAAGAGGGTTGATGGGTGAAAATCCCTCTGCACCGAGGGAGTGGGGCCCGAGTGGCGCCACCGTCGGCCGGGCCAGTTTCGGGCGGCCACTTTGAACTGGCAGCGCGGTCGCGCGGACCACGAGATGAGATGAGCGCGAGCGATCGGCGCAGGTTCGCCCGCCCGCGCCCTGTCATCTGTTGCCGAATGCTGCCATGTTTACTAGAACGAAAGTGACGTGCCGTACACAACGAATAACCTCAAATAACACAACATTGACAGCCTAAATTCGCGAGAAAAATAACGTGAGCAATATTTCAACGTAGACGTTACAACGAATTTTGTTTTCCTATAAAATACAGTAATAGACGTGCTAGAATCTCGGTTTGTGTTATTAAATTATTTTTGACAATTCACAGTTTGTAAGCTCGGAATAAAATATTTTTATGGTATGTTTTGTTCGCGTGTCGTGGAAAGGTATATGTGATAAGAATAGTTTCTTATCAGGAGCCAGTGTCATTTGTGGTAAACAATATATAGGTACCAAAAACTAAATATAAACTGTAAATAAGTGTATCGTCTGTAAAATAACAAAACACCAATTAGTATTCGTGTCGTAAATAAATGTTAGCATAAAAAATTAATAGTCAACTATTTTCGAGTGTATTAATATTTGTAAAATACAGAAGATTGTAATAATTTTTCACAAAAGTTGATTCCCGTACGTCAAAATTGAGCCTAAACGATATGGTAAGTATTTAATTAAGAGATGTTCATATTTGATTTCTATAAAAGGCATGGATTTTTAGCATGTTTTACTAAAAGGTATAAAATTAATTTCCGATTATTCCAAAAAAAAAATATTATGAAAATTTATAATGACGAAACTGGAACTAAATAATCATAATTTAACTAAAGCGGACCTCTTGGTTATTTACTTTATTTGTTTAAAAGAGCTTACCTACCTTTTTTTAAGAAGTTTGTCTGCAAAACTTTCACTAGCTCACATAATAAGTAAATAATATTTTTCTACACTTCCTTTTGAAAAAATTCCAGCCTATCACAATTCCTTTTTCTTTTAGCAATCACATTCAGGCGAGGCCATTGATATAATTGTCCGCACTACTGAAAAACAACAAAGGGGCGAAACCCTTTGAAAATCGAGATAGCATAGATATTGTGATGGTCTCTTGTCAACCGTGTTCTATCTTTCATTCAATAGTTCAGTGGTTCTATCGAGTCTTGTTTTAGTTCTCGACTTTATATATGAACTTGCTATTGTTAAATGGTTTTTAGATCAAAAACACTGGCTATGTTACACATATTCTTTATACGATAGATTAATTATCTATACTTACTAATATTTTAAAGAGGTAAAATTTGTTTATCAGTTGTGTGTTGTGTACGTAGGGGGTAATCTACAAAATAAAGGCTATAAATTATTTCAAAAATACACGCCGACGAAGTCGCGGCGAAGTACTAGTGCATTATAAAGATTGTAATCAGGTCTTAGGTTTGCCTTGGAACTTAGTTTTTGTACTAGAAAGCAACACATGGAAAGTACTAAGCTATCCAGCAGCCAGTAGGGAAAATTAAGTGTCGACTTTAAGTTATATCCATTGGGTAGGACTAACCAAATTGAATTTTTGAAATTAACGAATTTTAGAAATTTAATTTAAAAATAATAACGTGAAAATTCTTCACACACGGCATCTACATCTCTTTACTCTTTCTAATTAAACACCATTTCTTATTAATGATATTGCCTTTAAAGCCTCCATTAAAATGGTTCCTATCAATTTCTTGTGCAATAAAACTAGGCAAAGTCGTGGGATTGCCAAATGCCCATTTTCATCGCATGTCCTACTTGAAGAGCTCAAATTGATTCTACAAAGGTCATTTTTATCGCCGACGCCTTCAATAATATATCAAGATTGTTTGCAAACTTTCTAAAAACTAGTTTTCAGATGCTTGCTTTATTATACAAAAGAGACTCCAATAATGAGGCCTTTGTTCAACTTCGTAAATATTTATTTATTTTCCAATGTTAACCAATGTTTTTTGTATCTATTTCTATGTTATTGGATGTCATTAGAATATAGGTATCTATGTGCAAAATGTAGTGGAATGCTGTCAGTCCTCAAATGGTTCTTTTTCTTGATGTCAGGCTCGCAAAATCACCCTCTCATCTGAAATGAAATGAAATATTTATTTTGTGAATTGGTTATAAATAACGCTTAAACACGTCATGTTTTTTTGCGTGTCAATTTTAGTTTAGCTAGATGAGGCCATCTTTTAACTGAAAGGATATTTTTCATAGCCAGCCAGTTCCATTTATTGAACAATTCTAAGCGATGCTCAAAGGAAGATATGTACAAACCTGCTAATCTCAGTCAATGCACCTCTTGAGAGCCAAATCAGACGTTAGCTCGACCAGAGAACGCTGCTATGCGGTGGCACTTAAGACCTCTTAAATAAACTTCATCAATTGCAATACTTGTGCATACGGTCTGATTTGGTTTGAGGAAATACAACCATGCCTCTCAATTGGCAAGGATCTCAATTGACACCAATGTTATGTATACAACGTGTAATTTAAAGGGTATATACATACTTCTGTGGATGATAACAAACGATATGGCAAGGGTTTTCTAATCCTATGTCTACATGTGTGGCGCATATTAGAAATTTTACTACATTGATACCAGAGGCCGAATTTTTCAAATTAAGAAGAACGAAGAGAATTATCGTTTTATTGGCAAGTGACATGGAAAGTGAGGATGAGGGTCCAGTGATGACCCTGACTGTCAGTGCTGTGACACGTTTGTTATTACTGGTATTCAAGAAACATATGAAACCGATAATTTGGTGTCAATTCTGTGAGTCACTTATTTTGAACTGAAACTTTGCATAGAGACTCCATACCAGATGTTGTCTTCAGTCCTTTTGGATAGATATGGGGTTTCCGTTACACGTTGTATAATGACTCCCGATAAGTACGTCTTCGGAGGAATAATCAAATATTATATCGCCTGTACAACCCTGCTTATTCTGGCTACTTGCACTGCCATTTTTCATTCACTCATCCTGCCGTTGTCTCTTGTAAATCTCACTTTAAGCACTATGTTAAACACCTATTCCACAAAACCCATTTCCATTCCCACTTTTTCTACTTTTATGCAATGCGATTGTGGGGCTCATTTCCACCTAACACCATCATCATCTACTTAGCCTATTTCCAACTATGTTGAGGTCGGTTCCAGTTCTTCCAGTCTAACTGGACACAACTGAGTACTAGTGTTTTACATTAAGCGACTGCTTATCTAACCACAGTCTGACAGTATGACCACGTTTCTGATTTCCGCTCTCATCTCAAATGGCTTCCTATTAGGTTTCGCCGGAATCTTCACTTACTTTCTCTACTTTATAATGTGCTTTTAGTTCCTCTGTGACACACATTCTAGATCCCTGAGATCATCGGAAAATTTAGAGTTAAGTATTCGTATGCATTCCACTTCTTTCGTTGACAAATCTTTCACTATTCAAGCAGCTCGTTTGTGGAATGCATTACCCGCGTGCTCAAACGCTACCAGCGTTCAAAAGAATGGTGAAGGAGCATTACCTCTCCCTATAAGTTTTCCCCTTCTTTCTCAATTAATGTAATATTTATTAGTACATGATTTTTGTATTGTATGTATGTATTTTATATTATTATGTTCAATTAATATTATTTATGTTGTTTGTACACTGAGAGCCCTTACTCTGTCTCCTTTAATTTTTGTCCATCCAAAGGTTGTCTGTAAGAGATCGCCCTGTGTGATAAGACCACCCATTGTACACTAGTTTAAATTTTTGTATCCAATGAAATATTGTGAGGTGTACAATAAAGTGTATAATAAATAAATAAATAGCTTGATGACACGATACCCCTTAGAAAGACCAGTGTCAGAGTTTCTGGCTTCTAACTACCGGTAGCGACTGTCGAAGATGTCGATGTGACAGCCGGGACTAACAGCATGGTTGGTCTAACGGCACGAAGGTATCTCGATATGTTGATGGACACCCATCCATGGACTGACCTCGGAAAGCATAGGTTAAGCTTGAAGATCGACCCTTGATTATTTAGCCACGAGCTTCTCATCCATCCATCCTTCCAACTAACATCCGTGATACTAAACCCAGATCGATTTAGACGTCTAGCAGACGCATTTCCACGTAACAGACGTGACAATAGGTACCCAACTGTACCTTCAGTCTGCAAAGACGACACTAATTCGCAAAAGTGTGTACTGCATGGCTCCGGTCATATATAATAAAATACCTAAGACTTGGAAAGAATTACCGTTGACATTATTTAAAAAAAAAACCTACGTAGCTTTTTAACTGATAAAGCATAATATAGCGTAACCGAGTTCTTAGCTGAAAAACACTTTTGAAACTTTAATTCCTATTTATTTAAGATTATTTTTACTCAATAATTTCATTTTATTATGTACATAAATAAGCTTTATTTTATTTTAGTTTATAATTTTTGTCATTTTAATTTTAATTATTCAAGCACATTTGTCATTTTTAAATAATAAGTTCCTTTTTTATGTGTAAATTTTGCATACCTACGGGTAAAATATGGCTGAACTTAATATTTCTATGTATAACACCGTGTACTGTACCCATTTTTGCAAAATAAAATATCTTTATCTTTATCTTTAAATCAAAAAACTTCGTAACTCTCTTCAGGAAATTAGTGAGAGAACATTCCCTCTCAACCATCCTGTTATATGTTCATTATGTTATATGTTCATTGTGGTATTAGTCTGTGTTTCTTGATAGTTATAACCTGGGAGTCTTTAAATCAAGAGTGAGTAGTTACTTCTAGGCAAGCGTACTTCATCTTCGACCACATCCTCGCTTAACATCACGTGAGATCGTGGTCAAATGTAAGCCTATCAATTATTAAAAAAAAATGTCAGGTTCACTTAATTTATAAATAAGAAGTATATTGAATTAGTTAAGTAATTTTGGTCTTCATCGATAAATTTCCAGATCTACAGAGTTGATACGACAGAGGGGCATTAAATTACACTACGTATACTATACGTGTTTAGTGTTAATTCGATACAGTTAAAAAATAAAACTAGCCAAAAAAAAATTTTTTTTTCAAACAAACTAAATAGCTTACAAATTAGAGTAAAACGCAACCACCTTTTGTAAATAAATGTGACTGACCTTCAATACTACAACAACAACACAAACAAAGTGGCAACGTAGCGCGGCGTGTGTTATCTCTTGTCTTGGTCAGATTTATCGCTTTAAGGTGCATCTCATCAAGATCATTTGCGACTAAACTACTTCTCCTATTTAATTGATTTTTGGTATAGAGCTTGAAAATGGTACCTAGTATAAGCAGTTTAAAGGAAAGCCCCTCGATCGTATCAACTCTGTATGTATTACCTACTTTACATCTCTCATCCAACTTCCTTGTCACACTCTTTTTTTTATTGATAATAAGCTCGCGTTTGACCACCATCTCACCTGATGGTAAGTGATGATGTGGTCGAAGATGGAGCACGCTTGCCTAGAAGTAACCTATTCACTTTTGACTTAAAGACCCCCAGGTTATAGCGATCAGGAAACACAGACTCCGGCAGAGATTTCCACTCCTTAGCCGTACGCACAATCCAAGTATTCCCAAAACGTTTTGTGAGTATGGGTGGGATGTCTACCATGAAACGATGGCGCATCGCCGTATGTCTTATAGTCCGATGATGGAACTGGCTTGGCGAAATTAGATTGTGTAATTCCATCGCACACTCCCCGAAACGTAACCGATAGAAAACCGATAGACTTGCAACTCGTTGTCGATGTCCAAGGCTCTGGAGCTTTGACTCGACCAGTGCATCGTTGCCAATGAGTCTCTTGGCCCGTTTCTTGATAGACTCAAGCGCGTCCAGTTAGTATTTGGTAGATCCATCCCAAAGATGAGAGCAGAATACACGACCGAACCTGGGCTTAATTTAAATTGAGCAACTGTTCCGGTGTGAAGTACCGTCTCACCTTTGCTAGGATTCCCAACGTTTTTGCTGCTAGTTGAGCCTTAGTCTCGATGAACGGACCAAAATTTAGGGCGGAGGTCAGTGTTACCCCAAGAAGCTCAATACGATCGGTTACTCACTCATACATAAGCAGCACTTTTTGTACGTATAAACAACTGATTACAAGAATACCTAGAGTAATAAATGAGACATACTTCGGCACTACTACCTAATTACAATGCAGATTCAAACAATAAAATATGTCAAAACATAAAATCTTTGCAACAGCCAATATACGGCTCCTGCCTTATTTTAATAACAAGACCTATTATGGTACAGACGAAAACGATAAACGCATAGAGTATTGAAACAAAATTGTTATAGGCTATCGTAACGTCAATATTACCGGCGCTATTACTTCCTCCGCTATGAAGAGATGAAAATACTTACTTATTTACTGCCTACTTTACGACATCTACTATGATCACATTAATTACGCTCTGTTTTCCATAGCCATCGCTTAATATTTCAATATAGAAATCGAGGTAACTTTTATATCACTGTCCTTATGAGGCAGTTTTAATGTTAATACAGTTTTATTAACTTATAATGTTATTCAATCCTCCGAATATTATATAAAACGGTTTTCACTTTCCGGGGATTTCATTATGAAACTTTTGACTATCTAACAAATTAATGATAAAAAATACTAAATCAATATTTAGTCTTAGTACACTTCCAAAGTTTTTATAACTTTCACATTTCAGCCGGGAGCCATTTATCATAATTTGTTCGAAGACACACAATGAACAGTTGACTATCCAACATTCAGGCTCCAAACTTCAAACCTTGTTCGAGTGGTATTAAAGTATCAAATAGTTTAATCTATGATCAATCAAAACTTTGTCGCAAAAAAAAATTGGTTTCGTAAAACGCAAAGAAAAATCTCATTCATCTACATAAAAAAGCTGTCAGTTTGCTGTCTGAGTAACCTTTTTAAAAAGATGAGACCCTTTTCATCACTAAAGGTACTCATGTCAAGATTGTCTACCTTATATTTTGTGGAAGAAATACGGTTGATCAATAACGCATTATGTTTGGAACAGTCGCGAGTCCGCAAAGAATATCTAAGTGGTTGTCACACGTTACGACAGGGATCGTCAATAACTTGGTCTTAAAATGTTAAGTCTGCGTTCGGTTCTTGGCAAGATTCCGAGATACATCACTACGCCCTTTGGCGCTGAGCCAACAGAGAGATTCTACTTTCACTTTTTAATAAATGGGTTTGTAATTTCGCCTAGCTGCGCTAGTTTGAGGTAATAAAAAATCTTGAAGTACAACTTAGTGGTACTAAAGCTAAAAGCTGAAAAGTTACTGCTGCGAAAACACGCACTTCTACTGAGGATCTTATAACAGCTTTAAACACGAGTCCATAAAATCGAATAAGGTCACATTCGAAAGGGATACGTGTGCATGATAACTTAATTATAGAAGATGATGTAGAGATTCCTTCTAATAATAAACCAACCCATTATGCGTGAGTAGCACCCCTAAAGGGCGTGAAAGGCTATGTGTGACGACTTATATCACTAGAATAGTCTTCCACTGGTTTTCAATCTCTTAGTGCTCAAAACGCTTCATAATTTGTACCGTAGGAATACTCTGGTCCTGCAGAGTATTCCTTTTTTTTTTTTTTGATGGCAAAATCATCAAATGACTTCTTCCGCTCTGGGTCAAGCGGAAGGGTGTGTCAGATTTCTACTGACTAAAAACCCACCCTGTTCCTTCAGCTGCCCTAAATTTCCGGGGCCGCGGTAACTCGGTAGAACTTTCCCGCAAAGTAGAGAGAGAGAGAGAGTAGAGAGAGAGAGAGAGTATTCCTACGGTACAAATTATGAAGCGTTTTTTAAGGATGGGAATTCATCCAATGACTGCCTCCCGATCTGGGCGAAGCGGGAGTTTGCCAGACTTTTACTGACTAAAACCCATACGTGTTCCATCATATGCCCTTCATGTTCCGAGGCTGCGGTAACCCTTTCGAACAATTCCGCAACAAAATAACCCTTACTATATATAATTTGGAACTCACCTCTGACCATCTTTGAATTAACTTAAGCAATCACTACCTCCTCAGTTCCGTGAGAAAAAACCATAGAACAAAATAAACGAAGATTAAATACACTAGGCTCGACTACGCAAATGCAGGACTTTTATGTAAACCTACCCTACTACCTATCAGGCCGTATCCGACCCTTTAATACGGCGAAGACAAAAGCCGCAGTATTACTGTCACTGCCACTGCCAGGTTCTGTCTCAAGTAAACTACTGTTAAGAAAAGTGGATTATTTTATGTATCTCATAAAGTAGCCCATCATGAAAAACGCCACTGAGGTCACGACTAGCGTTGCTACCTACCAAGCTCGACTTGATATCTAAACCATCGATTTACTATCAACTGGAAGAAGAAGAAATCATCCGTCATTCTTTCTTTTACTACCGGTCTACCAGACTCATTGTAGAGTAGCATCCATACTTGGTTGACATACCGTCTTGTTGTACTAAGCACTTCTCCTCCACATTTATTGTGCGCACAGCCAAGGTGTGGAACAAACTGTAATTTACTTATCATCGGTATAGCTCTATTTTCATTACTTTTAAGTATTAATTATTAATATAATACTGTTAATCTCTTTTTCCGCTCACCTCATTCTATTGCACCCCTAGTTTGTAATACTACCAATCAGCGCTCAAACTTTGATTCATCTTATTATACATAATAATCAAATTAATTTCTCCTTCTTAACCATTTGGGGCAACCCAAAGAAATTTTATTGCTCAATTATTATAAGGTAAAGGTCCATCCTTAAGCAAACTGAAGATCTATATACCATCTGTTTTCTTAAGAGTCCCTTATTATGATTTACAAGCGCACCTTGTGTCGGTCGGATAAAATTTAATCACTGGTACGAATTTTAGGTCGAGTGAAAATACATACGTTCGAATGGTTCATCGTGCTTTTTATCCGATTACACCAGAAAAAGAGTTTTGTTTACGTTTCAAAATTTAATGCAGTATCTATCTGTCTTGCACGCTACGCGCCACCAACACCATGGCCTATTAGCGAAAGCTAAGGCAGTGAAATTTTGATATCCAATCAGTGGAATTTTGATATCCAATCAGTGGAATAATATTTGTTTATGTTCAGAAATACGTTTTTTTAAACAAAGAACAACTACCATTACAACTTAAAACGGGTTATTTACCATTTTTATTTATTGTTTCGAGTTTCCAATATTTCGGCGAGCGGACACTGAGTTTTGTGTGTCGGGAACAGAATCTTGTTTTGAGTGATACATGTGACAGTGGCAGCGTCACTGCTACGGTGTCGATAACAAAAAACAAACGAGAAAGAGGGTAGACCGATTCGTCGGCTCATAAACGTCCACCCGCAATGGCTCTGTTCATCCGTGATCTTGACGCTTGCAACAGTACCAAAATATTGGAAACTCGAAACAATAAATACAACATTAAGTTCTAATGATACTGTAAGCGACCATGTCCGCTTAAAAACTCATAAAGAAAAACTATATTTAGCATTTATTTATGTGTATCCCGTTGACAGCGATGAGGATAAACTATTCGATCCTCTTTGAGAATGAGTTTTTCGTTTCCCCGTTTGTATCCTAGTCTTATATGTAACAAAATACAAGGAATACAAAACACAAGTAAACTTAAAGACATTTAACGTTTCCTAAGATCGATTGTCAAGTTAGCCCTTCAAGTTCTTACTTGAAACTTATGAAAGTGAAAGTTGCTAAGTTGAAGCATCGGCTTCATTCGATGACTTTGATTACCAACTAAGTTACCTGTTAACGATGGGTAAACTTGAACGCTTTAAGTATGTGAATAGTAGGTAAGTACTTAAGATGAGAGATGTCATAAGAAGCAACGCAAAACTGAGATACATTTTTTGAATTGTGTTGCTGTAAATCTATATTAATATCATAAATCGGAAAATTTTGTTTGTTTATTTGAACGTGATTAGCTTCGAAAGTACTGTGTGGATTTGAATGAAATTTGGTATGGAAGTAGCTTGAAGCTTGAGAGGCAATATAAACGCTACTTTTTACCCGACTGCAAAAAAGAGGGTTATGTTTTTAGTGACAAAAACCACGGGAGCGAAGCCCTCCGCTGACTACTAGTTTGCTATGTAATTGATAGAACAATGTTTCACAAGAGACCATGACGGTTAAAACGTACAATCTAATCAAACTTCGTTTCCCAAGCTTGACAACAGTTTTAAAACTAGTAAATTTAGTTCAGGACAATGTTTTGTGTTATTTTTACTAGAACTCAATTATAGCATACTTATAATATTACAGAACCATCCCCGCTGTACGACAACAACCACTACCACGAGGAATGTCTCCGCTGCAACTCCTGCGGGCTGAACCTCACCGGGCCCAACCAGGTCAGTAGTAAAAATTATTTTCATAACTGAGCAATTACAACCTAATTTATATTAAAAAAAAAAACATATTTTCTTTATGTATTCAATTCTTAATTTGAATTTGAATAACAGTAACCTAAACTGTCAAGTTATGTGTTCAAACTTTCTTTCATAGAAAGTTTGAATTAAGAATCTTTTTTTTGTCTGGTGTGAAAATCATCGAATGACTTCTCCCGCTCTAGGTTAAGCGGAAGGGTATGTCAGACTTCTACTGACTAAAAACCCACCCTGTTCCTTCAACTGCCCTTAAGTTCCGGGGCTGCAGTATCTCGTTAAAACATTCCCGCAACCCCGGCAGGTAACGACCCTTTGGGGCCCCGTCACCGGTGCTGACAGCTCCTTGAGGTGCGCGCGGAATACGACGCACCACCGACCCGGGCCTGGTCCTTACCGGACGGTGAGCTACCCCTGCTCGCCGTCCGTAAGCTCGCGCCTACGGTGGCCAGAAATCAGCTCGCGATCTCCGACGCCCGGGCGTCTCCCACGGCGGCTGGGGCGTGAGGAAGAGAGCTGCCTCTCCCTCGCGTGTTCGGCCTCCTCCTTCGCTAGCATGACTGCCTCGCAGAAGAAGGCGATCGCATCTATTCCCTCTCGCTCCGCACCATGGCAGCAATCCGGCAAGGAGGTTCGCCGCCTCCTCGGAGATCGTGCGGTATCCCCGGATCATCCGGATGGCCATGACCCTCTGAGACGCGACCAGCTGGCAAGCTGGTCGCCGCTGCAGATTCAGCGCACACACAGGGGAATTAAGAATCTGCTAACAAATATTTGTTTTATAAATATGGCTGGATATTGATGGATCATTCAGCACCAAGAAACCATGATGACAAAATGTCACGTCACGGCCCGTCATAATTTACAATAAAATATGTTGTGGGACAAGTAATATTTATGTTTTTTGACATATAGCGCAACAAAATTAAAGTGAATCCAAACACGATTTTGAAACAATTTTAAAGAAATATTTTGTCTCTGCCGTGGCTTTATTTTCTAAGGGCGGGCTTAGATTTTAACTATCTTTGAAACTGCATTAGCTTGAAGCTGATGAAGATATTTACTTGTTTTTTCTCAAATCTATACTAATATTATAAAGCTGAAGAGTTTGTTTGTTTGTTTGTTTGCTTGAACGCGCTAATCTCAGGAACTACGGTTCTGATTTGAAAAATTCTTTCAGTGTTAGATAGCCCATTTATCGAGGAAGGCTATGGCTATATATCATCACGCTATGACCAATAGGAGCGGAGCACTAATGAAGAATGTTTCAAAATCGGGGGATTTTTTTTCCACGCGATATTCACATACAAAAAGAGCTATGAGTTAGTGCACCTTTCGTAACCTCATGATCCCACACTCTGTGTAAAAATCTTATCTATTTAGACTGCAACTTTTGTAAATACTCCTACTACTACACACAAAGGTCAACATAATACCCTGTGCTTTCTTTGACTGTCAGCCAAAGGTGATGAACCAGTAACATAGCAGATATTCTATTTAAAGAAAAAATAAAAGATTTTAATTTTAAGCATCTGGTCCATTACATATGTAGATAGATAAAATAGACAACCTTTTGTAGAGAAAGGCACACATAATTTATGAAAAATAACTTTTACCTATAAAAATAATAACAGAAACATGGGCTCACATAATAATATAAAAACAGCAAAATAGCAGTCGTAGGTACCTACCCATACAATACGATGGAGAAGCAAATAAAAAAGTCGAATAAACTCGAACGAAATTGTATCAGGCTTTTCTATTAAATCCTTACCTTCATCATTAAAACCTGCGTACCTACATCATTACTTACGTACCTATATTTTTGTGTATCTAAAAAACTCGTAAATATATCAAATTGCTATTAGAAACTAAATAAAGAAAGGACTTACATACTAAAATCCTATTAAATAAATCAATTAAATCTGAGCTTTAAGCGATTTCTCATTAAGGTTTTAAATTTTATCTTTTAAGCGAACATTTTCAAGTGTGTAACGTTTGCGAAGTGAAGTTCCGACGATCCGTTTCCTCCTTTTCGTTGAATCCTTTTAATTCCAATAAAATACTCGTTTTCGTTTATTCATTTAAATTGCTCTCGTACTTTGATTTCGGTATAAACTGCTTATTTAGAATTGCTTATATTACAGGAACTAACTAGGGTAATAGAATTATTTAACTGTGATGCTTTTTTATGTCCATTTCCCTCATTAATTTGTGGTTTGCCAGGGGGTATCGTTTTACCCAGCTACCGGTTTTTGAAGGTTAGGTAGACAGTCGCTCCTAGTGATATACCGGTACTCGAGATGTATCCAGTTATAACGGAATCGGACCCATAGTTGGGTAAAAGGTCAAGCAGATAATTCTGGGTAAGCGCGAAATGTCTTCCAATTCTCGACTAGTCTCACGACTAGTTGAGATGTAGTACTTAACCGAGATCACTCTCAGTGGCTCTCTTTCTATACCATAATATCATCTTTTACACTGTCAATCCATTCCTACGTGTTTAGCCAAATATACATATGTCCCCTCAAAACTTCTTATACGTAATGTACAACTACAAAACCACTTTGTGTACCTACCTAATCACAGTCTTTCAAATATAGAAGAATATGAAATAGATTGAGAAGACCCAAGTGACTCTGAAAAATATGTAGATCGGTTTTTTGCGTCCCCGTTTCTACAATATTGTGGCAAAGTATTTGAATGTAAACCAAAGGATATTCTACGCTTTGTGGACTGAAGGCTTTTGAAAGGTATAGACGGGACGAGGAAGTTTGGCGTACTTTATCAAAATAGGGAGTTAAGTGCGGAGTTTGTAAACAATATAAATTGTGCTTCCGACTATGAAAACCTCTTGAGTTGAAATGATATAATATTTCTGTAACTTCTGCAGGAATAGTCTGCCACGATACCATTTAAAAAAATTAATTTTTTTAAACGCTTTTGAAATATGTTTGTGTATGTTTATGTAAATTTATTTGATGGTTTTAATACAGTGAAAGGCATAGAACCAGCAAGGATTCGTGTTTAACACAATCAAATGCGTTTAGTAAAGATAAGATATTTTTAATGACCACAGATGGCCGCAACAGAAAAACAAAACAGTAAATGACAAATTAATTTTAATTTCAACTTTCTCTTTTTAATATGGATTGTGTTCGTAAATTGGATTCACAGTTATATTTAGAACAAGTATTCCATTCAATTTACCCTTTTAGAATGGGTTCGTGGAAACAAATACATTTGGAGAGCCTAATGGCAGGCGGGCCCACCCTTATTGGAGGATAACCAATATGAGACTGTAGCTGATACCGGCCCCACGAATGTGCTAATAGCCTATTTTCATTGTAATGCGTTCGCCAAAGATATACAAATTAACTAAATAGGTTTTTTGTTTTAATCCTCTACCAATGTTTAACTAGAAAAACAATAGGTATTCTAGTTTATGTGTTTACCTTCATCTATACATTTGTTCTATACATACAAAATTATGTGTTATTTCAAGGATCTAGAGCTTTTTTCTAAATCCTTTGTCCATAATGTGTCAAATAATATCGTCCGGTTTCAGAATATGATATCTACTGTCCATGAACGCTAATGTCGATTGATGTATAGGTACTCATAGATCAAACGACATTTTAATATTGTTCGTTTTATATATTTTTTATTCACATATAAATAGTAAATAAATAATTCTATATAAGTATGTAAATATACTTTCAACACTTTTAATATAGTGTGCTAGCTTCTGCCCGCGGCGTAGCTCGAGTGAAAAGGTTTTAAAGAAATATGTATGCCTATGTCACTCGGTGATAACGCAGCATTGTATTGGTGAAAAAAAAATTACCATCGAATGAATACTTCCAACGAGAACTTCATGCATACAAACTCTTTCACAAACATTACCTCTTTATAATATTATTTTTATAGTTTAGGTAATTAGTATAGATATAAAATAATATCAGTCTCGCCCAAAGAGTAAAGTAATATACAGGTCTCGCCTGTGACAGCGCCGTGATAAAGACGTGTATTACTATGCTAAGTTAAAATAATTGTATTTACAAGTCCACAAACTCAGTTAAATTTTACGACATCTTATAGCTAAAGTGCCAACAATAGTGTAGTGCATAAAATCACATCAAATCAATTAAAACACACCAGTGAAAACAGCAATCAAAAGTGAATAAAAATAGTACAAAGCATTGGTAACTGTGTAAATACACCTATCGTTAAAGCTGAAATAAGAGATATCTTCCGTATAAATTCCAAAGGCCCATCAAATAACACCATTATAGTGGAATTCACCGCGGATTTTATAGATAAAATCCTATAAAAAGAAACATAACGAGCAACGTACTACCTCGAAAATCAACATGGATGGTCCTCCCTTGCCTATCTACATCTCAGAAAATCTAATTACGAGTACTAAACGCCTGTATGCCCTAGCACGCGACTTTGCTAAGGTAAACGAGTACAAGTTCTGCTGGACAGCCCACGGATGGATCTACATAAGAAAGAAAGAAGGTGACGCCGCTTGCCGAATTCAAAATGAAGACACCCTAACCAAACTAAAGAAACTGCTGTGACTAGATGTAAGCTTCTGTTTTCTCTTTGACTTGTTTATTTCGTTCTTACTGTTTTATATCCAAACGATCAGATGTCCAAATCAAAACACTGTATATGATCATATTACTTTTATGTCAATGTCCTATTCCACTCAAACACTCCAGTATGATTTATTAAGGGTACAAACACCACACTACACAAACCACATTCACACCACACTAAATAACTCTATCACTAACACATGCACACGAAAATTACAAGATGAAATACTTAAACGTATCGACTACAAATTCAAAAAAAGGTGGATTAACTACATACTGAGTCGTAAGTTAGCACTAGTTCTTCCTTACCTCTTCAGAAAGCTCCCAGTAAAAAAGAAACCAAATGGCTAAATATGCAGTTAACTTAATAAATAGCATTGATGAACTCTCTGTGTCAGTGACACACAAACGCAATCGTTTTTGATAAACCCTAATAATTACCTGAAAATCTTATCACAAAACATTCAATCAATTAATTGTAATTTCAATAACTTTGAAACTCTAATCCATCGTATCTCACTTCAATATGATATAATAGTTCTGACCGGATGTTGGCTACCATGCTCTAGTAACTCAATTCTTCCAATTCTTCCGAACTAAACAGTATTTAAAACAACTAAACATATAAACCAAAGTGATGGCGTCGTGGTATACATTAAGTCTGAAATTGTAGCAGTGTGTAAGGAACCGGAGCTCTACCAGTCTGCTTCGGGATTAATAATAAAACTGAACCCTGACATGGCTCTGCTCTGTATCTATCGCTCACCGTCGACAGACAACATACAGAACTTCATCTCAGCCCTAAATGGCATACTTCCATCTCTCCAGAGCTTCGGGTCGGTTGTCGTAGCGGGTGACCTAAATCTCGATATCAAACCATCTTCTCTCGATACACTATCCCACGAGTATTTAAATTTTCTCGCGTTCCATGGTTTCATTCATTCATTCATTTTCATGGTTTGGTTCCAGCACATACCCTCCCAACCAGGGGCAGTAATTGTCTGGATCATGTTATCCTGAGAACAAGGTTACCCGCACTCACTTTTGTCTATGAGTCAACGGTTACCGATCACGGTTCTATGCTACTTTGTCTGGATAGGAAACGTATCCATGACGCTACTACACACAAGACAAAGATTATGAAGCACTTAGTGTTTCTATCTCAAACATCGACTTTAAGCCTATTCTCACCATAACAGACGCAAATATCGCTACCGACAAATTCACCGAAATACTATCTACGGCCATAGCGAAAAATACTGTAATTAAAAAGGTGCCCGCAAAACGGAAGATTCTTAAGCCCTGGATAACTCCAGTTTGTTACGGTGCATGAGAAATAGAGATGCCATGGCATCTCTTATTTCTCATGCACCGTCTGGAGACTGTTTGACCTTTCTATGCATGCATAGAAAGGTCAAACAGTCTCCAGACAACGAAACATTGAACAAAACCTACTTACGATACAGAAATTTTTGTACGAAAATACTTAAAAAGGTGAAGAGGCTTTTCGATGCGGAAGAACTCGGCAAAGCAAGAAATAATCCAAAAAAAACTTTGGGATACCATTAAACAGATTACAAACACCACAAAAACCACACACTCACCCACGCAGCTCTTGTCCTTATCTCCCACACATAGAGTCATGTAACAATGTGAACTCCTTCTTTGTCAATATTGGCAAGAAACTTGCAGATGCCCTTGTAAAAACAAGGCCTTCTCAATTGTTACCTATCCCACAAAACAGTTCTGTACCGACTTCATCCTTTGTCTTAGATCAGACTGACCCGGAAGAAATTATATCCACCATAAATTCACTGCGCTCTAATGCTTCTACTGGTTGGGATGGAATCTCATCCACAATACTCAAGAAATTTTCCACCACTCTGGCGCCTATTTTATGCCATATATTTAATATTTGTTTTGAAACATCTCTCTTTCCAACTTCTTTTAAAAAGGCAATAATTTATCAAATTTTCAAGGGGGGTGACGGAACTTTGCCGGGCAACTATCGTCTTATTGCTGTTCTGAGTGCATTATCCAAAGTTCTTGAACCCTTAATAAACAAAAGGTTGGTTAATTACCTGGAACATGGTAAGTTTATCTCACCACAACAATATGGCTTTCGCAAAAATAAGTCAACCTGTGACGCAGTTCATAAAATTAAATAATCATTTATTTCAGACAAAGTCCATAGAGTGTTAGTAACAATTTAACGTTATGCTATGTTAACCTAACTAACTTTGTTATAGAACATTTAAATGCAAATAAGAAGGTCCTTACTATATTCTTAGATCTCGCTAAAGCGTTTGACACTGTTCCCGTTACCACACTCTTAATCAAACTTGAAAGAATGGGCGTCAGGGGGCGTCAACTGGACCTTTTCCAGAGTTATCTTTCGGATCGATCGCAAATAGTCCGGATTGATGGCCATAACAGCGATGAGCTTTCTATTCACTATCGTGTTCCACAAGGCAGCATTCTGGGTCCCACTCTTTTTTTGATCTTTATCAATGACCTGTGTGATCTCAATATCGTAAATGCCAAAGTAATATCATTTGCAGATGACACTTCAATAACCTTCATCGCTGATTCCTGGCCTCAACTAGAACATCAAGCTCAGCATGGCTTTAACATTGCATTAAATTGGCTTAACTCCCATGCTCTAACCCTTAATACCTCCAAAACTAAATTTTTTACATTCTCTAAAAGCTCTATTTCTCAACCAAAAAATCCAATTATAATTAAAGCTCACACTTGTCATCCACTAATGCAAGGTTCAAATTGCCAATGTCCTCTTTGAACCTCTGTTGAAAACATTAGATACCTAGGAATAGTTTTAGACAGGAATCTTAATTTCAAATCTCATATCGGTCTGTTAACTGGACGAGTCCGCAAACTGATATACATTTTTAAAACACTTCGATATGTTGCTAATCCCACAGTAATACGTAATGTATACTTTGCACTTTGCCTGTCCATCATAACATACTGTATTTCCTGTTGGGACGGTGCAGCTAAAACCACTCTTAAACCTCTAGAAGTTATAAGTTATAGAGCTATATTAAAAGTCGCTACTTTTCGTCCTATGCTTTTTTTTTTAGCGTGGTAAAATTATCAAATAAGTCCTCTCAGCCCGGGAAGGGTGGGAGGGACTGTCAGACTTTTACTGACTAAAATCCACGGTGTTCCTTCAATAACTCTTTACGTACCGGGGTCACGGTAATGGGATAAGTCCCACGACCCCGGCAGGATTCGGCCCTCTACGGGAGGGCCTCGTCATATTGCTGACGCTCTTTGAGGCGCGCGTGGAACACAACGCGCCGTCGACCCGGGCATGGTCCATGGTCGGACAGCGAGTTCTGGGTCCGTATCTTTATAATAAAATAGAGAGTGTCAGATCTACGGTCTGCCTTATTACAAAAGCAAAAAGATTGTGCAATCGTTTCTTCAAAATAAGTCATATGATGAAACTGAAAAGATCTTAACATAAATGATAAACATTAACGGGCACACAAACACACACACACACACACACACACACACACACACACACACATACATACATACACACACACACACAGACACACATAAAATAATCATCAACTAATTCTAAAGATACCTTACCCAAAATCATCAAACTTTTATATATATTTTTTTTCTTTTCAAATTTAACAAACTTATTTAACTTTTATAATATTTGTTTTTTAATGTAAAATAAAACATCATCTCATGTCTGTCATGAGATATGTGTGTATTAATTGTATTTACGCTCGATTATCTGATTTTGTGACAGTAACATAACAAGCACTATGTAATCTTTACTCCATAATATCTCAGGGGACCGGACTGCTTTTCCTTATCACAGGTCTTTCATGACCTAGCTAGGAAAGCAGTGCTCACCCACACGTTTGTAGATATAGTACTTATTATGTGAAACTGTATTGTAACGTGTACTTTAATGCATTGTTTGAGCAAATAAATAAATAAAATAAAAAATATAGCCACCAACGTCCACATTAAAGTAATAATTTCATTGGCTTAATACATGCCTTTGTTTCGTAAAACTTTGTACTCAAAAGACATTGTTCGATTTTGGCCTATATAACCGATGTGAATATAAATTACATGATAATTTTTATTTCTTTTTATACTGCTTGAAACATATTTTAGTATTCCACGGAAACTTGAAATAAATAAATTCAAAATAAAAAGTTGGGTCACGATTAACGCATGCATGTAAAAATGTCAATTAGCCAGATAGTGTTGCCGATTTACGGGATTTTTCCCCGATTTCAGGAAATACGGACGGTTGTCTGAATTAAATCAGAAATTGCTAAAATCCGGACTATTTCGGGTATTTTCAACGTATAGATAGAAATAAAAATAATTATAATATATTGAATGGGTTACGTTATTAATTTAACCCTAGTAAATAATATATAATCGTCAACTAATTGAGGACGGGAAATCCTCCATGCTTCTTCAATCTAACGTTTTGTCTCATTCACTTAGTGAAGCTCACATTCGTTTGTTCAATTGACTGATTATTTCTGAAATTGAGTTAATCACATGTAGGTACATAAATAATAATATGAATTCAATAAATCAAATAGGCACTCTATCCTATTATTGACAATAAATAAATTAATATCTAAAAAAATATTTATTTAACACTTTATTCATTTAATTACCTGAATTGACTAGCTGGAGAAGAAAATGTATTCCATATTTTTTTATCTGAAATCGGGAATTTCTGGCGTGGTATTCGGGTATTATAGCTTTGCGTAATTGGCAACACTGGTGTGCTTATATTTCATTTCGTTTCAATTTTTATTGCAAAGTTCTTTTCTTTGCGATTTTCTATGCGTTTTATGGTTTTATTCTAACAACTTTGGCTTGATAACGGACTCTGATCAGATTGCATACTTGGTAGACTCGGCTGTGTATAAAGAATTCTGTGAATCTTACTACCTGGCTATTTTCGGACTTGATTTCGATGTATTGGTTATTTTTGTATTTTCAAGTGTCTGTTATTAAAAATTGATTTACTATGATTCCATAAAATATTTAGAGTCTATCTAAGTCATTTTCGATTCAAACGATTCTTAGGCGTGACATGTATGGAGCCGGAACAATGTCCTTTGTGATAACTATGTCATTACAAATAATAGTATCCTAACAGCTGTTTGTATTTATTGTAAATATTCTTTGCGTAGTTATTTTGACAGTTTTTGTATGATGTATTTATTATTCAATACTTTATTGTACTTCTTACAATATTTAGAAGGCTACAAATAGTAAAAGTAGTGCGTACAATGTTGTGGTCTTATAGCATAGGGCGATCTCTTACTGACAACTTTTGGATGGACAGAATTTAAAAGAGTTACGATTTGAGGCTGTCAGTGTACAAACACCACCTTCATGTCAATGATCGTTATGACTAGACTTTCAGTTGAAGAAAAAAAGTAATAATAAAATAAATATACAATGATAAGACGAATATGTTTTATTATATATATATATCTTCTTCTCTGTCAAATCCAACTTCAACTTGAACTCTTGTTAAGTGGTCTTTGTGGAGTAGCCACCACAATTTTGCCAATATCCCGTGTAAAATGATAGACCATCAAACGCAGGAGGTTGTTCGGTAAAATATTTTGGATGGTGAAAAGTATTAAAGTAAAAACCAAAATTATTTTGTACGCAAACATGACATGACAGCTTTTGTAATGTGTTACCAGTTTACCAGTGGCAGCAGGAATAGAATGACTGTCAAATCCATCCACATAGTTTCTGCAAATATGATATACAACAACCAGACCAGTCATTATGTCTCCCTCATATTTTAAAGCTCCTATTTTTCTTTTTGTATACACTTCAAAATATTAGTAGTCTTTGGCACAAGTTTTTATCTGAAAGGAACCAAAGACTAAAGTGTTAACAGAAACAATAAATAACTATGTTATGACTGAAAATGAAATTGATTAAAGGAGCTTAAAGTTGATTGATGAAACTAACTTGGATATTAGATTCTCGTTACACTAGATTACAAAAGTTACCTAACTTTCATTAGTAGGTAGGTTGCCTAGCATGAAGCAAAGTTTGTAAGCATTTTAGTAAACACTATTCCTAAGAGTGATCAAGATTATTTTCAAGTAGCGCAGTGTTTGAGCGGTTGCCTGCTGCGCTGCGTGTCACGGTTCGATTCTCGCACTGAAACAAATATTTGTATGGCCTACAAATAGGTGCTCCCTATCTGCATGTCTGTAAAAATTCACTCATGATACAGGAGAGATTGTGTGAGTCAACGAACCGTTTTCATTTATTTATCACCTTGCACGTTAAATTACTTTCCACACACTAAGCGGTAGCACGGTTTGAGAACCATTTCATTTTTATATTAAACACAAAGATATTTGTACCTTATTGCTTATAACGCAAGCTTTCGCACACCATACACTAAGCGGTAGCACGGTTTGAGAACCATTTCATTTTCATATTAAACACAAAGATATTTGTACCTTATTGCTTATAACGCAAGCTTTCGCACACCATACACTAAGCGGTAGCACGGTTTGAGAACCATTTCATTTTCATATTAATCACAACGATATTTGTACCTTATTGCTTATAACGCAAGCTTTCGCACACCCAGAAAAAAATATTCTAACTTGATACTTCTATTGCCCATATACATATATATATTTGCTATGTCATTATTTTGCAAACTCCTTGACCCTAAAATAGTTGGGAAAAGGCTAAACAAATGACGATTATTTTTCAAATGGGACACTAGGTATCGACTTCTAAAAGAGTTCATGAGCTATTTACTTTCACATTATTTATATGTGTCTAGCGTCCGGAAAACCTATTCATATTATATTCCACTAAAGCGGCTCCTTATAAATAGTTCCCTCCATTCTTTGGTAAACCTAGCCCATTTTACCTGCTCCCACAAGTAGTCATCAATCATTTCACGATTCCGGTCCACGTTTCGCGTCGCCGGTATTCTTACCTCGGAATATGGAAAGAGCCAGAAGGCACCTACGATCATTGTTCAATACCGCACATTATGTTCTAAAACAAAACAAACATCGACCGGCCTCTGCTTTCAATCAAAGTTATATTACCTATATGACTAGCTATAGTAGCTATAATGCATACAACCGTTTTTTTTTCGAGAACAGTGCCTTGTCTGTCTGATCATGCGATTAATAAAGAAATAGCATTTGTTTTTTCTGAAATAAGGGTTCTTTTGGCTCGATTTCGGTCCAAAGTCAAGAACAACCCTGAGAAGAAAAGGGACCAACAAAACACACCATTTTGAAGTTTCATTCGCGCATTTTGCTTTATTTTGTATTCAGTGAATCTTACCCAGAAAATGCGAAGCAGCCAGAATGTGGCGAGTGTGCCCTACATTATCGAGCTGTCAATCACATACACTGCTGCTCTTTTGTACTGAAACATTGAGTAGGGTTAGCCCACAGCTCTGGTGAAATAATTATTAGACTGTCTGGATTTTGCCTTCCTGTACCGAGAAGTTTTTTGGTACTACACTCTAATGTTATGAATGCGCTCATAGATAATTAATGTTCGTTGACAGTCAACGGATTCGTTGGGTTATTTTGGTTTCGTGATGATAAAGGTTTGAGAGCTTTATAAATTACTAAGTTAAAATTTTAAGTCGAAGCGGTGTGAAGTTTGTAACTGGTTTTGAAAAAAACAAACTGCCAGATTTACCTTTAACTGTAGCCTATCTGCATAATAAAAAAATATAAATAAGTAAGTACATTATAGGTACTTAGAAGATACTCTCAGAGGGAATATTTAAATCTATAAATACATTTAATCGAAATATCAAATCTTGCTATTATATTAAAATTCCGGACAAACCCACCTACTAAGCCCTACATTACAACCTTATGATCTCGATGTTTGATGAATATAGCAGCGTCCTTGATCTACCATATAAAATAAATCTCAACACTTATATGGCAAAGACATGGATACTTCGATCTCAATTAATCAAAGACGTATTACGTGGGAAGCCCGCCAGAGAACTAACGCCTCAATACAGGCGGGTGCGAGCGCGGTAGCGACCGCGATGGGTGGCCACAAATGTTATAGCGGGCAGCAGAGACATTCTTCAGTGTTGAACACTGGTAGCTCGTTTGCATATTAATCACTTTAGTATGGGTGCAATGTTTTGTTTGATATATTTATAAGGTTGTCTGGAAGATATCGCTATCGGGGATAAGATTGTATTTCATTTGTCATGTAAACTGTCATTGTAAACTTGGTTAAGCAATATTGTGAAACAGGTGTGTTTGATTTTCCACTCCTTTACCTCCCTCAAGCTTCAAGCTTTTTCCATACTAAATTTTAACCAAATCCAACAAGTAATTTCGAAGATTAACGTATTCAAACAAACTAACTTTTCGGCTTTAAAATATTATTGAATCATCGCGCCCGCGCAAGCTCGTTACCCTAGACGGGCTCCGAAAGTTATTACCGCGTGAAACCGAATCAATCACTAGGAGAATGACGAAACAAATGCTGAAATCTTTTTTGGTTTGCCAGTAGTGATTTGAGGTTATGTGCCAAGATTTTATGAAAATTATTACATGGGTTTTTGTAAGTAGGGTAAATTAGGTTTTAATATTTATGTTGTGTAGGGAAGTGAAATCATAAATAAGTTTTGATGGAAAACATAGTCTGAAAATAACACATTGAGCCTTATTCATACACAAAATCAAACTACATAAATATATAATTATAATATGACTAGCTATCCCGACAGACGTTATTTTTCTGACATTTTGAACCTTCCCTGTGTAAATAGGAACAGCTAATATTATTTTAAGAAGATTAGTTTAAGTATATTTTAGAGTTTTGAAAGGTCTAGCGCAGTGGTTAAAGACCCAATTAATGAGCTGTAGGCCTTGCGTTGAGATTCAGACTGGCGCATTAATTTACATAATTTTTTATCATGACCTCTCAAAACTATGAACAAAAACATCATGAGAAACCGGGCATCAATAACCTGAAAGTAACATCCAGTCATAAAATATAATGTAAATATGATCATGTTTCTGAGTTTCGTATTAAGCTTAAGTGGCTGCCTATCCGTTTTCGCCAGAATGCGCATATTTTATCATTACTTTACAATATTCTGTTCAATCCAACAATTCCCTTTTATCTCAAAGAACGTTTTAGGTTCCTTCATAACATACATACTAGAGATTTCAGATCATCAGTAAAGGACTCCGGCAACGGCCCATACTTCGTCCGGCCCACTTTTTCAACTCAGCAAACAATAATAATATGAATATTAAATTGACTGGTAATAAACACTATTTACTATAAAAACATCAATATCAATATTGGTCATGAGAATACCGAGATAACAGAGATAACAAAAACGTTTCTTAGGTTATGAAAAGTAAAAAAAAATTAAGGTCATTGAGCAATAAAACCGAAATATATAAAATGGAACTTAATTCAAACTAAAAGTAGTTTGAATTAAGTTCTTTTTTTTTCATTTTCATAAATAATTAATAAATCATCTAAAAACTAGGAGTATTCACAGTAGCGTAAGAGTATAAACGCATGAGTCTATACGAGTTCGCGCCTTCGTGGAGTGACATTGATTGATTTTTTCAGCTCATTTGACTTTTTTGAGTTTTTATAATTTGGCTTCTAGCATTTTTATCCACTGTCAAAATCAACACAAAGCCACAGTTATTATGGACCAAAAACGTTGTAATTAACAAAAATATTTACGGAATGCGTTAACTGATATATGTAGACTTTCAAAATGGATCTATTTTTAATAATAATATACAAAATAATGAGAAATCATGACCCCTCTTCATACAATATTATACTATTTAACCCCATGGCAACCCTGGAATTAGGAAATGCAGATGTCATAGCTGACAGATAATTTATTCACAATGACTTCCGCTATATCTTCTTCTTATTGTATTTTTCATTACCCCATGATTAAAAGTTGTATAAAAATTATGATAAATAATTATTAAATAAAAGTTTTTTTTTAATATATATTTTACTAGTACTCACGCGGGGCTTCGCTCCCGTGGATTCTATTACGGTAAAAACATAACTATCCTTTTTTGCAGTCGCGTAAAAAGTAGCCTATAACCTTCCTCAAGCTTCAAGCTACTTCCATACCAAATTTCATCCAAATCCACCGAGTACTTTCGAAGATTAGCGCTTTCAAGCAAACGAACAAACAAACAAACTTTTCCGCTTTATAATATTAGTATAGATTTGTGTCTGCTATTACACTGCTAGTGGGCCTAATTTTACCGACTTCCTTTGACACTTTCAATGCCTGCACATTCCACAAAATTTTATGATTCATCGTATATGGTGCAGGCTACTCGTCTGTGGAATGCATTGCCGTTGTCAGTTAGACAAGCGCAGTCACTTGCTGCTTTTAAAAGCTCTGTTGTGAATCATTTTTATACACTTCTATGATTATACCTTGTATTTCTCTCCCTATTAAAACACACATATTTATATTTACTTATTTATGTATTGTATTGTATTATACATATACTTATATTAACTACTTAAGTTACTTTTTGTGTGTGTTAAGTATATACTTGAAGTAGGTACACTCACTTTTCCATCCTCTCTTTGTTTTATTTTCTTAAAGTCCATTCAAAGGTTGTCTGGAAGATATCGTTATCAGCGATAAGACCGCCATTGTAACCATATTGAGCAGTATTTTGAATCAGTTGTGTTTAAATTATTGGTGTGTAATAAAGAGTATTATATCTATCTATCTATTTAGTCTTAGTTTTAGTTTAGTTAAATAGCCACATATTCGTCGATATAATAATTTCCAAGGTAATTCGTGCCCTGTACCTATCTACCTGTGGTGTATTTATATGTAAAATTTTCTCTGTCGCTGCTCCAGCTTGGCATAATTAATCCCGGACGGTATCATGACCTTCCGGCTCAATCTTGATTTAGCCGATCTGCAATTTCCTCTGTAGTTGATCTATTAGATATAGTGCACTCCGCTGAGATATTCATCGGTCGTCAGTCACAATTATGGAATTTAGCCCAAGTGTGATGATTCGAGCTTAGTTCTCGCTTATTTATTTTGGTAATTTGCATATACAAAAGGTTTTTTTATACCTAATGCTAGGCAAAGTCTAAACCCAATTCCTTCCACACAATCTTTTCCCACGCCGCTTCAAACCAGCCTTCATATTACACGTCTAGGGCGTCTCGCCATACGAAGGTTATCAAACACAAAAATATTTTACGTCACATTAGGCCTTCATGGGTACTTATAAAACGTCGGAAGCTAGAGCACGATTCGAATTAGTCGTTTTCTATAGTGAAAAATAGCAAAAAAACCTCTTATTAAAACCCAATTGATTTTCACAATGTTTCCATTAAACAGTTTTTATAGGTATAAGAGGACAGTATAGACCAAGTAACTTAGTACAACTACAATATTATATTGTTCTCGCAGTCATATTAAAAAGGAGCTATGTCAAATATAAAAATGGATTTGATAAATAACATGATTAGATTTCACAACTAGTTAGTTATGCACCAATCATTATTGTTATTTTTTTTTTCGTGGCCTACTTAATATTCACTACCTTACTTTGAAATGAAATGAGATGAAATACATATACTTATGTTTTGTTTGAAACTTGTTCCGTCATCACCATCATCGTGACTTGTCCCTAAAGAATCATTGGAAGACCAGCGTGAGACAGTATATCTGTCTGTCATTAATGCTGAAATGGACTTTTTTGGCGCAGCCGGGAGGCATGTACGGTCTTTTTTTGTTTTTCCCTTTTTTTTACTTTTTTCTATGTATTTGTTTTCTTTCTTTTTCTTTTCTGTAAAATTTGGAACATTTGATGGCTAGTTATATTTTTCTATTGGCTGCAAACTCGTCAAAAGATACTCGTAGAAAAATCGTAGAGAGCACTAAAGGATTTTGTTGAAAACTTTCGCAATTAGTAAATTATCAATGTAAACAAACCCGAACATCCTTTACCAGCTCAAGTTAATTAAAAAACATCTTCATCATAACAGCTAAATCATCCTAATATCCAGAAAATAATGAGAGTAATAAATCAAGTGGGGATTGAGGAGGCTTGGGTCATTCTTAATTGAGTTAATGGTAGTCCTTGTCTCAAAGTTCCTCTTAAGATTAATGAGGTTTTATTTGATTTATTTTGGCCACAAATTTGATATAGATTGATTATTTATTTTTGACAATTTTGCTTAGTATACGACTGCTCAATTGGGTTTTTGGCTGAGAGTGGCAGTAAATAAAAATATGTATCACGACCATGTTTTGTAGGTTTACTTTACCCATCTAACGCCTTATTGGTGAACCTAGGGTTGTAGGTCTGATACCCTAATCAGGCGGATTGTTACTGAGGTTCCCATTTTAAAATTCAGGGGCAGCTACTAATATTTATTCCTGCCTGGCGAAATATACATCCACACTAATTATCATCATCATTTAAGTCGGAAGATGACCACTGCTAGACATCTTGCCTCTGTCAAGTGAAATAAAAGGAAGGAAGTACATTTATTTATCATAAACTTAAAGAATACTTGTAGACACATCAGCGGATCTTTCGCATCTAGTGAATAAAAAGATGTCGGGAATATCATCACAACAAAAATATATCAAAATTTTGGCTCCTACTGTCTGTTTTCTGCGTCAGACTAACGTCTAATACTTCTTCAGTAAATGCAACATGCAATGCCCTACCCTATTTTACTCATATTTTTCTTAATGACCTCATCACGAAGTAAAAGCATTGTTCCATTATTTTAAGACCTCTTAATGACAAGGAACATTAAGTATTATTAAGTGAAGGGAACATTATAGAGGCATTTTTTTCCTCATTCTTCTAATGTTGCAATGAATATAAGGGCCACCGCTCCTTTATGCAGCTACTGTTTGTGACTGAAAACCAGAGTCAAATACCTATTGTTAATATTATGTAATGCGAAAAAAAATCTGTGTGTGTATCTGTTTGTATGTTATGCTTTAACGTGTACACCTCTGAATCGATTTTATTGAAATTTAGTACTGAGAGATATTAGACCTTGAAGAAGGGCGTGGGCTACTTTATTTAGCTTAAAAAACACTTGAATGTCGCACTTAGCTTAGAAACTACAATATTAGTCACTCGCTGTTTTTAAAAGCTCGGTTGCCAATCACTTTATTTCAAACTTATGATTATTCCTTTGTTTTCTACACACGATGTTAAAGAACACATTATATATTTATATATTTGTATTTATGTATTATATATATAAGTATATACATATATATTGTTCAGGACTGCAATAGGCCAGCCAACGGTAACTGGATGTGTCCGGAACTTTTCCACGATACGTGGAGGTACCGTTGCTTTTCAATAAACAAGGTTACACAATGGCCTGCCTCTACTAGGCTTCGGCCTACAACAATAAAAACAAAAATGTACCACTAACCTGAGTGCTGGGGACGCCAACTTCGACCTTCCAAGGTCACGCTCCAAGTGTGGTTTGTATGTAATATGAGGGTGAGTAATTGAAAGGTGTGATGTAAGTCAAGTGTTGTAGAACGTTCACTAGGCGCCGATCTCCAGCTGGCGCGGTCACAACAGCAATCACAGCACAACTCGTTTCCAGCAAGCGCGCGCTACGCGTGGTAGGCAATAAGGCGATATGTTCCAAGAAATATCACTGGATTCTTGTTAATCCGAGATTACAAAGTTCAATCAATCACTGAACACAATTAATATGTTAATCTCACGTGAGATCCAAGCTGATTTCCAATTATTCCGCGTGCCACGAGGTGACGCAATACGGCGTATGATTCAACAATATCCCGGGGTTCTCGGCAAATGGGGAATACACTTCAAACAACAAATAGATAATTCGCGACCCAATTATCGGTCTCAACAGGCGAATCCAACAATATTTTACCAATTAATTAACTCAACAGGGTTCCGACGACCGGCATTTTTTCCAAGCAAGCAAAGTCAATCTGTCAAGTCAGAGAGGTTATGTCAAGTCCACAGATAATTAATGTTGCCGGCCAAAAGATGCGTTCTGTTTCACGTCGGACCGAACATCTACCCCCCCCGGACGGGCCTACCCGTCCGCTAATCAATTGGAAGTCTTGACAAGGTTGCAAATTCAACACAGCTTCAATGCGGCCAAATACCGTAGCCAGTTCATTAAAGGTGAGAACGGTGTCTCCCAACAATCTCCGCCAGCGTCCCTTTGCCGCTTTCACCGCGGCCCCAAAAATACCCCCCCAATGGGGGGCAGGCTGGCGGGTCAAACAACCAAGTGACCGATCGGCGGGCCAAACTATTACCAATATCAACCTGGCTCTCATTAAGGAAGGCGTATAGCTCCTTCAAATAGTTACTTGTACCCTTGTAATTCGTACCGCAATCAGACCTAATCAACGAAGGTAACCCACGGCGAGACACAAATCTTTCCCAAGTCGCCTCAAAGGCCTCTGTCGAGAGGGAGGTTACCAGCTCCAAATGTACTGCCTTGGTTGACAGGCAGACAAACACACAAATAAGCCCCAACAATCTTGCTATTACGAAGGGTGGACGTCTTCAACAAAGGGGGACCAACAAAATCCGTTACGACGCCAGCAAAGGGCCTCGCCTCATTGACGCGATCAGCCGACAAAATCCAAAATTCTCGCTGCAGAATGGCCAACAGCGCATTGCAACCGGCACGCGAGCTCTTAGTGTGACGATCAGTCAACAATTGAACCAAGTTCAGTTATAACAAGGGCAGGAGCACCAATTTTAGGGTAAGGACAACTCACAAGGGTGATTTCAAACCAGGTCCTTCCCTCAACAGTGGTGTCAGCCGGTTCGCCAATTCCCCAAATCTTGCCTGAAAGGTCGTTCACCTTCAGGCCAACCTGTCCCGCTAACCAAGAAGACAAAAGGCAACCCCGGACTCCCGTCTCCAAAATGGCACAGACCACAATCGAGTCACCCAAGGGTCCCCAGACCGTGACCGAGGCCGTTGGCAACAAAACCGTCTTGATCGGGGGGTTCCTTTAGCGGGGCAGGCGTCAATCTCTTAGTGATGCCTGGGCGGCGACCGATCGCCGCTTCCAGGCTGCCTTCGTTCACGACGAGGCCAACAATCAAACCATTCGTCCCCGCGGTGTCCCAAGCCGCTCGCCATCACTGGAGGGGCATATCCCACCGAATGCCCGAATGGCGGAGGCCGCGACTCCAGCGGGTGACGTTCCGCCAACGGAGGGGAAAGGCAGCGGCGCCGACCCGGCCACTGCTGCCTAGCAGCCAATGCGCGTTCTCCCTGACGAGGGAAGACCAAATGGCGCTCGTGGGGCTCCCGTTCAACTTGCGCGGGGGGTGGAGAGCGGCGTACGGAATCGCGGGTCTCAGCCCGGTGCTCGTCTCCGGGGTACCCCCCCCTGCGCGAACCCCCCTCAGAAGCTGGTCTGCTGGAGCGGTTCGCGTTGGCGCACAAAATCTCCAAGTGGGACCCATCACAAATTCTACACGGGCGGGGGTCGGGGCAGTCCCGATGGAAGTGGGCCCCCAAGCACGAAAAGCACAAACGGCGTGCGTTGACAATACGGCGGCGGGCACTTACGTGCAAATTCAAAAAATCCGGGCAACGCGCCATGACATGCCCCGTTGCCTTACAAAAGTCACAATGATGAGGACTCCGGGCACCATCAAAACGGGGGGCGGGGCGAACATCAACAGGCCCCCTAGCCCGAGGACTCCGGGCGCCAGCCAAACGGGGGGCGGGGCGATCATCAACAGGCCCCCTAGCCCGAGGACTCCGGGCGCCAGCAAAACGGGGGGCGGGGCGATCATCAACAGGCCCCGTAGCCCGAGGACTCCGGGCGCCAGCCAAACGGGGGGCGGGGCGATCAACAACAGGCCCCCTAGCCCGAGGACTCCGGGCGCCAGCAACACGGGGGGCGGGGCGATCATCAACAGGCCCCCTAGCCCGAGGACTCCGGGCGCCAGCAAAACGAGGGGCGGGGCGATCATCAACAGGCCCCCTAGCCCGAGGACTCCGGGCGCCAGCAAAACGGGGGGCGGGGGGAACATCAACAGGCCCCCGGGCCCTAGTCCGTCCCTGGTCTCTGGGCTGAGAAGGTAGTGGGGGCGACCCCGTAGCGCCACGAGTGTTATCCGCAAACCGACACTCGTCTTCCAAAAATTTGAGGAGGTCGTCAAAGGGGGGAAGATGGGTGGCACCATCCCCACCATACTCCTGCTCAAAACGTGACCTCAACTCCGCGGGGAGCAACTGCAGCACTATGTGCACCAACAAGTAGGACCAATGTTCTACCGGTAACTCCAAGCGTCTCAAAGCGTTGGTCGCTGAAACCAACGGGTTCAGCAAGTCAGTGCGCAACGTCGACGTGCTGACAATGGCCGGTAGCCCCAAAATCTGGTCGATGTGCACATCAGCCAGGCAGCGCTTGTTCTGATACCGTCGGGAGAGAAGCTCCAGAGCGGTCGGGTAAGAGGAATCCGTCACCGGCAAGTGCTGCACCAAGGCTCTGGCTTCGCCCTCCAGGACAGACAATAAATAGGCCAGCTTCTGGGCAGGTCCGAGGTCCGAGCGTGCATCGACAAGACTCTCAAAGAGATCTAGGAAGCCCAGCCAGTGGTCCAAGCGACCGTCAAAATGTGGCAGCTCCAGGGTGGACAGCCTACTCAATAGTCCAGGGCCTGCAACAACAGGGGTCTGCGGCTTGGCCGCATCAGGCACCCGGCTCTTCAAAATTTTCCGCACTCGAAGACATATGACATCCCCCAGGTGGATAATCTGGTCATAGTCACCCAAAATCTTATCGCGGGCTGTCTGATCCATCACCCCCAAATCCACATCCATGATGTACTCGTTGAAGCGTATGAGCGCAGCATCAGCTGACTTGATCCTCTCAATCACTTGCCCATACCGAGCAAGGGTGAGCTCTTCCAATTCCACACGCTCAACAGTTGCAGCTGCCGATGTGAACCATCTCAACTGTGAGGTCAATCCCGCAGCAGCCTCCCTGACTGCCCTTAATGAGGCCATTGCAACAATCAAATATTAATACAAAACAACAATCAACAACCAACAATCAAATATTAAACAAACAGCAATGACTTGTTAGCCGGCCAAATAGTTTCAACAAAATAAAAATTCAAATTCAATTATTTCAGGTCCAAATTCAACCCTGTACTTATTCCAAGTATGAATCTAGCTTGGTACAGATGGCTAGTTACAAAATAAATAACAATTCAATGTATAATACAATGCTGGATCAACCTCAAATTAAACATCAATAAGCACAACAATTGTCTGTATAATATTGAGCCGGACAATCTCTAACAAAATCCAATAAATACAAATAAATGCAATAAGTCAATCCACACCATTCAAGTCTTGTTATGTTAGACTATGTGTAATTATTATTTAGATAACCTTTCAAATTCAGATCAATGACATTCAATTATTAATTGCAACAAATACCAAATTATGTACCAAATTATACCAATTCCTAATTTCACAAATAAATCCTATTTGTCAATTCAATTCTAAGGGGCTAGCACTACAAATTACAGTACAAACTACAAGTACTATTTGAGCCCGGCTGACAAAGCAATATATTCAAACTTATCAAGTTATAAGTTGTGTTAAGTAATTAAACTCAAGTTTTAAGTTTTCAACAATATTCAAAACTTCCAATTAAACCAGTGGATCTTATAAGACCACGCTTCTGCTACCAATTTTATATTAAAACCACGCTCTGCATACCAAATTGTTCGACCCCAAGCCCAGCCAACGGTAACTGGTATGTCGAACTGTCCGCGATTACGCGGAGCCCTACGTTGTGGTAGGCTCTTAGGCCTTATTTCAATAAACAAAATTACACAATGGCCTGCCTCTACTAGGCTTCGGCCTACAACAATAAAAACAAAAATGTACCACTAACCTGAGTGCTGGGGACGCCAACTTCGACCTTCCAAGGTCACGCTCCAAGTGTGGTTTGTATGTAATATGAGGGTGAGTAATTGAAAGGTGTGATGTAAGTCAAGTGTTGTAGAACGTTCACTAGGCGCCGATCTCCAGCTGGCGCGGTCACAACAGCAATCACAGCACAACTCGTTTCCAGCAAGCGCGCGCTACGCGTGGTAGGCAATAAGGCGATATGTTCCAAGAAATATCACTGGATTCTTGTTAATCCGAGATTACAAAGTTCAATCAATCACTGAACACAATTAATATGTTAATCTCACGTGAGATCCAAGCTGATTTCCAATTATTCCGCGTGCCACGTGGTGACGCAATACGGCGTATGATTCAACAATATCCCGGGGTTCTCGGCAAATGGGGAATACACTTCAAACAACAAATAGATAATTCGCGACCCAATTATCGGTCTCAACAGGCGAATCCAACAATATTTTACCAATTAATTAACTCAACAGGGTTCCGACGACCGGCATTTTTTCCAAGCAAGCAAAGTCAATCTGTCAAGTCAGAGAGGTTATGTCAAGTCCACAGATAATTAATGTTGCCGGCCAAAAGATGCGTTCTGTTTCACGTCGGACCGAACATATATATTTATTAGTTTTTCCGTTATTTACGAATATTTGTACAGTATTACACTAATATAGTCCTCCCAATTTTAATTAAAGCTCATAAAGTCCTTCCAAAGGTTGTCTGGAAGATATCGCTCTCAGTGATAAGACCGCCATTGTAACCAATTTTATTTACAATATTGTTATTTAAGTGTGATTCAATTATTGGTGTACAATAAAGTATATTCTATCTATCTATCTATATAATATTAACTTCAAAGTTCTCACTGAGCTATATTCATCATCACAAATAATAGGAATCCATAAGACGTAACGTTACTTAGTAAGTTGGGTTTTTAAAGATATCTTACAATGTGAGAGGAATTCACATAACTAGCAATATTGTTAACCCCTCCAACTAAGGTAAATATGCTTGTGTCTGGAGTGGGTTTGAACCTCTCGATCACACTTACTTATTATTACTATTACTATTACAAATCCGACACATTAGCCATTAGGCTATTGTCGATTAAATTATTTACCTGATGAAGGCTACTAAAAAAAAAACTTTTTAACAAAAAATAACACCGACTTCCATATCAAAACACTACAAAGGCAAAAATAACTTTAATTTCGGAAGGCGGTGTCAAAAAAAAAAAACGACGGGTTGCACTCCGGGAGTGCCGGCAGAAGTGAAAACTTGAATATTAACGTTGTGCATTTTTGATATTTTGGAATGGTTAGGGAATAATTTTGCACGAATTGCTATAATTATCAGTATAAAAGTACTATCATTTATGTGGTAGAATACAATATTTATTTATTGCGCTATCGTACACAAACATCAACTCGTTGTCCGAACATGGACCATGCCCGGGTCGACTGCGCGTTGTGTTCCACGCGCGCCTCAAAGAGCGTCAGCAATATGACGAGGCCCCCCTGTAGAGGGCCGAAGCCTGCCGGGGTCGTGGGACTTATCCCATTACCGTGACCTCAGAACGTAAAGGGCTATTGAAGGAACACCGTGGATTTTAGTCAGTACAAGTCTGACAGTCCCTCCGGCCCTTCCCGGGGTGGGAGGACTAATTTGATGATTTTACCAAGTAAAAAAAAAAAAATCATACACAAAAATGACAATTTATATTACATTAAAAAGTTTGCGCAGGCATACATTTTCGCCGCGCCGTAGAAAGAGAGGGGGATAATTCCTCTCCTACGCCGCGCCGGCTGTCTACTCCGTCCGGCTTACGAATTTTCGATCAGGTCACGTGTCCTGACGCGAGTTTAACATTTTTTACCCATTACAAAAAAAGTGCACAACACCGCTAAAGAAGTTTTCACTTCAAAAAAGAAAATACAAAACCAATAACACTGACTACAGTTTTTTTCAAGCTTTTTAGTTGTCGGTTTGTAATTTATCTAGTTACAAAAGCCAACATGTCAACTACTTATCACCTTTTCCCGGTGCGTTAATTTTTGAGGAGTTCTCCTGGTACTTCACCATCAGCTCTATATCACCATATGCATTGTGACGAGCATAAAGTGCTTAACATACATATTCAAGTAATCGAATCGCAATCCACGAAATACTTTTTATTGAGTAGTGACAAAAAACCTTACCTTGACTTATCTTTGTTAAAACAATGGGCTCTATATTCCCCCATTATGACTAAAGAGCTGATATAAACGATTATACCTTCCGCTAGTTCAGAGAATCCTGCCTTTGATGACAGTAATGGCCATTGTACTACTCATATTAACACGTGGTTCAGAAGTTATATAATTAGACGGGACGGTACCTCAAAGATGGTTTCAGCGTAATTATGTGTGTTGGTAGTAATACTATTGTGGTGTATTTATCACACCTCCGTCTAAGCTCATTCATACTTAATATTACAAATGAGAAAGAAACTTTGCTTGTTTGTTTAATAGCCTAAACCGGAAAACAAAAATGCTCATGACTATTCATGTAAGGATAGATTGGAACTTGGAGAAAGGTGAAGGGAAATCTTCTCATACCTATCAATTATGGATACATTGTGAAAATGAACGGTATTTTCAAAAAAGTGACCTTGTCGTTTCTTGCCTGTTAGAACTGTGCAATAGCTTCAGACGTTATATAAGTATCTATGTAGGCCTATCTATACTAATATTAAAAAGCGGAAAGATTTTTTGTTTGTCTGTTTGTACCCAATAGACTCCGAAACTATGAACCGATTTGCACTATTTTTTCACCAATAGAAAGCTATGTTATGGGAATGAAACATAGGCTATAATTTATTTTGAAAAACAAAAGAGATCCTTAAGGAAATTGCAATAATGTAACGCAAACAGCACAATGTTGCCTATAAAAAATCATTATTTAACTTACGTTGAGAAAACTATTGACGCTACATAAGAATGATGTAGGTACTATGAATACTCACGGTGGAGCATACGGTGGAGGTGTGCCCTGCTTGGGTGGAGCACCGTCGTGTCCTCGTAGAGGCGGTCGGCGGCGGCGACCTCTCGCGCCCTGCTCTGGTTCAGACCATGGTGCGGAGCGAGAGGAAATGGGATGCGGTCGCCTCCTTCTGCGAAGCAGTCATGCTAGCGAAGGAGGAGGCCGAACGCGCGAGGGAGAGGCAACTCTCTTCCAGCCGCCGCGGGAGACGCCCCGGGCGTCGGGGATCACGAGCCGATTTCCGGCCAACGTAGGCGCGGGCCTGCGGACGGCGAGCAGGGGTCGCTCACCGTCCGGTAAGGACCAAGCCCAGGTCGGCGGCGCGTCGTGTTCCACGCGCGCCTCAAAGAGCTGTCAACACCAGTGACGGGGCCTCATAGGGCCATTGCCTGCCGGGGTTTGCGGGAAAGTTCTACCGAGTTACCGCAGCCCCGCAATAGGCCAGCCGAAGGAACAGGGTGGGTTTTTAGTCAGTAGAAATCTGATACACCCTTCCGCTTGACCCAGAGCGAAAGAAGTCATTCGATGAATTTCCCACCCCTTAAAAAAATAAAAAAGGTACTATGAATACTACGATGTGATAGTTGACATCCTGGAATAACACATAGGATAAATTTTATCCTGGAATTCCCACGGGATTGGATTTTATGAAAATCCTCCCACACGAACAAAGTTGCGGGCAGAAGCTAGTGTGAAATAAAATAGTTTGAGTTTGATATTTAACGTCCCATGGTATATGTTCAGTCCTTCAATCAGCCAGCCAACGGTAACTGGTGGGTCCGAACTGTCCACGGTACGTGGAGCCCTAGCTACGTTGCTTTTCAAACAATAGGCTCTTAGGCCTCTGTACAACAATTAAGCTTACACTTACCCTCTGAGCTGGGACGACAAGCTTCGATCTTTTCTTCTGGCCACGTCCGTGTGGTAGGTGTGCAAGTATGTAATGAGTAATTGAAACGTGTAATGATGTCAAGTGTTGATGGACGGTCACAAGGCGCCGGTCTTCAGATGACGTGGTCCAGACAGCATTAACGTTTCCCCACAGGCGTATTTTAGCACCAATTCACAATTACTTTCAACAACGTTCGCGTGTCATACGTCTGACTTCAATACGGCGTTATTGTTCAAAATATCCCAGGTTTCCACTCAATTCCGGATTCTAGAGTTCAACTAATCACTAATTACAATCAATTTATCCTTAACCGCGTAGATTCAACTCGATTTTCAATTACAATCAATAAAATCAATCTCAACAAACTCGGCGGTTGCTTTTTGCAAGAAAAGTTATATGTCAAGTCATTTTCAAAGACCATAGATAATAATGTTACCAACCAAAAAGGTGCGTTCTGTTTCACGTTGGACGGAACATCTACCCCCCCGGACGGGCCTACCCGTCCGCTAATCAATTGGAAGCCTTGACAAGGTTGCGACCGCTCTCTTTATGATGGATCCGTCCACCAAAACCTCAGCAAAACGAGGGACCCCGTCGGTGCCAGCCACTAAATTGAGAATGCGCCCCCTGCGCCAATACAAAGGCTTAAGGTTGGCATCCCAAATCAGGACGAGGTCTCCGATCTTGGGCGGATGAGTTTTATCCGTCCACTTGACGCGTTGCTGGAGGATGTGCAGATACTCTAAGCTCCAACGCTTCCAAAAGTTCTGAGCGAGCTGTTGTACCAACTGAAGCCGCGAAAGCCGATTTTGGCTCACATCAACAAAGGGGTACTCCGGCAAAGCGACAAGTGGCTGTCCAATCAAGAAATGGCCCGGTGTTAGAGCCTCCAAGTCATTCGGGTCCGAAGAGAGCGGGCACAATGGGCGCGAATTTAACACAGCTTCAATGCGGCAAAATACCGTAGCTAGTTCCTCAAAGGTGAGAACGGTGTCTCCGAACAATCTCCGCCAGTGTCCCTTTGCCGCTTTCACCGCGGCCTCAAAAATACCCCCCCAATGGGGGCAGGCTGGCGGGTCAAACAACCAAGTGACCCCTCGGCGGGCCAAACTGTTACCAATGTCAACCTGGCTCTCATTAAGGAAGGCGTATACCTCCTTCAAATAGTTACTTGTACCCTTGTAATTCGTACCGCAATCAGACCTAATCAAAGAAGGTAACCCACGGCGAGACAAATCTTTCCAAAGTCGCCACAAAGGCCTCTGTCGAGAAGGAGGTTACCAGCTCCAAATGTACTGCCTTGGTTGACAGGCAGACAAAAACACACAAATAAGCCTTAACAATCTCACTATTCCGAAGTGTGGACGTCTTCAACAAAAGGGGACCAGCAAAGTCCGTTCCGACGCCAGCAAAGGGCCTCGCCTCATTGACACGATCAGCCGGCAAAATCCAAAATTCTCGCTGCAGAATGGCCAACAGCGCATTGCAACCGGCATGGGAGTTCTTAACGTGACGATCAGTTACCAACAATTGAACCAAGTGGCCCTCCTTGGGCAACAAAAGGGGGTGACGGGCCCCATAAGGAAGGCTAGAGTGCCTCAACCGTCCTCCAACACGCAAAAGACCCGTCTTATCCAAGAAGGGATTCAGCTTACTAACAGCTCCCGACAACTTAACCCTACCAGACTTCAAGACCTCGATCTCCTTCTCAAAGTGTGCAGCCTGCACAGAGCGGACCCAAAGGAGGAGTGACTCCTGTCGCTCTTGAGGAGAGAGAACTGGTGACAGGCGCTTGTCCCCTGGATTCCTAGAATTGTGACCAAAACGCCTGATCCACGAGGTAACGTTCAACAATTTGTGGAGGGAGCTGTATCGATTCAACAAAAAATCAGGATCAAACGGAGGGTCCTTCGTCCCAACAGCGAACACCTTAAGTCCGGGCAAAGGATCCGACATCAAGACTGGCGTTCGAGGCCAATCGTCCTAGGGGCGAGTCAGCCAGTCCGGTCCCCACCAGAGGGGGTGAGCAATCAAGTGGGGGGCTATGCACCCACGTGAGGCCACGTCGCCCGGGTTTAGGTCACCAGGCACGTGCCTCCAAATCAAAGGCGTTTCAGAACCTTGAATCTGCGACACTCGGTTCGCAACAAAGACCTCCAAAGAGTGGACGGACGTCTTCAACCAACACAAAACAATTTGACTGTCCGTCCAGGCGTAAGAAGCCCGAATGTCAACAGTTCCACCCAAAGTGTGCGCAACGTGGTTTAGGAGACGCACAAGAAGCACCGCAGGGAGTGCGGATACAAATTGGAGCCAGTCTTCCAACAGGGTTTCCCGAAATGGCTCGTCCCAACCAAGTTCAGTTATAACAAGGGCAGGAGCACCAATTTTAGGGTAAAGACAACTCACAAGGGTGATTTCAAACCAGGTCCTTCCCTCAACAGTGGTGACAGCCGTTTCGCTAATTCCCCAAATCTTGCCTGAAAAGTCGTTCACCTTCAGGCCAACCTGTCCCGCTAACTAGAACGACAAAAGGCAACCCTGGGCTCCCGTGTCCAAAATGGCACGGACCACAATCGAGTCACCCAAGGGTCCCCAGACCTTGACCGAGGCCGTTGGCAACAAAACCGTCTTGATCGGGGGGGTCCTTTAGCGGGGCAGGCGTCAATTTCTTAGCGATGCCTGGGCGGCAACCGATCGCCGCATCCAGGCTGTCTTCGTTCACGACGAGGGTAATATTCAAATTGTTCGTCCGCGCGGTGTCCCGAGCCGCTCGCCATCGCTGGAGGGGCATATCCCACCGGATGCCTGAATGGCGGAGGGCGCGACTCCAACCGGGGACGCTCTGCCAACAGAGGGGAAAGGCAGCGGTGCCGGTCCGGCCACGGCTGCCTAGCAGCCAACGCGCGTTCTCCCTGACGAGGGGAGACCAAATGGCGCTCGCGGGGCTCCCGTTCAACTTACGCGGGGGGTGGAGTACGGCGAACAGAATTACGGGCCTCGGGTTGGGGCAGTCCCGATGGAAGTGGGCCCCCAAACACGAGAAGCACAAACGGCGTGCGTTGACAATGCGGCGGGGGGCACTTACGTGCAAATTCAAAAAGGCCGGGCAACGCGCCATGACATGCCCCGTTGCCTTACAAAAGTCGCAATGATGAGGACTCCGGGCGCCAGCAAAACGGGGGGCGGGGCGAACATCAACAGGCCCCCTAGCCCGAGGACTCCAGGCGCCAGCAAAACGGGGGGCGGGGTGAACATCAACAGGCCCCCGAGCCCTAGTCCGTCCCTGGTCTCTTGGCCGAGAAGGTGGTGGGCGTGACCTCGTGGCACCACGAGTGTTATCCAAAAACCGACACTCGTCTTCCAAAAATTTGAGGAGGTCGTCAAAGGGGGGAAGATGGGTGGCACTATCCCCACCATACTTCTGCTCAAAACGTGACCTCAACTCCGCAGGGAGCAACCGTAGCACTATGTGCACCAACAGGTAGGACCAATGTTCCACCGGTAACGTCAAGCGTCTCAAGGCGTTGGTCGCTGAGACCAACGGGTTCAGCAAGTCGGTGCACAACGCCGACGTGCTGGCAATGGCCGGTAGCCCCAAAATCTGGCCGATGTGCACATCAGCCAGGCAGCGCTTGTTCTGATACCGTCGGGAGAGAAGCTCCAGAGCGGTCGGATAGGAGGAGTCCGTCACCGGCAAGTGCTGCACCAAGGCTCTGGCTTCGCCCTCCAAAACGGACAACAAGTAGGCCAACTTCTGGGCAGGTCCGAGGTCCGAGCGTGCATCCACAAGACTTTCAAAAAGATTAAGGATGCCCAGCCAGTGGTCCAAGCGACCGTCAAAATGTGGCAGCTCCAGGGTGGGCAGCCTACCCAATAGTCCAGGGCCCTTGACAACGGAGGTCTGAGGCTTGGCCTCCTCAGGCACCCGGCTCTTCAAAATTTCCCGGGCTCGTTGACTTATGACATCCCCCAGGTGGACAATTTGGTCATAGTCACCCAAAACCTTATCGCGGTCTGCCTGGTCCATCACCAACGAATTAGGAATGATATAGAAATATAACTCTCTAACGAAGCCCGCTAAAACATGGTTCCAAACTCATACCACTAAACTGATAATACGAATGCAACACGCGCACAAACAAAACAAAATACTTTGCTAAATTTATTTTCTGCGCATGGATCCGTCAATTCATTCATTTAGGGCGCTATTTTATTTAGTAAGATAATGTTAGAGTGAAATTAAAATATCGAATCAAGCGAGTGCGAACGAGATGGATTGTTTTGTGACATCGAGCGGCGAGGATGGTGTTATGGAGTATGCAGTAGGAGTCAGTCATTTATTATGAACTCAAATATTATAAATTAATATTAAACCTCTTTACATTAAGTTTACAAAAAGTGTAAAGCTTCATAAAAGGGAATGCCCGTCGGCCATATAAAAAAAATCCTGAAATGAACAAGAGTGAAATATACGCCAAATGTTACTACAAATCGTAGGTAACCATTAAACATTTAAATAATTATCAAAAGAAAAACTAGGTAGAAGTCAGTTACAAACCTTTTTCTGAAGTATTGGTCGTAATAAGTTAAGGATGCCAAGTCGTCGTTTAGGCGGGTCCAACCTAAGTCCGTGTTTAAAAATGGGTATTGTGTGCTAAACTAAAATCAAAATCTTCGAAAAATGACCATAGTCGTTGCTATACCATAAAAAACCAATCCGTACGTAATTCAATTCGCAAGCGCTATTATAGAATCAAGTAAACAAACAATCGAAAATGCAGTATTGTCAAACTGTCAGTCTGTCAGTAGGTAAGGCAAAGGAGATGTGATTCATACAGCCTACGATACGTTTTCTATTCAAAAAATTTTGATTTTAATTAATATTGACATGCATATATTATATTTTTAAGATTTATGGTACACATAGGTTGAATTATATTAAATTAAAAATTACTGTGCACTAAATCTGCAAACTAATACGTTAGGAATTATTTTACGATTCCTGTTTGGCTGAATGCCACTTACTAGTGTCAGATAAACACTGACCTCCAATAAAAATAAGAATGAATTAAACGGATATCAGGTTAAATATTTTAATGATTTCCATATTTTTATATCCTACTTAAACAAAGTTGAAAATTATTTCATTATACATATTTTATGTTAAAAAGAATTAAGGACTATTCGCAGTTTCTGTCCATTTCAAGCATTTAGACAACACTCTTTGGAAACGAAACAGTCATTTTATTACTTACCTAATATCTATTTTAAATGGAAATCATTATTTCCTCAGGATCTACCGAATTTCATATTTATTAATTTCTTAAAGTACATAAATAAGGTAAGAATTTATTAGCTAACCCCCCATCAGAAGAGCGTTTGGCTTATAAGCTGTGAAACTAGATTTATATATATATAATGTGTGTGTAGAGTAAATTTAATATACAAGGTGGTTTTAAAAAGTACGAGCCAAAATTTAAGGGTACTCGAGATACTCAAAACAAAACTTTTTTGTTTAGTAAAATGGACAGAAACATCTCCTAAATATTGGCTCGCTCTATTTATCAGCTCATATACGGAGTGCCGATTTAATGACCTGCATTGTTTCAACGTGGTTTAATAACTACTGATAACATAAAACACATTAGACGTGATTTAAAATTTGTATTCTTAAGCAATTCTTAAATTAAGTTATTAGGATTTACCGGATTTTCTTACGAAATGCTATGCAACATTACTAACCGTACAAATAGGTACAGTTGATTTTTTTAGCATACGATAGCCAGTGCGTGACGAATATGTCTTCGTTACCAAAATGTATGGAGCAAACCCTACTGGCATTAGTTGGTAACCAGTCATCCTCTCTTTTTTCTAAGCGGACTGCTGCAATCCACTGTAGTCGTCGAATCTCTTTTTTGAGGAAACAAAAATAAGAAACACACAGGCAAACCAATCCATCCAATTTATAAAACTCTGTACTTAATATAAAATATATAATAGATAGGTATTAAAAACTGGCTGGCTACCTGTTGCATAATACTGACAACTCGTGGTTGTCTATACGAAAATGAAACACGAAATTATTTTACTTACGAGTGATAAGCTATCCCAGTTAGTTTTTTACTTCCTTCTTTCCGTCTTTTATACCACCTTACTACGCAGGAGGTCATTTTTATCCCTCAGAAACGAGCTTTTTCTTGGATTTTTCACTAATCAACACGATTCTAGCGTCTGTCACTGACCGCACGTCAGACTGAGAGGCGCTTTGATTGTATTTTTTTCACGCCGCCTACTTGATTGTGTTTTGCGTGGAACCATTTTTGAGCGGAGTTCGTGTTCTATATCATTCCTAATTCGTTGTCCATCACCCCCAAATCCACATACATGATGAACTCATTGAAGCGTGTGAGCGCAGCATCAGCTGACTTGATCCTCTCATACAAGTGCTCGTACCGAGTAAGGGTGAGCTCTTCCAAGTCCAAACGCTCAACCGTTGCTGCTGCCGATGTGAACCATCTCAACTGTGAGGCCAATCCGGCAGCAGACTCCCTGACTGCCTTTAATGAGGCCATTGCAACAATCAAATATCAATACCCACAAGTTAAAATTAACTAAACAAACAAACAATGACTTGTTAGCCAACCGAGCAATTTCAACAAAATAAAACTTAAATTCAATTTATTTCAGGTCCAAATCCGACCCTGTACTTATTCCAAGTATGAATCTAGCTTGCTACAGATGGCTAGTTACTGAAAAAATAACAATTTAATGTATATATTGTGCGGGATCAACACCAATTAAATACAACAATTGAATGTATAATATTGTGCTGGACAATCACCAGTAACACAATCCAATAAATACTATAAGCAATAACCAATAAACACAATTCAAATCTTGTTATATTAGGCTATGTTAACAAATGTGTGATTATTACTCGGATAAACTTTTAAACAAATTTAACAACAAATATACCAAACAACTTTTACAACAAATATACCAAATTATGTACCAAAATACAACTAATAATTCCTAATTTCACAAATAAATCTTACTTGTCAGTACAACAACACAAATACTACAGTACAAATTACAAATACAATTTGAGCCCGGGTGACACAACAATATATTCAAACTTATTAAGTTATTTTTACCAAAGTTCAAAACTTCCAATTTACTTAGTGGATCTTATATTATAAGCCACGCCCTGCTACCAGATTGTTCGGTCCTTCAATCAGCCAGCCAACGGTAACTGGTGGGTCCGAACTGTCCACGGTACGTGGAGCTCTAGCTACGTTGCTTTTCAAACAATAGGCTCTTAGGCCTCTGTACAACAATTAAGCTTACACTTACCCTCTGAGCTGGGACGACAAGCTTCGATCTTTTCTTCTGGCCACGTCCGTGTGGTAGGTGTGCAAGTATGTAATGAGTAATTGAAACGTGTAATGATGTCAAGTGTTGATGGACGGTCACAAGGCGCCGGTCTTCAGATGGCGTGGTCCAGACAGCATTAACGTTTCCCCACAGGCGTATTTTAGCACCAATTCACAATTACTTTCAACAACGTTCGCGTGTCATACGTCTGACTTCAATACGGCGTTATTGTTCAAAATATCCCAGGTTTTCACTCAATTCGGGATTCTAGAGTTCAACTAATCACTAATTACAATCAATTTATCCTTAACCGCGTAGATTCAACTCGATTTTCAATTACAATCAATAAAATCAATCTCAACAAACTCGGCGGTTGCTTTTTGCAAGAAAAGTTATATGTCAAGTCATTTTCAAAGACCATAGATAATAATGTTGCCAACCAAAAAGCTGCGTTCTGTTTCACGTTGGACGGAACAGTATATTTTCCGTCACTCTCCGGCAATGTTGCAAACCGAAGCTAATAATAGTAATAATGAATAATTGCGTTATAGGCAGATATTTTTTCAGTAACAAAATAACTAATCAAAAAGTAATTACCTAGTAAATATTATATAAAAGTATTTAATATCTTGATTTAGTAGTGCTTCTTTTACGTTACATAACTTTCTACATTTTCATAACACAAAACTGTTGAAAGAAAAATAAGTCCCAAGTATTTTTCTACCTTCAACATATTTTCTGTTTTCAATATTTCTCTTGGAGACACTACAAAGTCGACACGTCCGAAATGATAACTTAATAATATCTCCGTTTCGGAAACAAGGAAAATATTCATTGTGAAGCAGAGTAGATAGTTAATTTCCGGCGGTTTACTAACAGATCTTAATATTCATTTCAGCGAATATATGTATAGAAATGAATAAGTTTTATTGGACTGAGTTAACAAACAACACTAAAAAGGGACTTGTGTACATCGATGGATTGATTACGTTTTCAAGTCAAGTGTGCCTTTAACAGGAGATTGCCTTTACGCTAATTGAGTTATTTAAACTACATGTGTACAATGGGTTAGCACTACACATGGTTGCATTAAGTCTCTTAACCAGAAACAAGATATCAATTGTTACAAATCTAAATGTTGAGCTGATACTGAGCGATTCCAAATTTTAATGAGAAACCCCAATAACACCTGACATGAGAATCGAAAACAGGGCTTCGTGCACAGCTCGACACGCCCTATCACTAATGTAGGATCTGAAAATATGCAACTTTCCAGCAGAGCAGTTTAAAGTTTAAAAGTATGATAAAAATGTTATTTTATGGATTACGATTTTAAATTTTGGAAAGAGTGTCATATATCCAATTGCCCGTTAAGCTAATGTAATGTTTTGATGAAATTGATTGATAAAGTGGTAAGATTAGCACATGAAGCCATTTCACACGGACTAATTTTATTAGCTTATGTCGGATGTGGTACTTCCTACAATTTTGATCGAATCAACATCTATCATAAAGGTCGAACGTTTTTGACGGGATTTTATTAAATATTATTTGTTACGTCTGCTATCTACTTAGTTTTAGATAGAAAAGTATAAAAAATAATTACGTGTATGATGTACATTAATACGTGCCATTATACATTATCAAGTTATAATAATAGTAAAATAACGAGGAGGATAATAAATAAAAGAATAATTAATTATCGCCAGTATGATATTTATTAATTAGGAACAGTGGAAGTTTTTTTTTCAATCTTCTTTATTTAAGGGATTTTTGTACACTTATGTGACAATGTCGTGGCAATGTCAATCCCATCGTACTATTTACAATACATTACAAATGGAACTTATTTATAAGAAGACATCTATATTATTAATTTATACAAAACACAAAAAAATGAAATAAAAATATTCATAAATGAAATTAATATAAGACTGCAATTATTAATTATAATAAAATTAATCATAAATTCATAATAAAATCAGTCATTACGGGAAGTCATAAGCCAGTAAATCTGACACTGGCTTGGCTAGACCAGTGTGGGTATCGTGTTACCCAGCTACTGGGTTATTGAGGTCAGATAGGCAGTCGTTCCATGTAAAACACTAGTTCTCAGCTGCTTCAGTGTTTGAGGCACTTACAATAATATCATTATTTTCAATTATAATACTAGATTGTCGTATTAATCCTATTATTTTAGAAGATTTGCTCCGTTTGTTCCTTAAAGACATCGCGGTTATCTTGCCTCATGAACTCAGCAACTGGCAGATCCCCGCTCTAGCTTGCTCGATCCGTCCGATCACCATCGACGCTTAGCAAGTACCTACGTTTTTAAACGGACACAAAAGTTACTACCGACGATGTTGACGTAATTAACTTCTTAAATTCGTGTAAAATATTTTATTTTTAATATGAAATATATAATTAAAATAAAATCGGCAAAATTCAGATCCTGCAATGTTGATAGAGCGTGTGGAGCTTAAATAAATAAAATAAAATTCATTTATTTCAGGTAAAAAAATAACAAATACAATACAATGCTCGGCTTTAAATACAAATGGAGAAATTTACATACCAAAAGATTCACAGATATATTATTATGTCAATTAAATTAATTTAAAAAATATATCAAATTATAAATACAAATTAAATGTCAAATTAAATTTCAAATTAAAAGTCAAATTAGCTTAGAGGAACTAAAGTATTCTAGAACAAATGAATAAAGTAAGTTCAAATTCAAACGCTTTTCAGTACGTTTGTTCTAAATATCATAGGTACTTTAAAGCTAAACGTAAAATTAACATACCGCGTGTAGATTACACATATCTAACCAAGATCATATTATCAAATTAACTCAACAATATTCAAATCGTATTCAAATTTGAGAAATAGAGTAGGTAATGGTAGGCATAATATAACCCAAATCATTATACTAGTACCTAATATGTAGTATGCTTATACAAAGACGATATGCCTAATGTTTTGATGAACGAATTCTTTTTCTTTACGTGCTCTGTATTTTTCTTTTTTTTTTCTAAAATTATATCTTATATCCAAACTCCTGTGATCAACCAACTCTGTACAAAGCATGCCGTACCGAATTCCTAACCATAAAGGTTGACTTTTGACATTTATTTTCTTTGCATAAATGAGCCCCATACAAAGCAAACCGAAACAGGCATTTCAATAAAACTCACCTTTATTAGTTTTTTCGTCAAATTTTTAAGCCAATATGTCCAAAATGACAAAATACTCGAGTGAACGATTTTTCACTGAAACGTTAGTCCTTTGTTATTGATACCCCTACTCAGTGTAGATGAATGAGTTTGGCTAATTAGGAAGACTATTGTCAGCCTATTGTCCCATTGGGTCGGTGTTTTCCATTCTTCACGAGTCCAAAAGTAAATGTGGAACAATTTGAATGAATGACACTTTTATTCCATTGCAACTTTCAAAGGCTGTGATTTATTTGGAAATAATGCACAAAGTAACGTTTCTTTTACCACAAATTGCTAAGCAATATATGTGTAAGTCCAGAAATAAAAATATTATTTTAGTTAGGAAGATTTTTGTAAGCCGGTGTTTTCCATTCTACCTGTTAATGTTAACAATAAATGTGTAACGTTGATTACAATGCCAGGACCAAATACCGTTTTACGCAGACTATTAAAACGTCAGAATGAACAGTTAGACACTATAGTTAAGGAAGGTTGAAATTTCGAATTCGTCACTGTCTTTAGGACACCGGGAAAAAAGTAGAATAAAAGGGGTAGCAGTTTTATTAACTAATTGCGACGACGAGAACATATTATTTTTAATGTTTTTATTAATCCTTTTTTTTCACTTTTAAATGTATTTATGTATTATATTTCTTTTATTTATAATACCTAAATAACGAATGAATTCCTCTTCTTTCTTTAACATTCTTCTGAACAGACATGTTTAAAAATAAATGATGGCAATAACCATAGAATAATGGCAAGCAGTAAAAGTGACCACTTTTTTCTTCCACTATGTGCACGATGCGCGAACTTACCCCCACTACGCCAACACCTTGCCAACTTACGTGACGAGGACTATAAAGAAACGTAACGTTTCTTTTACCGCAACATAAATATAAACTCAACTATTATTTAAATAAATTTTAGTGAATAAGTTTGCAATAATTCATGTGCAATATACATATTTCTGCAAACGGTTCATTTTTCGTTTGCCTTCAACAGTCAACGGTATCAATATTTATTTACTGGTTCACATAGCCAATCAAACATTTTATACCAAGGCTCGTTCCTTAATGTTGTCCCCAAATAAACAGGCAGGTTTCCACACCAGTACCCAAACGGTCCATAACATATTTGCACAATAAATTAAAGGAAATTCGGGTTGGTTTACCAGCCAAGCGGGACTCGAACCAAAGTTGGCTCTTTTTAAAAAGAAATTCTGTTTATTTGGTTCGGATTACAAAATAAATTAATGGTTTTTAATGAAATCTACCTAAATGGAGAAATTTAATTATGTTGGGTTTTGTTGGCTGCTACAATTAATCGATAATCTTATATTAACAATGTGTTAGAGGCTGTAAGGTCGGTTTCTGACTTGACTATAGTACAAACTGGATTTGAAGCCAGCTGCCAACAAACCAACTAACCTTTCTCTTTCGCTCTCTCCTTTTTCAAAATCCAACGTCCTTCATAAAACAATTCACCGATAATATTGTCTAAAATGCTTGACTTATCACCTGAATGATCTAAATGAAAATTTGTCTCCATGAAATTGCGAACGTTCAGTATTAACGGCACAAGTTAGCGGTATTGGACATCTTTGATCGAGGCTTGCTTACAAAGCCCTGGCAGGTATCAAATAAATCCATCAAACTCTAAACTTTTCCCGGAGTGGGGATCCAATTTTAATTAAATTTTTGCTTTGTTTGCGATCCTCAATTATAACAGATATATTCATGTTACGCTATGAGCTTTGTACTAATATAGATTAGTACAAAGCTCATAGCGTTACAGAAAATATTTGAAAGTCAGATTTAGAAAAACATGAACTTGACACATAAACTATTAGCATAACTTAACCGGGTCTGTGGCTTAGGCCCCCAGTGGTCGAGGCACCTGTGGCCGACGCCCCTGATTCTATTAATTTAATTCAAAGCAATTTTTTATCAAATGTACTGTCAGGTATAGAAATGTTTTTACATTGCTTGTATATTTTGAAAAATGAAAGTCTTAGTTATTTTTCATTATTTTTTTTTTATCTCAATAAGAAATCTAGTAACAAAATTGTATATAAATCACAGTTTTTATCACCTATAATCAAGAGAATCATGTAACTTACTTATAGAGTGCTGTGCTGTGCTCTGCTTATGTGTGTACATAATAAATGTGGTTTTAATGGGGAAAAAGATGTGTAACGATAAGCTTAAGGCGATCTATTCCCTCTATTTCAATAACTTTTGTGCAGCAAGAAAAATACTTTATTATTATGGCGAAACACTTTTATTATTTACTGTACTAAGTTAAAAAGCATAAAAAAGAAAGATATTAAAATAATAGAATTGGGGGTGTCGGCCACAGGTGCCTCGACCACTAGGGGCCTAAGCCACAGACCCAGAATTTCTTGTAAAATTCTCTAACACAATTAGCCTAGAATCTTGAACAAAATGCTGAGTATAATAAGATGAACGGCGAGAAAATAAGCCTTGCTTTCAAACTACGCCGAGACACTAGAAGAAAAATAAGTTTGAGGCGGAGAGACACAGGGTTCATAAAATTCCCAGCGCTTGTAAACAAAAGGCGAGTCAACTCTGCCTTATTTTATTCCTAGTCAACAGCTTTTGTACTGAATTAGGTTTTAGATAAACGCTTTTTCTCACGATGTTTGCTGACATGTGACGATATTTTTACGCTGATTAATTATGTGTTTCAGCACTATAATACTATCTCTTTAAGTTTTGTTGAAACCGGAACATGGAAACATGAAAAGACGCCTAAAAGAACACATGTCTCTTGGGTGGTTCATACGGAGTAAATAATAGAGAATCAGACAAAATTACACTTCAACAATTACTTAGTTCTCTTTAAAAAAAGAAAATGATGAAGCGCATTTGCCTAAAAGTAATCTGTTCACTCTTGAATTAAAGACTCCCAGGTTATCCTGGGGATCTTTAATTCAAGAGTGAACAGGTTACGCCTAAACCTATAAAGCTATAGGCGCGAGAACTTGTGATACGGTCTCTGCCAACTGCTAATCTTTCTCCCCTTTGCGTAGCTGTTTCCAGAGACAAAGATTCAGCGTAATGTTCTCGCCTTTCAGCTAAGCGTGCTTCATGTTCTTCCTCCTTTTCTTCTGCTCTAACTTGCCCCATTCACTTAGAGTTTCTCGAATATTGAGAAAGACTTGTTTTTTATTTGTTACAATAATGCCTTGATTTAAGATTTCGCTATAGAAAATATACGAAAAGTTTCATGGCTGCTTACCTGCGTTACTGAGTAGGCTACCTTGCCAAATCTATCACATAGGTACGTACCTACACTGTAAAAACAACACAAGTCCGAACACAAAGATTAGGTATTTAATTAAAAATGGGAGTTTTAGCCAGTTAGTAGAACTGTTTCCGCCATCAGCACGTGAAGATACTCCACGCTTGTGTTATTTTATTATTATTAATAAACATACATTTCCAAACTACCTACACCATATACTGTTAGTGATTAACACTATACAGTGATGATAGTTGGAACCTCGTTGAATTCAAAAACAACTAACGATTTGTTGATACGAAATTTGTAGTGCATTTTCAATATTAGGTGATAAAAAGTTTGTTTTTTTGTTTGTTTGAACGTGCTAATCTTTGAAAGTACTAGGTGGATTTAGATGAGATTTGGTATAAAATTAGCTTGAAGCTTGAGAAAGATTATAGGCTACTTTTTATTCAACTGCAAAACGGGAGTGGAGCCTCACATTAATTGCTCGTGTAAATAAACGAAAGGTCGCGAGCCTCCAGGGCATATTGTTTGTGATTTACACTACACAGTGGGGATACCTTGATGGTTGGGAAATAGTTGAATTAAAAAACAACTTTCGATTTGTTGATACGAAACTTCAATTTACGAATATAGTCAATATAATTAGTCAATTAGTTGATAATGTAATGATAAACAAAAGATCGCTCAAAAGATTCATGGCTCACTTTATTAAATGGTATTAAACATTTTGATACCGCAATGTAGAATACATCCAGCGCCATCTGTTGTTGCACGTTTGTACTTAAATATGGCATTCATAAAAAAAATGAAAGCCTAGAGCACGTGATGTGGATCTCACATAAAATTGAAGCATTAACGAGATCCGAATATTAGACCTAGAACCTTAGCAGCCCAGCTAATTTATAATGGATATTAATATGTATACCGCTTAAAGAATAGTTGGTCAACATGATGAGTACTTTCTGTAGACATAAAAAAAAATTAAAGTCCAGAGCACCTGATGTGGAACCTACATAAAATTGAAGCATCAACGAGATACTTCAATTTTATGTTAATATCTGTTATAGATCAGCTGGGCTGCTAAGGTTCCACGTCTAAAATTCAGATCTTCAAAATTAATTATAGCCTATATGTTGGCGAAAACTAATAGCTATACAACCAAAAATAATTCATCAAAATCCGTCCAGTAGTTTTTGCGTGAAAGACGCACAACAGACAAAAATATCAAAAATCTTTAGTTTTGGCTTCTACTGTTTGTATGAAGTATTTTTTTTAGTTTAGATTCAATGTACAGAATTATTATACGTATAGATAATTTTTAATAAGTATATATAGATGATAATATCTTAATGAACTGAAATGGTAATTTTATTATTACGTTAGTCTGATTGTCATATTGTAAAAGTTAGTTATAAATTTGCTTGGAGGATGCCCTCAATATCCATAGGTACTTACAAAAAAAAACAATTACAGAAAGAAAAAAAATCTAAGAAGCAAAGATAAAAAAGTTTTTAGCATAGATCTCCAACCTGTCAATCTAAGTCGAACTTAATCAGATTCAAACAAACACAAAGAATATTGCAATGAAATCTAATTTTACGGTCGCGGTCGCGGCCACCATTCCAAAAACATTAAAGAAAAAAAAACTTACTCTTTTTTAATTTCGAAAACTAAATGCGCGCCATTTCGGAACGTACTTTTTAGAATGTTGGTACTTTTGCAATCTAATGTCATAAATAACAATGAACGTGATCTGGGGATGTGTTTCGTATAAAATAAAATTTTTGATCATCATTAATGGACAGTTAAACGCAAACTCGAAGCGTCGAGAGTTGTGAGTGCTTCTCGACGTTACAACCTAGTTTGATTCTCAAGCAAAGGCGACTTTGTTGAGTGTGTAGAAATAATCACATTAAATCATTGGATAGCTGTTATGATGTCTTTTTGTATTTTGTGCACCAATTAGAGAAAATAATATGTAGATATACTTTTAAATATCGAATCGATATAATTTTGGCATAAGTTATATCATAGTTTTAATTACCCGTGTAGCAGGATAAAATTTTATTCCTTTCCTTTTTTGTAATACAAACGATATTTAAAATAAGAATTGCATCCTACACATAAAAATTACCTTATTTGCGCCAACATGCACAGTAACTCATTTTTGACATCGTAATTTGATGTTTAAAAATGCAAGACTAAGCGATTCGTGAGGAATAGAAAATACTTTTCATGTACGGTTTCTTCCGCATATATATAAAATATATATATAAAATGTGATTTTTAGTAGCCTCAGAAGGCTATGAACCATTTAGTCAAATTAACTTCATTTTGGGTCCAATATTTGTCAGCCAAGGCCAAGAAAATAAGGTATAGTATGGCAAATAAATTCCCGTGGACCGAATATGTTGGCTTCGATTGGAACCAATGTGGAGTCCAAAGTTTTGGTAAAACTATATACACACATCAAAAGTGTCTAGGGATCAACATATATTTTTGCAATAACTTTTCTCCTGATTGATATTAATTAAAATTTTCTTTAAGGATTCATCAAATAAAGTGTTTTCGTTTGTCACAGTAACGATAAACCAAGTCACCTTTGCATTAATAAAGAAATTTGCCATTTTCCTAATAAAGGGATGTTTGACATTTGAACCACTAACATTAAAGTTCGAAAAAAAGACTGAAATAACAGTTTTCTTTAAAATTTTATTGGGTAACTTAAACAATTAATAATCCGTGTTTCTACCGCGAACACTAACAACACAAGAACATCGGTTTGGCATACTCAAAATGAGTTCATCCAAATCACGCTGTGGAATGGCCGCCCATGTTCGTTGCAACAACAAAAACAGGTCTTCTTGCGACTGGATACCCTCCATATTCGGCAGAGCTCTTCTCTGTAGCATATCACATGCATGCTCAATCGGGTTCAAGTCTGGCGACTGAGCAGGCCAGAGCAGGACATTGATGTTAGCTGCGGCGAGAGTCTGTCTTACAACTCTTGCGGTGTGCGGTCGTGCATTATCATGCATTAACTGAAATAAGGGACCGATTTGCACTTGTAGAGGAACGATGACGTCAGATACAATCGTCTCAGAATAAATTTGAGCGTTGAGGTTGCCTCTGATCCAAATCAACTCAGTTCTTCCGCCGATCCAAATACCCGCCCATACCATGATGGTTCCACCACTATAAGGATGGACTTCCTGGCAGGATTTTAATCGCTGTCGGCGTCCAGGAGTTCTCCAGTGTCGTATACGTCTTGTATCCGGTCTCATACCAAAACGAGACTCATCAGAAAAGCACACGAAACGCCATTGTTCTTCTGCCCAATTTCTGTGTTCAAGAGCCCATTGATATCGAATCCTACGATTGTGCATTGCTATAGGTGGTACCCGTAGCGGTCTTCGGGAATGAAGGTTCACTTCATGCAAGCGGTTTCTGACTGTTTGGTCGCTAATTAAGTTCCCTGAAGAGTGATGAAGCCTCACGGCTAACATCATGGCGGTTATTGTTGGAGCTCTGAGAGTTAAGATTTTAATGTATCGGTCTTGTCTCCGTGTGGTGCAGCGATACCGTCCTCCATGGCGCTCAGCCACGGTACCAGTGCTTCGGTAACGTGTCCAAAGTCGACTGATAACACTCTGACTTGTATTCAGAGCTAAAGCCACAGTACGTTGCCGGGAACCAGCTTCTATCATTCCCACGGCTCTGAGCATTTCTTCCCTGCTTAAATGACGTCGCCGCTCCATAATAACGTTGGTTTTAATCAGTAGTAGGGAAACAGTAGCACTAATAATGTCTTCAATGCGTTGTATGTTTTTATAGGGAAAATATTGACAGCTGATTTTCATCTTTTACTCGAATTTGATTAACAGTTCCTGTTTCAAATTATGAAATGCACCAAAAAGGATCCATATAAATTTATAAAATCATAAATTTATTACAAAGCCACATCTGAATCTCAAGAAATCCGCATAAAAATGCTTGATCCCTAGACACTTTTGATGTGTGTATTTTCAGAGTAGTCCCATCGAAAATAAACCGCGTAATTATTTGCCTTTTAGAATGTCAGCTATTCGAAATGCTCTGTTTAGTTCTAGACTCGCTTTGATTAGTTATGTTTTTTTTAAAATTAAAAATGCTGTGTTATTCTATACTAACAAATATGTTTCAAATTCATTATTTTTTAAGACCCTCAGGTCTTTCATACAGCAACCTTTTTGGTTGGTTGCGGGGGGAATCGTCAAATGAAGTCTGATACTGACTAAAAACTCACCCGGTTCAGTTTCCCTTGCGTTCCGGGGCCACGATATCTCGTTAGTATTTCATTCGGATTCTTTAAAACTCAAAAAAAAAAACAAATAAATACATTCAAATCTTGCTCAGCTTTGGAAGTCTCAATATATACAAATATGGTGTAGAAGATACGGACCGAAATGCTGGAATAAATTGGCAATATTCAAAAACAGATAAACGCTAAATGGGTCTCGATATAAAATGAAATACTGCGAACATATTAATTTGTAATATCGTTCAACTGTTATTGTTTAAAGGTATCCCAAAAGGATTACCCTCTCTTCAATTATAATAATATGTGAGCTTTATTGAAGGTGTAATATTTATTCGGCGGTGAATTAACTCTGTGCGTACCTAATAGATTTTCCATCACATTTTTCGTCACGTTCGAGAACGTGAACGAGATAGATTGTGAACACATTGAATTAAATACACCATATAATGCTGGTAAATTGTAGCGTCGAAGTTAAAATAAATCTATACAGTTGACTTTATAACTTTGTTTTCATCCAACTCCCTTATGGCTTAAACCGTCGGATATCAATGCGGGAACTAATTCTTACGAAGCAATATTCTATCAATACTCGGTTCAGCTTTGAAAAGAGGGGCGATGTTGAAACAGGAAAAAGAATATCTGTGCTGTCCAAAGAATACTTTTTTGGCTAGTTCATTGAAAAATAAATGTAGTTACGATCATCTAAATAAAGATCTAGACGATTGTTAGACATTCCCTGAAGGTTCTTTAAGGTGTCTTTATAGCACACAAACCCGTCTGGAAATATTCAGGACTGAAAGAAAGATGAAAGTGTTCATTTGCTCCAAACATTATAACGTATAGAAAAACGCAAAACGGCCAGTTTTGTATACGAGTCAGATGATTGATGCCGTAGGTGAAGTATAGTAGATCTATTTATTAGATATCTCGTTCCATCATCGGACTACAAGACGAACGATGACGCACCATCGTTACATGGTGGGCATCCCACCTATACGCACAAAACGTTTTGGGAACACACTCATTGTGCTAACAGCTGGGGAGTGAAATTCCTTGCCGGAGTCTATATTTCCTGATAGTTCTAACCTATGGGCCTTTAAATCAAGAGTGATTAGGTTACTGCTAATTAAGTGTGCTTCATCTTTTTCCACATCATCGCTAATCATCAGACGAAATGGTGGTCAAAAAATTTATAATTATATTTAACAGAAAAGTGTATAGGTATAATTATTGTCTTCGACTAACGGTATCATTTAAACTTAAAATGGTTTATTTAGTAAGTGTCCAAAAAAGTTCGCGATCGGACAAGAGGTGAGCTTTGTGCGTCGGGAACAGAATGAGTTTTGAGTAGTACACGTGACAGTGATAGCGGTGTTGATTACAAAAAACGAACGAGAAAGAGGGTAGACCAATTCTTCTGCTCATAAACGTCCACCCGCAATGACTTCAGTTCATCCGTGATCATGGCGTTTGCAACAGTGCCGTATTGGAAACTCAAAACAATAAATACACATGGTAAATATTCCGTTCTAATGATACCATTATAGACCATGTTAGCTTAAAAACTTATATTGGTATAATTAAAGTTATATGGTGGAAATATAACACACATTACGCGCGTACCATCGGCAACTATGCAGAGGTTAGCACTTTATTTTTAATGTATGCTACCTATAAGTATGTAGTTACAAAGTTTTAAGTCATATTGTGAGCATTTCTCTCGAGGAACTTTGGTTCCTAAAACACATAATCTTTGTCTTGATTTTAGGCAGCAGTTCGCTATTGGATTTTGACATTTATGTACAACATTTTTTTTTAACATTAATATTTATCAAATGTAATAAATACATTATTCTGACATTAATATTAAAATTGCATTGTTAAATATTTCTTTAAAAAAAGCATTTAAAATATAAAAAATATAGGCTAACGATATCGGGAATAAGTTTCAAGTTTCTACCGCAGTCAGGGCTTCAGAGAGAGGAACCTCGTAACGATACGCATCGTATCCAGAAGTACAGCTTTCTTTATCAAGCCCGTGATACAGCTGCGTTACGAGAGCCTCCTAAGCTGTTGATCAAGGCACGTGGTTATTGAACCAGTAGCTGAAACGATATACACCGTGTTATTTTAGTTGTCTTACAACGGCAGCCCACTTCATGTATCCAATGACTAGTAAACATTCATTAAAAAAAAAAAAAACATATTTATGAACATTTGAATAATTTAATATTGAAATATTATTTATTATTATGACGTAGTTTGAAACATCCTGTTGCGGGCGGGGACCGAGCCTTGATTTCCAAGGCCGACGGTATAGAAGAGCGGTGACATCTTTATCAGAGGTTGCTCACCCTAGCGCACAACATAATAATAAATACTATTTTCAATTTTAAATTATTCAAATGTTCATAAATATGTTTTTTTTTTTTTAATTAATGTTTACTAGTCATTGGATACATGAAGTGAGCTGCCGTTGTAAGACGACTAAAATATGTATTATAATCTATTTGTGTTCCACAGAAACGCGCACGCCGCTTCAAGAACCAGATCCTGTGCGACCTGCACTTCGCGGACGTGGCGCTCATGGAGTGCAGCGACTTCATGCAGCAGCTGCGCAGCTTTAAACCGCAGTCCCTGGGCTGCGCCGTCGCCAGGCGCAAATCTTCCACCACGCTCATCTTCCCACTGCCACCACAGGCTTGCTCGGGTAAACACGCTTTTGTCGATGTGTCAAATACCATCATTAGAACTGGAAAATGGGATACTTAGCATGTGTATTAATTGTTTCTAGTGTCAGATATTTTGGCACTGTTGCAAACGCCTTGATCACTGATGAATATGTTCTTCTATGATCATGGCGCTTGTCCCATTTCAAGTTTTCAACCGACGACAAAAAGAGGAGGTTATCAATTCGACGCGTATATTTTTTTTTAATGTATGATCATCGATTACTCGAAGACGGCTGAACCGATTTGAAAAATTCTTTTTTTTATTGAAAAGGTATACTTCGAAATTGGTCCCATTTTCATAAACGTCAGGATCTGATGATGGGATCCTGGAGAAATCGAGGGAACTCTTCAAATATTATAGGCACACCTATGATTTTTTGGGTATTTATTATAGTAACTCTCAAAAAGTACCATTTGAGGAAGTGGAACTGATGATGAAGACCACAGATGGCCGCCGAAACTACTCAATAATAAGTATTGAGTGGATTGCGATTCGATTACTTGAATATGGATGTTAAGCACTTTATGCTCGTCACAATGCATATGGTGATGTAGAGCTGATGGTGAAGTACCAGGAGAACTCCTCAACAATTAACAGCCCAGCATTGGGAAAAGCAATATTTTGTAAAAGGTCATAAGTAGTTGACATTTAGGCTCTTTGTAACTAGGTAAATTAAAAATAGACCAACTAAAAAGAGTGAAATAAAAACTTTTTACCAAAAAATTAAACCGACTCCCAAAAAACACTGCAAAGTGAAAAAATAACTTTAATTTCGGAAGTCGGTGCCAAAAAAGAAAATACAAAACTAAAGACACCGACTACCGAAATTAAAGTTATTTTTTTCACTTTGCAGTGTTTTTTGGGAGTCGGTTTAATTTTTTGGTAAAAAGTTTTTATATACTGTTAGTGACCATGACAGTTTAAAACTTATATCGCCAAACGTATGTATGTTACTGTATCCTCGTCTGATTAGCCTTAATCAACCATGTGGGGGTCTGCTACCAGTCTAACTAGATGCAACTTTGTACTAATGTTTTACATGGAGCGACTACTTATCTGAACTCCAATACCCTGTAGCTGGGTAACACAATAACCCTTTACAAGATTGGTGTTAGATTTTCTGGCTTCTGACTACCCGTAACGGCTGGCAAATACTCTCTGTGACTGAATGCCGAGACGAACGGCTAATGTGCTTCCCGAGGCACGGACGTATCTTGATAAGTTACAATGGTCACCCAGCCACCTGCATAGCTACCTTACTTGACAACAAGCTGTTCCTACCGCTACGACAGAAAGAAGCTAGGCAATTGCCACATGACGCCAGGTACTGACGCGGCAAGTGATAGATAGATAGTATACTTTATTGTACACCAAAATTTAGGCACACCTATTTAACAATATTGCTTATTCTATGGTAACAATGGTGGTCTTAGCGATATCTTCCAGACAACCTTTGGAAGGACTTTAAAAACTTTAATTAAAGTGGGGAGGCCTAAATTAGTGTTACTACATTACTCATAAAACAGAGAAAAAGTATTTAAATATTAAAATAAATAAATATATATGCAAATATATATATAACGGAGGACCGGTACCATTCGGATTTTTAGAAATCGTGACGTCAGCTAGGCTGACGTCACCATCCCCACTGCTAGGTTCACTCATTGCAAAAATGAATACACACAAATCTTATTTGCACACGTTTTAATCTTATTAAAAACTAACACAATTAAAACCACCTTAAAATCAAAATGAAAATATAAACTTTACTCACAAGATATTCCAGTTAAAAACACCAAGTCTTGTCTTCACAATATTCACGTTCGAAATGTGGCTTCGCAGCGAGTAGCGACCAGCCATTTGAAAATACTAATATGGCGCCATCGTTGCGAAGTCATTACACATCTTTTGTTTACAAATTTCACATAACATTGATTGAAGTAACCAACTATGATTTGTTAATTAATTTTACCATATTTAGCACTCGATTTTAACATTTAATTAATTCTGTATTATTTAAAACATTTACCAAAACGTTTACTTAAACATTTTATTCGCGCGCCATATTGTTTGCTTGCGACACAGTAGTCAATCGACTATTTCTTAAATAATGAATAAACAGAAGTTATTTTAAAACTAACGCATATCGCTTATTAATCAAGAAATGAATTTAGCAACATGTATCTTGTTTTTAAACCTAAGTTTAAATAAACCTTTAGTTATGGTTTGCTGTTATAGTAACCGCAAATCATAACACTGCTTTTTAAATTGAAAAGTAGTAAACTGACTATGATAATCAAATCTAAACTAATTTAAACTTATCTAGTAATTTAAAACTAATTAATTTGTACTAAAACTTAATATTATTAAAGTTGACGTTGACTTTGCGCCGACATATATATAAATACAATACAATACATATAATGTGTTATTTAAATAAATAAAAATAATATAATAATATAATAATTAATAAAGCGGATCTCTCATTGCATTGGCTTGTATGTTATAAAAAAATGGTTTATTTATTTATTTATTATATACTTTATTTTACACCTTACAATATTTATATGGATACAAAAGGTAAAACTAGTGTACAATGGTGGTCTTATCGCACAAGGCGGTCTCTTACAGACAACTGTTAGATTGTCATCACTTTAGCACCTTTAACTACCAATAATAATCAGACTGCACGTGTGATCGAAATTCATCCAAACTGGCGCGATTATTTAGATATTCACTTCTACCCCCGAAACCGTGCGCGTAACACCTCTGTTCATTTGTTCCGTGTTAAAAATATATTATTCGTGCAAAAAGTTATATCAGTGACTTTATTTCGTTAAAAACCAAAAGGATTAAAGTTGTTCTAGGTATTTTAGTATAAATTGTGTGTTATTATATACTGTATACAATTACAAAGTGACCAGTGAAGTGGCAAGTTATCATAACATATTGACAGTGTTGTTAACCAGAGGATTGAGTAAAACGCGGGCCTTTTTTAGTGTGCCATTAATTAGAATAAGAAGTGAAGTTTATTTATCATATTTCGTTGTGTGGCATTCTGTTATTGCCTAATTAAATCATTTTAATATGATTTGTGACTGTTGTTCGGCAACCATAACAGAAGGGAGTTCTGTTGTTAACTGTTCGTCCTGCCAAAAACCATATCACGCTGCATGTCTTACAAATGTGCTGGGCTCAGATTTTCAAGTGGGCGAACAGTATAATTGGCTGTGCCCGTCCTGTAAACCGAAGACGCGAAATGCAGACAACACCCCAGTGCGCTATAGCCAGGGAGGTGATTTAAACATAACACTAAGGAAAAAAGGAACATCAGCAAATACATCAAACGATGGAACGCCCAAGGAATTGCCTGTTACGTCAACCGAGGTCAGTCGCATTATGAAGAAACAAATAGATGACCTTATGCGGCACCTCAACGAAACTTTGGCGAATTATGTAAACAAAGAACTGAAGGCGATAACGGACAAAATAGACGGACTTAAAACGTCCATGGGATTCATGAATGAGAAGTTTGAGGAAATGAAGACGGAGTTTTCACTAAACGTCAAGGTAGTATCAGACATTAAAAAAGAAAACGAACAACTCAAATTTACCGTCAAAGACCTGAGCTCGAGATTGAACCAGATGGAACAGCAAGCCCGTTCTACGAACTTGGAAATTCAATGTCTGCCTCAGCACAACAATGAGAATCTTGTGTCTACTGTTATGAATATTAACAGAGTTATATCAGGTGACTTAATAGAGAACAATATACATCATGTTACGAGAATTGCAAAACAAACCCCATCTAGTAACCGCCCAAAATCTATTGTTGTTCAGTTCAGTAGTCCGCGAGTCAGAGATAATTTTCTAGCTGCTACTATTAAATTCAATAAGAATAAAACTCCAGATGAGAAGCTCAACACTGCTCTGCTTGGAATTGGTGGCAAAAAAGAGAACGTCTTCATTGTTGAACATCTGTCTCCTGCAAACAAAGCCCTGCATGCTGCAACTAGAATTAAGGCCAAGAGTCTGGGTTATCAATATGTATGGGTTCGTGGCGGAAGGATATTTGTGAGAAAAATGGATGGTGCAGATTACAAATATATAAAGGACACCGAAACGCTAGACAAATTACAATAGGCTGTATGTTTTATAAGGTATTTGTTAAGACTATTAAGTTCGATCGATTAAATATTTACTACCAGAATGTCAGAGGTATTAGATCAAAACTTAACGAAATTTATCAAAGGGTTGCCTGCTGTTCATACGATGTAATTATGTTTACTGAAACGTGGTTGTTGAGTGGTATCTTTGACTCAGAGATCATGGATGAGCGGTATACTATTTATAGGCGAGAACGGATTATTAATACTTTTAATAACAAAACCGATGGTGGTGGCGTCCTTATAGCTATCTCTAAAAAATATAAATCACACAGATTAGACAGTTTTGAAAGTTCATGTGAGGATCTCTGGGTCAAGTTATCCCTTGATGTGGGTAGAAAAACAAAGGACATTTATCTTTGTACCGTATATCTGCCATCACCACTGCAGATTAGTTTGTTGGATCATTTTGTACATAATACAAACAATGTATTAGAGCATGTTGATGATTGTGTAATAATAGGTGATTTTAATATGAAATCTATAAACTGGCTCGGAGATGATGGTAATATAATAAGGGTACCTCAGAGGACTTGTTCTAATATGGAACAGACTCTTTGGGATTTTATCTTACTTAACAATTTGTCTCAATATAATTATATATGCAACCAAAATAATAGAATTCTTGATTTAGTGTTAACGACATTAGATAATGTCATTATATGTTCACCAGTGGATATTCTATCTAAAATCGATGCACACCATCCTCCTATTCTATGTGAGCTCTCGTTTTCTCATGTAATAAAACTGCAGAAATGTGTTTCTAGAACGAAAATGAATTATTTAAAAGCAGATTATGTAGCTATTAATGCAGCCTTAATCCAGGTTGATTGGGCGGAAGAGTTAGAGTCTTCCATGACTATCGACCAGATGGTAGACAAATTCTATAGCATATTGAATAAGTTAATAAAGAGATATGTACCACTTGTTGAAATTAGAAAAAAGAATTATCCATACTGGTTCTCCAAAGAGCTCATTAAAAGACTAAATGAAAAAAACAATTTGCGACTTAGAATAAAAAAATACAAAACTCCCTTAGATATTATTGGAGTCAATAAGGAAAAGATGCAACCGCATGGCTACTTCTTGTTATAGAGCATACATTGCTGATATAGAGGCTAAAATTACATCAAATCCAAAATATTTTTGGAGTTATTTAAAGTTGAAGAGAGGTGGAGTTAGTAACTACCCAAGCATTATGACAGATGGTGTAAGCAGTTCTGAGAATATCAATGAAATTTGTAACTACTTTGCAACTCATTTTTCTAAAGTGTACCGTACTGATCACAATAACGAAGAAATAGATTTAAATGGCTGCTTGAGCAGTAATATTTTGAGTCATATTACAATATCCCAGGATCAGGTTCGGAATGAATTAAAAAGACTTGATGTTAACAAGGGCACTGGCCCTGATAATGTTCCGTCCCTATTATTGCATAAACTGTCAGATAATCTCTCGTTGCCGTTAAGTATTATATTCAATAGTTCATTACTACAGGGTATTTTCCCAAGCATATGGAAGGACACTAGGATCATGCCCATTTTCAAGAGCGGTGATAAGTCTGATGTGACCAACTATAGGCCCATAGCTATTCTCTCGGTATTGGCAAAAGTTTTTGAGGCACTTATATGTCCTGTACTATATAGACATATGTCGCAAATGGTGATAGATAACCAATATGGATTTTTAAAGGGTAAATCAACGGCTACAAACTTGGTGACTTATGCTGAAGGAATCATTGATGCTGTAGATGCGCGTATTCAAATTGATGCAGTATACACTGACTTCAGCAAGGCGTTCGACACAGTCGATCACAATTTACTTGTTGCAAAGCTTAAGATGTACGGTTTGTCGGATCCCTTGCTGTGTTGGTTCAAGTCATATCTGTCAAAGCGGACGCTAAGAGTTGTGGTCAATGGCTGCAACTCAGACTCATACATAGCCACATCTGGAATTCCACAAGGTTCTCACTTAGGACCACCTTTATTCATTATTTTCATCAACGACATATACAAGTGCTTTCTGAACTCTAATATTTATCTGTTTGCCGATGATCTTAAAGCAATCAAGGAGATTAGAACGCCGGCTGATTCGGTACAGTTTCAGGGTGATTTAGACAGATTGAGTAAGTGGTGCGAACATAATAAAATGTCTTTAAATATTGGTAAGTGTAAGCACATCAAATTTACAAAAAGAAAAAAAGTGGTACCTACATTATATAACATTAACGGTCACCAGCTGGAAGAAGTGGAATCTATACGAGACCTAGGCGTGCAATTTGACAAAAAGCTACGTTTTGTTGATCATATTGACAATGTTATATTAAAGGCTACAAAAATACTTGGCTTCGTGATGCGCGAGTGCAAAAACTTCAAAAATTTTAGAACAAAAAAAGTTATGTACAACTCGCTAGTCCGAAGTCACCTAGAGTACTGCAGTGTTGTCTGGTCTCCTAGATATAATGTACACATCAAGCGTATCGAACGCCTGCAGAAAAGGTTCATATGGCATCTAACTTATTATTGTAATATGGGAAAAAAGCTCAAATCGTACCAAGACAGATTAAAATATTTTAGAATGGCTTCATTAGAGAAACGTAGAGACATGTTTGACTTAATCTTCCTTAAGAAACTAGTAACAGGCTCTTTGAATTGTCCGGAGTTGCTCAGTAAAGTGTCTTTTCATGTGCCACGGAATCTACCAAGAAGATCTAATAGGAAACTATTCAGGACGCCAAAAAGTCATACGAATTTAAGGCAGCACTGCTCATTGTCGAGAATGTATACTGTGTATGAAAGCCACGATGAAGACATTGATTTGTTCCTTACACCTGTGTCTTCTATGAAGAGAATTTTAAATTGTAATTAGGTAAAATTTTTTTTAACACATAATTTATTGTAATTGATTAATTAAGTAATTCATTTTGTTTAACAGTTTACGCGTATAAAATAGTGCATGCAGTGCTCTTCTCTAAGTGATGGAGCACTTAAACATAGATTAAGATGTAAAATTGTGTATGTAATAGTGTTTTCATTGTTGAAGAGCCAAATAAAATAAATAAATAAATAAATAAATAAATATTCCACCGTCACAAAATCCGCTTGGCTATACCTTCGCCTACCGCGGTGGTGAGATCCCAAAAATATAATTTCCAAACAGACAAAACGTGACTTAAGTACATCAAAACATCGGAATAGAACTCACAGTTTTGTCGACATCTTCGAAATACCTTAAATCCAGTTCAGTTTCATGTTCCAAAATTGGCCAAGATTTTTTCATATACGTAATTGAACCTTAAAACATCCCACGAGTCTCCTATATAGTTAATTGCTATACACTTCTATCTAAATACCAACAGAAATAAAAAAACGTTCAAATGAAAATCTCTTCTGTAGAATAAGTATACTTATAATAAGTGAATGAAGTGTCACTCAGCACAGTTCAAGGCTCTTGGTGTATCCAGGGTGCGCGTAGCTTATTCCCAACTAGACAGGTGTTTCCGACAGACATGGAAAAATTATACTAAGGCCGTGCGCGCACTGCCTTGCGGTGGCCGCAATTCCGGTAGTTCTACCGCACCGCAAAATTGGTGAAGTATGGAGTGTCATAGAAGTGCGCGCACTGCGGTCAGTCTACCGGTGCGGTAGAACTACCGGAATTGCGGCCACCGCAAGGCAGTGCGCGCACGGCCTTAGGCCTTAGGCCGTGCGCGCACTGCGTTGCGTTTTGGAAACGCAAAATCTGTGAAGTATGGAGTGTCATAGAAGTGCGCGCACTGCGGTGTAATAAACGCGTGCGGTAGAGTCACCGGTGGCGCCTCGCAGCAAAGTTGCGGTGAGTCTACCGCAAATATTTTGTATCGCATAGGAATGTATGTAGTACCGCGCACTGCGGTGAAACAAACGCACGTTTTGTCTGATAATGTTGCCGTACATACAGAATTCTTTGTATTTATACATATTTTGATGTGTGATACAGATTAGTACTCGATACAGATTTTTATCTAAATTTCACACTGTATTGATAGATAGACAACCTTTGGAAGGACTTTAAAATTTTAATTAAAGTAGGGAGGGCAAAATTATAATACTACTACTACTACTCATAAAAACAGACAAAAAAATTATTATAAAATATATATGCAGATAACTGTTACAACTAAAACAGAACTTAGCAAAATAAATTACCTAGATACCGCATTTATTACGTTACACACACCGTTGAACGAATCTATTCTTTATGGTTATGTTTTATTTTTTTATAAACAACGTTAATATAAATTGACAGGCCCGTTGGTATAGTGGTCAGTGGCCCTGACTGCTGTGCTCAAGGTCGTGGGTTCGATTCCCACCTAGGACAAATGTTTGTGTGATGAGCACGGTCATTTGTTCTTTGTCTGGGTGTAATTTATCTATAATATGTATGTATTTAGAAATATATATGTATGTTTATCAGTTGTCTAGTACCCATACCACAAGCTCTGCTTAGTTTGGGACTAGATGGCGTTGTGTGAAAAGTTGTGGTATATTATTATTTATATATCCTTTATTTTATATACCTCTCAAAAATTACATTTTTAAATATTTTTCTATAAAAAAGTGACAATAAAAAAACATTTAAAAATATAAAAAATGGCAGTCCACTGGTATCGGGAACGGGGTCCAAGCTACCGGTGGTTAGGTCTCCAGAGAAAGGAACCTCCTCACAATACGAGCTGTATCGAGGAGAACTGCCTTCTGTATCAGGCCCTTTATCCAGCTGTGCAAAGCCAGCTTCGACAGATGGTCGTCGAAGCTTTTAGCTATCAGCCCATTGACTGATATGACAATCGGCACAATGACAGCCGAGTCCACATCCCACATGTCAACAACCTCATGAGCTAAGTCGAGATACTTAATGTGTTTCTCTTTCTCAGCTTTCACGAGATTCTCATCATGTGGGATGGTAACATCGATTATCATTGCGCGGCGCACTAATCGGTCTATCACCACTATATCAGGCTTATTGGCAACAATAGTCCTATCAGTGATGATAGACCGATCCCAGTACAACGTGACATGGTCATTTTCGAGAACTGGGTCGGGCACATACTTGTAATACGGTACCTCAGAATCGACAAGTTTGTATTTCAAAGCAAGTTGCTGGTGGATAATTCTGGCTACTTGGTTGTGTCTATGCAAGTACTCGCCGTTAGCTAGACGAGAACAACCGGAGATAATATGTCTGATGGACTCACCAGGACGATGGCATGCCCGACACACGTCAATCGTCCCGTCCCTCATAATATGTCTCCGGTAATTATTCGTCAAGATAACTTCGTCCATAATTGCACAGACAAAACCTTCAGATTCTCCGAAGAGATCCCCGAAGCGTAGCCAGGCAACGGAAGCTGTCAAATCTACATCGGACCCATAAAGAGCCCGATAGTAGCGACCATGAAGTTCCTTGCTTTTCCATACCTCCTTGCGGTCATCTGGGGTAAGTATAACAGGTTTGTGCCAGTTCTCTTTAGCCATAGTCAGCGGGGTGAGTCCCTTGTCCACTGCAATCACATCTCGGTGCATACCCACATCGGCTTTAAGGAAATATTCCCTGAGACTGCAAATCTCGCGGTTGTGGAGAGTTTTGGCATTTAAAAAGCCTCGACCTCCACATTTCCGCGGGATATACAGTCTCATCACCGATGATCGTGGGTGATGCATCCGATTTGCGGTTAGCAGTGTACGGACCCTCCTATCCAGGGCGTCCAGTTCGGTTTGAGTCCATTTGAGTATGCCGAAAGAATACATCAACACCGGCATGACCCAACCGTTGAAAGCGCGCACCTTATTTCCTCCCGACAAAAGGCTGTTTAATACCTTTGTCAGGCGGCCAAAGAAGCGCTCCCTCAGCGATTGCTTCATGTCAGCAACATTAATGCCCAAAGCTTCCGACATACCCAAATACTTATAAGTTTCGGTTAAGCAGAGAGATCTAAGGTGTATGGAATCTGAAAGTTGAATTCCCTCAGATTCCATAATCTCTCCTCGTTTTACATGCATGATTGCACATTTTTCCACACCAAATTCCATCTTGATGGCGCTACTGAAAGTTTCAGTTACCTTCAGTAGTTCCATCAGTTGCAAGTTGTTGGGGGCAAAGAGTTTCAAATCATCCATGTAGAGGAGGTGGGATATACTTTGACCTCCTCTTCTCAACCGATAGCCCAGGCCTGACTCCTCTAGCATTGTACTTAGAGGATTCAGGGCCAAGCAAAACCAAAGTGGACTCAAACTGTCGCCCTGAAATATTCCCCGTCTGATCCATATAGGCTCATCATTCCCTCGGATCGGTCGACATCCTGGATAGAGAAGTACCGTCTTCCATTGCCTCATACATGACTCAATGAAGGTGCGTAGAGTTGGATCTATTTTGTAAAGCTCTAGCACCTTCATGAGCCAGGTATGAGGAACAGAGTCATAGGCTTTTTTGTAGTCTATCCAGCATGTTGATAGATCTTTGCGGGATCGACGAACCTGTTGGCTAATGGCCATGTCAATGAGGAGTAGCTCCTTAGTGCCACGGGACCCTTTCCTACATCCATTCTGAGAAGCGGACATAATTGAGTTGCACTCAATGTGCATATTTATTTTCACTCTCAGAATGGACGTAAGAACCTTATAGACCGTAGACAAACAAGTAATCGGTCTATAGTTTTTGGGTTCCATGGGACTACCACTCTTATGGAGCAGGTGGGTACAGCCAGTCGTAAGAAACTCTGGTAGAGACCCAGCCTCTAAGGATGCCTGGAATTGAGAAGCCAAAAGCGCGTGCGAGCTGCTATACCACTTGAGCCAGAAGTTGTGCAGTCCATCCGGTCCTGGAGACTTCCAGTTTGGTAACGGATGAACTGCTTTGGCTACATCAGACTTATTGATGGTTATTTTATCCATTTGTGGTATAGCTTCACATACGCGTTCAACTTCACGCATCCAGTCACCCTCAACATGACAGACGGGTACCGACCAGATGTTGCGCCAGAATAAATTCGTGGCGGTATCATCCGGGCGGCACACGTCAGTCACATTTTGATTGGGTCGCTCCCAAGCTCTGTATACCCACCTCTCATCGCTCTGGAACATGCGATTCTGTGAGTACCGTTCAACCCGCCGCTTAAACCGTCGGATACGGCTTGCCCATGCATAAATTTTCTGCTTCAGGAAGTCAATGCGCTCCGTAATGTGGGGTGTGTATTCTCGAGGGCTGATTCCAGTCCCCGAGAAAGCCCGCCGTACAAAACGCATTACACGTGGGCGTGCATTGCCTTCCTTGAAGCAGTATAGTTTGCCGATGAGTGTTCTGGCCTCATCGATACGCCTCTCGATCCTATACTGCCAGGCTGGTACAGCAGGTTTTGGTCGAATAGCTTCGTCGTTATTAGGGAATTTGACGTTAGCTAAGCGACATGCCGCAACAGCCCCGCAATACAGGATTGAGTGCGTATCAACGAGGTTTTCGCTGCTGTCAAAAATATTCTCAAGCAGTGAGTCCAAAGCACGCACCAGCGCCCTATTTTTTTTGTGCATGGGTAACCGTGGTAGCCGGGGTCTAAGTTCAGGCGGAGCCGATCTATACTCGCGAAGCGCATCTTCCAGTGCGCTCCTCAGTCGATCGTTGCATTGGCTACTTACCGTGACAACCCTATCATCTAGCTCATTATTATGACTATAGAGCCGTGATGTCATTCCACTACTAGCGGGCGCTTGTACCACGGCTTGTGTCGGGGACGAGATGATATGGTTGCTTAGTACCTCTGAGCGCAGCCTATCAAGTGTTGCGTCATCCAGCCTGAGGCTACGCTGGATGACCCGCACCTGATCCGACAGTCGTTGGGCGGAGACGTTGACAGCTGGTTCTAGGTCCTGGAACAGAGACAGCATCCTCACACGATACGCAGTGAGGTTAGTTCCCCCCTCTGTAGACCCATAATATGCGCGCATGACGTTTTCATTTATGGACTGAGTCCATCTCATGCGCTGCACACCACCGGCAGCGGGGACCCGACTCGGAGCCGGTTGGCTCCTAGGCCCCAAGCTGTTCGGTGGCCGGCCTCTCCCCTGCCGGCGCACAGGTGTTGGCGACGTCGGCGGAGAGAAATACTCGTCGCTCGAGCTCGACGCGACTGCAGCCGCCGGTGACATTGGTAATCCTAAGTCCGGCGGCGGCGAGGCGGAGCTGAGTGACAGGTCCGGGGGTGGTGGGCGTGCACGTCGTGAAGCTGCTCTCGTAAGCATCGTCCAAGTTTATTTGTTCACATTGTTAAGTACATAATTATTATTTCTCGCATTTTTTCTTGCTTGGTGAGATTGACACTTGACAGTTGTCACTGGATGATTTCTTTTCATTTTGTTGAAATATTGGTGGCTTTTAGCTATTTGCTATTTTACTTAGTTTATATAATATGTCCTCTTTTCATATATATTGGAAAATTTGGATGGTAAAATCTTAACACTATTGTTTTCGGATTTAATTTGTACAGACAGAACACAAAACTTGGTTCGACGGCTAGTGTTGCCAGCTTATTTTTTATTTATATTATTATTATAATATTCTAATTATTTTAATTTATTATTTAATTAATTTCCGTAGTACATTATTTTAACATAGGCTGGTGTCTATTGCTATATATAAGCTCTTACATTGCAAGTACTACGTGTACTTGCAATGTCATCATCACAAAATATATGGAATTTTCTCTATAATATAAATACTTAATTAGAATGTTTAAATTAACGTTGTTTATAAAAAAATTAAAAATAACTATAAAGAATAGAATCACACAATGGTGTGTGTAACGTAATAAATGCGGTATCTAGGTAATTTATTTTGCCAAGTTCTGTGTTTAGTTGTACCCGTTAATTTTATCAATACAGTGTGAAATTTGTATAAAAATCTGTATCGAGTGCTAATCTGAATCACACATCGAAAATATGTATGAATACGAAGAAATCTGTATGTATGGCAACATTGTCAGACAAAAGGTGCGTTTTTCTCAACGCAGTGCGCGCACCTGAGATTGCGGTCATTCTACCGGTGCGTTAGAACTACCGCAATTGCGGCCACCGCAAGGCAGTGCGCGCACGGCCTTAGTGTACTAACATAGTTTTAAGTTATATTTACTAACATAACAGCTTCTATATTTTATTTTTAAGAGAACTATGTAGTAATGTAGGTAGAATTCACATTACTAGCGATCTTGTTAACCTTTTCAACTAAGCTAAATATGTTTGTGTTTGGAGTGCGTTCACGACAATAATGTATTAGGTGGGGTTCGAACCTGCGACCTCTCGATCACAAGTGCGACACCTTAGACATTAGGCTTTTGACGCTCCAAATATGTACCTATACTTAGGTTAAGTTATTTATCTACAGGTCCTTGTAACCCGGAAATAAATTATTATTAGTTTATAATAATTATTGTTTTATCAGCATCATGGAAATTAAAAGTAGTAAAAACTTAGAAAAAAAACTATAGAAGTCGCTGGACTTAGGTATATCTACGCTATTACAGCAACAACCATCCACCCTGTTAAAAATGACAATTTAAAATATACACATATATATTTTACAGGAACCATACATTACATACATACATTTTATCAAGGTAGCATAACAGCCTACTGAACTCAATAACAGTCTAAACTTCTGTCAGTCAAAGAATATTTCAGAAGTTACCCCAATCAAAAATGATTAGGGTGACTTCTGGAATATTCTTTGACTTCTTTGATTCTTTAAGTGCCTATACTTTGTTTACCAACACTTCCAGTTTCTCCAGTTTTCTGTAGTTTTAGCCATTCCTGTGAGAAGGCGGGCACCTCATCCCACCATCACGTTCTGGACCTGCAGCGTTGTCATTTCCTTGTATTTGACATTTATTTCACTGTGAGGTACACTTTGTCCTCTACAACAAATAAAATATTCCGTATTTATAAAATTTGTTGAAATTAATACATTAAAAACATATAGAATGAAACTTGGGAAACACAGAATCAGTCTTAATCCATCTCAGCTTAATCTTAAAAAAGTCTTCTCTAGCTGCTTGTTCACAGCATTGCTCACGTGAATAGCTTATTTTAAGATATTAATACATATGCTACGTGTAATGCTACGTGTATCATTCTACTGGTGAAATCATTTTACCATTTGAATAAATTTAAATCGGATGAGTAGTTTCGATACATAGATAGATAGGTACACACACTCACAAATATTCTCTCGACTCAAAAGAAACACGCAATCAGCAAGTTGTCCCTAGCGTAGTTTTGCCCCTTACGGCTACTACGAAGGTCATTATAAAGTTGAGAGTGATCTGCAAACAAGCTTATAATTACTTTTAAGCGGTACTTAGAAAGATCACTATCATAAGCCGATAAACACCTCTTAAATATCCGATGAAGTGAATAGATAACTGATTAGAATGACTTGGGGTGGAGTGACGTTACGTATATTTTAGCCGAGAATTCTCCTTGTATTAGAATTGAAAAACTGCTATAGCTGATGCGATTAGCGTAGTAAAATATTGCTGTTCAAAATGTGGATTAGTGCATTATAATTGGATAAATACATGCCACATAAACACTACATAAATACATGCCACTTAATGTTCTACACAATGATATGAAAATTAGCTTTTGGTCAAAATACTTTACAGAAGTGGTGGACATAAATATTGTCTTGGTTTAATTTATTACATTCCTATTCATAGTGAAACGCGGTTACATGTTTTTTAAACCTCTTTTATTGAGTGTCGTATTTCAAATATGGTGGGAAAATTCGGGTGTCAATGACGATATAGTTGGCGTTTATGGTTGCGCGATTGCCTGCTGCGCTTCGTGTCGATTCCTGGATCGGAAAAAAGTATATGCGTGGCCTATATATAGTTGTTCCGGGTCTGAAGGTTTGTAAAAATGCTCTCACGGGGCAATGCTATTCAATTTTAAAAAGAAATCAATCGATACAACATTACCCATGTTCAAAACTCCTGAAAAACTTCCAGAATATGACTTGAGTAACATGGCAACAGAGGTCATTGGCATTAACTGATAGTCTTAACTTCAATAACTGAAACAAAATTATAAGCAGTCATCTGACTTTTGTGGTGATTCTCAAGATCTATGCTAATATTAAAAATAGGTAAAATTCGGGAAATAATAATCTAATTCGAAAGCAAAAGCATTGGTAGTAAGGTGCATTATTTGTGAATAGTAAAGTAATGAGCGGCTAATATAGTATATTTCGAAATCCACGTCGATGAAATCGCAGGTGAAGTACTATTTTACTAATATAAAAAGATATTCATTTCTTGGTCTCCTAAACAGAGATATTTGGGAAAGCCACCGATATTGGCATACATAAACAAAGCAAATATAATTAGTTTGTGTATCCTATAGTTCATGTTTATAATAAACGTGAAAGTATCGCGATGTATATTCATTTCACTAATCAGTATCATCCTTTCTTAATCCTTCCTCAATGGTATTGTTCTTCAAATCGTTGAGCTCCTTAAGTTCTTAGTTGAGCTACCCTATAACTGACAAATGTTTGCTCTGTCTGAACTGATCCATCAAAACTATGTGCTTCTTTCCTCAAAAGAGTACCACAGACATAAACTTACATGCCTCTCATACGAATTCTATGGAAGAGACAACGACCTCTGAATTTGTTTCATTGTTTCATCTCAGTGTATCAGTAAGGAAACACCGGCCTCATCTAGCTAAACATAAAAATAATGTGTAAAAATATAAATTACAACCAATTTATAAAATAAATATCTAATTCCATTTCATATTTAATTTCAATCGATTCGACCAGTCTTTCTTTTCCTTTTTTGCGGGAATCTAGGTGTTACGTCAAGTTGACATCTTCCAAAATACTTCTAAATCCAATTCAGTATGTAAATCTCATTAAATCTCCTCTTCCCAAAATAAACTATTTGGAGACAACGATAAACTATGTGTTTGATATTGCTTGCGTGCAATGTGTTCATAATGAACTATTAATATAATATTCATACCCGAAGTGGCAACAGCATAACTATGAGACGGGGCGATATATCACTATCCCTAGGGCAATACGTTGTAAGCTATTGAACCCTTAACTTAATTGAAATCAACATGTAAGATGGGATATATATATAGTATAACCTTTATTAAATCACTAAGTATCAGAAACTTGAAAATAAGAACGTAACTACTGAACTTCCATTCTAAAGTATATTTACCACAATTTTAAATAGAAAGGCCTTTATTGGTTCCTACATACTAACGGCCACTATGACCCCTCTGCTGGGCAAAGGTAATATAGGCTTGCAGGTTTAGCTAATGTCAATCTTTGGTTATCCATTATGTCTTTCACGTGGTTTGCCGCGACATCTTCTATAAGATTTTGTTAGCCAGCCAGATTTAATTGAAAGCATAGTATCGCATATGTATGACTATTCCACAACATAAGAATCCTTCTATATTATCATATTCAATAAACTCATTGCTCGGTTTTGGGCCGAGTCCATCTAGATTGTTCAATAAAAAAGTATCCCTTATAAACAAACATACAACACAAGGATCCCTCGTGTAAGAGATACTAAAATAAAAAGAAACCACACGAACCTTGTTTATCGTCGCGAAGCAACTCGTAACTCCCAACTATTTCTGCACGAGATTGGCTTATACATAAAGTAATGAACGTTTAGAAGTCAACGACCACGGGTTGACTTCGAAAATAAGAATGTACAAATGTAAAACGAGAGCAGACGACAGCGAGATGAGCAGACGACATTTTTTTTCATCGCGGGTGGCGCAGGGACGTGGGGATTGGCACAGGAATCCTAGGCTTTTTTATGGGAAAAGTATCAAATGACTTCTTTCTTCTGGATGGAGAGGAAGGAAGTGACAGACCTCTACTGACTAAAACTCACCCTGTTCCTTCATTTGCCATTGCGTTCCGCGGCCGCTGCATCTCGTTACAACTTTGCCGCAACACCGGCAGGGAGTCACATGATAACTTTATACGATAATGGTACTTATACTTGAGACAAACTTTAAAAGAAAGTAGGTAAAAGCAAAGCGTCAAAACGCGATAGCAGCTAGTACCTACAAAAAGCACAGTTAAAATTAGCTCAACAAAAAATTTCGGTAATTCACTTACTCCAAACAATTGACGCTCCGTGACGATTCGGCTGTAAAAGCTGAACTTGCTCAGTGATCACAATGCGATTGTGCGGCCACGTAGTACGTTATTATAAGTAATGGCGTCTCTAGTCACCACCTATACGGCATTTTGTATCCTTTTTATAGAATGTTTCCTTTGTGTAGGACCTCGTCATGAAAATATAGTCATCAATAATTTTAAAAAGTTTATTTTATTTACGTTATTAATTATCTACCTTTAAAAAAGGAGACGTGATTGAGCAACACGACATTTCCATCAACTTTAATTCTGTAATTATAACGCCCCTAAGATATCTCAGTAATCGCTGATGGTATACCTAGGGGGGCGACCACAATTACTCAATGATCGTATTATTAAAACATGATGGATAATCTTGAAAAGCCTACTTTCTAACGGTTTCGTAGCGACGCTAAAAATAAAAGTTCCCAGTAATATCAACTTGAAAATCGAAAACATGATCTGAATCACACAAAAAATTGGTGCTCAGTGCTTCAAGGCTACATATATTGTCTTCATACCATTCTCACGTGCAAACCAAAACTTATTTCCAATACGTGCTCGCTTGAAGCCAATTTACATCGTTCTCAAACAGCAGACTCGATTGGAAATGAAAAGATCGAATATAAACCGAACGATTTTATTCTCTTAGCAGTTTTCAAAGTTCAAAATTCTCATTTCTAGATCCTATTCAATTTAGCTGATAACAATCTAAGTCCTGAGATATATATAGATATAGTCAAGATATGAATTTCTCAAGTATCGATTTAAGAGTCTGTGAAATTTATGCTAAGTAAAATGAATCCACGTAAAAATTTTTCATTAATACTCGGTCAGTAACCGCAATTAGTCTGCCATTACAGTCTGCTAATACCAATAAACCTCTGTGAACCGCACCATAGACTCCGGTCGTGCCAATTTTCCGGATAATTGACAAGATTAAACGTACCAACCATTCGCTTCTACTTTTAATCGTTGCTAAATTCAGAAAACTCAATAATTTCGTTCAGTCTTACTTTCATACAAATGAAGATTTTGCCAAGTTCGTGCGTAATTGGTGGAAAGTAAAGAGTTTATTTCGTCGTAATGCTACTTAAATTGTACAGGTCGGGTTTGAGAATTTGTTGTAATGTTCAAAGGGTACGTGTTTAAACTTTTAGTTGTACTGTTGTAAATGATACAGGGCTGTCTGTCAAGAGTTTATGTACTTTGCTCTTTGACCCACGCGTGTACATCCCGGAGGATTAGACTCAGGTATGCTTTCGTACGCCCACGGTTGGATGGTGATAAATATTTGAGCAATGTTTTGGTGCTTTCCCTTTTAAGTAGCGCATTGTTAGGAATTAAAATTATAACTAGGTGGATAAATGGACTAACTGAAAATTGGGTCATGTAAAATAGGCTAAAACTATTTGTGTTTTTGTAAAATTGCTCATTAAACTTAATACTAACACCAATTCGATACACTCCGAATTGAATAACTTATTGAAACTCTAAATATACATAATATATAATAATAATAATAAATAATAATAACCCTGTAATATACGTCAAAATATGCTCCATTTCAAATGCACCACAACACATGATTTTTCGGGTTTCTAGCACTTCATATTCCAATAGCGTGGCCATATCTGGACATATTTAATAATTTTAGACTCAAAATAAAGCCATGGTTTACATCGCTTTTTTAAACTCTTTAAAGTTGTATTTGAACATTGATTTCCCTCTGTCGATATTATGAAATACACGACAACAAATTGACCGTGCCTAACTATAGGTAATATACGATAAATGTACTTACATGAAGATAAGAAACAAGTTTAAGTTGTCGAGATGTGAATTCAGCCAACAGTAGCCATTTTGCCGATAGTCGCGATGGCCAATAGCATAATTTTCGAAAACCTCGACCAATTTTCGAGACTCTCGTTGGGTAGTTAGATACAGAAAGCAGTACTCCAGGACATGGCGTGTGTTGACAGTTGTTTCTGAGGAGCCTAGACCGTAAGTAGCTTGGACCTTGTTCTCACTACCGGTAGACTATTTCCTTGTTAATAATAATCACAACATAATAATTTTTTTCAATTTTTTTTATTTTTAACATTAATTCATATTTTGCGTTTAATGCCCGTAACTTAGTCTGCGTGGAATTTCATGCATTTTCCTGGGATAAAAAGTATCTAATATGTTAAATCAGGTTGTAAACTCTATGTATGGGTTTCTGAGTTTCATCCAAATCCCTTAAGCTATTTCGTGATTGAAACACAAAAATTTGCATTTGTAATATTAGTAGGATTATAGGAAGTATTTAATGTTGAAATAGTATAAGTGCTGGAATGGGGTTTCGTAATAGGTTTTGATTTATCTTGTAGGCACCATAGCGATAGTATAATTTATATACCCGTTAATTATACGAAAACCTGCTGTATATTATAACGAAGCTCGAAGGTTTTTTTTTGACTTCCGCTTAACTATAACCAACCCGTCTATGATTATCTTATATTAGATAACTGGTATCATGTTAGTACGAACCTAATTTTCTACATAATTATTGGTTCTAACATGTTAATAAATTAATCTGAATTCAGCTAAGCTTCTTCCCAACTTTGTTAGAGTCCCTTTTTAACCATGATGGATGCTACTCAATACTAGTATTTTTCATGGAGCTTCTGCATTTCTAATGAGGATAAGTCAGTAACTGGATAGCACGATACACCTTGACACGAATGGAGTCAGATTATCTGGCTTCTACCACCTACAGATATCAAATTTCAAAAATTTAAAATTTATAGCCAACATCTTGATGCGCTGTCCATGGCACCTATGAGTCTTTAACTCCTTCGACTATCCGTAATCAAATAATGATGTTTATTTTGTAATATTGTTATAAATAACACTTTCACACGCTGTTTTGTAACTGACTACCCTGAGAAGAAACACAGAAACAAAATCAGAGAAGTCCTATCATGTAGAGGTGTCGTGACAAAGGCGATTGTCAAAACAAAAGTTTATACAGGGTCTTTCATTAAGCGTGTCCTATCTTTAAATTTAAATAAAACAAATTGTGCGTTTCGTTGACGTACGGGTATTGGTCGATCATTTACCGAACCAGTGGACTCAGATTTATCCACCACACGACGAATAGTCCTCTCGGTAGGACGATTATGGCGACCGTAAAATGGGCGAAGCGCGCGGTGCTTTGCCCGAACATTTTGATAAAACAATTTTATCATTTGCACGTGTTGTTGAATGCTATAGCTATCCATGATGATTTGGCAAAACAGAATGAATAAATGACAACCAATTTGACAGATGTAGCTTCAACAAGATGGCCGCTGCTAACTGTCAAAGTTCGGATGTGCCTATTGGAAGACCCGTTAGTTGGTACCTACATAAATATACAATCGCTGTGGAAATGTGACGTGTCAATCTTACTTCTTACTTATAAATGCGCACGTTTGTGAGGATGGATGGATGGATGTTTGTTACTCTTTAACGCAGAAACTGAATGAAATTTTGTGAGTAGATAGCTGAAATCCTGAAATAACACAGGCTAATTTTTGTCCCAGAATTCCCACGGGATCGGGATTTGCGCGTGAAAAACCTCCCATGCAAACGAAGCCGCGGGCATCAGCTAGCCACTTGTATTTTCACAAACAGCATTTACAAATGCACTGGCTGCTTCAGAATGAATCTAAATGATGTATAATAGAAAATTGTCTTTCTCTGCCTCAGGGTCGGTTTAGTCTGAATTAATTCAAATGAACAGCTGTCTACCAAGTACTTTACGCTGACAGGAACTTTCTAAATTATGCCCTTAATACCCTGAGATTGGTAACTAAAGCCTCGCTCAGTGGATATAAAAACAAAACATGAAAACTAGATTTTTATTAATAAAGTCATTTCGTTGTAGCTTTGTCAGCAGTGGGGAGAGTAGCCGTGGTCAGTCAATAACTGTCGGTGGCAATGGAGAATGCTTGTTACTTGACATTCGGCTGGGTTGTGTACCAAATAATTAGCAGAAAAATAAAATATTTTTTAAATTTTAATAAATTATTTGTAGTTAGCTATTAGTTAGCATTAGCATTTTATTTATTTTATTTTTTACTAGCTGTTGCGGTTTCGCTTCCGTGGACTTTACTCATACTTATACTTTTTATTTTACTTGTACACCTACCACAATGTGGTCTTTTTAACCCAAAGGTTGACTGGTAGAGAACGCCTTGTTGCATTAAGTCTGCCCATTACCACAATGGTACATAAAGTTTAAATAAATACAATAAATAATAAATAAATAACCCTCCTCTAATTCAGTCGGATAAAGAGAAGCCTTTCTCAAGCTTCAAGCTATTTCCATACCAAATTTAATCCAAACCCACCCTGTACTTTCAAATATTAGCGTTAAACAAACAAACTTTTCCACTGTATTAGAATTCAATCAATTAATAAAATTATTACCACAATAAATATTTATTTCCTTTAAGAACGCGTCTGTATGTGGGTCACCGAAGTGAATCATAAGTGTACCAAATTCCAACTAAGTTGGTTCAATATTAAAATAGTCCAGATTTGGAACAAATCAACGTAAGTATAGACAGATTGACACATAATGATAGACAGAGTCAGATTCCCAAGTGAGTCTATATTTCTAATAAGAGAAGCAGTTCGTTCTACAACATTTGACATCCTAATATTGTGTTTACACCAATATTCCAAATATTTATTTCATGTCATATTTAGACCTAATAAATCTTGATAAGCCAAACTAGAACACCGACATTTTCTTTCAATTTGTCATCGTTTGGACAGACCAATATTTTTCGAGGAAGCCGCAGAATATCAAAGCCTTGAGAGAGCTTCTATCAATATAAAGATGGTTATTTATTCAAAGAACGATTTAACCTCTCAAGGACCGCCATTATTTACGTCAACTATTAGTTGAGCCCCGCTGACACACAAATTTGTTGCCAGCGGGGCTCAACTAATACTGGTTTACTGGCACGTTTTTGTGCCAGTGGGGCTCTAGAGGTTAAGGAGCTATTATTGTACACCTACATCTCTTTCGATGGAAAAATCATCAAATGACTTCTCCCGCTCTGGGTAGAGCGAAAATGAGTATCAGACTTCTACTGACTTAAAACTCACCCTGTTCATTTCAGTTGCCCTTGTGGTCTGGGGTCGCGGCATGTCGTGAGAATATTCGGGCAACCCCAGCAGGCAAAGGTTTTGGGTTCCGTCAATGCTGCTGACTGCTCTTATTATAAAGACAACACAAAAAACTAATCAGCAGTAATAAGATACCTACTTAATGGACGTACGTGTCTATTACTACACAAGGCTTACATAAAAAACATGCAATGCACGTTATTTATGAATTTTTGGGTACAAATTCATCAAAAAACACACAAACCCATGTTAAAATACTGTCAAACAACACAAAGGGAGTCCCACTTCATAAGAAACTCCAAATATTTCACCCCCCCCCCCCCCCCCCCCTCAACGATCACAAAACGAAACGCAAGGACTCAATTTCCGTTTCATCCTACCCGTTTAAGCAGATCAAAATCCTGTAACCGCGAAAAGGTAAAAACTTTTCTAATAATAAACCCGCTGGACGGTGTGTATCGCCCATGTGCACAAACGAAGGCTTTATGTAAACAAGAAGGTACATATTATGTACTCATACAATATTTAGGACTCGTTATTTTTGTATGTAGGCCTTTGTTAGGACTGTGTCTACACGGTAATGCATTGTCAACACTTTTTTGGCAAATGGAACTTGCTGAGGAGTTGTTTCGAAGTCCGTCATACGAGACGAGTGGATGTGTCTTGCAAAATTTATATTTTGTGTGTACTCAGGACGACGCGAAGGAACTGTTTCGCTTTATATTCTTTTAACGACCATTTTTTTTTTATGAAACCTTGGTCACCAATTGCTAACCAACTCTTATAAATCTTCTTATCACACTCATCATTTGTGCTCGACTCAGATGACAGTAGGTCACAGCGACAAGCCAAGCGGCACTTAAACTACCAGCCACCTATTATTCGCTCAGAAGCTCTGTATTGAGGGAACATGACACAGTTGGCCCGATGGTTGAGCAATAGGCTGCAAAGCTGCGTGTTGCGGGTTCGATTCGATTTTCCGGGTCAGGGTTTTTATGCAAATAATTTAAATATTGTTAACGCACCCGCGAAACACGAAAAATAGTGAGTGTGGGGTAGCTCAAAAAAACACACACTCAACAAGCATTTGGGTCCTTTGTGAGTTTTCATGATACATTTTATTGAACGTAATCTAAAGATTATTTTTTATGAAAATATTTGTCATTTTTATTAATATATTTGTCGATTTTTGTATTTAGGTATTAAAAATAAGATTTTATATTATTATACAATTCCATTTCAGTTTCTTTCAAATACATAATATTAGTAACGTCCGTGCATATGCATTTTTGCACTGGTTTCTTTTATAAAATTTCCTCCACTAAAATATTATCTCTTATTACAAAATTGCAGTCCTCATTTCATGTTGCTTGTGTGATGCATGTTAATGAAACGTTTGTCTGTCTGTCCAGCACAGTCCGTGCGGACACATTTAGGTCATGTATTATCCTATATTTAGATTCCATTTGCGAGATCTACTACCTATAATTTGATATCTTGTGGGACTAATAATTTTAGAATAGTTATATGCTAGTGTTGTGTTAGAAAACTTCAATTTTAAGTCAATATACCACGGCCCTAGAATGCAAGGGATCTGAAGGAACAGGGTTAATTTTTAATCAGCAGAAGTCTGACACTCCTTTCCACTCCATCCAGAGCAGGACGAGTCATTCGACGATTTTCCCACCGAAAAAAAAAGGCTGGTCAAGAGTGAATAGGTTACTTCTGGGCAAGCGTACTTCATCTTCGACCATATCATCGCTTACCATTAGGTGAGTTAGTGGTCAAACGCCAGCCTATCGTGGCTTTTAAAAAGTTCTTTATAGGTACAAAATCCGGGTGCAGAATGCCGGTATTTTTTCTCAGCATAAATAACGTACATTTATCCACTTTTTAACTGCTTTAATCAGACGAATTTTCGATAGTCGATACTTAGTCTTCATTACTTACGTTACTAGGAATGTTGTTGCAAAACATCTAGCTTCTGGATACGGCGATTAAAGCATCGATATTTTATTTTATTTATTGAGGAAAACCAGCAATTACACAGTATACATGGTTAATATTAACTTATAATCTAGGTATATTAGTGTGTAACTAAAAACGTTATCCACATGTTATATATTTGAATTAAGAATAAGATCACAAGTACAACGTTACTTATTAACAATACAAATTAGTTAGTCTTACTCTTATAATACTAAACAGATTTCTGAAAATAAGTTAATCCTCTGCTATTTCGATCAGTTTAAGTAACTCAGTACGAATTTTAATAGCTGATAAAGAAAATAAATCTTATTCTGAAAAAAGAGTATTATAATTTCTTGCTAAACGTCGTAGAGGTGCGCGGATTCCCGCATTGGTGCGACAAGAGTACACTGCAAATAGCGGGAATCCTCTCACCCCACGCCGCAAAACAGTTCTAGGAACTATATATAACACAATTTGTTTGTCAACTCTGAGCAGTCGTACTTGTTATTACACAGATCATATAGAAATTTTGTTTCCAAATAAATGCGTCTATTCTTTAAACTAGTCAGTTTGTAATATTTCAATAAATTAACGTAATATGTTTTTTTTTTTGGAAGCAACGATTTACAGGTAGAGTGAACTGGCATCTTCTAGTTTCGCTCATTCTATTATGGAACTCATGAATCGTTACCACTTTCACTACACTACACTGCGCTTACTACGCTTTTCACGGTTGAGCACTTGATCAAATGCTCATCCGTGAAAAAATATATAAGTTTAAATATATAAATGCTTATAAAAAAATATCTGCTTGTCGAAACGATTCGTAACTATGTTGGACTTCCAATCATACCGGTCGTGGTTACCAGTATTTTATAAGAAACGAATGGCTATCTGCCCTTCACAACCCAGTAACTGAATAATTGCCTGGCAATATCAGTTTCCGATTTACTAAGTATGTCTAAAAATAACAGCCAATACCGATGGCTTACCGTGCTTTCCATAATTTAACCTTGCTTAACTTTGAAGGTGTCACCTTCTAAGTTAAGCAAAGTTAAATTGGTCGTACGTAAAGTAACATTGGATAACAGGTATAGTTTTATCCAATTTTATTTTTATTATTAAATTTACTTACATTTAGGCCGTGCGCGCACTGCCTCGCGGTGGCCGCAATTCCGGTAGTTCTACCGCACCGTGCACCGGTAGACTGACCGCAGTGCGCGCACTTCTATGACACTCCATACTTCACAAATTTTGCGTTTCCAAAACGCAACGCAGTGCGCGCACGGCCTTACGGGTAACTATGGACTCCTTCGAAGCAGTATTTCTTACTAAATTCGAACCATCACAAAACTATTGTTATTAACTTAGTTCGCTGTAGACGTGTACCCGAAGGGTTTTCAATCAATTAATAAAATAAAATGTAACTTTTAATTTATACGGAATGCTGAAAATAGATCGATCACACAATATATTCAATAAACGAAATATTCCTTTGGTCACACTTTTTTGTTACGTTGCTTTATGCTTTATTACTGAAAGCAAAAAAAAACTCAATCTTCTATCCACCAACCCGAACTGAGCCTGCATGGTTGAGTACGCCCCATTCCTTCTTATTTTTATTTATTTATTTTATCTGGCTCTTCAGCAATGAAAACACTTTCATATGATACACAACGTTACGTCTTAATCTAAGTTTAAGGGTTCCATCACTTAAAGAAATTAAATTTCTATGACTTTTAGGCTTCCTGGATAGTTTCCTATTTAATCTTCTTAGTAGATTCCGTAGTACATGAAAAGACACTTTACTGAGCAACTCAGAACAATTCAAAGAGCCTGGTACTAGTTTCTTAAGGAAATTTCAAACATGTCTCTACGTTGTTCTAATGAGGCTATTTTAAAATAATTATGTTAATCTTTCTAGGTACGATTTGAGCCATTTTCCCATATTACAGTAATAAGTCAGATGCCAAAAAACCATTTTCTGCAGTCGTTCGATACACTTGACGTGCACATTATATCTAGGAGACTAGACAATACTGCAGTAGGTACCTACTCTAGGCGACTTATCGTTTTTTTTTTTTTCAAGTTGTGCACTCCCGCACTTATAGAGACGAGGCCTGAGTTCCAGGAGTGGCTGATTATGTTTATATGATATTTTAATTTTGAATCTGAAGTTAAATCCAAGTTACAAACATCATTGGTCAAAAAAGTCTAAGCAAACACATGACATTCGATCTTCTGTCTTCCTAATCTGTTATTATCTCAAGAACTAATTTGTACTAGTAGTTAAATAGAGCAAAGACAAAGCGGGCCCTGTGGACGCGACAGCCACAAATTGTGTTTGTGCGGCCCATTTCGTAGACCTAATATATTTGCAAAGTTCGCCGCTTCCACCAACTTTCCCTGTATCCGAAACGGTTTAACCTGGATTCGGTAATGTGAAAAAATAGTGAACGCAAGCAATATTTCTTTCGAGTTACACAAGTTATGTTAGGCCTGTTTAAGGGGTATGGGCCGCATTAAGTATGGGATAAAAAGATTTAGGGGTTTTCGTAAAAAAAAAAAAAACTTGTTTCCTTGAGTGAAGGTTGTACGGTGTAAGTAAATGAAGCTGTATGAATTTTATTAAATAATTTACACAGAAATATCTTTAAAAACAAAACACACAAATGTACAAATCACTCAGAGATCGCGGTAAGTATAAAAACTGTAGATATGAATAACGTACCAAGTTATTAAAGCGTATAAAATTATAATATCAATTCATGTACGTTATTTCAATATTATTTTATTAAAAATCATCATATTTAAATCCACTGTAGGCGATTTCATCAACTGAAAGCCAAACATAGCAAAATTTAAATTTTATGTTTGTTGTAACTAAAACCAGCAGTTGAATATTAATAATAACATCTATAAAGCATGAATACGTGCAGGATTAATAAAATATTCTTGCGAGAAGAATATTAAATTCGTTTTTCAAAAATAAATAAACTGTAAAAGCGCCGTTTATTAAGCCACCGCAGTGATAAGACCTCCAATATTAGTCGACTATTCCTCTCTCCTTTAGTCTGACAATGATTCATAACACCTAACAATATTATGCTCGTACATGTAGTGACTGGCTATCTGACCTGAACAACCTGGTAACGGAGTAACACAATACTCCTTGGCATGACTGGTGTAAATTTTCTGGCTTCAAACCTAGCTACTGTCAACGATGTACAAATGACAACGGTTTTTTTTTTTAAGAACTAACAATGTGGACTAAAAATGCTTCAAATATACTTTACAAGAAACGGAGGAGTATCGGTATGTAATAGATTTCGTATCTTCAAACCAACCTCGTAAAGCGATTGTTAATCTGATTGATCAACCCGAGCCGAGCGGAATTTATTGTTTACGTTTAGAAACTACTCTATATACATATGTATTTGTTTATACTTTAACTTTTTGATGTGAAAAACGTTGTCCTGTTCAAATATCTGCCTTTTTATGAAAACAGATTATACAGATTTTTATTTATTTATCTGTTAACTTTTTACTTTTGTTTCCTTGGAAACTCATATAAAAAATTTTGGAATACAGAATACGGGTTGTATTATGTATTCAGCATTTTCAAATTGGTTTACTAATAAAAAAAAAAATTAAAAATTTCAGGCTCCACACGTCACTGATTTGTTTTTCGATACAGATTAGTCATGACTCATGTCCCACATATAACCCTATATCGCCATCCGTACTATACTATATATTATCGTACTATATTTCAGTCAATTGTACTATATGTTATAAAAAATAATATAGTAAGAATAATACTATATTTTCATCGGTAATTCAGTCAACCTTTTTTACTTAACTGTCACTAGATCACACCCGCAACGCAGCATTGGGAATTTCAGAATGAAAGGAATTCACATCAGTCGTTATTTGTGAACCAAAGAGACTAATAACAAATACACGTAAAAAATCTACTATTTTTTTCCTTGAATTTCCGAATAGATATATATTTTTTACAATGTTTTGAAATAAGAAATTACTATTTTACCTTAAAAAAGGTGGCAACCCTACCCACGTAACACAGTCACATAATTATATCATATAGCATCTTGAAGCTTTTACCACAGTAATATTATTTACCGTTAAGTTAGTGGAGACACAAAAGAAGCTATTCAAAATATAAGCCGTAAGAAAATACAGTGTTATTCTTCAGATTTATACGTAAGATACATAGTCTGGAGGACTCCATCATAAGTCACCATCCTTCGTGGTCATATTTTATGTCCTCCTCCGCTAACGTTTTAAAGGAGGTGTATGAAATGTAAGTTATAGGAATGGGAGTTATTCGTTGGCAAGAAATAAATAAGAAGTAAATGAGTAAAGAAGAAAATAAATCACAAATTAATTTAAACCAGGGAGAAAATATGCGTCACTTAATGCTTAAATGTTAACTTAAATGTCGTTGTTTTGGGACTGTTTTTCTTGTGTAGTTGTCTTTTTAGTTTTAGTTAATATAATCTTTATTTGCACTAAAAATTATTACATAAAACCAGTTGAGTCTCTGACTCCCGTGCTAGGTGATAAACCTGTGTTACAGGAGCCAGTGCCCTCTCCCGGGAGGAAATGAAAGGGTTAAATTAAAATGAAAAACAAAAACTACTTAGTTAAACTTAAAGATAATAAAGACAAACATTATACCAAAGAGTTTATGTGATTGCGTGTGGCGTACTTGTGTGTGTGTGCGTGTTTGTGCGTGTGTGTTTGTGTGTGTGTGCATGTTTGTGTGTGTGTGTGTTTGTGTGTGTGTGCGCGTGTTTGTGTGTGTGTGTGTTTATGTGCGTGGGTGAGTGAGTGAGTATTCGTGAACGCGAGTGTGTGTGCCTGCGTGACTACAAATACTAAATCTCCTCTGTCAGATGAGACATATGAGGTGTGGTCATTTATGTAGTATAAAGAGGTGTAGTGTCAGGAGGAAGTAGTAAGAATATTTTCCGTATCCTCGTAAGTCAAAGACAGCAACCACGAAATGAGTAGTTGCTTGACTTTATGCCTACAAAGAATATAAATAGCCAGTTTTTTATTAATTTTATTATAAACTATTGAACTAAGGGCACAATAATGGCGCCGTGCTAGTGCAGAACGACAAAGAACCGACGCACAGACAGGAAACCCAATTCGTCGACTAGTAAGGTTTGTGTCTAATGGCATCCTGGAATGGCGACGTATTACAGTACGGAGAATATACATTTTCCTCACTGTAAGCACTTGTGCATCAGAGTACAACTGGGTTGTGGGGAAGTCCCTTTTACGAAAGTGTATAACTTTGAGAACTGCTCGCTGAGCTCTTTCTACCCTAAGCATTATGGTTTTGAAGGTTCCGCCCCACACTGGTACACAATAGGCAATGATAGACTCGCACAGGGAACGATATACAAGCTGAGTGTCTAAGCTCTTTAAATAAATACATAAGCTTACGGAGCCGGGAGCATACTGTATCAACATGTACATGCCAATCTAACCTCTGATCGATGTGGACCCCTAAATATTTTACACTTGTAACCATAGTAAGGTGTTTGCAATTGCAAGGACTTGAGTCATGACACATATGCGCTATTATTTTATTGGAGTCTATCGGTGGTTTATTCGAGTTTGGTGGAAGATACTGAACTACTTTGGTTTTAGATAGATAGATAGATAGATAGAATATACTTTATTGTACACCAATAATTGAATCACACTTAAATAACAATATTGTAAAAAAAAAAAAAATTGGTTACAATGGCGGTCTTATCGCTGAGAGCGATATCTTCCAGACAACCTTTGGAAGGACTTTATGAGCTTTATTTAAAATGGGGAGGGCTATATTAGTGTACTACTGTACAAATACTCATTAATAACGGAAAAACTAATAAAAATACAACAAAAAATATATATATATACAAATACATAAGTACATAAAATAAATAAATATATAATGTGTTCTTTAACATCGTGTGGAGAAAGCAAAGGAATAATCATAAGTTTGAAATAAAATGATTGGCAACCGAGCTTTTAAAAACAGCAAGTGACTGAGCTTGTCTTACTGACACCGGCAATCCATTCCACAACCGAATGGCCTGCACCGTAAACGACTGGTCGTAAAATTTTGTGGAATGGGTAGGCATCAAAAGTCTCAAATTCTCTGATGATCTCAAATCTCTAACATGTGTGTCATGAAGGAACTTAAAACGTTCTTTGAGGTAAAAGGGAGTCGTTGGATTGAAAAGAATACTGTAGAGTAATGATAAAATATGTGCATTCCGGCGAAGGCGGATAGGCAGCCACTTGAGTTTAGTGCGAAACTCAGAAACATGATCATATTTGCGCAAACCAAATATGAATCTGATACAAAAATTTTAGAGTCGCTCAAGCTTATCTAGCTGCACTTCAGTTAGATCTGGATAACTTGCATCAGCATAGTCAAGGACAGGGAGTAGAAGAGATTGGGCAAGCGCAGTTTTAGTAGCAGTCGGTAGGAAATTGCGCAATCTGCGTAAAGACCCCGCAGAGGCAAACAGTTTGCGGCTCACTTCCTGCAACTGGGGACCCCAAGACAAATCCTTATCAATATAAATGCCAAGGTCTTTTACTGAGTCACAGTAGGGTATAACAGTTCCATCAAAAATTATTTGGGGAAGGGTCGTCCAGTCAATTTTGGAACGTAGCCTAGGGCTGCCAACAATAACGATTCGTAAATTGACTTCAGTCTTATGCTTCGATTCATTCCAGGTCTTGTCGTAAACCAAAAGTGCTGTATCGTCTGCGTAGGTAAAAATGTCACATTGAGTGGTGGGTAATTGACAAAGATCATTGATATATATATATCTGGAATAGTGTAGGGCCCAAAATACTTCCCTGCGGTATACCATAGCTGACAAACTCTTCATCACTAAACACCGAACCTATCTTAACACACTGGCTTCGACCAGTTAGATAATTTTTGTAAATATTTAGGGCAACTCCGCGTATTCCCATGTGCTCCATTTTGGCTAAAAGCTTAGGTATTGAAACTGTATCAAACGCCTTTGTTAAATCTAGGAACACACCATAGCATTTGAAGCGATTGTCCAATCTTTCGACTAATGTATTTGTGAAATCGGAAACAGCATCTTCGGTGGACACTCCTGGGCGAAAACCATACTGGTTTTTTGCAATTAGTTTATTTTTAGATAGAAATTTTGTTAGATTAGTATTAAGAATACGTTCAAATATTTTGGATAAAGAGCTAAGCACTGAAATAGGACGATAATTAGACACGTCATCTTTGGTACCGCTTTTGTAAACTGGATGGACTACTGCACGTTTAAAAGCTTTTGGAAAAGTTCCCGAGTTGACGGAGCAGTTACATATATGGGCAATGGAAGGAGCTAGAATTGTTCTGTTTTGTTTCAAAATGTTTGCAGGAATATTGTCCCACCCAGTTGCACAATCACTACGTAACATGTGAATTGTACTTATTATAAGGGAGTTGTCTATTAAAGGTATAGCTAGAGAGTTTATTGGAGATGGGGAAGATAATATATACGTTGTTTCACTGGTGGGGTCGAATTTAGATGCAAGGTCTTTTCCAATATTTACGAAATATTTATTAGCGTCATTAATTGCGCCTATGGGATCAATGGAAGATTTTAGCAGGTCATGTGAAGAATGTTTTTGTTGATTGCTATGGGTTATGGATTTAATTACTTTCCACGTAGCTTTTGGGTTTTTATTAGCTTTGAGAAACTCTGCTTTATCATGGGCATGTTTTAATTTTTTAAGTAGCGAATTACAAAAATTACGGTATCTAATATACGTCGTTTTGGTTATTAGATCATTTGCACACTCCTTTACCCGTCGGTGCATTCTGTCACGGTTACGTAGGCATCGTACTAAACCAGCAGTCATCCATGGTTTTATAATTGTTTTCCTGGTAGGAGTGTGAACACTTTTAGAGTGTTTAGTTATGATCGTCTGCAGATCGGCTATTAATAGGTTAGTTGCAAGGTCTGGGTCGTCAGTATTAAGTATGGGAGTGAAATCATGATTTTCTAAGTTATTTTTAATGGCTTCATAGTCATATCGATACGAGGTGGGTTTTGAGTGGGATCTCGTAGACTTATTTATATCCAGGAATATAGCAACAGGAAGATGATCAGTAATATAGGTGTCCAGTACGATAACCCTGGCTGGACATTTTGTTTTCATCATGACATGATCCAGACAGTTATCCAGCCTAGTTGGGAGAATGTGGGCAGGCAATAAACCATGGGTTGCAGTCAAGTTTAAATAATCATCAGAGTGACGGTGAGTAGTTGTGGTATATTATTATGTTCAATATTTATGGACACATTTCTTCATAATGGCGCAGGATCTATTCTATCTGAATGAAAAGCCAAAAAAAATGTTTGCTTTGATTCCTTGGCATTCATCGCAAATCAACGTTTAGGTATCTTCTCCTTTATTCGAATATGTATTTAAACGTGCGCAGAACATTTTTATTGAGTTTTCGCATAGCTATAAATCTAGTGTAGACATAATTAGGTATTAATTGTACTATTAAAACATTTACTAATGCTTTTCTCATCACGCCAGAAAATAACTTCACATCCAATTTTAAGATAAGCGTCAAAGTTCTGAACTATCTAACGGCGGCGTCATCATAAATCTGTAAATCGACTGATCAAACTACCTCCACTAATCCAATAATCCGGCTGCGATTTATTTTTGTTAGTTTCAGTAGCTATTTCAGCGAGTGAGCTGAGTCCGTACCAATTAGTGAGCTATCGAAATGTTACAAAGAGAAACTCTGATCACTTTCATACTTTGTAAATATAAAAAAAAAAAAATTGTCCCTTTATAAAATCATCAACAGCATTGTTTCACCTATTACTGGGTTCAGTCTTTCCCTGGCCGGCTTTCAAACTAATCGAAAGAAGCTGAATACAAGTAAGACTTTACATGGAGCGACTGGCTGTCTCACCGCTTAGATCCAGTAACTGGGTAGTACGATACGACTTACCACGATTGTTGTCGATATCTGGCTTCCACAAACCGACTGACATAAATTTCAAAAATATAGCCGGATTTAAGAGTCCCTAACAATTTTACTGCAAAAAAAGAGAAATTACCTACTTTTGTAGAACAAATATCTCAATAACGGCATAAAATATCATTTTTCTTTCAAAACAGCGTTAAACATTGTATACTTATCTAGTATGTGGTCAAATTATAATTGAAATATCTACTCAAAATAAATTAAAAAAAATAAAATACAAACACGTGTTTTTACGAAATCACGTAATACCAGGTTTTACAACTGCTTTTTTAGCTTAATGGGGGTGAATAACAATCTAAAAAAAATCCTGGCCATTGGGCATATAGTGCACTAGTAAGTTAACAAATTATTTTTTTTAAAATAATGGGGCGATGTACTTAAAAAAAAAATAGTAAACTCAGAAAAAACTCAATAAAATCCTTTGCAAAACCGTCACTTTTGAGTAAGAATCCGTTACTGAATAGAAAATTAAAAACTAATTCTGAATAATACAGGTATTTATCTACCAAATTATTATTTTTTATTTTAATTCTGAGCTCATATTTTATTGTAATAACATTTTCAAAGTATGCCTTATAAATCGATGCGCTTGCTCGATTTATTTTGAGTAGATTAATTTGACCACATATTAGATAAATATACAATGTTAAACGCTGTTCTAAAAGAAAAATGATAGTTTATAACGTTATTGAGATATTTGTTCTACAAAAGTAGGTAATTTCTCTTTTTCGGCAGTAAAACTCTTAGGGACTCTTAACAACTTGACTTACTTACCAGGGCCCATAGAAGTCTTTATGATGGTTGGTCACTGGTCACACATCTGTCCTGTCACTGATCACTAACCTCACTCTGAAAGTGCGGATGTTATTACTTAGCCATGGTCTTTGGTACAATATCATCAACCAATAACCTATCAATTTGTACCTACTCAGTTTACTTTAAGCACACTTCATAAGATAGTGTTCATGATTCATCATTCCTGATGAATTCCAAGGCGCTAATTAAAACCCACATTAGACAGAACATTCTGAAATCGATAGGTGCCTAATATACAGATATATCAAGTAAGGAAAATTATCTATGTATTGAAAGATATATTTATTTTAAACAATAATGGAATATACACTTAAATAAAAACCCTAAACTACATAATCATATACATCTAAAAATAAACTAAAATATGGCGTCCAGAAATTCGTACGCATCGCTGTAATGTGCCCAAAAGACTGGCGGCATTGCCACGCTGTATGGCAATGCTTAACCGCTGTCCAAGGTAAAAGCCAGCCTTTGGGTCACGCGAAGTGTCAACTAGGCGTTTGGATAGATCTTAAATAATCTGTGAGCACTCGGACCCCACGACCCCAAGGTTTCAACCCCAAACGGCTCGAAAATATAACTACCAACAAGGTTATTATATTTCCGCCGCTTGAGGATTTCAGCAGCCGCAGCGGCAGCGCCAGCACAGCAAGACGAGCTAGGAAGATGGGATGGCGCAAGAGTATCGACACAAGTTGCGTCCCACACTAAAGGCCTACCCATCTTCCAAGGAAATAAAGACATGCCGTCCGGTCTTTTGCCATCGTCGCGTGCCAGGCCATTGGGTTCTAATACAGCTGGAACGCCGACGGTGACAAGAGCTCGTCGGATGATGTCGTTAATATTCGCGTGCCTTGCTATGCGACCCGCACTGCGGCCGCATGAAAGGCCGTGGACCGAGGCTGTTGACAACTTCGCCGCAGTGGCAGCGATGAGCAGAACAACAAGGAGCACCTAATCGAAGGGAAGCAGCGAGACGGAAAGTAGTATCATCGAACAAGGTGCCTATGTTCGACGACGGTAGTGCATGTAGCCCGACTCCCATTCACTCACAGCCAGCAAGCGCGCACGCTCTGCAGCCGAAGCAGATGTGGCAATAAGGTTACTCTGAACTGCTTTACAGAGCGGCTCATCCCACCGCCTCTGAGATGATGGGTTGTCGGGTGGATTTAGATTCGGGCAAGCGATTCTCCAGGTGTCCATAGCCTCGGTGAAGCACGGCACATTGAAATCAACCAGTGACGGAGCTAGAATATTCCTGATTAATTTCTCAGTACCGTGGACCGAAGATATAAAAGCCGGGAGACTAATGCTAGAAATTTTACGGACGCCGAGACCTCCCATACGAATGGGAAGAGTACCTTGTGCCCAAGTTCGGTCGTCCATAGCCACATTTAAAATTGCTGTCAGAGTATATACATATGATAATTTGGTCCATTTTTTCCAAAAGGTGAGGATGATGCCAAAGATGCGAAGCACGAAGAAAGTACGTTAATTTAGGTCCAAAGCAACAGTAACGAATTAATGTGATAGCCGAATGCATGTTAATTTGGTGTAATCTGTCCGAAATGTCGTTAAAATTTTGTATTTTTTCCTCGACAAAATCGGGAAAGGAATTCTCAAAAATTGGAGACCCAAGAAGACGAAGAGAACTTTTATCCACAATTTTGATTTCTGGGGCTAATGCGTGGAACTTAGAAAGTGTCAGTTGTCTGTCAGTACTGTCGGATATGAATAGTTCACACTTCGAAAGGTTGAGATCCAATCCTATGGTATGGAGTTGATTTCTTAAAAACTGTAGATCATCTAAAACTGTGTCTACATCGCCTCCCAGGGTTCCATCATCGAGATACCAAACATTGAATTTTGAATTTAGTTGTCGAATAATTGGGTGAATAGCTAAACTAAAGATCGCTGGCCCGAGGGGATCACCTTGTTGACAGCCAACAGCTGATTCCAAAAGGTTTTCCTTATAAAGTAATTTAGTCGGATGTCTGTAACATTGCCAAAGAAAACTAAAAATTTGTGGTACTTCTGTTTTAGTTTCTGCTAACAAAGTGTCCCTATTGACTGAATTAAAAAAAATTGAACATATTTAACATATTATATAATATTAACATATTATCATATTCATTTGTATTGAACATATTATTATTTAGCCATGTCATTCGTGAAAATTATCTCACGAAAATGAAATACTTACAAGACATTAAACTAAAATATATATACGTACCTGCAATGCCCTAATCGAATGATTTACGAACAACATGCAGAATTACACATATGTATTAATATGAATTTGATCAGAAATACATATTATTAGTTTACACATTTGTAGATGTATTTGCTCTAAGGGGCATTGAGAACTAACGTGCAAACTAGGCTATGACCAATATGTTGGGAGCGTTCAAACGTAGGATTTTGATACATTAATTACTACAGACAGATATGTTCTTGTGAAGTATTATAATTATGTAATTAACAGATTAGGGTAGGTAGGTAGGCAAAAAGTTAACTGTATTAAAAAATATTAAATTAACATTCAATTAACATTCCAGTATGCTTGTCAGTGTGTTTATGTGAATGGGAGAGTATGCGCATCGGTGAGGTATGTGTGTGTGTGCGTGTGTTTGATGTGCATATTTGTTTTGATGAAAGATGGAATGTTCTTTTGTGCGTTACAACAAAATAAACTGCAAACAGTTACACAAACCTACATCAAATAAAAGGAAAGCGAACACTATACTTCTCCAGTTTAGCAGTGAGCGTGGACTACTCCAACTCTTCACTATCTTTACTGCAGTCTAAATCTTCTCTCACAACTAAATAACTGTGTACAACGTCATTGTTCGTTTAAGATGCAAACCAGCAAAAAGAGTGTCGCAAAAATAAACACGGTCGAGTCAGGCGGCGCGCGATGATGCTATGCTGAAACAAACACCCTTTATTACACCAGGGCTCCATAAAGGATGCCTGACAGGTAGCATTACATAGCAACGAGATTAAAAAATAATGAACGACGCGTGTAAAATGTGATATTTAGTCTGTTTTAATATCAAGAGTTTCCTCTTGATATTAAAATACATTCTAACAATTGGTATGACTTCAGGGTATTATATTACTGAAAACTTTAATGTTCGTGAGGTTGAGCTCAAAGTTTATCCAATACTTCAGGCCTTCTTTGGTTTTGCAAAAAGAACCCAATGTCCACCTGTATTAATAAAAGTTTGAAACATTTTTAAGTTCTCACAGACAGATGCGACAACAACGCGACGACTATTTTTTACAGAACTTACTCAGAAGACAGATTTCTATTAAAAAACGTTATCGCTTTTTTTCACTTCGCTTCTTTCGAGCCTTTATTAGTTGTGTAGTTAGTTCCAAGTCTGCTAACAGACAGACAAGACAGAAAAAAGAAAAACCGGTCAAGTGCGTGTCGGGCCACGCGCAGTGTAGGGTTCCGTAGTTTTTATAACAGCCAAGTGCGTGTCGTATTCGCTGACTGATCGTTTCGTACCATGCTCTAACTAAAAGCCAAACATGACTACCTAACTAATTTGACTTCCTATACAAATCCTCACCTGATCCAACAATTTTGCACGGAAAGTTTTAATTTTTTTTAGAGATTTGTATAAAACTTGTCATAGCCGGTGTTTGAATTTAAATACGGACACAGAGCTACACTACTTAATCGTCACAAGAAGCTAGCACGATACAACTGGCGCTTAGCGCCATCTAACGACATTTCTATAGAGTTGTTCGAAATTTTCGAGTCAAATACAATTGGTCGACTATTACTCGTAAACTTGTAAAGCCCACTTATGTGTGATAGTTTTCCTTTAAATGTCGTTATATATAGGTACTTCTGCCGTGACATTTGAATTTATAACTATAACCGTTTAGTTGATAGAGGGGGGGACACTTGACTCTAACGAAAATTGGTATTTTAAAGCTTGATAAGTCACGAACGGTTTACTTAATCAAAAAACGGTTTTAGCAAACCCCTAATATTTTTAAAAAACCTATCCAACGATATCCCACACAATGGGAAGAACGAAAAAAAAAATTATCATCCTACTTTACATGTATGGGAGGTACCCTAAATAATTGTTTTTTTTCAAAATGTTATTTTACCACTTTTTTGGCGTCACTAACGTGTATACTCATGCCAAAGTACAACTTTCTAATACCAATAGTTTTTGAGCTAAACCACGGACAGACGGACAGACAGACGGACATGGCGAAACTATAAGGGTTCCTTGTTGACTACGGAACCCTAAAAATGATCATCAGCCTCAGCTTCCAGCAATGCCAGGATCGGCTTTTAGTCTAACCACTTACACAACTGTACGAGTGTTTTATATGGAGCAACTGTCTGTCCCCTGCGAACAGGGGTAGCTCATCGCCGATTCGGGCCTGCTCCTTACCAGAAGGAGCAGGCCCGAATCGGCGGCGCGCTGTGTTCCGCGCGCGCCTCATAGAGCAGTCAGCAACATTGACGGGCAACACAAGGGCAACTGAAGGATGGGTTGGGTTGGGGTGGGTTTTTAGTCAGTAGAAGTTGACACTCCCCCTCGACCCACAGCGCGAGGAGTCATCTGAGGAGGAAAACTGCCTATGTGACCTCCATAACCCATTAGTTAAGTAACATACATGATACCCCTTAGCAAAGACTAGTGTTACAAAACCTTCAAAGTTAAGCAACGCTTAGAGCCTACGCGCACTAGCGATTTAAGTTGGCCGATAGTTCAGTCGCAATCGTACAACGATTATGCTCAAACTGTCGCTCGATAGTTTAGTCTCGTGGCGGTGCGCGCACTATTAGATTGAATTCGGCCGACACAGTACATTTGTAGTCGAGCAGACAGACTGAAAAATCGCCTGACAAGTGCGCGCACACACATCATCATCGTCATACTGACTGTGCGATCGGTCGATAGTCGATCGACAGTTTAGTTGAATGTAATGCGCGCACTCGCATACAACTTCATGCACATATGCAATCGGCCGATAGTCGTTCGATAGTTTGATCGAATAGGGATCGGGCAGTCGGATTCGATAGTTCGGTCGTACAACTGTTCATTGTCAAGTGCGCACACTGCCATATAACTCTATACTAATCCTCTGACCGATCAAACTATCGGCCAACTTAAATCGCTAGTGCGCGCAGGCTCTTAACTTAAAGGTTATGTAGATCGACCCATGCGGCTATTATTATTTAACCACGAGCTACTCAAAAAAGAAAATGATGATTGATATCATATTTAGAAGACATTTCCCTATACCAAATTCTCAATAACTTTTATCATTATAAACTCAGTGTACGATTATAAAATAACACCATTCAAAAAACTTGTTACAAAGATAATACGGAAAGAAGAAAAAGTATGCCACCATTGTCGTACCAGCCTGGTCTAGTTCAAAAAGGAACCCTTTAGGGGGACGGAAATTAATATTTCCTTTGTGCTTGTGATAAAGAGATACGAATATGTGGGTCGCGGAGATTTTTGTAATGAAAACATATTGTTGGGTGTAATTCGTTGTTCTTTAATAAAAATCAGAATGCTGAATATCCGGCCTGTTTGGGAGAGGTACTTTTGTTGATGTAAATAATTACATTTGTATTAATTATCTTTGAATTAAACCGCCTTTTGGTCGCCTGTATTATATATAGTTTTTTTTTAACAAAATATGATTGCGTATGGACCTATGAATTATAAGCCATTATCTAAAAATTAAGAAGACTAACCTTGCAGTTTGATTAACAGATTCTGAGATGTGGTCAATTATTTTTGGATACAGCTTTGTCTACACGCCACCCGGTAGCTGAACCAGTAACTTCATCACATTATCATACTTATGTGGTAAAATTAATTACCCTACATTAATTTTTGACATTGATTATTTCAGTGAGATGAGACTGCATCTTGATTTCGAACATTTTTAAAAATGTGAATGGCTTTCTTCTATTTATACCTTCATACATACTTCTACGGAAAATGACGATGATTAAGTGCACAATAACGTATTCCTATTCTATCAAGTAATTATCATTCATGCACTAAAATCTCAAGGTTTTCAAATCCATAACAATATTATAAATGTTATGTATGTTGGTTCGTTTGTCTTACTTCACATCAAAACGGAGCAATAAATTGATGTGTTTTTGTTGAGGAGATAGCTGAAGGACTGAAGCGTAACACAAGATACTTTTTTTCGTTGAAACCTTCTCACACGAGCGAAGCCGCGAGCAAAAGCTAGTTATTACATATCTACTTAACCATGTAAAACCGTAAATCTAAGTAAAATGTTAATGTATCCGCCGGTTTATTTACCATGTGTGTCGTTAAGGTTGCGACGGTCGCCATTTTACGTTAATATGCAAGTTGTGACGATAAACTTTATTATACACGCGAATAAGTATAAGCGGGTATAATGCATGACTGATGGCTTTTTTTTTGTTTTTATGGGTGGGAAAATCATCATATGACTTCTCCCGCTGTGGGTGGAGTGGAAGGGAGTGTCAGACTTCTACTGACTAAAAACCCACCCTGCTCCTTCTATTGACTTTGCATTCCGGGGCCGCGGTATCTCGTTAGAACATTTCCGCAACCCCGTATGACTGATGGCGAGATAGAAAGTTTGAGTCTGGCTGGTTAAACGAAAAAATATACATAGTCATGGATAGGATCTTGATCACTTGTTAATCATAACATTATTTTCTTGCCACTTTGCCAATTCATTTAGACTAGAGGTGGTGGAATTCTCTGCCGGAATCTGTGTTTCCTGATAGCTATAACCCGGGAGTTTTAAGTCAAGAGTGAATAGACTTCTAAGTTCTAGGCAAGCGTGCTTCATCTTCGACCATAACTTAGGTTAGATGGTGGTCAAACGCAACGCAAGCCTATCAACAATAAAAAAGCAGTCACGTATTTTTAAATAAATAAATTGTGTGTTATTACAAATATATAATGTTTCTGCACTTCTTCTCCATATAAAATTTAACTGTGCCAAATTTTATAGTCTTCTGTCTGCGTTATTTTCGTAGTAAAAAGGAGTACAAAGTTTTTGCTTCACATATTTTTTTATTATAATATAATCTTTATTTATAAAAATGGGAGATCGTTACTTATATTAATATAGATGCCTATATATATAAGTCCGTCCTTTTATATGAAAGGTTTTAAACCATATTTGCCACCGTCACTTAAGATCGCAAATGCATTGTTTTCGAGTAATCAAAATCATATTTATAGAATTTATTGACGCTTTATTTCCGAAATAGTGAGTTACTTTTTTATAACTTGCTTGCTGCATTGGACTCGATCGAGCGCAGAGCTAAAAGGCTTATAGGTGACGAGGTGCTGGTGGGCAAGCTTCATAGCCTGGCTCATCGGCGAACCGTTGCTTGCCTGTCGGTTTTCTACAGATTGTACTTCGGGGAGTGTGCGCAGGAGCTCCATGACCTGATTCCTCCATCTCCCTTTCACTACCGGTCTACCAGACGCACGGCTGGGTACCATCCACACTTGGTTGATATACCGTCTTGTCATACCAAGCGCTTCTCCTCCACATTTATTGTGCGCACAGCCAAGCTGTGGAATTCTCTGCCGGCTTCTGTGTTCCCTGCCACTTATGACCTTTCAGCCTTTAAAGCACGAGTAAATAGGCATCTTCTGGGCTCGCTCGTCCCATCTTAGACCTCATCTATCGCTTACCATCAGGCGAGATCGAGGTCAAGAGTAGTAATCAGTAATAAAAAAATAAAAATAAATATTATTTGATGGATTTTTCCGTTAATTCATTCAGTTTTCAGAAAAGAAACGGTTCTCTAATCATAGTAGTGGAAATTTCTCACTATTACCAATTTTTCTTTAGGCTGAAGACGTGCTGTTAATTTTTTTTTTGATGCCATATTTTAGTTTGTTGTTAGTAAAGTCTTTGTATTTGCTTTGTTAATATTAGTTAAAAACTATACAACGTGTAACAGAATAAACGCAATTCCTGAAAGTAGTTGGTTTAGCATCGGCTTCTGAATCGATTTCCGTCATAAAAAATAGGTGTTAAATTTTGATGGAAAAATCTTTCATTTAACTTAAAATAGAAACAGTATCATGACAAATTAATACAGTCCTTAATTCAAGGAAATGCGCTCGTGTGCGTGTCGGCCGCTAACATTGCATGAGTGTATGCGTCTGCGTAAGCTGCGTAAGGATATTGCATGACGCACATACTTTTTGCGTTTAGTAAGGATAACTATTTTCTAAAAAATGTCTAGGTTTGGTTTCGATTTATTTAGTTACGGATGATGTTTTAGACTTATAATGTAATATTTTAATTAGCACCCTAATTAAAATATTAAATTAATTCTAAGGTATTGAGCTTAATCTGTTACACCTTGTATAATATATTTTTGCTTTGCAAATAATGTATAAATTGAAATAAATAAGTTATACGTTGACACAGTCAGCCTGTTACAAAATACCAATACTACAAATCTGTTTCTTAGCTATTCTATTAAAAAAGTATCAAACGCTTTCTTTTTTAAACATAAGGTCCCAAAAGGCACATTTAACAAATCCCAAGATCTAAAGAAATTTATTTTACGAGTGCAATATAACTGTTTGTTCCAGGGCTTCAAATCTTAATAAACAGAATTATTCACGAGCTTGAATCGTCTGTTAAAGACCAAAGTTGAAGAAAAATCTTATGTAGTCATTACAAATGGATTGTTTCTCGGCATTTATTCCTTACGAAATGAACTTTGTGAATATAATTTTAACCCTGGCTAGCCGAGCACCCTATTAAAACTGTGGAGGAATAACGTAATAATTGCTTTAGTACCTACTTGTGAAGCTTTTCATCTGTTTTATCCGCAGAAATTTTCGCTGTTCTATTCTATGAAATATAGGAACTTCAAGAATACACGAAGAAATTACAAGCTGCTGTCTTCGAAGAACATCAGTAATTCGGTACACTCTAAGTATGAACGCCAAGCATATTGATTAGAGTTTGGTGTTCTACCTTACAGTGAACTGAGTACTGAGGAATCGTCAGAGTTTCAGAAGAAAGAAGAGAAAACAAGAAAATTATTTGTTACTGTGATTTACTGTGATTTAGATCTTATAACTACATGTCAAATGACTTAGCTCCATACACTCCATATAAACTATGGAGTGTATGGAGCTAAGTCATTTGTCCTTATTTACATTACTAAATATATTAATACTACTGAAAAAATTAAAACCTCTGGCCCCGGGGGCAATGCCCGTGGTCAGTAGCAGTGCAGTGACTTGAAATTCAGTGGCATTTATAAGGCTCGCGTTTGACCACCTGATAGTAAGCGATGATGAGCTCGAAGATGAAGCACGCAGGAAATAGCTATAACTTGGAGGCCACTAAATCAAGAGTGAATAGGTTACTTCTAGGCACAGAATCGGGCAGGGAATTCCACTTACTAGCTCTTTTTTATTGAAAACAACATCGAAGTTTCTTTAGCTAATTTCATTTTCACTTAATCCGAAACACATGTGTCTCTAAGTATTCATTTAGTACGTAAACGTAGATAAAAATATATCTCTACTAAACAGATCTGTTTTAAAATAAAACATCACGCACGAAGCTTAGGTTTTAAGCTGTACTTTCGACGCCTGAAAACCTTACCGCAAGTTTAAAATCTCTGTGTTTTTATATAAAATTCAATAAAGAGGGCCAATAAATACATATATATAGTAAGTAGGACATGTAGTAAATACAATAAAGACGGTCCGGCTTAAACCGTGGCTCCAACGACCATGACGTTGGCCGCTTCCGCATACGCTTTTCTATGTAAATATTTTATTCACATTTCAACCGTCCCGGGAATGGCATCAGCGCCAGATTTCCTTCGGATAAGAACCCAAGTATAAGTGCAAAAATATTAATAAAAACGTTACGACTCCCAAGTTTACTCAATATTCATCGCACATGAATTTCTAAGCTTTCACTTTCATATTCGCCCGTGATTGAAATTTTCGTAAAATATTCAGCTGATAAAGTGTGCTAATATTTTGCTTGATTTTGACAACTGAACTAAATTTTGCTTTGAAACTCGATTTCAAAGCAAAATTTAAAGCCACTGAAAGGATTATTTTGCTTCACGAAATTAAGCACACCTTTTGATATTTCGTTTCACTTTGCAGTTATCTCGTGCATTCAATACCGGGATTAGTTTTGATTCATAATAATTCTCTTTTCATCTTTGGTAATTTCAGTGTCAGTTAGAAGTACCTATGTAGATAAAACTGGAACACAAGACCAACTTGTGTAATGATCAAAACTCAGTCTGAGTTACGTTCAAATGGGCACTCAACGAAGCTAAATAAATTAATAGTCAATAAAAGAGCTCGGATCGGATCCTTCTAACAACGATAACTGAATTAATTTCACAGAAAACCTCAAAGAGATCGTTTGAGGTTGTTTTAATAAGTAGAATTTAGAAAATATTTACCATTTCGGTAACTCGTGTAACGAAAAATATTGTTTTAATTCAGTACTTAGAAATGCCTTTTTCTCAGAAATATTAATGTTAGTTTATTATTCTTTATTATGAAAACATTAATCATTACAAAGTAAAGATGTTATTTTTCTTAAATATGCAAAACTAACTTTAACTAACTAACTTTAATCACAATATTATCCGTACCAACGACGAAAGACAAAACAGCGCGTGGACTTCCATCAAAAAGATCCGTTACTTTTTACTAAAAACTCTTTTATATTTATCCAGATGAATTCTGCGAGGAGTATCCACACAGCTTGATCCCGACACCGGGATACTGGATCGAGTGCTCTCGTCAGAAGATCGCCACAGACACCATTTGGGACGAGTCGGAGTCCGAACATGACAGTGGACCTTACAGGGATAATGCTGATAATGGTAAGTGGTTGTATCCATATTATTTTAACATGTGGCAAATTAAGGTTCTTTTCCGATGGCTTTGAGTAAAAGTTGAGCTTTCATCAATGTTGAGTATCGTAATTAATACCTCTTCCATGAGAGGTATCAAAATTAAAGAAATAATAAAAAACAGCTGATTCTGATTCTCATCGTTTCTTGTTGATTATTTCACTATATATGAGGATCTGGTATTTTCCATTATTTCCAAGTTTGTTTCTAAGAAAATCTTCAGAAACGGGTTTTTATTGAAGAATATTTAGTTTAATTTATGTTGAAGTGAAAAAGAGATATCTAGATTTTTATGAAACTAAGCTATAAACTTCTCAACAATCCTGTCCTTCACTAGATATAGATAAAAACTTAACAAGAACTTCTGTATCGAAGCACAAAATTGTAATTCAAATTGTATTTACCAACGTTCAAATTGATCGTATTTTGAACAAAGTTTGACTGTGAATTTGATAAGCCTATTAAAAGTGCTGCTGGACATAAAGAGGAATTTAGCGTCCGGTAATCAAAAAGAAATATTAATTAGCTATCTAATCTTCGATTCAAAATCGAATTATTAGTAGGTACATATAAAACAAATTCGAAAAAGTTACTTATATCATTTATAACTTTAGAATGGCTTAACTGATTTCTATATTTGATTTCTTGGTTACATCTACTTCTATTAAAACATAGGTAAAATTAATGTAAAATTATAAAATATGCATGAAAAAATCATTTTCCCATACGTTTATTTTGTACGTCTAAGTTTTGTTGGCCCCGCCTTCGTGAAAAGTGTCGTTGCACATTATAAAAGTAAGATCCTTCAATATCAGCTCTGTTTCAGGATATAAAGTAAATGCGGTTAAAAAATAGCGATTTACCTACTTAAAACTTTTCATTTTAACCGCGGATTTACTTCCGTATCCTTCTAAACTAAAAAAAGTTTTTGAAAGTAAAATGCCGCCTCTGACATTCAACTACAATAAAACTCATCGATCAGTTTAATTATTTTCGAAAAACTATTCAGCAATACAAGGCTTTTGTTTCAAGATTTCGTTCTTCAAACAAAACTAATTTTTATATTAGGTTAACAATTGCCTAGATTATTTCGAAGAAATGTAACGTGAAAAATGCAGGAGATCATTATTTGATTCAATCACGTCTTAAACCTTCTGAGTAGAAGTACGGAAGTTTTCTCCGTAAATTCAATGAAGCAACACTAGCCTCACAAAGAATTCTGCAGTCCATCGGTAAACTGGAGCTTGCAATTACTTTCACCTCCACTCTAACACTTCCAAGCAATGTTTTTATTTCTAACTCAGATATAAAGTTTGTAAAAGTTTCCAATATATTATTTCTCTGTAGGATAATTAGCTAAGATGGAAAGAGAGACTTATCTTAAATCTCATTTATTTATTATACTGCTTAATGCGACATATTTATCATACTGTTTCTAGGGCAATGTTTTACAGTGACTTTTCCGCGTTTTATTATTTGTAGTAAGATTTTACAACTAGGAAAATAAGAAAAGAAGTCAACGTTGGAATATTATACGTAGTATAGTATAGTATTATACGTACTCTTTGACGAGTATTGGTGTGATTTCATTATAAGAATAGAAATGGCTAATGTAAGCTTAGACATTTCTCGTGAATTCTTGTTTAAATTGTAGTATCAACATTTTTATATTACTCTCAGAAAAAGCCTTATAATTAATTCGAAATATTGCGTTTAGAATGACGCTACTTAGCTAGGCCAGTATTGCCAGTAAAATTAAATGCGCATGGAAATTTCAGTTCAATATATAGGGGATAACTGTTTCAAAATTCAGTTGCAATATTTGGCCCATACACAGCAACTAATTAGGCGAGCTATTATCAGTTTGCAAAAAAGTTAATTTAAACTTACTGATACCAATTTGTACTATAACATGTCTAGTAAGAAAGACAAGAAAATTATATAGGTACCTAAATATGAATATAAAGTTCACCGTTTATTAAATAAGGGGTCGCACCAGCGGTGATTCCTCCCCTGCCATATTAAATCGCTGAAGAAAATGAAATTTTATACTTTTCTCAGTCGGTAAGTACATCCGTTTCGTTCCAGCGGCTGAATTCAACTTTAGAATGAAATTATTAGCAATAGCGCGTGAGTAACATTACGTTATATTTGTGTTTTCTTTTTTATGACATTAAAAGAAAATTCGATGTAGAATTGTTATGACAGGAAGCGTGAACGATGAAGAGAGGAAATTCAAGTTGGTTTGCATCAATATGGTGTGGGACTTAATCTTTTATATTTATAACTGTATTTTACTTATATCTTTTAAGCGTAGCGGAATAAAGTAAAACAGCATTGTGTGTACAAACACACAATAATGTTAGGTACTGTTTTGTTCAAGTTTTTGCTTTTTTATATTTATTGTGTGTCTTAATTTGGGACAAATAAATTCATTTTCTTTATTTATTTATTAAAACCAAATATAATCTAGTGGCATGATAATATAGCCAAAAAAAAAAAAATATGATCAACTGACTCATTTCTCAAACACTAACTGAAGCCCACAACATAGTAGGAAATACGTCCATGCTTATTATTTAAAGAAAAGTATAAGGCACTGACAATAAGTTAACGTTCCCTTAAATAATATCTACTGTGCGTAAGAGTTGTAAGATAATTCTTCCGCTGTCACATTAGCGCACAGTCGAGACGAAAATTTAATTTGCCTCCTTTTTCCGGCACATCGATTCAGGAAAACCTCATACAATATGTAGCAACCTTTATAAATCCTGACGCGAGCTTTCTCAGTTCAATTTTGAATAGAAGCGTGATGTGGAATGTGATTCAAAACTCGAGACGGCTCTTGAAATACGTGTTATGGCAGAAAGTTTATTTGGAGATTGCTTCATGATTTCACAATAATTTGGATTAATATTTTGTTCGAAACTATGCGAACTAGAGAGGTTATTAGATAAAAACTTGGTGCCTAGCTTCTTTTACATTTATTGGACTATAAGACAGTCCACTGAGCTACTTAAAACTTTAGGCGTCCTGCAACGAAATTATGTAATGTTTAAATTTTGTTCAACTGTTGTGTAAGTACGCCAAAGAAAAGCAAAAAACCGAAAAGTATTAAAGGGTTTCATATAAAATAGCGTCTATACATAAGCTCGACACACATACCATCTACTATTATGATATTTTGCTCCGTACACCCCAGATGAAACATTGAGCAAATGTACAAACAACACGTATGAAATAAAAGCACATTGCTGTTGTTATATCCTAGGATTACACTTACATCTTTTTAGATGAAGCATCAGGATTATTTTGGTTCGATATGTACTGAGGTAGGTATTCTTATAAGAGCATTATTTCAGCTGAATATTGATACTGTCATATGGGATGATGAATAAGTCTCCCAAAGAACCCATCATTCAAGTCGTATGAGATAATAAAATGGTATTAGGACCTACCTTACAAGCAGGTGTAGTAACTTACTCCTGAAATACATAATTATTTTGATATACTCATTTTTTTACGATCATTGAAATATATATTTCTGTACTATTTAATGTGATAAAACCGTGTCCAAACATTTAATGACACCTTTGTTAGCTAGATGTAGTTTTGGGAAAAAGTTTCGTAAATAACAATACCCTAAAGCAATATCAGACCTATTACCGATATCAACGGAAATGTGGAGACATCAAATCAGCTAGATAAGATGCCTTCAGGACAAATAGTTTCTATTCCAGCCAGTATCGAACAGAAGCTTCCAATCAGAAGGAGGGCAACTCACACAATGGTTCATAAAGCGGATTCTCGTTTGTATTGAACATCATAATATTCACAGCATTTCGAAAATTTTCAAGCATGCATAACAGCGTAAATATACCTCATTTGACGTATGTTTATTGCCTTTGTTGGTTTTACAAAGTTAATGCCACAAACTTCCTAACACAGCTCAATAAAAATAACTTTAACGGAGAATTTCAATTTATTGACCGCAAATAAGGCGAAATGAGTGCACGAAAAACGAGTGGTTAAGAGCTAATTAAACTGTGTACTCTGTAACCATTATGGTAACTATTCAAAATGTATAACTTACTATGATAAACAAAATCAAACATCAAGTATGTACTAACGATGTTGTTGCATTTTAAAAATTCTATGCAACTTATAGTATGACATATTCTGTCCATAATGACTGTGAGCATGTCAACGATCGCAAATGGTGTTCTGCAAGGCACCGAACTTAGGAGCGCATTGGTTATGCAAAGCGGATTATTTAGAGTACACGACGTCGTCGCAGCCACGGAGAGGGATGATGTTTTACTGGTTGACTGTACTGTGTTTTACTGTACTGTACGTGGTTCTGAGACTCTCGTGTATCTCCGGCTATACAAAAGTTACTACAAGTTATTATTATGAGTGAGCCCGAAATGTCACGCTTATTTGAAAAGTTTGACGTAAAGTTTCAGATATAAATGAGAAATGTAAGGAGAATACATATTATTCCATAAAAAACAATACTTGTCAAAATAAACAAGTCTCGCAACTCAGTTCTTCTACCGTAAAAAGTTGTGAGATCCATTTAATACCAAGTCGGTTATTAATTTATTCAGTCCCTACTTAAGGGACCTTCTGTCTTAAGTTGTTACGTAATTATCTAACCTAACAGCATCTTACAGTGACCACATCAATATTAAAAATCTTTAACGTTTGAAAAAAAATAGATTGACTCGGCCATCGCATGAAGAAAACACAATATATCTCACAAGTAATACGATATATATAGATAATATATTTATTTATAAATATATTTATTTTATTAAAACTGGCCGTGAACACTTCATTTGATTTTGTTCTTTTAGCGAAACGTTCTGAAACGATTTTTGATTTGGTTTCAATGTTAATTCATTTATTTCAATGTACAATTTAAAAGAGCTTTTAAACGATGTGTACATTCAAGTCAATAAAGATATTTAAAATAATAGAGTGACTCTAACGTCCATTCGTAAAGAATTTTTTTTATGGTATATGGTGTAATTATTCGATGTGTCTATAATAACACTACTGTGCTTCTAATAAATAAAAGTTAACAAAAAAGGGATAAATCACTACTCTCATATAAATAATTTTCACAAGTATTAAATAATATCAGTTGGAACAATAAGAACAAAAGTATAGTAATATTTATAAATTAACCAATTTGATTTATCTCCAACCTAACTTGTTCTATACACATAAGTGTACTAGACAGTCTAAAATATTAATTACGCTTAAAGAGCGGAAACGGTTTACACACACATATGCCGCATTTTAGTAACTGTTCATTGCTACGTCTTCAAATAGACAAGAAATTTCCTGAATATCTCTTCATTACTTTCATGTTGAATGTGAACTCATGACTGTGTGTGAGAATGTATTTTCAAAATTCAGAGGCTTACTTGCAGTGTAGAATATGTTTGTATATTTTACCAGTTAAAATGTTTGGACACCCGGACAGTGCAAACGGACGCCCTTGTCCATCGGCAATGTCTCATTCGACACACGTTTTCAATTTATCGGCGTTCCTCTCATTGTCTGGGTTGGTGAGAGGATCTTTGGCGCCCGCCGTCGCGTCTCCTCCCTTATCGGCGGCCCTATTCAAAAGTCACGTCGTGTGTAAATGTACCGCGATACTGTAATGGCACAGTGACCTGGTCATTTTCCACCACAAACCGATCTTCATCACAATCAGTACGTGACTCTGCTCTTTTGTTTACATTTCAGATATCATTCTTAGGTTTGCTTGCATGTATTATGCTTGTTGGTCCTATTTAGTTTGTGAATGCACTGCTACTTACAACTAATTTTCACGTCAATAGCCTAATGGCTAAGGTGTCGGACGTGTGATCGAGAGGTCGCAAGTTCGAATCCCACTCATTACACTATTGCCGTGAACTCACTGCGGACACAAGCATATTTAGCTTAGTAGGAGGGGTTAACAAGATTGCTAGTAATGTGAGTTCTACCTACATTGCTAGTAACCTTTTTTTTTAAAAAAAACTGCTTTACTGTTTCAGAATTTACTACTAGTACAACTATAGAACATACAGTGACTCAATCCGTTGAACATTAAAGCACATAATTATTGTGTTCTGGTTTAGCACATGACATTTATTACGGCAAGTTACATATTTTTCACCACAAACCATTTTGAAGGAAAATATTTTCCACATCCCTGTTATGTTCACGTGATTCACTCACATTTGACTTATAAATGAAATTGATTATGAAGACATGAAATTAAGTAGATCTAAAGTACAAGGTAGTGGCGTGTGTTGGACGAGCTGACTTCAATCACAGCAACAGGCGTCCATTACATCTTAAAGCTTTCCACAATTTAGATAAGAAACTTTAATTCAGCTTCTAATGATAGTCGTTTAAAGTTATGGCATCCATTATAGTATCCATTAATTCAATTTGCTGCTCGAACCCGATGATTTTGTCGTTATTTGTCTTGCTAGTCTAATGGCTTTGGAAAATATGGAACAAGATACTCGCCTTGTTAAAGTGAGTTTGAATCAATTACTACGCAACAGATTTTGCTTAAAGAGGTGAAGTCTCCTATCACGCAACTATGGAAGTTCTAATTAATCACAAAAGTTCCCAGGTATATATAAATATGATATAACAAAAGATATGGTTTAAGAAGTGGTAGCTTAAATCGCGATGGTCAAGCCGATGGACTTATCCAGATTTATTGGTAAATTAATTCATACTTTCAAATATTTTTTTCGAAATTTGCAAATATCGTATCTGCATGGTGCTGTTGGTCAGTTGATAAATAATAAAGTAGTGAAACGGTTTAATTATTCAGATTTTTCTTGATTTTGTATAAAATGTTTTTCTCTTTGTCATTCTTCGAATATTATTCTTTTTTTTAGTTTATTTACCATAATATACACAAAATAATACAGGATTATTCATATAAATAACAACCAAAAACCACGATTTAAACCAAGATTTAAACTCCTGCTATCATGAGTCTATCTTAATATCGATTCATACAATTATGCTTTTTATACATACGTTACTGCTGTAACTAATATTAACATCTTTAGGTCGTTAAAAAGTAATAATCATGCCTAAATAATACTTACATAATATTGCTTAAGTTCACATTTGATATTTGTAAGTGTAACATAAAATAAAAGGTATTACATTTTACCTCAAAAATATTGGAACTTGAGAACCTGGAATAAAAAATCTAGGGCTTACTGAAACTTTATATATAGAATTAAATTTACCTGATACTTGATGAATGAACACAGTTAATGGAAATCCATTCGTTTTCATTAACAACTTATTGTGTATAGACGAAGTCTAGACTAAGGCCGTGAATAATTTAAGAGGAATTGATTGAATGAATATAGACGTCGGAAGTCGGTGTCAAAATACAACCAGTTTTACCGACTTTCTAATTGAAAGTTATTTTTTTGGAAGACAGTATTTTTTTATATATGACTTTTTAGTTATGGGCAAGTAAAAGCTCCAGATACCTATATAGAGATCATACTGTTCCCTCTGTAATACTTATAATATTAAGGAGTTCTGTTGGAGGCTATCTGTAATTTTCTTTGTCAATTCCATGTCACTTTCTGAATGCAAATGGTTGATATTTTGAAGAAAATATTATAATCACCCTACTATGCCCACTATTGAAACCACGGAATAGATGAATAAGGTTGGAATGGTAATGTGGGCGTGGCGAGCGCGCCACATTTATGATACGAATATCATAGCTCGACCGATTAATTCATTCACCGCGTTTAGTGCGCTTCGGAATACTTTGGAACACAGAGCTCTGCTTTAAAATGCCGTGTTGCGCAATTATAACCTGTAAAACAAAAAGTAAGACCGGAAGTATAGAGCGAGGAGGTATATCTTTCCATCAGTAAGTCAAAAATAACATTTAATTATAATTTTATTTGTAAAAAGCATAAAAATATTCTGATCACTATGAAATTCCGAACATTAACAACATTATTGCAACAAGTTACAAAAAATATACATTGCCCGATGTGTACTCGCTTAATCAACGCAATGACCAAGTCCGTTTACAATGTATTGCATCCTCTCACTTCAACCATTGACGTTTCGTCCTTTGCCCCGATTGGCCGTGATGCACGGCGCATGTTTATCGACACTGAGTTACAATCAGTAGCAAGCTCTCGATTTAAGTGTGTAAATTATTTGTGTGCGTAATTCGCATACGTAACGGGCCTCTTGCTTGTAGTTGAGTTGTGGGAGTGGGAGACAAGCGGCGACACGCGTTCTCATAGAAATCAGGAACTATTTCCTTTCTAACCTCTTTTATCTGTTCTGTGATCGATACCTATGAAAACCCACCGTGCTCCTCCAATTGCCCTTGCGTTCTGGAGCCGCGATATCTCATCTATCGGGCCCCGTTAATGCTACTGACTGCAATTTGATGCGCGCGCGGATCACTGCGCGCCGCCGACTCGTGCCTGGTCCTTAATGGAGGCGACTGCATCGAATTCCCCCATGGGATACGAGGACTTTTTATTATTTTATTTTACTTGTTTTTTATTTTACTTTATTGGCACATAAAATAGTTGCACATTACAATATAAGTGTGACGAATTATATATGGCGATGAGTTTTCCTCAGAACGTAAAAAAATAGCACCGGAATAAGCATCTTGCGATCGAGAACATGAAAATGATTGTGAAACAGAAAGTGAAAACCATTCATATAGCAATGAACGAGAAGACTCACCGCCGGCCATTATATTTTTCTATATTTGACTTAACTTGATAATTATAAATTATGCAAAGATATATTTACTTTCCATTTTATTCTTTGTTTTTATAAGACAAACTACCTAATTGAGAAAATATATATCCTTCATAAAAATGTCCCTTTTTTCTTTAACTACTCAGAAACCAATATAATAATACATCGTTTCACAAAAATACCTCTGTTAGGTTAACTACTAACCCAAGTCCATATTTATTATTAAAATTCTATTTTCATTACAAACGTGCCCTTCATGTCTCTCGCGGTCATAGCATCTATTTTTAGGAAATAAAGATAAACAATATTAAAGTTTGTAGATTCTACTCCACCCTGAGTAACAAATAAACTTTTACACAAAATTGGAATCTACTGTCAATAAAAATATATTATTATTGATTTATTTCGTTCATCTTTATTTCCATCAAACAAACTATAGTGGTAGAACAGAAGACTTAATTTGTTAGTAGGTATTTACATTTCACTCAGAATATTTTGCAGGTATATATAAACACTGATTTTATTATTGAAAAATACTCGATTTCAACTCGAAACACATATAACAATAAACTTTTGTGATATTTTCATCAAAGCTAATGTCAATTTGTAATGCCTTTATAAAAACTTTGTGGTCAAATGTAATGTAATGGTGACGTACACTACAGTCACAAATAAAATTATTCGATTATATTTTAAACAATTTTTTATCCCGAAATTCATATGGGATCGGGATTTACGCGAGTAAAATGTCACACGCAAACGAAGTGGCGGGCAGCAGCTAGTAAACTCGATAACCCAAATTAATTACGGCAAAGTGGTTAAAAATATGTGATCCATAACACAAAAACTCTAATATAACTTTCTCTGTGATACGCAGGTTAACTACGTAATAATATCAATATATAAAACACTTGTATACCTCCCCACTTGGGTACGTGGCTTACGTGTCTATAATATTGAAAACAAATATTACGCTTTGTAAGTTTGGCAATATAAATTACCGAGGAAAATTTGAAGATTCTATCGATCATAAGTACACTTATGGGTGATATTTTATTGGAGACACATTAACTGTTACAAAATAAATTAATACACAGGAAAAGTAATTTTCTCTTGACCTTCAGTTTTAGCTTTTTGTAGTATTTTTAACATCGCTCACAATTCAAATTTTTTCAGTATCGTTAGTGCATTTTTACCAACACTCAGAACCGGAACATCTATTTCTAAGTCATACAAACATTTATTCAGTTGCGGGAATCAAACTCATGACACGCAACGCAGCAGATCGCTCAACTACTGCACCAACAGTGTAGTAAAAAGTAGGACTACTGTACTGGCAGTTATCATGCAATACCGTCATTAAACTACAAACAAAATGATATTGTAAATAGCTTATTTGAATTTTGTTTCCGTGATCGAAATCAAACAGCGATCCCTAAAACCTAAACTCCGATGTAAAAACAAAACATAACTTTGTGATTACCAGCTTCTATTTATTCACATGCGGATGGGTCCGAAACGACGTAACCCACACTAGAAGTTAAAATCATGCTTCCTTTCAGTGGCGAATCCATTTCCAAATTAGATGGGTATCGGATTCACTGCCACTAGCTGTGTGTTTATTTTACTTTGCTTCCCCCGAGAGATTATCAATCACTGAATACTATACTTTTCCTTAAGTTTAATTAATGAGGTTTACCTACATAAATGAAACTACTGGTGCTATATAAACAATCTCATTTACAAACCTGTCTTCCAAAAATTGATCATTGTTATTACTTCAATTTTGGTATTCGACTATTCTTTAAGCAATCCATTGATTAGGCAAAGGCAAGGCCAATAAACATAAGTTGTCAAAAGAATTATTAAAATAAACTCATTCGTAAAGTAAAAGAAGAAAGTCTTTTCTCACTGGCAATCAAATTGATACTCCCTAATATCATTTATCGTACGAAGAATTGAATAAAACGTGATCTGATCTACTTAGATGATATTATTATAAAATTGTCACATCATTCTTTGAGACGGATCTTCGTAAGGTCAAATAACAAACATGAAATGACGAAAAAATATCGCCAATAAAATTGTATGGCGCCCGTACAAGCTCCGTTTTATAGCTCCAATGTAGTAAGTGAACATGACTGTGACATGTTTTTTCGCTTCATTGGATCGTTTTTATTAAATTACTAGCCGTGCCCGTGAGTTTATTCGTACATGTGAGGTTTTTCCTGCGTAAAACCCAACTTCTGATACACTGTGGTCTGGACAGACCTGCTAATTACGAAATAAAAAGTAATTGTATTAAAATCGGTACAGCTGTTAAAGTAGAAGATAGACCAACCGACAGGGGGATACACAGTCACCGTTTTACAGTTATTTCGAAATCACAGAGAGATACTTAAATTTGATTGATCTATACTAATATCATACAGCGGAAAAGTTTATTTGTTTAATCTTAGAAAATACTAGGTGAATTTGTATGTAATTTATATGTATGGAAGAAGCTTGAAGCTTGAGGAAGATGATAAGCTAACAGTAACTTAAAAAGCCAGTTGGTTAAAAATTTAACCGATTTCAAAAGAAGGAGAGTTATGTTTTTATCGTGATAAAGACTGCTAGTTTACATATATGTATAGAAAATAGATGGATGTTAAAAGAGAAAATACAACACTAGACTGAAATTAGAGATCAGTGTGGTATTAAGGCAGATAACAACTATTTCGATTGCATTTTAACATGTTAAGCAAAAATACGAATAGAGAAATTCAATTAAGTAGAAACTTAGAGATGTAAGAAAAGTGCCACACACTTTTTTCCTTGTATTTTATTCTGTCCTGTCATACCTTTAAAGCTAGTCGACACTTAGAAACTTGAACAATAATGACAGTTTGTGTTTTGGCACAGCCAAATTCTAGCGACGATGAACATACATAACTTTTCAATTTTATTCAATATTTTTAGCAATATTCGAAGAATGTTCGAATTTTGTTCTTTTAATAATAAGCAGGCATAATGAACTCTTTAGAAATAACCCATACTTACCTATACGTAAAACACACGCTCACGTTTTCTCAAGGAGCAGAAACATTGGAAAGCAATCTACTATGATCCTTATATACTACTTTTACGTATTTTTTTACATTTATCCATCCAGCTATAATGAGTTTATTCGTACAAGTACAACTTAAAAAAGAATGACATAACACTGCTTTCTTAATTCAAAAATTATATTCTCATGTTCTCAAAGGAAGCTTATCCTCTGTGCCTAATTTTATCTTCAAAGAGCAGGTAGGTAGTGTGTTTTAGGTTCAGTCAGGTGCAAATGGCAGCTTAAATGAGATTATTTTGGTGTATTCGTTCAACTGCTGCAAAGACAGAAGCTTATGTCTAAGGATTAGACTAAAAGCGTGCAACTTGCTGATTGTGAGTTTAAAAATGAAACTTAAATTAAGATTTTAAGCTCTTCATATGATTCTTAACGGTTTTAATGTTTTGGTTATCCTTACTCAAATAGATTTTGCGAAAAAAATAGAAACGAACAGATAGAACTTTCCCCGTAGAAATATTTTTGAGCCGTCCTTTAGAAATATTTAGGTACTCTGAGCTTTCTTTGAGCCCGTCACATTGTCATGTCAAAATTGTCAACTGTGCTCGAAGTATAAGATCCATTTGAGAGCATCTTTACATCAATACCAAGAATTGAAATGGATGCTCTAGAAGAAATCTCAAGGACATACTAATCACCAGAAAATTTGCAATCTAGTTTTGCCCAAAAGATACATGACAGAGGTGAGGTCTAAAAACGTACACACGTCAACACATACAAAATATCTGCAACGGATTGAGTTCCATAGCAATTTGCCCGTTTGACAAGCTATGCTTAAACAAATAGTCTTTTGATATGATAAAAAGAGGTTCGGCGAAAGGGATGTACGGTACATTTTACATGTAAACCTCATACCTACTACATTTGTGTTTTGCTAACATATTCGAGGTTAGGTTTGCGTAAATAATAATGACGGAGACATTTTTTCTGTAGTTGTAAAAGGCAACACAAATGAAACCCTTTGGGAGCACAAGATATTATACAAAGAACCGAAAACTATTCAGAACAAATTTGTCTATGAAAGAAAACGATAGTAAGAAATTATTGAGAAACAGAAAAGAAAATGTGAAAACTTGCTACTTGTGTTGTTTTGTTATTAGCATTAGAGGTATATGATCTTTGAAGATCATTAAGAATATTATATATAAAAAATATATTATTTATTACGTGTAAGTCGTTAATTTATTAAACGATAAATATTAAATAATTTGTACACAACGGATTCAAATGACAATATTTTCGTGTTTCATACATTTTAGAGCATTACTTTTCAGTTGCCGAAAATAGTGTTTGAACTTGCGTCACATAAACAGCGGTTACTTAAAAAACTTCTAACTCATTTATTAATTTAAGATAAGGGGTTCGAAGTTATGAGGGAGCAGATGGATGGCATCTCGCAGGTCAACCTCTGAGGTTGTCGGCTGTCGGCCGGGCTTGCCTGTGGTTGCCCTAATTAATAAATGAATTAAAGGCTCCAGCCAGAGCTTATTATAAAACTTACAAACTAGGCAACTACACGCTAAGGGCACCCCCTGTGGGGTACGGACCTCGGCTTAGGGCGTCGCAGGGAGAGGGCAGCTAAGGACAGGCTGGATCATATAATTATTATTATTAATAAGGGAATTTAAAACTACTGGCTCAGCGGCGCGGGCTGTCTCTGGCAAGTGTCGGGGCGGACAAATACGGGAACATCGCGGCGGTCCTCGGCGGTGAGGACGGAAGGACGGTCGGTTTTTGTATTTCTACACTGTGCTGGTTTCCTTACAGCTCTTTTGGAGCAGGGTGATTGCGTCATCGGGAGTGACTAGGGTATGCCTTGGTCGGCGAATCTTAGATATGCGTGAGGGTTCGTATCGGGCGGCCGATGCGATAAGGGGATTCCTGTGTTTGATTGCAGTATCAAAGAAACGTTTCATGAACTGCTAGATGGTGGGCATCTTGAGGTCTACGTGAAGAAGCTTATTTTGAACATAAAAGGGGGCTCCCGTGACTACGAAGGAATCGGTTTTGGAGGGTCTGTATCTTGTGGAGGAGATGAGGCTTTGCGTGAGCAAAAACAACGCAGGCGTAGGTCATGACCGGACGGATGACCACAGTGAAAATACGCAGCTTGCACCTGAGTGATAGTTTGCTGCGGGCGCTAAGAATGAAGTGGAGCCTACCTAAAGTGAAAACGGCGCGCGAACGTGCCTGCTTTATGTGCTCAGCGAAGGAGAGGTGTCTATTGAGGACCACGCCTAAGTATTTGGCTTGCTTTTCCCAAGGGATCGGCTTGCCGTACATGGTAATCGGGTGGGTTTATCCGCGGTTTGAAAAAGAGGACCACCTGGCTTTTGTCTGGATTGACTTCGATTCTCCACTTCCGGAACCATTTGCCCAGAGCGTTTGCGGAAGCTTGGAGAGTGCGAGCGATGGCATCAGGTTTCTGACCGGTATAATAGATAGCCGTATCGTCGGTGAATAGGGCTAGCTGGGTATTTTTATGTTTGGGAATATCGCTAGTGAACAGCGTGAAAACGAGAGGGATAGTACGGAGCCTTGAGGAACTCCTGCGCGAATGGGATGGGGGGAGGAAGCTCCCCCTCAATTCGATAACGAAAGGTGCGACTCGATAAAAAGTCCCGTAACATGAGCACGAGATGGTCAGGCACGCCGAGTTGGTATAGCTTATAGATTAAGCCATTGTGCCAGACTTTGTAGGGCTAATAAGGCTCCCGTTATCGCGCCCCGTTGGAAGCCGGCTCTGAGGTGTTGTACGATGCGGTGGACTTGTTGGATTCATGAGTGTTCGGTTCTAAATCCAAACTGCTCATTGGGTATTAGGCTCTTTGCTTCGGCAAAATCTTTGAGCCGCTTATATATAAGCCTTTCATAGATTTTGCCGAGGAAGTTGAGTAAGCTAATGGGACGGTAGCTAAACGGGTCAGACTTGGGCTAGCCTGGTTTGGGGAAACCTATGACGGTGGCCTGTATCCAGGTTGCGGGCAATATATTATTGCTCAATGCGCCATTGAAGATGGCAGTCATTAGCACTATAAGCGGGATGGTGAAAAGTTTAAAAACCCTATTGGTGATGCAGTCGGAGCCAGGGGCTTTTCGCGGTTAGAGTCTTTTGATGATATCCTGGACCTCATCAGGAGTGATGGGGGCCAGTGAATTATAATGATCCTTGACGGGTGGAAGAGAAGTTCTACGCTCGACTTCGGCATTCACCATATCGAGGTGGGCTTGGTCTACTGGTTGAGAGCTGGGAGAATACTGGGACTCTAAGCTGTCGGCTAGGCATTCTGCTTTTTCAGAGTTATCGAAGGCGACACTCTTATCGGGACGAATGAGAGGAGGCGTTGTGGCCTCTTCAGTGGATCGTAACTTCCTCTGAAGCTGCCAGAAGGCAAGATGGGTGGGCTCAAGTTCGCTCAGCATCTTGTCCCAGCTCGCATTACGCTGCTTGGCAATGCGTTTCCTTACAGCACGCTGTAAGTTGCGCATGTGAGCTTTGTTTACGGCGTAGGGAAAAGCGCTGTACGCAAGAATAGCTGTGTGCTTCTCGGTTATCAGATTCCGTACATCATCTGGGAGTTTCCAGCGGTGGTCTTCCACTACTGGAACTTCCCTTGAACAATCATTCAGGACGGATTGTACGTGATCTGTAAGCGAGTCGATTGCCGCCGTCGTGTCAGCGACTGAGACTATCTGGTCAGGAATGGTGTCGAAGTGAGGCGATGTGATGGATTTCAGTTTTTCACTTACTTTCCACCAGTCGGTGATCAATTGGGTTGAGGGGGATTCAGTTGGTATTTTGCAGAGCTATCCCAATTTGCAGCCAAGCTTGTAACACCCAGACATAATGACGTATTTAATAAACGAAAACCGTCTATTATAAATCCAAACCCAATTAGATCGTCTTATCATGTAAATGATGCATAAGTCATCAGTGACGCTGTAGGCGCAATCAAGCCCCATTCAATAACAAATTCTAGTGACAACGAAATATCTGCCGTGAAATTTAATTTGAGCTGTTCAAATATGTGAATTCAGGCAGCAATGACACGGTAAGCATCGGCTTTGGCCTGACAGCCGACACGTTGTGAGTTGGAGCGATAACTGGAGGTAGACACATCACTTAATAAAATAGTAACTTGCCTATGCTACAGTACGAACTCTACACCTATATTAAGTGCATAATCAAGGGAGACGGACAATAAATATTATTGGAATTAGCGTTGGAAATGTTTTACCGGACTGCGCGACACAAAAGAAGTAGTGTTTATCCGTCTATGAATGTTTGTTTGTGAGAGACTAAACATGTAGGCCGATTTCAATAATTCTTATTGACGTATAATCGATTGACTTAAGAATTATTCATATACGTATATCATAAAAACATGATAGTTATCAAATTTCACCACAACGACCACCAGACGACATATTGTCAAAATGAAAAATAAAATGTCGACAAACTGTCAAGTGGAGCATCGTTGAATAAGTCTTTAAAAATGACTTTTTAGATGACAAGTAGGCGGGATCCATCTCATTTTTATAATTATATATGTTCAAAGAGATCCCGCCTGCTTGTCACTTTTTAAAATTAAAATTAAAAGTGCTTATTTCATGCATTTCAGTAGAGCAGTCGGGTCTTTTAGACTTTTTAAATAATATGGTTTATTTGTATGTATAGAAATACCATTTCGATACCCTGTAAAGTAATAAAGTTCAAATAGGATTTAATGTACCAGAAGCCCTCTGACTAGGGTTACCAGATGACAGGAATTTTCCTGACATGTCCGGAATTTTAGCTCTCCGTCAGGGAAACAGGGAAAGTTGGAAATTTTCAGGAATAAAAAAAAAAGTGAAAAGTAAGCCTTTTCGTTATAAAATAAATGCTTGCCACACAAATACGCACAACACTAGTAAACTTAGCACCGTTTGCAAGAGTACTGAACTACTAATCGACTCGCTCAGTCGCGCCGCGCGCCGCATCCCGCCACAAGGCATCTAACACTTATACTCAAACTCCCACGCGCGCGCCGCGCGCGAGTTTGAAAATAATATAAGTTTCTGCTAAAATGTCAGGAAAATTATTGCCGAAACAAGGGTTTTTTCAGGAAAACTTATTTTTCGGATCTGGTAACCCTACCTCTGACCCGTATCAGAATACCCTGCCAATATTTCATCACATCTGATCGATAGCTTAAAAACGCATACAGACTAACATACAACCATTGATTTTTATTTACATAGATAGCACTTATTATGCTGTATTAGCTTTTTAGTTAATGGGTTTTTGTTATTTAACATAAAGGGTAGGGGATAAACCTCCGATTGTACGCTTCTTCCAAGAAATAGGCGTGACAATACGAAATTATGTCGATTACGTGTCAAACTACCATGATGCGCAAAAGTATATTTTGCATGGCGCCAATTATATATAATAAATTACCAAGTGCTTGGAAAGAGTTAAACACGGTGCAGTTTAAGAGTAGACTGCGAAAACTATTAGCAGAGAAAACATACTACAGTGTAACTGAGTTTTTAACAGATAAATTTTTGCCGAATACCTAATACTTCTGTGTACTTCTGTGAAAATAATAATGTAATGTGATTAAATTAATAATTTAATATTAATAATAATAATTTAATATTTGCATGCCGAATAGCAAAATGTGACTGAGCTGATGTTTAACAAACACTTATAACTTGTGTAAATAAACCCATATTTTCAAAATAAAAGTCTATTCTATTCTGATTAATTTTGTTGCAGGATACAAGAGCCGTCATTCAATTGTTTTTAATCCGGGACTCAACAACGTTCTTCTAATGCCCCGTCACTCTTGGGAACAATGCAGTGGTCTCGTCCCATAAAATAACCCTAGACTGAAAGCAGAGTATTGTAAAAATCGTACGCTAGATTTTTTCTCACCATGAGTACAAATACGCCAAAAGTTTCGTCGAATGTCACGAAACCACACCATTAACGTTAAGATCAAATTTGTATAGTTCATGGAAACCGAATCAACATTCACTCCTGTATTCATGTTTGTATCATTATGTTACTGAAAAATTTCTCACAAAACACAACCTCAACCTGTGTAGGAATCAGCGTCAGTAGCATTATGCTTTATCAATGCATTTAAATTTATTTATTTTTTGGAATAAAAACAGTTTCTCTTAACTACGTACTTATCTAACATAACATGAGTAGCCAATAATACTTAGTTATCCTCGGCAGATACATAGGGTGGATGAATATATTAATTACAGTCTTAATATTGAAGGTGATAGGGCATCTTTGAAATGCCCCACTTTAATCTTAATTGAAAGTATTTACTTAGGACAGGAAACATTTTTATTTTATCTTTCATTAAACGATTAGTCATCCGAGAAATATAACTAAAATTAATTGAAATCATCCCATTTTACTCACAATTACTTCAAAAGCCACAATAACAAGACATCTGCCGTCCATGAAGTTACGGCAGCACCACTCGTTTCTTGATAATCCGATTACAACATCTCGACTCAGACTGAATTGAAAATGAGATTAGGACCTCAAAAAACCCTTGTTATTTAATGGTGTACAAAAATAAATGAGTGCAAATGTATGAGTAAGGCTAGCCTTACTCATACATTACACGACACAAGACAATCGACACAAACAACAACACAAACCTAGGTTTGTGTTGTTGTTTGTGTCGATAGTGAACTCAGATGAAAGTTTTTTTTTTTAATTCGCTAAAGCATAAGGCTGATAGACAATAGAATATAATATACTTTATTGTATACCAAAAGTAAACACACCTATTTTACAATAATTGCTTATTATATGGTTACAATGGCGGTCTTATTGTTGAAAGCGATATCTTCCAGACAACCTTTGGAAGGACTTTAAAAACTTTAATTAAAGTGGGGAGGGCTAAATTAGTGTACTACAAAATTATACTCATAAAAACAGAAAAAATAAAACTAAAATATATAAATGAATATATATACAGTATGTTAACTAATAGAGGGCGTTCCCGTTAACCCCCAATAGTATAGTATCCATACATGCTAAAAAAAATATTACCATTCGAAAACAAAAGGTTTTTGTTATTTTTAATATTAAAGTATTCACTAAAATTTTTAAATTGATACGTAAAAGAAAAACTGTACACGCGTACGCATTCATAAATAAATTGCGACGTTGCCGTCCTTCAAGTACGCGTGTACAGAGTGTTTCTTTTACGTATCAATTTAACATTTTAGTGAATATTTTAATATTAATAAAAATGGAAATATATTTTTAGTATGTATGGATGCTATACTAACGCGGGTTAACAAGAACGCCCTCTGCTATTTAACATACTGTATATACATACAAATATATTAATACAATACAATAAATAAGTAACTATACAACGTTTTACAGAATAAACGCAATTCCTGAAAGTGGTACAGAGTCGGTTTCTGAATCGATTTCCGTCATAAAAAATAGGTGTTCAATTTTGACGAAAAAAAATTTTCATTTAACTTAAAATGGAAACACAGTATCATGACAAATTAATACAATCCTTCATTCAAGGAAATGCGCTCGTGTGTGTGTCGGCCACTAATATTGCATGAGTGTATGCGTCTGCGTAAGGATATTGTATGACGCACATACGTTTTGCGTTTAGTAAGGATAAATATTTTATAAAAAAAATGTCTAAGTTGGGTTTCAATTTATTTAGTTAAGGATGTTGTTTTAGACTTATAATTAAATTCTAATTGGTGGGTCTAAGGTATTGCGCTTAATCTGTTACACATTGTATATAAAAATGTGTTTTTCAACATCATGTGGAGAGAAAACAAAAGAATAATCATAAATTAGAAAGAAAATAATTAGCAACCGAGCTTTTAAAATTTTTTTTTGCAAAAAATAGAACCGACTTCCATATCAAAACACTACAAAGCCAAAAATAACTTTAATTTCAGAAGTCGGTGTTATTAGTTTTGGATTTCCTTTTTTTTCACACCGCCTTCCGAAATTAAAGGTATTTTTCGGAAGCAACTGCTCAAGGTACTATAAGAAATACCCAAAACGCAAAAAAAAAGTTCAAGACGAATTGAGAACCTCCTTTTTTTGAAGTCGGTTAAAAAGTAGCGAGTGACTGAGCTTTTCTTACTGACACCGGTAATGCATCCACAAATGAATAGCCTGCATCATGAACGATAAGCCATAAAATTTGGTGGAATGTGAAGGCATTGAAAGTCTCAAATTTTCTGATGATCTCAAATCTCTAACATGTGTGTCATGAAGGAAGTTAAAACGTTCCTAGAGAATACTGTTAAGTAATGACAAAATATGTGCATTCCGGCGAACGTGGATAGGCAGCCACTTGAGTGTAATGCGAAACTCAGAAACAATCATATTTGCATAAACCAAATATGAATCTAATACAAAAATTTTGGAGTCGTTCAAGCTTATCTAGCTGCACTTCAGTAAGATCTGAATAACTTGCATCAGCATAGTCAAGAATAGGGAGAAGAAGGGATTGTGCAAGCGCAGTTTTAGTGGCAGTCGGCAGGAAATTGCGCAATCTGTGTAAAGACCCCGCAGAGTCAAACAGTTTTTTTTTTATTAAAAATAGGTTTGCGTTTGACCACCATCTCACCTGATGGTAAGTGATGATGTGGTTGAAGATTGAGCACACTTACCTAAAAGTAACGTATTCACTCTAGACTTCAAGACTCCTAGGTTATAGCTATCGGGAAACAGACTCCGGCAGGGAATTCCACTCCTTAGCCGTACGCACGATGAAGGTATTCCCAAAACGTTTTGTGCGTATGGGTGGGATGTCCACCATGTAACGATGGCGCTTCGCCGTTTGTCTCGTAGTCCGATGATGGAACAGGCTTGGTGGAATTAGATTGTGTAATTCCATCGCACACTCCCCGAAATGCAACCGATAGAAAACCGATAGACTTGCAACTCGTCGTCGATGTTCAAGGCTCTAAAGCTTTGACTCGACCAGTGCATCGTTGCCAATGAGTCTCTTGGCCCGCTTCTCGATAGACTCAAGCGCATCCAGTTGGTATTTAGCAGATCCATTTCAAAGATGAGAGCAGTACTCCATACACGACCGAACCTAGGCTTGATAGAGATTGAGCAACTGTTCGGGTGTGAAGTACCGTCTCACCTTTGCTAGGATTCACAACTTTTTTGATGCTAGTTGAGCCTTAGCCTCGATAAACGGGCCAAAATTGAGGGTAGAAGTTAGTGTTACCCCCAGAAGCTCGATACGGTCGGTTATCGGCACGGTTACACCCCGGAAAGTAGGAGCCGGTTCGAATTGACTCCTTTTTGCGGAGAAGAGACACGCCTGGGTCTTAGCTGCATTAAACTTGACCAAGTTGGCATCGCCCCATTCGGAGACAGCCTTCAAGGACAAGTTCAAGCGCCCAACCAAGTCCTCACGAAGAGACCGGATCTGTGACCCACCAGCTCTCGCGCTGGACACATATCTCTCAGAAACTGTGCTGTCGTCTGCATACCCAAAGATACCGGGAATAAGCAGATCGTTAATGTGCAGCAAAAACAAAGTTGCTGAGAGAACAGACCCCTGAGGGACCCCGGCATTAATTGCCAATTGGCCAGGCTCACTTCCTGCAACTGGGGATCCCAAGACAAATCCTTATCAATATAAATACCAAGGTCTTTGACTGAGTCACATTAAGGTATAGCAGCTCCATGAAAAACGATTTGGGGAAGTCGTCCAGTCAATTTTGGAATTTAGCCTTGGGCTGCCAACAACAATGACTTGAGTCTTCGCAGGATTAACCCTCAAATCATGGCTCAAACTCCAATAAAAAATGCGCGCTAAGTCTTTATTCATAATCTTCACCGCCTCAGACAATTCCTCAACGGGAGCTTGTGAATTAATTTGAAAATCGTCAGTATAGAGGTGATAGGATGAGAGAAGTTCATTAGAAATAGACTTCATAAATATGGCTAAAATAAGAGGAGAGAGAACGCCCCGCTGTGGTACGCCAGCAGTCGTATTGCACCATGAAGATGTTGAAACTTCATTGCAAATACGTTGCTGGCGGCCACACAGGTAACTACGAAACCAATCAATTGCTGTTGGAGATATGTTAAGAGAGCAGAGTACTCCGAGCAGTACATCAAAATCGACAGTTTTAAAAACATTACTGAAGTCAAGTAAGGAAAGGACTGTCAGTTTCCCACAGTCCATACCTGATCTTATATCGTCCGTAATGTTAACAAGAGCTGTGATAGTGCTATGGCCCGGACGAAACCCGGATTGGTAAAAATTAAGGAGCCTGTTTCTACATAGGAAAGCACTAAGCTGATTATGGATAAGGTGTTCTAGAACTTTGGATAGGAACAGTAAAATACAATATCAATCCGTCAATAGGACGGAAATCAGAAAAAGAAACAGGATTATATTTCCAATAGGGTAGTTTCCTGTTTTCAAATAATAATATATAATATTCGATCCATTTGTCAGATTTTCAAAAAATATTGTATTCGTTTTTGCCTTTTCAAATCAATAAAAATTTACAAAGAGCTTAACCTAAAAGTTTAGGAGTTGGGGCTGCTGACATATGTCATGATCGTCTTCAATTTTTAAATACGCAAAAAAGAAAAGTTCTTGTCCAATATTTTTTGGTAATCTAAGTGACGGACTAATATAAATATTTTAGGAAAATAAGATATTTTCCAAGGTTTCTACCCTCCTAAAAGAAACCTTGCCTTACCTTCTGCATTGTTTTAGACATTTTGTATAAATATAAGCTTGCTTAACTACATAAAAACCTTATTTCATTGTTTATTTGTCTTAAGATCTAATGGCAGATGCTGTTATCATTGCCCACATTTTATATGACTGTCTGGATCGTGTGCTGGCATACTTAAGTTTTTTATGGCTTCTGTATGCTATGGCCCATTATTATCACACTTCAAAAACCGTTACCAAAATACTTAACACATAAATAGTACTCATTATAAAACTACCAGTGCCCCCGGCTACGTTCGAGTAGGACTCGATATTACTTATTTAATTTATAATAGGCTCGCGTTTGACCACCATCTCACCTGATGGTAAGTGATGATGTGGTTGAAGCTAAACGGAGATACATATGCTTACCTAGAGGTAACCTATTAATCCTTAACTTAATGAAGGCCAGGTATATTCAGGAAACAAAGACTCCGGCAGGGAACGGCACTTATACGGGTTGCCATCATAAAAACTAAAGTTTCATCATTTATCTGATGAGCGAAATCGTACACCGCATAATGTTTGAATTAACTAAAAATATATCTAAACTAATATTATAAAGAGGAAACATTTGTGCTTTTGTATGTTTGTAACGTTTTCACACAAAAACTACCGGACCGATTTCAAAAATTCTTGCACTATTAGAAAGCTGCATGTTCACTGAGTGACATAGGCTATATTACATTTTCAAGAAATAGGGATCCTTAATAAAAAAATGCAATAATGTAACCCAACGTGTGAAAAAATTAGTCATAAAAAATCTGTCATCGCGTGCGCTGCGGAAACTATTGATGATAGAACAAAATGTTCTACAGTATTATAGAACGTATCAATATCTACAAAAAAAATCCGCGATACCATATTTCCAACTACTGTAGTTTTGCCACTATAACTACGTTTTTACATTTGAAAAGTTGATAAAAGTGCCGACAATAATCAAACCATATTATTCATACCTCTGTATTAATCCTTATCCCATTAAATCATATTTTATTAAAGACCGTTTCAATACCTGTAAAATACTGTTTAAATTAAAAAACGGACATTCCATTCAAAAGATATAACGAATTTAAAACAGTAAATCTAAAGAAAATAATGCAATTATTTATATAATTGCATTATTTTCTTTAGATTTACATTCCGTTACTGACTGACTGACAGACAACGCACACCCGAAACTACTGGGTGCAAGAAGGTGAAAGGCATGTCCTTAGGGTGTGTGTTTTTGGAATTTTCCACGGGTTCGGAATTTACACGGGAAAACCTCCCATGCGAACGAAGTCGCGGGCAACAGCTAGTAATAACTAAAAGTCGAGCCAAGCGAAGCGCAAGTGCACTATATCTCGAATCACTTCGTAGCGAATAGCTTGGGTTTGGATTATCTATACTAATATTATAAAGCGGAAAAGTTTGTTTGTTTGTTTGTTTGCTTGAACGCGCTAATCTTCGAAAGTTCTGGGTGGATTTGGATGCAATTTGGTATGGAAGTAGCTTGAAGCTTGAGGAAGGTTATAGGCTACTTTTTACGCGACGGCAAAAAAGGAGAGTTATGTTTTTACCGTTATAGAATCCACGGGAGCGAAGCCCCGCGTGAGTACTAGTACTAGATAAATACAAATCTTGGAATATGGTGTCAGTCGTAGACTTATTAACTTCTTTTTTTTATTTAGAAAGAGAATTAGCCATGTGGGTAGAATTCACATTACTAGCAATCTTATTAACTGTCCAACTAAGCTATATGCGTGTTTCTGGAGTGGGTTCACAGCATTAAATAGTGTAATGGGTGGGGTTCAAACCCATGACCTATCGACCACAAGTCCAACACCACAGCGATTAGGCTATTGACGCTGCAACTAAAAATATTAAATACTGTCTCTTCAAAGAGTTAGTATAACCTTTAACAAAAACAGAAACATTGTGAAGTATAATTATTCTCTGTGTGATAATACTTTAACAAGAGTTACAAATGTAAAAGGCCTAGGCATATTATTCGATGATAAACTTCATATGGATCTACACATTGAAAATATTATTATAAAAGCATTTCAAATGTTCCGCTTTGTAATGAGAGCTGCCTCTGATTTTGTATGACCCTCAACCTATATTATTCTATATAATACTCTTATTCGCTCTCAACTTAAATACGCCTGTTTAATATGGGATCCTTTATATAACAAGTACAAAAGGCTATAGGAGAAAGTCCAAAAGAAGTTTTTTCGTGCAGTGCACTACAAATGTCATCATACCCGATCGTCTTACCAACACTTATTAGTTCTATACAACCAGCTTTCTCTTGAGAAACGACTTCTTCTTCAGACAATGATACTTCATGATTTAATACATAATAAACTACACTGTATTGATTTAAACAAAATGATAAAACTTGCAGTACCCAGGTCGGTTCACCGACGTGGAGTGCGCGACTACCCGCTCTTTGCCACAGACTCGTACCGGACGAATGCTGCGCGCATTCCACTCACACGTCTTGTAGAGGTGCATAATAAAAATTTCTTGGAGGTTTATATTTTTGTGTTATCAAAAGAAATTATATAAGAAGCAAGTAATAAAGAAAATTAAAACTGACATTAATTAAAACATAATCATTTTCAATAAGTACTTTAAGTATTAAGTTAATTATGGGTGACTTCATTGTTAGTGTCACGTCCACCGCATAGCAATGTAAATAGTAATCTGTGGAAAATGTAGTAGTTATTACATTTAATAATTTATTTGTTAAAATGTACTCTATTAAGCATATATAATGTAATATCGTTTGTTTTCCCCAATAAAGTAAAGTAAGTTAGCCCGATTACGACACCCAACGATAGCAGTAGAATCCTTCCGATACTACAAACAATAAAGAAGAATATTTTAAGGGTGCGTCACATATATCCTCGTTGCGTGACTGAAATGCTTCCAAAGAAATCGCTCGTGACATATCGAAGCGTGACAACACAAGTTTATCGGTGTCATTAATCTGCGACAAGCTAGGGTCGCCGACGTCATCGGCTTATATTTGTACTCTGAGATATGTAATACTCTTATAGCCTTTTTTTGTCAGGTGGGAAAATCATCGAATGACTTCTCCCGCTCTGGGTTAAGTGGAAGGATCTGTCAGACTTCTACTGACTAAAACCCACCCAGTTCCTTCAGCTGCCCTTAAGTTCCGGGGCCGCGGTATCTCGTTAAAACATTCCCGCAACCCCGGCAGGCAATGGCCCTATGGGGCCCCGTCACCAGTGCTGACAGCTCCTTGAGGCGCGCGCGAAACACGATGTGCCGCCGACCCGGGCCTGGTCCTTACCGGACAGTGAGCTAGCTACCCCTGCTTGCCGTTCGCAAGCCCGCGCCTACGGTGGCCGGAGATCAGCTCGCGATTCCCGATGCGCGATCCCAGAAAGAGGCGATCGCATCTCATTCCCTCTAGCTCCGCACCATGGTCTGAACCAGGGCCGGGCGCGAGAGGTCACCGCCGCCGATCGCCTCAACGAGGACACGGCGAAGCTCTGCCCAAGCGGGGTACACCTCTACCGTATTCTCCACCGTGTCCTCCGGGTGGTCCACACAATAACGACACCCAGGCGTGTCCTCCCGCTGTATCTGAAACAGGTACCTCCCGAAACAGCCGTGTCCAATAAACACCTGCGTCAGGCGGAAGGTGAGGACACTACACTCCTCAAAGAGGGGACTTATCGCTGTGATTGCGGCGTGCCCAGCCTTCGGTTGCGACAGCCACTCGCGTGAGATCGCGCCGGAGCTCTGTCCGCTGAGCCGCGATTTGTCGTGGTAGCGGAGGTTCACCCCGGCTTAGCACCTCCGCGCGCCAGTTTTGCACGCGCGCGAGGACTACCGCCTCCAGATCCCACGGCAGAAATCCGGAAAGGAGGTTCGCTGCCTCCCCGGAGATCATGTGGTATCCCCGGATTATCCGGATGGCCATGACCCTCTGAGACGAAGAGAAGATTTTCATTTATACGTTCCAGCCGGGAAGCTTTTATATAGATTCGCCCAAGACATACATTTTTATGTTATATACGGTAAATGTAAAAGGTGGTGTCCTGAAACGGAGCCTAGCTTCCCAGCCTAGCACCGTCTCTAAATTGCATATCGTGGTGAGAGAAGTAAATATATATTACATACATATTTATACATACATTTGCACAAAAATTTCAATAGTTTTCCCTCGCACTTCTACACTTTTTTATTGCGTTTCCAGAAAGGAATGCTAGCAACGCATATCCTGATCTCACTAATATGTTCATTCGATCGTCGAAACGCTATCTATGAAAGTATATGAGAACCTCGTAAACACTAGCATCGCGTCGTCAGTTTAGCGTAATCAGGCCATGGATTATGAATTTCTGAACTGTTCGATATTATGTATAATATTTTTCATATTATACATAATATCTAACAGTTATGGATATAAAAACGGGTTAAAATTACATATAAATTAATAAAAAAAAAAAAAAATATAAAAGAAACCGTACAAAAATTTTATAGCACGCAGATTTTTCTTCCTTCTGAAAAGTTACTCCTTTTTCACTTACGAGGTTTTCACTCTAAGGCGTCGATTTATATTTACGAATAAGCAATATACATAAGACTATTGAGGGATTAAAATAATTTTTCATCATTCCCTACAGATCGCCACAGAAGATCGGGGTCTCTCGACGAAGCGGCCGAAGACAGCAGTGACAACGGAGGCAGCACACCAAAAAAGAAAACAGCCATCGAGGAGCAATGGGAGAGATCCGGAGGTTTCGAACTCACTTCTGTGGAACAGGAGACCTATGAGAAGTACTTCTATGGCACTGAACATTGGAATTACTTCACGAACGACGAAGATCTGGGGCCAGTTATACTGTCCATCAAGCAGGAGACCCTCAATGGCAGGGATCAGTTCAGGTACCTATTCCTTGAAGTCTTAGCCTTCTTCTAACGCACTTAGGATAGAACTTGATTAGTTATGGCCTTGTGATCGAGAAGTCAAGGGTTCGAACCCTTCCCATTACCCATGAACCCATTCCAGACACAAGCATATTTAGCTTGGAGAGGTTAACAAGATTGCTGGTAGTGTAAATTCATCCCACATTGCTAGTTCTCTTTAAAAATAAAGGGTCCTTCATTAAGTGCTTCCTAACTTTAAAGGACAATCCCAATTGATCTATGGAATTCGGTACCAAGTTGCATCAAAATAAAACTTTGTTTTTTTATAGACTACATACAAACTCCTACAAATGTTCTTTTTGTAAACAAAATCCGAGTTTCAAAGTAATTTCATAATATCGAAGATAACCTAAAACTATAATGCCTATAATGCCTACAAATAATAACTACAAATGTCAATCTCAAAATGTCAAACATCATAAGCCAGGCTGACTAGGGATGCGATATCGATCGAAAATCGATAAATCTTTACGAGTAAAATAAACAAATTTTTAATCGGTCATAAATATCAAATCGAATCTAGAAACCCTTAAATCAATAAAATATTGATATAAGGGGCCATTTCATTGAATTCTATAATAAACCAGACATTTATTTGATTATAATAAAACTCTTGCGTTTGACGGCAATATTGTGGTTAGAGAACAAAAAGCCAAATAGCTACAATACGTAAAAGTTTATCCAGTCTAATCTATAAATAAAAATCGAGTAGATTCATCGATTATCGAAAATCGATTCAATTGCGTTCGACATCTCTTTGACAGGTGCGATCGGGCAAATAACCATAGATAAAAATAAATAATAACACCAGAGAAAGACTGAGCACAAAGGATTAATTATAATTTTAATATTACTACATATTAATCCTTTAGTTATTACACACATTTACATGTACATTCGGTTAATTATTATTATTTTTATATGATTTTTTGCAAAAGATCATGATCAGGATCAAAATGTACAAATCATGTAAAACGCAACGTCATTAGAAGGAAGAAGAAAGTGTTTATGGATCGTGCTTTGGAATACAATAACTTTTTAACTTAAAATAAAATTCCCTGTTCGAAAATCAAATCCCCGGCGCAGAAGGTCGTAAAAAATATAAAAGTATTTACTATATTAACTTTATCTTGAGGCGTGAGAAAATTTGGTACCACTTTTTGTCATTCTCCTTTAAATATAACAAAGTATTTAAATGCCCGCCGCGGCTTCTCTGGGCGCATCCAAAATGTCTAATTTTCCATGACTCTAGCGCATAAATCAGGATGAATTTGTCCGATGGAATTGGTTATGTTGTATTTGAGGGCCGCTTTGGTTTGTTGCTTATTCGCATAGACCTGCGACTTAAGAAAACCCCACAAGAAAAAGTATAATGGGGTCAAATGGCACAATCTCGGTGAAGATGATTTTTCGATGACAATTAGGGTCAGTTGCCAATTGCTCCAGAGCCCATTCAACGAACACACGTCGATGTCTATTTCTTTTACATTCAGCTCCTGGGTTAGTTGAATTTTTTACGGGTGCAGGCCTAAGTCAAGGCGTAAAATTCGCCAAGTTGTGGTCTGCGAACGGTCGCTTCTTGTGAGCGACGCGAAAACAACTGCCTTGGTTTCTCCTGCACACTCTCACGGACAGCGACGATGTTTTTGGCAGATCTTGCGTTTCGTCGACGTACGGGTGTTCATTGATTGTATACTGAACCAATGGACTCTAATTTATTCATCACACTACGAATAGTCCTCTCGGTGGCGACCATAAAACAGACGAAGCGCGTGGAACGTTGCCCGAACAGAATAACCATTTTGATAACATTGAGGTAATATGTACTTTTGATAACACAATTTTTATCATTTGCGCGTATTGTTGAACCGACTGAATAAATGACCAAATAAATGACAGCCAATTTGACAGATGTAGCTTCAACAAGATGGTCGCTGTCAACTGTCAAAGTTCGGACGTTCCTATTGGAAGACCCGTTATAATAATAATGAATATGGCTCTAATATTAATCTGCTATTTATTTGACAGTGAAAGAAAACAGCTATGTCATCATTTGTCGTAAAACTGAACGATAGAACCACTGCTATAATAAGTTTATGATCTTATTTATTTATTATTATTGAAATTAATTTATTAATGAAAATTACGCTACTACGTGAGAAAATAGGTTCTAATTTGTTTCTCGTGTAACTTATCCACAATTAACCATCTCACCATAACTCTCCAGACGGTCATTACTTAGGACCAAGGTAAAATACCTCAAATACTCAAAACATACACTCGGGTCTCCTGAGACACGACGAATATTCTAGCCACGCTAACAATGATCTAATATTATAAGGTTCACAGCGAATCGATGAGGTACTCGAGCATATTTGTATATATTGAAATGTATTGAACTCTTGGAATGTACAGAATCTTATTATATCACACGGATTCAAACAGAAATAGAATTTAATTAAATATAATTATGTTAAACCGATGTTTCACTGTACATTGTCGACGAGTGATTAGCAAAATATGAAATTCCTTTCACGGCAAAGACGGCCATCTTTGCCGGTGCCATTTTGTAGTTAATCACTGTTTTATTATTGTAATGGCTGAATATAATTAGACAATGGCCGCTTCACTTCTTGATTTTTAAACTAATACTAGCTTCTGCCAGCGGCTTCACTCACGGTGAAAAGTTTTCTCAACGAAAAATGTAGCATATCTTACTCAGGGATACTGTAGCTTTCTATTAGTAAAAGAATGTTCAGTAGTTTTTGAGTTTATTCGTTATAAACATCCAAAAATACAAATTATACTTTCTTCGTTACAATATTAATATTAAAATAGAGTAACTTACCTAATTTTTTCCTTAATACTCGGGTATAAAATGTGTAACGAAAATCCCATATCCATCCAAAACGGCTGCAGACAACATCTGGTATGGAGTCTCTATTTTCAGTTTCAGCTCAAAATAAGTGATATCTGGGGGCACGGCAGTGCCCCCGCCAAGTCGAGCAAAAAGCGGCACGGCCGTACCATACTTTTCTCGAAGCAATTCAGGCCATTTTCGACCCCGTATAACTTCGTTGTGAATAAAACTAGAAGCCTGAATTTTCAGTAACCAAGCACGCATTGTATCAACACGGTATATATAAAATTTCATTCAATTTGAACTAGTAGTTTAAGAATTATAACGAGTCAAAGTTTCTTAATTTTGTCACTCACTGACTGACCGATCATCAAAAGTCTAAGGCACTTCTAGCAGACATAGAAGCTTCAAATTTAGAATACAATTAGTGTTTAGTATACGAATCAAGGAAAAACTAAAATATTTTTCAATTTTGGTCCAGTTTTCTAGATACATCAACTGCATAAATAACTTTGTAATCCCATATATTTATATGGGATTACAAAGTTACATTTATAGTTAATTAATCAGTGTTCCTGTATATAATTATGTATAATATAATGGAATAATAGGTGTAGATAGGTATCTAGATATAATTATATTCAAAGATAACTTGTAAAATGGTCAACGGAATAAAAAAGCCAGAGAGAGGGCTTTAAGAAAATTCGTTGTTGGTATACAAGAAGTCGAACGTAGGTACCGGAAAGGAAAAAGGTAGGACTATCAACAAAAAGAAATGAGATGTTGACTTGCAATCGCAAAAACAATCTAATTTATATATGTATGTATTACTTGTGAGATATATTGTGTTTTCGTGCGATGGCCGAGTCAATCTATTTATTTAAAACGTTAAAATTTTTTAATATTGATATGGTCACTATAAGATGTTGTTAGGTTAGATAATTACGTAACAACTTAAGGCAGAATGTCCCTTAAGTAGGGACTGAATAATCGAATAACCGACTTGGTATTACATTACTTGGTATTACGAACGAATTTGACCTTAAATCTCGTTTCCCAATGGGGCGATGACAATCTGGTCAAATTCAACGCTTTAAAAACACAGGCTTGTCTTTTCTCCGCTAAAAGGAGCCAATTTGAATGGTCTCCTACTTTCAGAGGTGCATCTGTACCTATTACCAACCGCCTGGAGCTCTTGGGCGTGGAGTTGACGTCTGGCCTCAACTTCGGCTCAACCATTGAGTCTAAGGCTCAGACTGCAGCCAAAAAGCTGGGCATCCTACAGAAAGTGAGGCGATACTTCACACCTGGACAGCTTTTAAATTTATATAAAGCACAGGTCCGTTCCTGTATGGAGTACTGCAGTCACTTGTGGGATGGCTCAGCCAAATACCAGCTAGCTGCACTTGACTCGATCGAACGCAGAGCCAAAAGGCTCATAGGTGACGAGGTTCTGGCGGGTAAGCTTCACAGCCTGGCTCACCGGCGAAACGTTGCTTGCCTGTCTATCTTGCCTGTACTTCGGAGAGTGTGCGCAGGAGCTCCACGACCTGATCCCTTCATCCCCCTTTTACTACCGGTCTACCAGACGTACCGCAGGATACCATCCACACTTGGTCGATATACCGTCTTGTCGTACTAAGCGCTTTTCTTCAACATTCATTGTGCGCACAGCCAAGGTGTGGAACTCTCTGCCGGCTTCTGTATTCCCTGCCACATATGATCCGTCAGCCTTTAAAGCTAGAGTGAATAGGCATTTTCTGGGCTCGCTCGTTCGATCGTAGACCTCACCTTACACTTACTATCAGGTGTGATCGAGGTCAAGAGCGGGCTCATTGGTAATAAAAAAAAAAAAATTGTATCACAATTTTTTACGGTAGAAGAACTGAGTTGCGAGACTTGGTTTTTTGACAAGTGTTGTTTTTTATGGGATATATGTTTCTTAAATACCAATCATACCAAACGTGCAAACGTGTCACAGCACTGCACTACTCACCGTAGGCGCGGGTGCTCACCGGACATGGTTGTTTCGGGAGTTACTTGTATCGGATTCGGCGGGAGGAAACGCCCGGGTGTCACCACTGCGAGGATCGTCCTGAGGACACGGTGGAACACACCGTGGAGGTTTGCCCCGCTTGGGTAGAGCTCTGCCGTGTCCTCGTGGGGGCGATAGGCGGCGACCTCTCGCTCCCGGCCCTGGTTCGATCCATGGTCCGGAGCGAGGAGGCATGGGAAGCAGTCACCTCTTTCAGCGAAGCGGTTATGCAAGCGAAGGAGGTGGGCGGGACGCACGAAGGAGAGGCGGGTCTCAAGGCCCTCTCTCACGGGAGTCGCAGGGTGACTCCCAGCCACCGTAGGCGTGGGCCGCGGGCTGCGAGCAATGGATAGCTCGCCGCCCGACTGAAACCAGGCCCGTGTAGACGGCGCGTCGTGTTCCACGCGCGCCTTTAAGAGTGTCAGCAAAATTGTCGGGGCCCATAAGGGGGCCGTTGCCTGCCAGGGTTGTGGAATTGGTTGAAAGAGTTACCGCGGCCTCGGAACACGAAGAGCATATGATGGAACACCGATGGGTTTTAGTCAGTAAAAGTCTGACACACCCTCCCGCTTCGCCCAGATCGGGAGGCAGTCATTGGATGAATTCCCATCCTTAAAAAAGAGCACTCACTACTGTGAGATATTGGTTATATAGCTCCAAACAATAGAATATCGCAATATACCTATTGCGATATTATATTGTTTGGAACTATTATAAGTGGTTTATTGTTATATAAAGAGCACCTCTCGCCATCAAACGTAAAAGTTTGGCGAGTTTAGATTTTAGTGATACCTCTGTATATTCATAAAATTACAAATATATTTATTATAATGATGCCACATTACAGTGTATTATTATATATGTTCAATAATATATTTAAATAATAAAGGTCTAAAAATTAAACATAGTATATACAGGTGAAAATAAAAAGAAATTATAGGGCATCGAAAAATTCGTCAACATCGCTATCAATGCGGAAAATTGCCCAGAACACTGGCCGCATTGCCACGTTGAATGGAAATGCTGATTCTCTGTCCAAGGAAAAGGCCAGCCCTCTGGTCACTTGTGCGGTCGACTAATCGTTTGCCGATGTCACGAAAGAGTCGATGCGCACTCGGACCCCCTGATTCAACCCCAAACGGCTCAAAGATATAGCTCCCAGTTAGGTTGTTATATTTACGCCGTTTGAGATTTTCTGCACCCGCAGCTGCCACCCCAGCACAGCCCGCCGTACTGAGAAGATGGGATGGCGCAAGGGTGTCAACACAAGTACACTGAAAAAACGTAACGGCATAAACAAGTTGCTGCTATTTACGACCATGTAACTTGCTTCGGAGGGAGCCTGCAATGTTTGTTGCTAAAATTATACAAGTCAACTTTGTTAACGTATGTTGGTAATATAAACCCAGAAAGTTGGTCAAAAATAGGTATCCAAGGTTGGTTGCTTCTAATCTGTTCACTCAGTAACCTTAGCAAACCTATTGACTACAGTGAATCGAGTTACTCTGTTAACAATACCCAAGTTTCTTAGTATTACAAATCAATTCAATCGGTAACTGAAAGAAAAGAAAAGAACTAACTTGGTTAAAAAAATAAACACAACTGTCGTCACAGCCAACGTGCTTTGTTGTGTTTAGGAAAATAATTCAGTAGGCTCAAATATTTTGCTTCGTAAAACTAGCTAAGAAGCTTGAACAATGTTAATCATGTATATTGGGTAGGGACAGCCAATCTACTTTGTTACTTCTACTCAATTCAAATTGGTATACGTAGCCAAGTTACTGGGTACTGTCAATCGTGTTCATTGGGTAACTACAACTAATATACTCTCTGTTCTTTCTAGTCAATTAAGATTGGTATATTTAGCCAAGTTACTTTGTATTATTAGGCGGGTTTGTTGGGTAACCATAGCTAAAATACTGTTACGAGCTGGGGTTCGGGATAGAAATAATTTACGCCAATTAAACCAAAATTATCACTTTAATTAAACAAACACAAAATAAAAATTAACACAATTATCCGCACTACAATACTTGTCACTTAACACTTAAATCGCACTGAAATTCACTTGTAGAGTTTATCGCCTCGTATCTTGTAATAAGACTGCCGTCTGCGTTCCTCTGCGATCTATTTATATATAGACCGGGGTCTATGAGTTCTAGAAACCTCTTCATCCATTTTTAGTTTTAGATATAAAATCCTTGCGTTAATAACAGCAAATAATGTTTGTCACTAAACACCCGCGCGGTAAAATATCGCACCACAAAAAAGTAATTGTTTATTTTTATCACTTCACTGTACCTGTACTGTTATAAAATAAACCTGGCAAAATTCAAAATAAAGTTAAAGGTGTGAGGTGAGGCGGCGCACGGTGGGCTGAAAATCGGCTTTCATAGACTTAGGCATTTTATTTTGCAAGTGCGAGTTTTTTTGCCGGATATCACTTCTATTAGTTATAACAATATACAAAAATGACGCCAGAATTGATTCTGCACAGAAACGAAGGAATTATAATTTTTTTACGAAAATTTTGTATGGAGCTAGTATGAAAAATCGAAATATCTCTAAAACGGCAGCGATAACCGTAATATCCTTATAGGGGGTTATAGTACTAATTATTTATGATTTTTTGACATACGTTACATAATGGTTGTAGATGCCTTTTTTTTAAAAAAATCGTCAAAATATTTTTATTTATTTTTACATATTTAAACGTTCCTTTTAGTGTTTAAGTTGAAGAAGCTTTAACAACTCTTATCATAAAATAGCATCACCCCTATAGACCTGAAGGACTAGACAGAGGTGTGTAGTGTCTTGTTGATCTTGTAAGATTTCCAACAATACCAAATAGTTGAATATCAGTGTCAAAGTGCCCATGCTGTCGCTTCTTTTTGAAAGATAGGGGAATGAAATTGTTAATTGATCATACCCTAAAAGTATGATTACAACATAACCGGACACATAATAATAATAATATCCTTATATGGGATTATAGTACTAACATTATTTATTTTAACATATGAAACTGTTCAAAACGATCCATGAACTGTGTCAAAGTTAAGAACATCGTTAGGAAGCATGCTTTTTCCCCAAATATTAAGAATATGTGAAAAAAAAAGACTGTATATAAACTTTTTATTGATAGGTAATTTAAATAAAACAGAAGTAACAAAAATAATATCTAATAAATTCAATTATACAAAATACATATTTGAAACTATAATTTATGAAATTATTAACTAAACATATTGGTACAATAAACTAACATAAATAACAAAAGAACATAAAGAAAAATAATTAAATTTTACAAATTTTCTTTACAACTTTCGTTGTCGGACTCCAATTCCGAGTCAGAATCCAGATCGGATATACCTACAAACTCGAACTCAGTTTCCGGAAACTGTATTAGGTCGAGAGTTTCAGCAAAAAAGGTTCATCTAACTTCGGCCTTTGTGCACTTAGAAAAGGATCCGAAGAAACAACAAGCATATTTAGGATATCTTGATTAGATCTTGCCTGCTTCTTTTCCGCGAATGATGTTCCCGGAACCTCCTAAAATCTTTGTTTCGAGACTCTGAGGCTTCTTCCGAGAGAGTCCCAATCGGGACAATATCATTTTTTTCGATTATGTCAGCTCCGTGTATTAATAGTTTATGTACGGTTGATGACATGTAGTACCAGTCGTATAATTCCACGTACTTTTCTGCTGTTTTGCGAGCAAAATCTTTAAATTTGATGACATCGATCTTCTCACCAGATGTTATTGCTTGCAAAATAACAGCAAATCTTTTTATCAGGTTTTGATCCAACCCAGTAATAGCTGCAGTTTTATTGGGAAACTCGAAAAACTTCCTTGCGGTATTCCCGTCATTGGTAGTTCCCAAGCCTTGTTTTACTATATCAATTAACAGATTGAGCTCCTCTTTAAATTTATTTTGAATGTTTTTTTTTTCTGTTTTGTAACATATCTTTATGCTCATTACTTCTTGCTGCCCACTGTTTGAAGTCAAGTCTGTACGCAATGTGTAACAGACATTCCATGCAATTTATACGGGCATGTAGGGATGATAGGCCAAATTCATATATGTCAGAACACACAGTTTTTGATGTTACAGCATCTAAGTGGTTCATTTCTGTTGGTTTTGCTAAGCACAGGTAGCATGATGCATTTGATCTAGCTTCAGAAAGGTACGTGCAGACTTTTGCGTCGATCATTGTCATCATTAGTTTATGAGTCACCCTGTTACTATTAATGCACTCTGTGGGGTTAAGGGCCTCAATTTCCTCATCCATTTTTCTTTTGTTATCAATGACAACTGCATGGCTTTCTTTTACAAAAGTGAACTGAACCGGACGACAATAAAAAGTTGAGCATGGTTTCGGGTTTGTCCATATAGTATTATCTCCATCTGTCAGTTTCAGTGGCACCAAGGAGGTCATGAAAATGCTTGAATCATCATGCTCGCCGTCCATTTTCTGCTTGTATCGGCTTTGATTGGAAGCACCATCAAATCCCCACTTCGATATCAGCTTTAACTGCTTATTTTCCACATTATCAGAAAGACTTTGAAGAATCCGCTTCACCGTGATGTCAAGTAAAGCTTGAAGTGTAATTCTAGCTGATGAATCCGTAACTGATACTGATTGATTAGGAGGGTAGCATGCAAGCTTAGTTTGTTGCAGTTTATAGTAGGATGGGTAAATATCCTTAGCACCTTCCCGAATGGCAGTCTCTCGCAACGTAATATATTGCCACTTTCAAAGCTTAAGTGAAAGAAGCAATCCAAGTGCTTTCTCTGGTGTAAATATTACTGTTTTCTTAATGCTTTCCTTGATTTTAACGGCAGCTTCTGGATTTTTGATCATATAATTGATTACAGATGCGATATCTTCATAACCTTCTTCTTTTAAACGTGCTGCAGCTGCATATGCCAATTCACAGGAATCCTCGCCTATGTGCTCACTAGATCTTCTCTTTTTCTGTTTGCTTCCCAGATCTTTGAATGGTTTTCGGGACCTTTTTGTCATTGTTCCAACAGTCGATGATGTCGAAGGTTCTGGAGAGACTGAGCGTGCTCTTGGTATCTCATCAACAGTTGGTTCTTGATTTATTAAAGTTTGCACGCAACTCGGCCAATCAATATTTGCTTGCAACCACTCTCCGTACGTATTTCTAAACTTATCAAAGAATCGTTTAGATTTCTGCCACCTGTTTAAAGCAGCTCGCGTGAATCTCCGGCAAAATTCTTTGAGAGTTACTTGATCTTCGGCAGAAAGGCAATCGCCTATGCGGGACACAATTGCACTAAACAATACTTCATGATTAAATGAAGGACACTCACTTTTTAGAAGAACAAACAAATCTAAGTTGGTGATTAAACTTTCCATTCTAAGATTTTGTAGTCGCAAAGCAAATAGTTTTAGTGTTAGCAGTTACACGGTTGTGAACAATCTAAATTATGGAACAAAATTATAGCCCTTTTATTGTATAAAGTCAATAATTAGTTAACTACCCTCATTAAAGTTATAAAAGATATGATAATAAAAATTTATAATCGTCAAAAACATTTCGTAGAACTCATAGTAGAACTAATCAACATTAGCAAATCACATTAGCTCACTAATTATAAAAAGGTGAATGCAGTTCTTAGTTGGTATTGTTGCGAGATATTTCAAATCATTTAATCACTTAATAGGCTCATTAGAATCAGAAGACTACAACCATCATTCTAATTACTTAATTACTTGTCATCAGACTCATTAGATGACTACACAATATGTTATTTTGTATTTTGAACGTATGCAAGGTTTTAAAATTCCTTTTGTGTCGATATTATTATGTGTCCGGTTATGTTGTAATCATACTTTTAGGGTATGATCAATTAACAATTTCATTCCCCTATCTTTCTAAAAGAAGCGACAGCATGGGCACTTTGACACTGATATTCAACTATTTGGTATTGTTGGAAATCTTACAAGATCAACAAGATACTACACACCTCTGTCTAGTCCTTCAGGTCTATAGGGGTGATGCTATTTTATGTTAAGAGTTGTTAAAGCTCTGAATTCTTCAACTTAAACACTAAAAGGAACGTTTAATATGTAAAAATAAATAAAAATATTTTGCCGATTTAAAAAAAAAAAAAGGCATCTACAACCATTATGTAACGTATGTCAAAAAATCATAAATAATTAGTACTAAAACCTCCTATAAGGATATTACGGTTATCGCTGCCGTTTCAGAGATATTTCGATTTTTCATACTAGCTCCATACAAAATTTTCGTAAAAAAATTATAATTCCTTCGTTTTTGTGCAGAATCAATTCTGGTGTCATTTTTGTATATTGTTATAACAAATAGAAGTGATATCCGGCACAAAAACTGGCACTTGCAAAATAAAATGCCTAAGTCTATGAAAGCCGTTTTTCAGCCCACCGTGCGGCGCTTCAACAGACGTTCGTCACGCGACTATGATTTGAGAGAAATGGCCGAATTCGCAGGCTATGCAGCCAATTCCTTGTTTATTTTTATGAAGTTACTCGGTTAAAAATAATGTTCGCCCACTCCATTGTTACTTGCCGAGCTGTGCTTATTTACCAATAGATAATTTATTAAGTAATTTGTTTTAAGTAAGTTACACGGTTAAATGCATCATAGCGAGTTATTTAATTCGAGCCAACTATGATTATGTCTAAAATTAAATGACTTACTTATTATTAAATAGTAATGTAAGCTTGTTTATGTTTTTAACGGAACACTATATAAATATTAGCCAACTATGGTTGTATCTAAAATTAAATAACTTACTTATTATAAAATAGCCATGTAGCCTTATCTATTTTTAACTGAACTTGGTGTAAGTTTTAACCAATTATGATTATGTCTAAAACTAAATATCATACTTATTATGAAATAATAACATAAGCTTGTCTATTTTTAACCGTTTCGGTAAGGGTAAAATTTAACCAGTCGGTAATTTAGAAATAAACAAGTACTTTGTTATTAGTAGCCAATCATATTTAGCAATACTTGCTTGTATAATATTAGAAAAGCTTTATTGTACATTTTAAATATGTCTTGATTGAATGCAGCCGAATAATTTTTAACAGAGCTTAATTGGCACTTTGCTAAAGGAATTTTTTTTCAGTGTAGCATCCCACACCAAAGGCCTACCCAACTTCCAAGGCATTATAGTCATCCTCCTGGCCTCTTCTCATCGTCTCGTGCCAAGCCGTTGGGTTCTAAAACAGATGGTACTCCAGCGGTGACAAGAGCCCGACGGATGATGTCATTTATGCTGGCATGCCGTGCTATCCGACCAAAGCTTCTTCTGCAGGAAAGGCCATGATCCCCGAGGCGGTCGACTGCCGCAACGCATTGACAGCGATGTGGAGCTGCACTGGGAGCACCCAGACGCAGACATATAGCGATTCGGAAGGTGTTGTCGCGTAACATAGTAGGTACCAATATTAAGAGAAGGTAATGCTTGTAGCCAAAGGCCCGACTCCCATTCACCCACAGCCACCAGGCGCGAACGCTCAGCAGTATTGGTTGACGTATTTAAAAGGTTATTCCGTACCAAACTGCAGAGCGGCTCGTCCCATTGTCTCTGGGTTCTCGGACAATGCCGTATTCGGGCAAGCCATTTTCCAGGCATTAACTGCGTCGGTCGAACACGGCACCTCGTATTTAACCTGAGATTGTGTTAGAATTTTCTTGGTTAACGTCTCAGTGCTGCGGATCGAAGACAGAAACGCTGGTAGGCTTATACTGGAAATTTTGCGGATGCCGAGCCCACCAAAACGAATGGGTAGTGTGGCTTGCAGCCACGCTTGGTCCTCCAAAGCCACATTTAAGATTGATGTAAGCATGTTTTTTATAATAAGATCAATTTTGTCCAAGAGCTGAGATTGCTTCCATAGTAGAGAAGAACGGAGGAAATAAATAAAATTTGGACCAAAACAGCAATATCTTATGAGGGTGTAAGCCGAATTTATGTTAATTTGGAAAAATCTTTCTGAAATATCATTAAAATGATTAATTTTGCTATCAATAAATGAGGGAAAACATTCTTCTGAAATTGGGGAGCATAAAATAATAAAAATAAAATTAATAAAATTACATTAAAAATAAATAAAAAAAACTACGAGGGTCAATAACTTTCCACGTCACTTGCCAATAACACGATAAATCAAAGTATTGACATTTCTAATAAGTTCCACACATGTAGGCATAGGATTACAAAAGCTTTGCCATATCGTTTGTTGTCATTCAAAGAAACCGTGCACTTGGTATATATATACCCTTTAAATTACACATTGTATATAATATGTATGTTTCAAACAACCTTTCCAATCTCAATAAAATCTTTTAAAGCTAAATATACCTTAACACTGTAAAAGAAAGATTATTGTTTCTATTTTCTTAAACAAATAAACCCTGTATTTTACTCTCGATATAAATAGAAGTGCTATCTGCCGCCGTGGGGTGCATTTTAATTAAAAATGGCAAGGTATTGTGAAACGAAATGGGCTTTGTACAGTGTTTGTAGGAGCTATAATTAACTGGCCTGTAACGGCGATGACCTCACTCAGGTTTACCTCCACGACCCTCTCGTAAACCAAGAATTCAATTAGCATAATGTAGAAGCAAGGTGTTAAACTCCCTAAAGCCACTCAATAATGTTTAGTATAGTGGTGTGAATACACGACGACACATCGACTAAAATGTTTAGAGTTGTCCGCGTCACTTGTCCCCTTCACGTTCCTATTTCCTTAATTAAAGTATTCACATTAGAGTTTTATTTCTCGTATCGCAATGACCTACCTAAGTCATTCGTACTTATCAAAAAAGCAATAAAAGTCACAAACTGCCTTTAATAGTATAGTATAGACTACGTTGCTGTAAAGGGGACTGGGTGATTCGAATGCGGCCTCACCCTTAGACACGTAAAAGGTGTTATTACAATTCTACCGAATTTTAATTATACCTTAAGGTATTTCATTAAACCGAAATTCGCATCACCAACTTCGTTACATTGGCAGCACTTGAAAATGTCGGTGAAATTTTCATAACCAAGCAGATATTCCCGTTACAATGTTTTAAACAAGGTATCTTCATGTAATCACATTCCTGTCTCTTAGAAATATGAGAGTACTACCATTTTTCGTAATAAAATATCTTTGGTATTTCAGACGACCGGCGACCGTCCGATAATGGTTATATATAACACACATGATTAAATGCTTTAAAGTTCTTTTGCTAAGCAAGTTATTTTGTATTGCCTGGGAACTTACCTATTTATACAGAATGAAAAGAACTCTTAACAAACGAATACCCTATTTACTAAACAGTCTGCCGGCAGCAATTCTGAATGAAATCAAGAGAGGCCTATTTAAAAGCAATTTAAGAAAACTTCACCTGAATACTTCTTAATTTTATGCAATGTATATTCAAATATATTTATTTATGTTTAAATCGACTCGACCAAATCCACAGTCAAACTGATATATTGTGATACTGTGCTGTACTCAAATAAATAATACAGGTGCGCGTGGTTCTGTATCTATTCAATTCACGGTAAAGACACCATAGTAAACAAAACAAACCCGACCTTTTAAAAAAGTTTAAAAAAAGGAACACAGTTAAGTTTGTGTCAGTAACCTGTGCACAAAAAACCTTAATTCTTTTTTCAATTATGTGTTCAGAAATATATGTCTATTATTTATTTTTCAACACTTTCCCCAAGTCCCATACGAAGTTCTTTGAAGTCATATTTCCTCTGAGAAATGGTATTTAATTTGATGGTGAATTTTGTGATAGATCACCCTCCTAAAAGTCTCGGTTCCGTAAACTTTCGCTTTTTATTACACGGCTTTAGAAATGGTTACACCTAAAAACAAATTATGTAAAATTGAAAGACGACGAAATGGTTCTGTACATATTCGTGGAAACTCCACTTTGCAGATTCGGGTTTCTTTTCAGTCTGTCTATATACTTCGCTTTTGTTTACTACTCGTAACCACTGAAATCATTATAGCACAGCTATTGAGCATTAAATTCAGTATTCCATTTTATTTATTCGAACGCTGTATGGAAAGTTTTGCGTGGTTCACTACATAGTATAAAACATAGTCGCCCTCCGCCTCTGTTTGTCTGTTTCTGAGCTTTCTTCTTTAAAACTACGCAACGGATTTTGATGCAGTTTTCACTGTTATTTAGACAATTTATTCCCGAAAACATAAAAATCATTGTCCTCAACTATTGTTTATTGTTGTGAGTTGAAACACCAATTTTTCCTTGTTTCTGCTGAATGCTAGAATAACATCGTAACCTTTAAGTTGCTAAATATAGGCTTACCCTTCAAGAAACCGCCATCTAGATTGGCAATATTCTTCAACGAGACTATCGCGTGTTCAGGCACAGTTAACTGTCGCGTGGTCACTGATTCCAAAGGCTAATAGCTAGCTATACATGATTTTGCCACAGTATAAATACAGTGGATCATCGCCTATGGCACATTTGACAGCACCTGCAACTTATATCAAACTTTTTGTTATTTATCAATGGTTGACAATCAAAATCTACGGGATATAAAATTTAAGTGAAAATTTTCAACAAAACAATATACTTACATAAGTCATTTGTGAAAAACTATATAATCGATAGCCACATAGTGTAGTTAATTTTCTATTTTTGTGAAGCAAAACGTCTTATGTACAGTTACAGGCACAAATTACCTAGAAACTTACTAGTGACGTCACACGCAATTAATTCCGCAAAAAATTAACTTACAGAGTTTGTTTATTCTTCTTGTCTTTTTATGCTTCTTGTCTTTTATGTTAATTTTGCGAAATATTCTATATATATGTCGCAGCCAACTGGCTTAATTAGCCGTTCAATCAGCAGCCTAGTCTCCTAACTAAACAGCGCCGTTCAACTAGCGGCCTGAATGATATTCAGCCATAGTGTCTGTTACAACATTTAATAAACTGGCTGGCTAATGTACGATAGGGTGACCATGTGACAAAATAAAAAAGATGAAACATCTGACATTAGAAATTCTTTATTTATTTGAAAATCATGAGATCAAATAGCGTAACTTAATTACTAAGAAATGTAAGTAATTAAAATATAATTTGTTAACACAAGTCAAGCTTCCATGGCATTTGGATCCGCAAAGAATTTTGTTTTAAAAACAAGCACATATATTATTGCGACATTGATTCACAGCAGGCTTACAATTACATTTTTGGAATCCCTGGCAACTGAAAGGTGACTGACTTGCCACGGCCTCTCTCAAAGAAATAAAGTTATCTGAATTTTCATCGTCATAGTCTGTATCCGAGTACTGCAACTCTTGCCGGGAAAACCAGTTTTTAATAGCACCATACTTAGTTCCAACTTTATGAACGCCGTTTCTTATATCAACAACTTTCCCTTGAATATTTTTCTGGTCCAAAGGCCCGCGATCCACTATAGGCATGCTTACCAAACACTATTACCAATATCTAACTTAGGCATTTTTTTAACGGTCGTGTCTTTCATCTTTTCGGCTGCACGCTTAAGTCAATCTGACACATTTATGTTACACATAACACATACCACTTTGGAACCATAACCGTCTTTACCCACCGTTATTCCGCATGTTGCATGTATAACATTATTGCAGGACTCACATTTATGCGCTTCAGTGGCGTCGTTATGGCAAACTGCACAGGTGAAGTTTAATTCTAAATTTTCAATATTTTCGATTACGGTTTTCAAATTATTATCATTGTTGTCACAGTTACTGTGTGTAGCTTCAGCTGACTTTCGCTCTGTTAAAGTTTTCAATTGCTGCTCTGTTTCTACAGTTAAAAGTAAAGATGTTGGAATATCAGATCCATTTAAACCTGCTTTAGGTCCGCTTCCAAATAAATCTTTATACGGAGATCTTCAAATTATTCGATGGAATAAAGAATTTTTGACCGGTGTGTAGGCTGCTTTTTCGTTGATTTGTTTTCATTCATCCATGCTCGCAGCATATTTTCGACTCTTGGTTGCTTCTTTCGACTTGAGTTTGAGGACGGCGCGGGTTCCCATGAATAATTTTGCACTCAGGCTACATTGCAACTAATTCTTTTATTACATTTGCAGTGAATTTACGGCGATTGTCCGATTAAAAAATGTAGGGTGCACCGAATATCATAAAAAAAATTCATCAGCTCAGGAGCTACCTCAACAGCTCTCTTTGTTTTAAGCGGACGTAGATTCAGAAATTTGTCTTGGTAGTTTAAAAGTCACTTAAATTCGCCATCGGGACAGGACTGAAAATCCATAAGGTCGACTTGTCTTCTTAAATTAAAATCACTTGAGGCTTTGTCATAATATAATCTTTTCTTGGTGAGTTTTCTTTAGTTTCACATATAGGACACAAAGACACATAAAATTTTACTGCTTTCTTGGGAATATAATATCTGTTTTTAAGACATACTGTATTTTATCTCGTCCACCATGACCGCAGTATTTATGGACATCTAACAAGATACCAAAATACTGTTCTAAGTAAAATGCGTACTGTGGGAGCAGTGGCTGTAAGTCTTTTAAAAATTAAATAATCTTCATTTGCAGTTGTCATAATATCGTATTTTCCCGTCCAGTAATAATCCATGGCCATCCTGTCTCTGTCCAGAACTCATGGCCACCTAAGCTTTTTTTATGTCGTTTATAACCTCCAAAATTCTTTCCGATGTCCTAGCTTTTCTATGAGATCCTGCAAAGATAAAATGTAAATCACATTGATTATATGCCCTTAGTAATGAACTTATTACACAAAAAAACACAAAACAAACTTACTTGATGCTGTTCGTCATATTCAATAAAATTGCGATTGAAATTTACTTTAAAAATTACATAAGTTGCTCGAGACAGTCATAGCTAAATAAACAGTAGGTAAATTATTTTTCATAGCTAAATTATTTTTGTCAATACACTCTTCCATTGTACTATTTTTCTTAAAACTTGGATAAACACCAACAATTTTGTTGTTTACCGACGCCATATTTACAGTTTTGAGAGAGTCACTGCTAGGTGGCATAAAGTAAGTACTAAATTTAAATGAACAGGCTAGGCAAGTAGTTAAACGTTACCAATCCAAGTCATTTGCCTAGCTGTTTGATCAAATGGCTGAAAATCATTCAAGCTACCAGTTAAACGGCGCTGTTTAGTAAAAAGGCTAGGCTGTTGACTAAACGGCTAATTAACACTGCAGTACACGCGCGGCCTACTATAGTAGACCAGGGTAACTCTTTTTAACTACTTGTCTTCAAAGATAGGACGAGTTGGTCGATGTGCACTCAGCTACGGAGCCCGAAATCGGTCGACAAAAAAGTGGTGCAAGACATGCAATAAATGGATTTGCCCCAATCACCAAGCAGTAGTGTGTCCTGAATACTACGAAAACAAAGAAAATAGTAATAAAGTTTAGTTATAAGTTAAAAAAAAGTTACGTTGATCTCAGAAGTGCCATTTTTGTTACTTTTTCATATATATTTACTACATTATTGATTATTTATACGACTTTAATAATTTATCTAAAAAGTAAGGTTGTAAAACTAAGAAAAATAAACACCTTTTAATTCCATTTGTTGTTTTATTCAGATAATTAGGAATATACAAGTTATTGACATTTTAAAATGGCATACCATAGTAGGCCACGTGTGTACTCAGGTAAAAAAAGGGGCGCGTGTACTGTAGTGTTAAGCAAGTTGGCTGCGTCATATATACAGTCCCGGTCACTTGAATAGAACCAGCACAAAAGTATTGTGATTAGCTCTAATTTAAAAAGATACAAGTAATGTATGATTACGTGTTAATTTATCTCCCTATGTAAAAACTGTACATAACCCAATACGCGCATCTAGAAAGAGATCTTTCTAGAATTGCCATGCTTGCGCCCGAAAGCGCAGTCACTTGAATAGAACCAGTTAGTTTACATTGAGCTTTCGACGCTAATAGACAATTTTATTTACAAAATCAGTACGCTATCATATTGTTAACTATTGTTTATAAATTTCTGTAGTGAAGTGTAACACGATTCTAAAATAACCGTGGGAAGAAGTTAACTTTATAAGAAATGATAAGAATTAAAACATTAAAAGAAGAACATTATCCGTTGCGTGAAATAGCTCGACGACAGGGTAGATCGCATCATGTGATCATGAAATATTTAGAAGATCCAAAGAAAACAAAACTATGGTGAACGATATAAAGGAAGAACGAAACGAGCCACAATAGAAAGAGAACGGCGACGTATACTTCATGAAGCGTCTAATTCTTCTCTGACTGCTGGTCAAATAGCGCTCAAGGTTGGCACGCAATGATAAACAAGTGTTCAACAATAAAACGTTTGATAATTAAAAAACGACCTGCTTTAAATCGACATTATTCCTTACGTTTGGAATTTGCACGACAGCATATGACATGGAAATTAGAATGGTGCAAAGTCATATTTACCGATGAAAAAAAAATTAATTTGGATGGTCCGGATGGCTATGCATATTATTTTCACGATCTTAGAAAGGAAGAAAGGTATTTGTCCCATCGACACAGTGCTTTAGAAAGTATAATGGTGTGGGGTGCTATCTGTTGTGAAGATGTGCTAGATCTAGTTGTACTCGAAGGTAAACAAAATGCAGAAAAATATATAAAATTACTGGAACGACAGAAGAAAATTATAAAATCGAAATTAGAAGATCGTCATTTTATATTTCGGCTCGATAATACACCTATTCATTCCAGCGATGCTTGTGAAAAAATGGTTCACGGATAATAATATCGAAAATCTTGAGTGGCCTTCAGTCTCCTCCGATCTCAATATTATGGAAAATGTATGGGGATGGCTAACGAGATAATTGTACGCAGATGGAAGACAATTTGATAATAAAGAAGCACTAAAATTAGCTTTAATGAAAGAGTGGTCGGTGATACCTCGACATTACATTCAATCATTGTACGACTAGTCGATTATTTGAAGTTATTAGAAATAATGGAAAAAATACAAAATATTAATACACTTATCATAATTGATTGTTGTGTTATTTTTAAAAATCAGCTAGTGGTTCTATTCTTGTGACCGACCAAAATAAATAGTATTTCTATACATCCATTCCATACAGAAATAATTAAATAGAGCAATGTTCAGTAATTCAATATTTAAACAATACACGTAACCGTGTATTAAAATCTGAGACAGCCATGGTATTTTCATTAAAAAATTCTCTCAAATATCTGTAAACATTTGTGGTTCTATTCAAGTGACCGGGACTGTATATTTAAAAAGATCGCTTTTAGCGATAAGACCGCCCATTGTATCATCCTTTTTAGTTGTTAACTCCTTATTTGTTTTACTATTATGGTGTACAATAAAGAATATGTATCTATCTATCATTCAAATGCCCTACAAGTTCTTCACTCCTACTTATATAATTGATATAATAAAATGGTATTTGGGAAAATAACTTGACCCACTCAACTGTCCTACTGAAAATTTTTACACTTTGGGTATACGATCGACTATGAGATTTTATTATAAGCCTATATTAATTCACATTAGCTAATATTGACCCTGATGCCTGATTTACATGCAATTCGAAAGGGTTTGTTTGAAGAGTGGGAGTATTGGACTATTAAAATTGGCTATCGGTATTTCACACACCCTATATATTAGCTATGTATATGTTTTGTTTGTTAAGTACCTACCCGATGTTGGAGCATCTGATCTTCGTCTAAAATTAACTCCGTAAATGTTTTAAATATATTATATTCACTTGAAAATTGTATTTTAGTAAAAAAAATATATTTATATTTTCTATCGAATAATTTCAATTTGCAATTACTAGAATAAACGAAACTATACATATTTATAAAAATTAAGTGTCTGTTTACGATTAGAGAATAACTGTGTTTTCTAAAATATTTATACTTTTACTACACTATACTAAAACACAAAAAAACTTCTTTTAAATGTTTGTTTGTCTGTCTGTCTTTCTGAACCTGAACCGATTTTAAAGGGGCTTTCACTGGAAAATAAAGGTAGTTATAGGGCAGTATAGCATAAAGGCTGAAATATATTTTTATACAGAATCGGGATCTACGCATGAAAAACATGCGAACCAAGTCACGGGCACAGCTAGTATCTATATATTTAATTCATTTAAAAAGCCTTTATATCGAAAACAATGCCATTTTCAATCTTAAGTAAGGACCTATTCATACAAAGGAGTTCATTTTATTGAGAAGTTGTTGACTTTGCTCTAGACTGCGGGAACCAAGATAATTTAATTATCGTTTTCATTTCGTGGTAACTGAAAATCTCCGTAAATAAATTGGGACCCTTGTGTTTTTAAAGGCGATTGTCATCTAATAATAGTAATACTATGTATTAATCTATCTATCTATCTGTCTATAATTAATTATCTCATTCCGTCGGCATATTAATTTTCATACATACAACAACGACATTGTTATAATAATAATTAATAACCTAGTGTAAAAGAAATGTAATTTGTATGTATATATTGGAAGTAACGATAATAACCTAAAAAAAACATCATTGTCTAAAGCTAACTAAAGTCATAAAAAATACAAATATTTGTCTAGCGTATAAAACTGAAATGATTGTTTTATGATCCAGAAGTAGCATATTAAAGCGTGCGTTGAATTTCGGTTTTATTTTTCACACTGACAGCTGAATAGCACTGAGAGACCTGCTGTGGATCCTATTTTTATTTCTTATTCGTTGGTATAACCGTAAAATTCAGTTGAAAGTGAAACTGGTAAATAAATAGGTACTCAGTTTGCCACCCGAAAACTTAGCCAAAAAGAAAACGAACGTGCTACTTAAACATAAATATATAAAGATTGTATTTCCAGCCTATTAGAACGATGAGCCTATTGACATGTTCACTTACTTCGGTTTTTTTCTTAACTAATGAACTGTCTGTATTTCATTGAAAATAATCAAGTTTATTTCATTTTGCGGTACAACGGTGTACCATTATTAGTACGTGTTGGAAAAGAGTAATATTATACCTAAATTTTTCGTGCATTTCCATTCTTGTTCATGGAAATTCAAATTCATTTTCAACTGCATCGTTAGGTTTATCAAGTTTGTTCCTTTTTATTACAAAAAGTGTTTTAACTTCTCTGGTTTTGGTGGTTTAAACATTTGAAAAGAGACCTAATAGCTAAGGAATACCTCAATAGCTACCAGTGTATTCTGAAAAAAAATAAGTAATTACTTGATAAGTAATTAGTGCGTTACTTGAAGTGAGCTGTCTATCCCATCTGACACCAAGAATTTCACAGCTTAGTTGTCAAATGTCATTTTCACTGACGTGCTGACAATGAAAATTGTGCATATACCCCACTGACTTTGAAACTTTTCCCATCTCAATGATATACCCGGACTTTTAATTCGATGCAGTGTACAACTCAGAAACTGTCAATACACTGACAGTTTCTGAGTTGTACACTGCCAAGGAACTTGTAAGGTAGAAGATCCTTGTACACTGCATCGAATTGAAAGTCCGGGTAAGTAAAGTCTGAGTTGTCAGATAATGATGGGTATGAAATAGTGATGTGACTAAGTTAATCGATTCAGGAATAAAATCAAATAACGATGTAAGCAGTTTCTTTTTTTAATATTGTGTGAAAATAACAAAAGGCAAAATGTGATTAGAAAGGGGCGTGAAAAATAAAATGAAAAGATCATGATAATATTTTTTATTTTTTGCAAATAGGTCCCTGTACCCATTCCAACGGGGTTTAGGTCGCAGTGGTGTGGAGGCAGTCTTTTTAATAGTAATCTCGCACAATTTATTAAAATATTCATAACATAAAACTATTCCAAAAGAGTGGCTTTTATCATCTCTGGTTAGATATGAATATTTTTAATAAAAATAGATTTATTTATAATAAAATCTAGTTACTACTTCAAAATAAAAGATAATAGTATAAATTGTATCATTTATTTCTATTTTTCACGTTTAAAAATTCATCATTTATTATTCGATTGATTGAATCCATCACTACTAGGTTAAATAGGGTATCATTATTTTAGTAAATGACACTAGCTTATGTCAGCTTACTGCATCGAATTAAAACACCGGGTTTATAGTATAGAATTGGGTATGGTATCGTTGGCAGACATATTTCGTCAAAATAAATTGAGCTGAGCCCTGAACCTATAAAGAACAAAACACCACATCATATAAAATCAAGACACGCCGCAAAAATGTCTTTTTTACATAGGAATTACTCGCAGGGAGATTCCTCGGCTGCTCACCGTAAATTCCGGCATTTTCATTATTCTCTGTCATAGGGAAACTGAAACGGCGAGACAACGGGAGTATTTAATTAAAAAAATTGTCTGCTCAAATTTTTCGTCTGACAGTACTGAATTCAAATATAGGTAGGTACGTGTTTGTCGTTAAGATTATGTAATTAAACATTTTATTTGAAATATTTCATTGTTCTTGTGTTCAACCCTATTACAAGTTTTACAATTACCTCAGTTTTACCGCAAGTTTCGATGCCCCTTTATAAGCAATGGTATATGTATACACACGTATTTTTTTTTCTAGAATTAACATTACTTTAATTAGATAATAATAACCGAATAATTGCTTAGTAGCTCAAACTTTAATGAGGAGTTTCTGAGGGAACATTGATTTTCCTAGAATTTCAATGTTATCTAATGAAAATATTTCAAACGTAGCTTATGTATTGTTTTGTTTGTTTATTTAAACGCGCTAACCTTCGAAAGTACTGGGTAGATTTTAATGAAATTTGGTATGAAAGTAGCTTGCAGTTTGAGGTAGGTTACGAGTTAATTTTTACCCAACTGCAACAAAATTCTTTACTTGCTTCGTCCCGTATTGAATAAAAATTGACTGACAAAGTGGGTTTGCCTCAATATCCATATTTAAAAAAAGATTATTGCAAATATAGGGAACGAGGACGAAATTTAAAATGCTGTCATGCATATATAAACGATAGAAAGTGATGAATTAATTTTATAATGAATAGGTGCTTTCCTTTCCCTTGTTGTAATGGCGTGCCGTGAGTCCCCAGCTGTGAACTAGTCACGCCCTATCTCCCGAGGGTCTCGTTATAAGCCACGACATGGGTATCAGCATCCATATGAACAATGATAAAATTATTTGGCAAACTAATGTGACTGCCGCGCGTGGTTACTAGTTATCAATCATCGAGATTTATATGTTGGGGAGACCCATGTTTCATAGCAAAGTTTACGGTCAGACTGTCGAAATGTACACATAATTATGGTCCTATATACCTGGCAATGTAATAGCAATTTTGATGGAAATTCAAAATAATTTTCCTACCAATTCTGTAGGGTTATGAGCGTGTTTGACTCACAAATAATTTGTAAGTGTTGCTAATTTTGGGCTATTGTCTTCACGGTTATAAAGTCAATAACCCCGATGAAATCTTCCATAAGGTACTCGTTTGAAATTATTTCTTAATCGAATACTAAGCCATCAAGATACAATGACATTAAAATCAGAGCAACCATCGTCTCGTACGATTGAGTAATTCAAATCGAATGTATTAATACTGAAATAGATTTATGTATAATACTGGTGTTAATTTAATCGATATGCCATTATACTAGACACTTATGTATTTTGAAAGACGTAGATTTTTATCAATATATAATGGATCCTAGTACCACATCTCATCACATTAAATCTATCGCAAAAATAGATCTACAACGTTAGCAGTATATAAGTATATTCAAGAAACTTTAAATATGATTAATAATAAACAATACGCAATAGGAATATTACTTGATATGACTAAAGCCAGTCTTCTGCCTTGATACGACAAAGTGCAAACTAAAATACTATTAGATAAACTATCCGGAACAGGAATACGCGGAAAAGCCCATGATTGGTTCGCATCATACGTGTATTTGAAGAATAGACAGCAATTAGTTGAGGTTGAATACAAAAGACACACGAACGAACAAGAAGGATCTTATGTACGCATAAAATCCAATGTTAGACCTATACAAGCTTTAATTCCCCAGGGAAGTGAAATAGGATGCCTCCTATTCCTCATTTATATAAACGACCTTGCTAAAATCATAGATGTGTTCTATTTGTGGATGATATTTCAATCGTTACCTCATGTCAATTAAATTCAATTCTAAACTGGGACACTTTGGTTGGCAGAAGTTAAAAAAGAATTTATCTGTATTTCACGGTTTTATGTGGCAGTGCTACAGGCACCCCTCCAAATTATTATATAAAGACTACGTTCTGGATTCAGCGGTTGAATGCCAACAAGGTGACCCTCTCGGACCAGTCATTTTCAGCTTGGCTATCTATCCAATCATTCAACAACTAAATTCTAAATTTAACGTGTGGTATTTAGATGATGGAACTCTAGGAGGTAATGTAGACACCGTAATTAAAGATTTTATTTTCCTGAAAGAGCAATTCCAATCCATCAGCATTGACTGAACTACTTGAAATGTGAACTCCATATCTGTGAAAATACTGAGAGACAAGCGACACTAAACAAATTCCATACAATAGCCACTGATATAAAAATTTTGCAAAAAAGTTCATTGCACCTCCTAAGCTCCCCAATTTTAGGAGAAAGTTTTCCCTCATTTATTGATAGCAAAATTAATCATTTCAGAATGATTTTTCCAAATTAACATACATTCGGCTTATTGGTCCAAATTTTATATATTTCCTCCGTTCTTCTCCACTATGGAAGCAATCTTCTTGGACAAAATTGATCTCATTATAAAAAACACCCTTACATCAATTTTAAATGTGGCTCTGACCGAGCGTGGCTGCAAGCCACACTACTCATTCGTTTTGGTGGGCTCGGCATCCGCAAAATTTCTAGTATAAACCTACCGGCGTTTCTGTCTTCGGTCCGCAGTACTGAGACGTTAACCACGGAAATTTTAACAATATCTCAGATTAACTACGAGGTGCCGTGTTCGACCGATGCAGTTAATGCCTGGAAAATGGCTTGCCCGAATACAGCGTTGCCCGAGAACGCCCAGAGACAATGGGACGAGCCGCTCTGCAGTTTGGTACGGAATAACCTTTTAAATACGTTAACCAATACTGCTGAGCGCTCGCGCCTGTTGGCTGTGGGTGAATGGCAGTCGGGCCTTTAGCTACAAGCATTATCTTCTCTTAATATAGGTACTATGTTAAGTGATAACACCTTCCGGATCGCTACATGTCTACGTCTGGGTGCTCCCAGCGGTGCTCCACATCGCTGTCAATGCGGTGCGGCAGTCGACCGCCTCGAACATCATGGCCTTTCCTGCAGCAGAAGCTCTGGTCGGATAGCACGGCATGACAGCATAAATGACATCATCCGTCGGGCTCTTTTCACCGCTGGAGTACCATCTGTTTTAGAACCCAACGGCTTGGCACGGGACGATGGGCAGAGACCAGACGGGATGGCTATAATGCCTTGGAAGTTGGGTAGGCCTTTGGTGTGGGATGCTACTTGTGTTGACACCCTTACGCCATCCCATCTTCTCTGCAGGTGCAGAAAATCTCAAACGGCGCAAATACAACAACCTAATTGGGTGCTATATGTTTGAGCCGTTTGGGGTTGAAACGTTAGGACCATGGGGTCCGAGTGCGCATCGAATCTTTCGTGACATCGGCAAACGTTTAGTCGACTGCACAAGTGGAGAAGACAGAGAATCAGCATTGCCATTCAACGTGGCAATGCGGCCAGTGAAAAATTCGTCAACATCGCTATCAATGGAAAAAGTGCCCAGAAACTTTTCCCATTGATAGCGATGTTGACGAATTTTTCGATGCCCTATAATTCCTTTTTTATTTTCGCTTGTATATACTTTATTTGAATTAATCAACAAGGTTTTAATAAATATATTCTAAATGTAAATTCTAATAATAAAATAATAAACTAGATAAGTGAACATAATCTCGAAATCAACTTTACTTTACAAAACCAAATTAATATCTTTTCAAGCTCGCCAAAAAACCAAATTTAATATAAAGGAGATGTTCCAGAAATATATGGAGCCTGGGCTACCATTAGTACACCACATGTAAATATAGCTGTATAATGTAGTAACCGTTTTTTTAATATTAATTTTCTATGATTTCGCTTTATTTTAGTGTGATATTCAAATTAAATCCATCGAGGAGAGCAACACAATAAATATGGTGGATCCGGCATTTTGCTATTATACAGTGATGACTGATGCGAATGTCATTTTGACATATCGGTTTGACGGAGCGTGTTTTTGACGTCTCGGAGGTAGATGGATATTTTTGTAACTATAAATACAATACAATATTAACATACGAATTCCGAAAATACTTAGTTATACCTACTTATAAAATAAGACTACAGGATAATTATATTACTGCTTTACGGTGGCACATCTTTTACCTAATACATATTTCAGTAGCTAAAGATTGGTTATATTGGAAAATGTGCTGTTTCATTCTTTAGTGCTTGTCAATAATCTCTGGACTTCGATAATGCATAGAGGAGAGCAGTGAGCTGTTCTGTGAGCTGTAGATAACTATTACTCCCATAAAATTCCAAATAAGTTCTGTAATTGGTGATATTAAGAGGATGAAAAACCAGCCTAATAAGTATATATAAAACAACTTGAAGAGACTTAAATATACTTTTCTTTTTATTTATTCCACATCATCCCTTATCAATACTCCATCCAGGAAAAAAGCCGGTGCTTCTATGCTCTCCAAAATATAGTTCATTTTCATCTATAACAGAGGTACACTGCAGGCACGCCATTGTACATAAACTGGAATAAATATGAGTTAAAATCTATTAGAATATGAAAAGTGGGAAGATAACATCATATAGTAATAGTAATAGCAAAATAATAAGTAAATGCACGGGTTAAAGCAGACATACCTGAAACTGAACTTGTCATTGTAGAATACCAATAACGACGATATCTAAATCACAGGCGAATCAAAAATCATATAGAAGCTGGGATCAACAGAGAAGCAATCGATCAATGTCTTTAGAAATAATCTGGGTCGCAAAACAAAATAATCATTAAAAACTCCGAAAATATTCAATCCAACAAGGCGCAAACAAAGAGTATGTAATACACTATGGGCGCAAACACATAACTCAACGACTCAATGGGCGTGGGTAAAAATATCGATATTTTTCATAAAATAATCGATAAATATAGACAGTATTATAAATCTCAATAAATCGATATTTTTTAATTCACTTTAGTATACTATTGGTCTTAGTTACACTAATCTTGTCAGATTCGGGGAGTAGTTCAAATGTCGCACCAGATCGTCAGCACGTTTGCGCTATCAAAATATGCATATATCTTTAGATTAGTTTTCTTTTCTTGGGCTCGCGAAGCGAAGGGGCGTATCAGACTTCTACTGACTAAAAACCCACCCTGTTCCCTTCAAGCTGCCCTTAAGTTCCGGCGCCATGGTATCTCGTTAGAACATTCCCGCAACCCCGGCAGGAATAGTCTTATGAGGCCCCGTCACTGGTGCTGGAGCTCTTAGAGCCGATCCAGTCCTGGTCCTTACCGGACAGTGACAGCTACCTGCTGCTCGCAGTCCGCAAGCCCGCGTCTACGGTGGCCGGAGATCAGCTCACGATCCCCGACGCTCTGGATCCCGCGGTGGCTGGAGTCAATGTTACCTACGTGAATTACCTTTACGGAAAATATCTATTTTTGACTTGATAATAATTCATATAGATTGAAAATATCGATTCGATATTAATTGGTTTTTTTTTCACTTGCCCATCTCTACGACTCACAGAAAGACACCAAACGACATGAAACTTAAATCTGTCAAACACGACTGTCATGGCTGCCCTAAAACAAGGGTTATCATAATAAAAATCTTCCCAAATAATAATTTATCACAGCTCTACCCGTCTCCAAACAATTTTTTGAGTATTTTTATGATAATCGCTATTATTTTTTATATTTATCTATGTGGTGTACTAATGGTAGCCCAAAATGAAACATCTCCTTTCACATTTAATCAAAATAAATTAGAAGCTGTTTACGAATTTACTCTTTTAGGTTTGACAATAGATACATATAAATTGGAAAACACACATACTGAAACTGAAATCATAAATTTCAAGTTTTTAATTCGCGTTCCGCGAAATAAAAATCAGTACCAACGTACAAACCGCAAAAGTCACCTACTATGCCTATGATCACGCTTGGATCACTTATGGTATCGTTTTATGGGGAAATAGCACCGCACGCGCCGCGCCTAAAATCTTATATGTATAATAACGAACATTGAACAAACAGATACAGCTGCAAACCGTACTTCATAAAACATAAAATTCTCACCTTAATTCTATTATTACCACTCACTGACTGACTGACTCACTCACTCATTGACATAATTGTTCTCCCAGATGGTGGATGGGGAGGTGGGTATATTTTGACAGATTCGTAAACAAGTAACTCTCAAACCTACGGGAAAAGTGCCAAACCTCCCCTTTTCACCCCCCTTCTCCCCCCCTCCCTATCGTATCTCGGAAACTACGAGACCCGTATTTTTTTTTACGGATTCGTATAGAGGAGGCTCGGTAAAGGAAAAACCATTTTTCAAAGTCGCCCCCCTTGCTCCCCTTCTCACCCCCTTTAGGCGGATCTCGGAAATTAAGAGACTTGGAACATTTTTTTTTTCAGATTCTTTTAGAGGGGCAATTCTTTAGTCAAAATAATTGTGCAAACACCCCCCATCTTCCCCCCATCACTCCCCCCCCCCCCCCCCCATTTTGATTTTTACTACTGAAAAAACTGTTGATTCTTACTTTTAACTATAAACGGGCCTTCAAATTTTTTATGCCATGCCCTTCCCTCCCCAACCTCCCCTAAAATTGAAAAGGCTGTAACTTCATAATGGTTAGAGATAGCCATTAGGTGTTTGAACAAATATTATAGTAGGCGTCGAAACCTGTCCGGTGGTACGTAGGTTGAGTAGGTGAAGCGTAACTCAGCGGCGACGACAAGCAAACTTAAGAAATTATTTTTCAAAACTCCCCCTTCTCCCCCTTCACCCCTCGCCCCCATCATTTTTTTTTTCAGATTCTTTTTAAGGGGCCCGATGTTAATCAAAATTATTTTTCAAAACTCTCCCCTCTCCGCCCTATCGTATTTTGGGAATAGCTTTCTGGTGGTAGGTAGGTCCGAAGTGGAGCGAATAGCAAACCTTAGGAATCATTTTTCAATTCATAACTCCCCCTTCTCCCCCCCCCCCTTCACCACTCGCCCCCAAGAATTTTTTTTCAGATTCATATCAAGGAGCCCCATGTTAGTCAAAATCATTTTTAAAAATTCAACAGGGTTCAACAGGGCTATTACGTATCTTTCTGATATCCAGTGACTATTAAGCTTCGGTTGTACACCGAACTTTGATGACAACCGTGAATGTTAAAATATTGGTATTACGTATCACACTGAGTGTATATCACTTTACGGTGAGTAACAGCCCAGGTACGGTTCTCTTCGCCTCAGCAGTTGACCACTCAACTCAGTTGTCATCAATTTGATATCCACTATGCTTACATAATCGCAATATCAAAAGTATCGATAAGAAAGCGTATTTCAAAATGAGTTACGGTGACTATCAGCCACGATGAGCACTGATGACGTCATATTTGATCGCGACTGGTCATACATAATACGAAATTAACCTTTTGACAGTTAATTGATGGACACTGAGACCAGTTACTATCATTTCGATCTGTCAACAGAGATACGTAATAGCACTACTGTTACTATCATTTCGAGCTGTCAACAGAGATACATAATAGCCCTACTGGGCTTTGTTTGGAGTTTAATTAATTTAATTTGGAGCTGCTGCTCTATTAGGGTTATGTTTGACATTTTACTACATTTAGGGGTTTTAAAAGTGAACAATCCACCACCACAAGCACGCGAGGTGCTTGCACCTCGCGCAACACACATATACTAGTCTATATATATAAAAGCGAAACACCACTTACTGAGTAATCACAAAATCTCAGAAACTACAAGTAGTAGGGCTCTAAAATTTTGCATGGGGGTTCCTTTTAGTACCAAGATACTCGCTAAGATGGGATTTTGCGAAATTCCCAAAAACTACCCACGCGAACGAAGTCGCGAGCACCTGCTAGTTAGTATATATATATAACTAGAGCTATTTGGAATTGTATAAATTATTCCGTAAATATCCTGATTCTTACAAAACACGAGAGGATATACAAACAAACCATTCGTTGCGTCATAAAAATAGATTTTTGCCTCGGTCTTATCTTAAAATGTACTCTTCTAGTACATATTCAAAATCTATAAAAAAATACCAGAAAACTTAAAACAAATTGAAAGAACCAATATAATTTTAAATAAAATGAAACAATTATTAAGTAACAAATGCTATTACACAATAAATACATTTTTAACAGATAAATGAGGGATTGATTTGACTGGAAGAATACCTTACTTATAATGAATTTAATATGTAATAATGTTCATAGACAAAACCCTATGAACATTATTGTATATTAAATTCATTATAATTAAATAAAGAAATTATCATTTCAATAATAAATAAATATGACATAATTATACAATAAAACTACATTATAAAATAAATTAATTTTAACAAATACTGACTAATTTCACTGGAAGAATACCAAACTGATTTAGGTCCGCCTATGAACCATTATTGCACATTAAATACAAAAAAAATACTCTGTTCAATAATAAATAAGTATGACTTAATTAATAAATAAGTGAAATAAAGTACTTAAAATAACGAATTTGTATGAATCCATTAACTTGTGAAATAAAAATTGAAAAATACTATGGATATTGTAAAACATGCAATATTAACATTAACGTACAATCAAACCAAAATTTTATATATACAACATGTAACATAATTAATGCACATCCTGAAAATAGTTTATTCAGAATCGTTTAATGAATCGATTTTTATCGTTTTTAATATCGATAATTTTTATCCCATAACAATTAAATTACACTTTCGCTGTATATTAAAAACAAACCCAAATGAACCGTAAATAAAACTACTTATTAACTTTTTATCTGCAGATTTATAAAAATTCCGTCATTCAGTACAAATTAAAGACAAATTAAACTTATTTGAAGAATATTAAAATCTTAAAAAACTGTTTATGCAAGCAAAGCTAAAATTTCAGTGTATGTATTATGATAATAAAATAATTTTCTAATTGGGGTGTTTGAGGGTGTGCGTTAATTACGATACATGTTATACTATATAAAGCTAAATTACCACTCACTGACTGACTCATTGACATAATTGTTCTCCCAGATGGTGGATGGGGACGTGGGTATATTTTGACAGATTCGTAAACAAGTAACTCTCAAACCTACGGGAAAAGTGCCAAACCTCCCCTTTTCACCCCCCTTCTCCCCCCTCCCTATCGTATCTCGGAAACTACGAGACCCGTATTTTTTTTTACGGATTCGTATAGAGGAAGCTCGGTAAAGTAAAAACCATTTTTCAAAGTCGCCCCCCTTGCCCCCCTTCTCACCCCCTTTAGGCGGATCTCTGAAATTAAGAGACATGGAACATTTTTTTTTTCAGATTCATTTAGAGGGGCAATGCTTTAGTCGAAATAATTGTGCAAACCCCCCCCATTTTTTTTTTCTTTTTTTTTTTCACAAGCACGCGAGGTGCTTGCACCTCGCACAACACGCAAATACTAGTTGTATATATAAAAATGAATCCGTATTTGCCTTGGTCACGGCATCACGCGTGAATGGCTGAACCGATTTCGCATTTTTTTTTTCTTGTTGTGTTTGTTATTGTCAGCAGAAGTTTCGTATGAAAGAAAAACTTGAGAAAATTGCGTGGAAAATTAGAAAATTTAAGAATACTTGACTACACCATATTAATTTTTTTGACTTTTGACAATATAAACTTTTTCAACCGACGACAAAAAGAGGAGGTTTTTTTTATGTATGATCACCGATTCTGGAGAAATCGAGGGAACTCTTCAAATATTATAGGCACACCTATAGTGATTTGAGTATTTGCAGAACGAATTCTTTCAATGTTATGTCAAACGCCATAAGGTTACATTAATAAAAACTTTTTACCAAAAAATTAAACCGACTCCCAAAAAACACTGCAAAGTGAAAAATAACTTTAATTTCGGAATTCGGTGCCAAAAACAAAAATACAAAACTAAAGACACCGACTACCGAAATTAAAGTTATTTTTCAGTTTGCAGTGTTTGTTGGGATTCGGTTTAATTTTTTGGTAAAAAGTTTTAATTAATGTAACCTTATGGCGTTTGACATAACATTGACAGAATTCATTCTGCAAATATCGATGATGATGATGTAAAAAACTCACAGAACAGATAAAAGAGGTTAGAAAGGAAATAGTTCCTGATTTGTATGAGAACGCGTGTCGCCGCTTATCTCCCACTATTTAGCTCCACTACAAGCTAGAGGTCCGTTACGTATGCGAATTATGCACACAAATAAATTACACATACTTAAATCGAGAGCTTGCTACTGATTGTAACTCAGTGTCGATAAACATGCGCCGTGCATCACGGCCAATCAGAGCAAAGGACGAAACGTCAATGGTTGAAGTGTGGAGGACGCAACGCATGCAGTACATTGTAAGCGGACTTAGTCATTGCGTTGATTAAGCAAGTACACATCGGGCAATGTATATTTTTTGTAACTTGTTGCAATAATGTGGTTAATGTTCGGAATTTCATAGTGATCAGAATGTTTTTATGTTTTTTACAAATAAAATTGTAATTAAATGTTATTTTCAACTTATCGATGGAAAGATATGCCTCCTCGCTCTAATACTTGTGGTCTAACTTTTTGTTTTACAGGTTATTTATTGCACAACAAGGCATTTTAAAGCAGAACTATGTGTTTTGAAGTATTCTGAAGCGCACTAAACGCGGTGAATGAATTAATCGGTCGAGCTATGATTTTCGTATCATAAATGTGGTGTGCTCGCCACGCCCATATTACCATTCCAGCCTTATTCATCTATTCCGTGAAAAAACTGAATATCGTTTAAAACAGATACTTCGGTCGGAGTTATTATATTGATATAAAATAGATATAACATCATTAATTTATAATTTCTTACAAAGAGGATGTAAAAAACACTTTATTTCTTAGTGCACATCACGGTTAGTACATAGCTATCATGCTTAATATTAAAAGATCAATTTAATGTGGAGTTTTCATAAGTTTGTATAGATTAATATGTAACACGTTACTAACATAACACGTGATATACTTTTTTTTTATCGTGGTAAAATTATCAAATAAGTCCTCCCACCCCGGGCAGGGCCGGAGGGACTGTCAGACTTTTACTGACTAAAACCCACGGTGTTCCTTCAGTAACCCTTTACGTTCCGGGTTCACGGTAATAGGATAAGTCCCACGACCCCGGCAGGCTTCGGCCCTCTACAGGGGGGGCCTCATCATATTGCTGACGCTCTTTGAGGCGCGCGTGGAACACAACGCGCCATCGACCCGGGCATGTTCCATGGTCGGACAGCGAGTTGCCCTTTACTCGCTATCCGCATGCCCGCGCCTACGGTGGCCGGAGATCGTCGGCCGACGTCCGACGCCGTGGGCGTCTACCACTGCGGCTGGGCTGGAGGGAGGATGCCATCCTCTCCCTCACATGGCCCGCCTCCTCCTTCGGTAGCATGACTGCTTCGCAGAAGGAGGCGACCGCTTCCCACCCCCTCTCGCCCCGCAGCATGGCCTCGACCAATGCCGGGCGCGAGAGGTCTCCGCCTATCGCCGCCGTGAGGACACGTCGGTGCTCTGCCCAAGCGGGGCAGTCTTGCACCGTATGCTCTACTGTGTCCTCAGGGCGACCCTCGCTGTGGTGACACCCAGGCGTTTCTTCCTTCCCCATCAGACACAGGTACCTCCCGAAACTTCCGTGTCCGGTGAGGACCTGTGTCATGCGGTAGGTCAAGATGCCGTGACGCCGATCTAGCCACTCCTCAAAGAGGGGTCTTAACGCCTCAATAGCGGCGTGCCCGAACATGTGATATACTTGGTTATAAAGAACAATACAGTAGTTTTCTTTAATATATAGTTGAATTTTCGTTTTTTAAAAATGCCATTAATTAGACGTACAAATAAACACTGTTTCTGATTTTTTTTTATTATATCAATTCGAATTCAATGAAAAAGAAGCACAAATATATACAATTATACACAACATTATCTAATTTTAAATAAATATTTCCTGTTGTGGAAAATCAAGCAAAATTTTGCTGTGCCCGACAGGGTCCATAATTGTTTCTTATAATTTTATTCCACCTGTATGTGTGCATTATGGATTGCAAATAATTACTTGAATATTTAAAACCACGCTACATCTGACACACACGCCATACACACCATTATCAACTAAGATGTAATATAACATTTGAATGTAACAAATTATAAATATTAAAAAAATAAGTACATGTGGTTCTAAAATATGGAAGAGCGGAGTCTCCTAACACAGACATTGTTCGCCTAAAAGGAAGCTCCAAACACAAATCCATTGTACATGAAGTTTTTGGTGTAAATAAAAATATTTTCATTTTTCACTACTATGTATTACCTATATACTTACCCAATGCGTCTAAGAGCTTTTACTCAAGGTATTGAAAAAAAAATTGTAATATGTAATACATAGGACTAAATATTTAATTACTAACTTTTTCGAAAAAGAGAGAAAAGGAAAGCAATTTGAAGTTTACTATAGAAAATGAAATAGCACTCTTCGAGTTTGGTATTCAAAACAAAAACGTTCAGCAAAAACCATAATGCAAACTAGCTTAAAACAATTAAGCTAGATTATTATTCAGAATCTCAGCAAGGTCTTAGGAAGACAACATTAAAATCCTCACAAAGCTAACCCTAAAAATGAATCACCCGGAAGCCACACCTTATAAAGGAAATTACCAAAAATAACCAAACAAGTAAATGAGTGGAACCAGACAGTTAACCTAATTACAACCAAACAAAGCCGGAACAAATGGCAGTCCCTAGCTGTTACTAGTTTAATTTCACCGTGTCCATTATCTTGAGTCAACAAGTGCGACTACTGAGCTGGTGATGATAATAATTGTGTTTGCACTTACTCTACTGGGGTTTGCTACGGTGCAGTGGTGGGGTAGGTTAGATTTATAAATACTTTACAGTATATTTCTAAGAGTTAATTCCGCTAAAAACTATATGTTTGAGTTGAGTTACAAGTTGCATCACATCATTCGAATCTTCTGCATGTTTGTTTGCGGGAGGGTAGTCCTAGCCTATGTATACTGCGTATTGTTAAGACTACAAATGTGAAACTTGGTAGGTAGATGTATTCTGTAAATTGCTTTCGAATTTTTAGACATAATTAAAATTATATATAAAATTAAGGCGGGCTTCCCCATACATGGAACTATTACTTTTTCTTCAAACTTAGACTTACTTATTGACAGGTCTTTGAAAATGACATTGAGGTATCTCAAACCACTTTTTCTTAAAGTCAATCGTTTAAAAGATATACGCTTCCAAAGTGGTGAAATGTGTCCCCCCCCCCCCCCCCCCTCTAACTTTTATAATAAGTGAGTGAAAAATCTAAAAAACATACATGTTGTAGATCTTAATGAAAACTTTCAATAAATATTGGTTTGAACGAGATCGGGTCAGCAGTTTTTGAGATATAGATAGATAGATATTTTATCTTTTTTCACGTGATTAAAAAATGAAGACGATACAGTGATTTAGAACTCACGCCACGTCACGCCCAGTAACGCATTTTTTTGCACTATGTGACGTTAGCAGCCCTCATTCGTGAACTTTGAAGCATTTGATCTTTGTAATTTTTAATTAATATGAAAAGAGAAAAATACGTGTACAATACTTTTAGAAAATCTATGTAACGAACCAAATAGAGTAATAATTTTGAAACACAAGAAAACTGCCCTATTCCTATACCAATTCTCTATGCTAATTCCTTCGCCGGCACATGCCCACGATGTAGCACCCGATTTACACACGGCGTCAGACAATACAGTTCCTGTTTTGTACATGGCGATTGGACTGCCAGGAATCTAATTTACAGGTAGCCATGAAGAACGCTCTTGTTAAATAGGTTGTTACTATACAGCTTTTTTCGGACGGAAATTGATCAAATGACTCCTCTTGCTCTGGATGGAGCTGAAGTGAGTGTCAGACTTCTACTGGCTTAAAACCATTGCTATTCCTTCAGTTGGCCTTGCATTCCGGGACCGGTGTATATATCCTTAGAAAAATCCCGTAATTGATTTTACTATACAGCTGTTATTGAAGCTACCACAATGAGTCTACTTGCTTCGTACTCGATAGGTAACACCTAAACCTCTTTGGTCAGACCTCTCAATATGTCGACGTTTCTACAAACCCTTTCAGGCATAACGTTAAGCTTCGAGTCGTTTTAATGGTAATGTAAACCAAATTCTGGTTGAGTTTCGAATGTGATTATCCCAGCTTAATACTTGTTGGCTTTTGTAAAACGTTTGTAAATTGTTTTATAGTTTGAAGTATGTGTATGTTGTATTAGTATAGTAGGCCCGTGGAAACGAAATAATGTTTCTGTAATAACTAGTATTGTTGGTCTGGAAAATAATCTCGCATTTTCATCTAAGGATTTGTACCTAATAAAATTACGGATAATGTAAGTCGCTTATAGTTTTTTTTTTTTTTTTACATAAATACTTCGTTTTTTTTTCTGCCAACAGAAATTGGCAATAAATATTTCGGGTATATCGGGTTAATCAACTAATACAGGATTTCAGTTTGCGTCACAAAACAATACCAGCACAATATGTGATATTGTGATTTAGTTTTAGTGTTGTTTATCTCTTTTCATTAATAAGTATATGTATAATTTTTTTATCTTTATAGTTTTACGTCGGTAAAAAAATTTAGTAATTTTAATTTTATGGGTGACAATGCCTGAAATAAACGATAATTTATTTAATTTAATAAATAAAGCGTACCTGGTTAAACGAGTGGTGTAAATAGAAACAAGGGAATTCCAGTTATTTATAAATTGTTTGCCGCTTCCAAATATAAATTAATTTAAATATTTGTTATAAACCAATAATATGTTAATTGTATTAGAGTGAAAATTCTATTTTAAGTTTGGTTTCTAATAACCCCTGCATCTCTATTCACCCCATTTTATGGTACTTACGTTTGACAGAGCTGCAAGTGTAGGCAAATATTAACCTACCCTCTAGAACAGTGACCTGTTTCTCTGAATCGACACTCGGCCTTTGTCGCTATTGAACTAGTTACAGAATATGTTGACTCTAATATGTCTGCATGTTTTTGTACAATATAATATGAAAGGTGAAAGCAAGTAAGTACTTCAGTTGACTCGTCTGTACAGAGTGTTCCATAAGAGCGTTGTCATATTTAAAAGCATCGTATTTATTTTCTACGAAATGTAATGTGTCTCTGTTTGACGAATGATATTTATTTTACATATTGGTAAAAAATAACACTTTATTCGCTTTAAACTAGACAAGGCGGATGTTGACTTGCTGCTTACCCTGTCAAGAAACACCGAAACAAACTCAGAGATCAAAGTTTATTTTAAAGCCCATATAATCTGTACCGATCAAATCATATAAGAACCGTGATGTTAATGTCTGAAGTGGATTTTTAAGTAAAGCCCCACGTAGATTTGAGTGTTGCCCCAGACAGTGCAAGCATTTGTCAGTTATAATGAAGTTAAAATTAATGAGCTCAAATTTATACTCTGATGCATAATAAAGAGAAGACATTTGATTTGCTTATTTTGTGTGGTATCTGGGTAAAGGTGAAAAAATTGTATTTTGTTATTTTATTTCAGATAGACGAAAAATATTGAAAGACGGCCAATTACAAGTTTTCACAGACAGTATTAGAATAGAACAAGAGACAGTAGACCATAGATAAAATTTTTGATTTCTGTGCAGTAGACAGATAAAAGAAAGCAAAAAGTAAAAGCACTCGGAGTGAGTTATGAACACAGAAACGTGTACAAGTAATTAATAGTTTCAGTATTCTTCGAAAATCTGGTTATACATTTTTTATTTATGTTTAGTGACGCTGGTAGAGAATAAGTCAAGGCCATTAACACTGACACATTGCATTATACGTTCCGCTAGCTCGTATCATACGAGGCATACCTTTTAATTTCTGTCGTTCCCATATTTCCCGGCAATTTTTAATTTGGAACTGTTCTATATTCGAATGTGTTTAAATTTTGAATGTCAAAACAGTTGAAAGTATTAGGATTAATGCTATTGTTTAGTCACAGCATCGATTAGAATCTGTCAGGTTAAGTACGAAAATGAATCTTTCTAAGGAAAATGTTCGTGCAATAATTTTTTACAACCTTAGAAGAGGCCTGACACGGCTTCAGTGTTTTGAAGAGCTAACATCTGTGTTCAGTGATGAAGCCCCATGTCTGTGGACTGTCGAACGCTGGTTTTTAGAATTCTACTAGTGTTAGTGACGAATCTCGCGAAGGACGCCCAAAATCCGCCTTCACTGAAGATAACATCATTGCTGTGAGACAACTAATTCTCGAAGATCGTCATGTGACGGTATCGAGAGATAGAGGCTCTATTAGGCATCTCAGGGACAACCATTCAGAAGATCTTGTATGAAGCGCTTGGTGTGAAAAAGCTAGTTTGCCGTTGGATACCGCATCTGCTTTCCGTGCTATCTGGCGGCCCGCGTCAGATGGTGTAAGAAAACTCTGCAAAGGTTCAACCGAGGAGAGTCAAATCATGTCTACGACATCATCAGTGGTGACAAACCTTGGATCTATGCCTACGATCCTGATTCCAAACAACAATCTACAATCTGGGTCTTTCAAGACGAGCCAAAGCCGACTAAAGTTGTTCGTTCTCGAAGCACTTCAAAGAAGATGGTGGCCACGTTCGTTGGAAAAACCGGCCATGTTGCGATTATTGCACTTGAAGATCGTAGAATGGTTAACGTAGAGTGGTATACCAGAGTTTGTTTACCACAAGTCATCGCAGAACTTCGAAAATCTAACTCAACGCGACGCATCATCCTGCACCACGACAATGCAAGCTCACACAGCGGTCGTCAAACGATTGAGTATTTGAAGCAGGAAAAAGTAGAAATTCTTGACCATTCCCCATACAGTTCTGACCTAAGCCCTAACGATTTCTATACATTTCCTAAAATTAAGAAAAGTCTTCGTGGTCAAAGGTTCCAGTCCGGTGAAGAAGCAGTCGACGCTTTCAAGTCAGCCATTTTGAACACCCCCACTTTAGAGTAGAATAAATGTTATAATAACTGGTTTGACCGAATGGAAAAGTATATTAAGCTACGTGGTGAATACTTTGAAGAACAATAAAAAGTACTATAAGGTTCTAGTTGTGTTTTTTTCTTCAAACGACAGAACTTAAAAGGCATGCCCCGTATAAGAGTTGTGCCGATAAATACACCGCACAGAGGGAACATACAGAGGTCGATGATTCCTTTACTTAGAGACGTATACAAATGAATACCGCGAATATTAATAATTACTTTATTACTTAAATACAGAATGCCATATATATCTTTATATATATGGAACACAACCATATGATTACATGTGTGTTAATAGCCAGGATGTGAAGTACATGAATAATAATAACATTTATTTGGAAAAAATAACAAATACAGACAGAAAAACAATATTAAACGATGATAGCTACAAAAGTTGACAAAACTGTGGCGCAACTATCAACGCTCCACTCACAATTAACAAATTGCACAAAGAAAAAAAGAGAAAACAGTCGAAAGACTATGATTAAGATTTTTATTTGTCGTGACTGATTTGTGTGGCTTTTTTTGTCAGGTGGGAAAATCATCGAATGACTTCTCCCGCTCTAGGTTAAGCGGAAGAGTGTGTCAGACTTCTACTGACTAAAAACCCACCCTGTTCCTTCAGCTCCCCTAAACTTCCGGGGCCGCGGTATCTCGTTAAAACATTCCCGCAACCCCGGCAGGCAGTGGCCCTATGGGTCCCCGTCACCGGTGCTGACAGCTCCTTGAGGCGCACGCGGAACACGACGCGTTGCCAACTCGGGCCTGGTCCTTACCGGACGGTGAGCTACCCCTGCTCGCCGTCCGCAAGCCCGCACCTACGGTGGCCGGAGATCGGCTCGCGATGCCGGACGCCCGGGGCGTCTTCCGCGGCGGCTGGGGCGTGAGGAAGAGAGTTGCCTCTCCCTCGCGCGCTCGGCCTCCTCCTTTGCTAGCATTACTGCCTCGCAGAAGGAGACGACCGCATCCCATTCCCTCTCGCTCCGCACCATGGTCTGAACCAAGGCCGGGCGCGAGAGGTCACCGCCGCCAATCGCCTCAACGAGGACACGGCGAAGCTCAGCCCAAGCGGGGCACACCTCTACCGTATGCTCCACCGTGTCCTCCGAGTGGTCCACACAATGACGACTCCCGGGCGTGTCCTCCCTCTGAATCCGAAACAGGTACCTCCCGAAACAGCCGTGTCCGGTAAGCACCTGCGTCAGGCGGAAGGTGAGGAAGCCGTGGCGTCTCTCCAACTACTCCTCAAAGAGGGGACTTCTCGCCGCGATTGCGGCGTGCCCGTGATTTGTGTGGCTGAGTGAGTATTAGTGTGAGTTGTGTATGTGTGAATGAATGAATGTGTATGAGAGTGGGTGTCTGCCTATTCGTATGTTTGAGGTTCGGTAGGGATGGTTTTTAGGGATAAGAGTGGGTAAGAAGTTTACTGAGTGAGCTCGCTTGTGGTGCGAGATTTAAAAAAAAATAAGACTTATTTAAAAAAATATGCGATTTAACTCACTTTCCCTATAGGTAGGTGGGTTAACCTGCTTGTGGTTTGGTAGGGGTCGTTTCTAGTGGCCAGGGAGTAGATGGGGGTAGCTAGATGTGGGTTGGTAGTTTAAGGGGTTCGGTGAGTTGGCCCACTTATGGTGAGACAAAATTTTAAGAAAAATAAGACTCATTTGAAGAAAATGAGTAATCGACTGTATCACGTCTATGATCTCAATTGATTTTCAGATATATGAAAATTCACAAACATGAAAACTTATAAATGCGATATCTCAGCGAAAACAAAAAATATTTGAGCAAACTTAACTCAGGTGGGTGTGAGATTATTAGGTTCAGGTTGCTGGACTTTGGAAGTTAAAAGACTTTCCACATTAGCAAAGTAGTCGTTTACCACGTCAACCGATTGGGAGGGATTGTCACAAGTCTTTAGGAGATTAGAAGATGGTTTTCCAGTTTAATTTAAATTTGCCATTTGTTTGATAAGAGACCATGTAGCTTTAGGATAATACATATTTTCGTCATGCATATTCTCTGTTGCTCAATGTATCCCGTCTTACCTACAACAAAAAGCTATTTGTTTGGTCATTGTTAAATTCATGGATATAATACTATTTCAAAACTATGATGAACGAGATGAATTAAAGTCCTACAATACTAGCTCAAAACACAAATAATATCAATTTTACTTTCTGATAGAACTATAAAACAGTCACAATTTACCTTTTTACTACGAAAACCTTTTCACTTTAAATAAATTAAGAGGCAACAGACTTTCAATAAATAATGGTTTCCCATACAAACCGTTTGAGAGTGGCTATACAGATTCATTGAATTTCAAAAGATTGCCGGAAGTAGGAACTTTAAGGTTTAAACAGAACAAGAGCTCCCTCCTTTTCAACACCAGTTTTGCCCCTTTAAACCCTGTTACGTGGGTACTATGTTTGGTACGTAGATAGCTAATGCGAACTACGAATAATTGAAATAAGCAGGCAAAACCCGAAATACAATTGACCAAGCTCAGACTATCGCTAAACCATCCATTAATCGAATTTGAGTAAATAAATAATACATTACTAGCCAGTTAAGGTTTTTCTGTAATAAATAAGCTTTATTATGTATAAGTGTAAAGCATTCCCACTGCTGAAACACAGACTTCCTCTCTATGAAAGAGAATATGACGTAATCGTGTCTTTGAATTTTCTGTCCTTGAATTTGCCGGTTTCTGTAGAATGTTTTCCTTTTTTTTATTGTTAATAGATTAGCGTTTGACCACCATCTCACCCGATGGTAAGTAATGATGTGGTCGAAGTTGGAGCACGCTTACCTAAAAGTATCCTATTCACTCTTGACTTAAAGACTCCTAGGTTATAGCTATCGGGAAACACAGACTCCGGCAGGTAATTCCACTCCTTAACCGTACGCACAATGAAAGTATTCCCAAAACGTTTAGTGCGTATGGGTGGGATGTCCACCATGTAATGATGGCACATCGCCGTTTGTCTTGTAGTCCGACGATGGAACGGACTTGGCGGAATTAGATTGTGTAATTCCATCACATAGTCTCCGAAATGTAACCGATAGAAAACCGATAGACTTGCAACTCGTCGTCGATGTTCAAAGCTCTGGAGCTTTGACTCGACCAGTGCATCGTTGCCAATGTATCTCTTGGACTTTCTCAATGGACTCAAGCGCGTCCAGTTGGTATTTGGCAGATCCATCCCAAAGATGAGAGCAGTACTCCATACACGACCGAACCTGTGCTTGATACAGATTGAGCAGCTGTTCTGGTGTGAAGTACCGTCTCACCTTTGCCAAAATTCCCAACTTTTTGATGCTAATTGAGCCTTAGATTAAGCCCTAGATTGAGCCTTAGAAAAATTGAGTGTGGAAATTAGTGTTACCCCAAGAAGCTCAATACGATCGGTTATCGGCACGGTTACACCACGGAAAGTAGGAGCCGGTTCGAATTGGCTCCTTTTTGTGGAGAAGAAACACGCCTGGGTCTTAGCTGCATTAAACTTGACCAAGTTGGCATCACCCCATTCGGAGACAGCCTTCAAGAACAAATTCAAGCACCCAACCATATCCTCACGGAAAGACTGGATGTGACCCACCCACCAGCACTCGCGCTGGACACATATCTCTTAGCAACTGTGCTGAAACCTTTATTAGAAATGAATGCATTATTGGTTCAAACTTGCTACTTTACTAATATCTAGTATTAAATCGCTAACAATTATTAGGGTCTCTTTTACCTGGCATATTTCAAAGATGACATCGATACCACGCATCTCTTTGACCTTTAAGCGTCAATAGCCTAATGGATAAGGTGTCGTACTTGTGATCGAGAGGTCCCGAGTTCGAACCCCACCCATTACACTATTGCCGTGAACCCACTCCAGACACAAGCATATTTAGCTTAGTTGGAGGGGTTAACAAGATTGCTAGTAACGTGATATCTACCCACATTACTAGTTATCTTTATAAAAAAAAAAAAAAGCCGTCCTATTTTTAATAATTCCCAGCCAGCTTCTCGACGCAAATCGGCCATTGTCATTAATCGCCAATTGATCTTGCCCAGTAAGTCTCAACAAAACAAACCTTTTTACTCCACAGGATACTCGTCCGGGCTATAAGCTACACGGTCCATGGGCTGATCCCGGCGTCATGCGTCTTCGCAGACCGGTACAACCGGGAAGAGGTGGTCCGCTCCCTGGGCAAAGAGGTCAACATAAACCCACCGCTGATGCTGGGCCAACTGCCCGATACGCCGGAAGAACTGCTAAAACTTGACCAGGTATGTTGGCCGAAATTTTTAGTAACTGTCCCTGCAGGACTTCGTCCGTATGCATACCTCGACGTACTTGCTCAAAAAACTAACGATGCTTTAAGGTAGGAATATATGTTACTTCTCCCTGTGACTAGTAGTACCTAAGTTTGTAAGGATGTATGGATGTTTGTTACTCTTTCACGCAAAAACTCCAGAACGTATCTGTGTGTTTGGTATGTTGATAGCAGAAATCATCATCACAGGCTACTTTTTATCCTGGAATTCCCACGTGTTCGGGATTACCTCCCGCGCGAACGAAATCACGGGCAACAGCTAGTATACAGGTTTCCAACTAACACAAAAGCAGCAGATGCCCATGGGAATGTAAGAGTAAAAGGAACAGAGAGTGCACTTTTGTTTAAAATAAAGTCTGCCAAGTACGCCAGAGATAATATGGTGCACAAGGCTAGACACTACTTGGCTAGTCTACATAGATACATGGTTTTCCTAAGACGCTCAATTTTAGGCATAGGCCTGATGTCTCCTTCTAATAGTTTCCCACATATAGGATAAAAAGTATTTTGCACAAAAAGATGATACAAACGCTTTTTCAACCGACGACCAAAAGAAAAACGACCAAAAAAAAAAAAACGAGAAAAAATAAATATACGCGTCGAATAGATAAATAACCTCTTATCTATTCGACGCGTATATTTATTTTTTCTCGTTTTTTTTTTTTATGTATGATCACCGATTACTCGAAGACGGCTGAACCGATTTGGAAAATTCTTTTTTTGTTTGAAAGGGTATACTTCAAAATTGGTCCCATTGTCACCAGGTCAGGATCTGATGATGGGATCCTGGAGAAATCGAGGGAACTCTTCAAATATTATAGGCACACCTATGGCGTTTTGGGTATTTCTTATAGTAACTTGTGCAGTTGCTCTCAAAAAATACAATTTGGGGAAGTGTAACTGATGATGAAGACCACAGATGGCCGCCGAACCTACTCAATAATAAGTATTGAGTGGATTGCGATTCGAATACTTGAATATGGATGTTAAGCACTTTATGTTCGTCACAATGCATATGGTGATGTAGAGCTGATGGTGAAGTACCAGGAGAACTCCTCAAAAATTAACGGCCCAGCATTGGGAAAAGCAATATTTTGTAAAAGGTTATAAGTAGTTGACATTTGGGCTCTTTTAACTAGGTAAATTAAAAATCGACCAACTAAAAAGAGTGAAATAAAAACTTTTTACCAAAAAATTAAACCGACTCCCAAAAACACTGCAAAGTGAAAAATAACTTTAATTTCGGAAGTCGGTGCCAAAAACGAAAATATAAAACTAAAGACACCGACTACCGAAATTAAAGTTATTTTTCACTTTGCAGTGTTTTTGGGAGTCGGTTTAATTTTTTGGTAAAAAGTTTTTTTAAGGATGGGAAATCATCCAATGACTGCCTCCCGATCTGGTCGAAGCGGGAGGGTGTGTCAGATTTACTGACTAAAACCCATCCGTGTTCCATCATATGACCCTCGTGTTCCGAGGCCGCGGTAAATCTTTCGAACAATTCCGCAACCCCGGCAGGCTATGGCCCTCTTATGGGCCCCTACAATTTTGCTGACACTCTTTGAGGCGCACGTGGAACACGACGCGCCCTCTACACGGGCCTGGTTTCAGTCGAGCGGCGAGCTACCCATTGCTCGCAGCCCGCAGGCCCGCGCCTACGGTGGTCGGGAGTCACCCTGTGACTCCCGCCGCCTGGAGCGTCTCCTGCATTGGCTGGGCCGCGAGAGCTGTGAGGGCCTTGAGACCCGCCTCTCCCTCGTGCATCCCGCCACCTCTTTCGCTTGCATAACTGCTTTGCAGAAAGAGGTGATTGCTTCCCATGCCTCCTCGCTCCGGACCATGGATTGAACCAGGGCCGGGAGCGAGAGGTCGCCGCTTATCGCCCCTACGAAGACACGGCGGAACTCTGCCCAAGCAGGGCAAATCTCCACTGTGTGTTCCACCATGTCCTTAGGGCGATCCTTGCAATGCAAACGCTACCTGTTACTTGTTATTAGAAATGGAAAGATAGAATTTACTTTATTATACACCCAAAATTTAACCTAATTATTTATTCTTGGATTTTTAAGAATACAATCAGAACAAGCAGCCAGTGGTAATGTTATTCTCGAATAACAAATCTTGTAATTCCTAATCGGTGGACATTGACATAAAATATATTGGAATCATAGTATTTCCACAAAATGACTGATTCAACCAAAAAAATACTTTTGTAAGTCCTAAAATCGGTATGTCATGTCAGCTTCAGTCGATGAAATTTAATCTGTCTTCATAAAAAGTCCGTTCTCTTTGGTTCTCTTAGTAAAAGTCCTCTCCCAATGTTTGCCACATAAAAAAGTGTTGCAAAGTGTTGGCACATACTCTGTGGGCTAAATTTCATTATGTCACTTTTTAATTTGTTGGTTATGTGGATTTACGATTACGAGGCTATATCTATAAACTTTGATCCTGTGTTAATACAACCTTTGTACATACTTGTATAAACTTAGTATAAAATCCGTGGAACACATTGCTTTAGTACAGTTTATGTAATCAGTTTTACACGTGGCATAGAGTCCATACAGAAGTGTATTATAGGCTTGTGTAGTACATGTACTATGAACTATTAGGACGCAATTCCGTCATGTGAACTAGAACGAACTATTCTCTTTCTGTCGCTCAAATCGGTCATCTAGTACATCTAGTACAGTGAACTAATCACCAATCCTAGCGACATCCAATCGCGAGAGCCGAGCAAGAACGGCTGAACTAATAAGAGATGTACAGTCGGCCAAGAAAGTGGTGTACCACCCTAAGGTTGAATATCGCTTGCAGATTCATAGGTGATAAAGATTAGTTTCGCTTGCAGATCGATCTGACAACTTCTATTGCTGTCTTTATCTGATTATTGATAACGACTATTACTGTTTGTAACGTGACAGCTGTTCTTAGTTTGAACTTGATGGAACCAATGACGTCGTAAAATCAACGGCGGGGGGCTGTAGATTTTGATGACAAAATTGTATCTACAAATTCAGAATTGTAATCAACAAGTTACATAAAATTGTAAAGGCACAAGGCGAGTCCACAAACCTACAATTTCTCTAAACTTGTAATTACAATATCAATAAAAAACAAGCTAAAAATAGATTTATCCTTTTATTAAATTTCTACAATCAATTTTAAAATACTTATAACAAACAAAAACATAGCATATATAGTAATATTTAGAAGATATTGAAAATTTTAAAAAATTAGAAACGGGTGTAACCGCCGTTGGCCTCTATAACCTCTAAAAGACGAGACCTCATTGAACCAACAAGCCGTGAGCAAATATCGGTTCCCCGCATTTCCTCCCAGATATAATTACAGTGACTAATAAGAGCTTGTTTGGTTCTTTCATTTTGATGCGACCATCGTTGGACCATAAGGCCCCAAAGATTTTCTATCGGGTTGAGGTCCGGCGATCTTGAGGGCCACTGAATTACCCTTACGTCAGTGTGTGAACGAAACCAGGCTCTTACGATCCTCGCATTATGAATTGAACAATTATCTTGAACAAAATCAAATTGTGGCACTTCGTTCTCCGGGTAAACATTACGGACTGTCGGTAGCATTGCATTCTGAAGCACGTCGATATAATTTACAGCCGTCGCTCGAGGAGGTAGAGAACACAATTCTCCTACACCATCCGTACTCATCCAGCCCCAAATATTTACGGAAATTCGACCTGATTCTCTATTTGGGATTACATGATCATCTTTATACCGTGTTGAATTATATCGCCAAAGGTGAAGACGTCCATGCTGACTGGATTTAAACGTTTTTTCATCACAAAACACTGTATTAGACCAATCAAACTCTAAGTGCTCTCTGGCGAAGTTCAGACGAGCAAGTCTGTGAGCATCCGTCAAATATATTTTCTTGGCGTAATGCCTGTGGTGCAACCCCATGTAATGTAGATGATTCCTTATTGTTTGGGCACTCACATCGAACATCTCCGCAAAATGTTTTGTGGGCTTAAAACCATTGATTTCATATTCCCGTCTCATGAATTCTCTATCGTTATTGGAGAGTGCAGGCCGGCGACCACTTCTTCTGTGATCCAACAAACTTCCCTCCTCTCTTTCACGACGAATCCAAAAGCGGACAGAACGCCTCGATATATTCAAATTCCGGGATATCGCACTGATACTGCTTCCCTCATTAAATTGGGCAATTATTTGTGCTCTTTCGGCAATGGTCAAGTTGGCAGGCATTGAGATGATTTTATATGCAGTTGATTGAAAAATAACACGGAAAATATATCGATTTTTTGCATATATTTGACAAAATGTCAATTGTCAGTTTTCTTTTTCAAATGGAATTCGGTTGTCTAAATAGTTTTTATTACTTTTGTTTGGAAACATTTCAATTGCTTTGTAGAAACTAATGTCCTTTTCATTTATACTAAAGGTTAAAATGTCATGTACTTATATGTGACATATGACGTATGAATACTAAATACATAGGTTTACGTCATGATAATGTTGTCTCTTTCAGTAATATCTTTTTATAACGAACCTTGTTGTAATTTTCGATGACCGGGAAACTAAATCAAAACTGGTACACCACTTTCTTGGCCGACCGTACGAACTACGATAACCTGGAGAACGAGAAACTGTGCCCGGTCATTTATGTGCATAATCTATGGCCCGGACGTTCTATGGCTCTTTGATAGTTTCGATGTTTTTATTTGTTATTTTAACTTTGTTAAGTGAAGTTACTCAACGTCATTGGTTCAACAATATAAGTTCATGTTGCTTAAGTTATGCTTGGTTTTGTTTCGTGTGGATTGTAAAAAAGAAAATATGTATATAAAAATGAAGATCACTGTAAATATTTGATTTTTTAATACGCCATTTTAATAATTAATTCAATATTACTTATTTAAATGATATTCAAATTATTTAAAATGTATCATAATTAAAATGATAGTCCTAAGCCTGCAAAGTATGAAGGAAAATCAAATATGCAGGTATTCCATGAACTAAAATGAACTAATAGTACTAGAAGACCGAACTAGTACATTTGAACAATTGTACTAGTTCGGAGCGCTCCTGTCAGTGACCTAATATGAACAAGCCTAGTGTATTAACGAAATTAAATGCAAAGGTGAGAACACACACAACCACCAAAATAAACACAAGAAAATCACGACCAGAGTCTTATCTCATTTAGCATTCGGCCCGAAGCGAACGCAGGATCGCAAGTAAATTAGCAGTAAAACCTTTCCCTCGCTACGATTGTTTTTTCAGTTCCCAATTACGAATAAACGATGCCGCCGCTTACTGCCGTGAAACATTGATGAGGGCTGTTAGTCTCGAGGACGAAGAGAACGTAGGGGGACGTCTATCGGCGCTCCCCTTACACCCAAGGGGAGCATGCTTTCCATGGCTCGAGCTAATCACAGTAATGGAGTAATGACAAGTTAGACTACGCACTACTCCCTCACAAACTTCATGCTCACGTGAAATCCTGCTCGACGGGAGATAGGACACATTAAAATATTACGCGGCAATGTTGTAATTTTGGATTGGATACGTGAGTTAGTGTGTGGAACGTAGCTAATTACTCTGAAGTTGAGAGAGACCCAGCCATTTAAATTAACTTCTGATGTTTCCATTACCTTGTAAAGTAAATATACTTCATGTTCTTGTGTCAAAGATTAAGTTTTAAATTTAGTTTTTTATTTAGGAGGAAATAAAAGCATAGAGCATGAATCAAGCTGGGCAGACCCTATGGCAAAACGTGAAAATAAGAAAAATAAACAAGGTATTCCGAGCATTATCTGTAATCTCCTTTTATTCAATATCTACCAAAATTTGGCACAGGTATCCGCAGCAAACCTACACAATGGTGTTGTGATTATAATGTTTTGACCACTTAGTGCGTGTAAGAGGAAGAATAACCGAAATACGTGCCTCTAGCTATAGTGTAAGCCAAACCATGACATCCTAATAAATCGCAATAGTTGTATTTTATCTTTAAATAACAGAAAAATGAAAAGCTAAAACAAAAACCAAACAACCACTACCATTATAAAGCGATACAATAAACGTCCACCTTCAAATGAACGTATTATTCAACTGTCAGTATCTTAACTGTGAGCCTCAAACATAGGTAAAAGGAAAATGTACGTAGAAATCTGAAGCAAAAGATTCAATTTTGTGTGTCAGTTTTGCTAGGCAAGTTTGTTCAATCCAGTAAACTGCCAATTTTCATTAGGTAGGTAGCGTACGTACGTTTATACTCGTAAGTCGAAAGTTTGTTGAAATCGGCTCGTCCCTGTCCGTCCTTTGCATTTCGAATTTATTGTAAACGTCGGCTTTCACAATATGTATACATACACGCCACATAGTACCTAAGTGCTTTCATGTAGGGATATTATCCATGCAAATTGAAATGTTTCGGTCCAGTAGACAATATACCTATTTATTATAAAACTTATTGAAAATGTTTTACTGCCAGCCGAAACGATACCGTCTAAATACTAATTGATATGTAAATTTTTAATGAGTTAAATTTCCGGGGATCTAACGATACTTAATTATACTGAAAAACTAGTTTATTTTAATAACTAGTTTCGAGCGTGGTACCCTAGAAGTATTTTGATTATATTACCCCCGTAGTCGGGTGCAAGCAAGATGGTGGGTTATGTTTTTTAATTGGGTTGTGTGTACCTAGATATATGTTCACGTGTTCCCTCTTAACTTCTGTACTCATTATCGTAATTTAACAAATGAGGCATCTTTGGAAGTTTCTTAATTGTTCGCTGGTTATAGGTTATGTTACGTCACGGTCGTCGTATGCGACTTGTGTTGTTTTGTTATTATAATAGGTGACATACGAATACGACTGCTATCCTTTACATAATAGTTTCAAATGAGAATATTTCTTATTTCATACTTCTAAAACGTGATATTACATTAGTGGCGTTTTAGTTTTTGAACTTATTTTTTACAATTAATAGATAGTTGGGCCTTAGTTGGGTATGCAAAATTTTCGAAATTCACATCCGCTGATACCAAGTTTCAAGTTTTATAAACAAATGTTTTAGGGCACAGACAAATGACTAAACGTAATTAATCAAAGACGTATTAATGACAAAGTTTAGTGAAGTGGCACTGAGAAATCTTGAAATGTTAACGTGACCACCAGTCCAGGGACCGATCTCAGCAGGCATTGCTTGTTTAAGGACGCATTTACGTTTTCTCGCAAATATCATTGTTTTTCTGGTACCATTTTGATACATAAGAAGTTAAAATTTTGACAATGTTATGGTATTAATTTCAAGATATTTTATTCATCTCCACATTGAATGCATTATAATTACACAGTCCAATACATCTTTTTCACACAAATACGTTTTTATCGCCGCAATAATCGTAGAAAATTACAAAAAATGGGGTCTGAATACGTACCTGTAAGCCAAATCTGGAGCATATTCTTAACTTCAATATAACAAGAAATTATAGCCTATGTATTTATCTATACGTTAAGCTAATTATTTTGAACATACATAAAAAACTTTATGATTTATGAGAAAAATAAAATCGGTCTCAAATTCATACATTTTTCTACCGAACGCACGGCTCCGACCGTCATTCTGCGCTCAAACGCGCTCGTGAACGCAGGGGTGTATCGCTTTCCTCGATAAAATAAATACGTCGAAACTTATAATAAAGACAGTGGCGTCTTGTATACTGTGACTAGAATACGTTGATACTTTTTCGTACCGAAACAAAAGTAAGAACGAGAACCATACTTATTTTTAGAAATGGATGGATATTGGTTACTGAACCTAGCATGAAACAACAATTTTTTTAACCGACTTTATCTAAGGATCGAAGGAGGAGGCGGGCCGCGTGAGGGAGAGGATGGCGTCCTCCCTCCAGCCCAGCCGCAGTGGTAGACGCCCACGGCGTCGGACGTCGGCCGACGATCTCCGGCCACCGTAGGCGCGGGCATGCGGACAGCGAGTAAAGGGCAACTCGCTGTCCGACCATGGACCATGCCCGGGTCGACGGCGCGTCGTGTTCCACGCGCGCCTCAAAGAGCGTCAGCAACATGACGAGGCCCCCTCTGCAGAGGGCCGAAGCCTGCCGGGGTCGTGGGACTCATCCCGTTACCGTGGCCCCGGTATGTAAAGGGTTATTGAAGGAACACCGTGGATTTTAGTCAGTAAAAGTCTGACAGTCCCTCCCACCCTGCCCGGGGTGGGAGGACTTATTTGATAATTTTACCACGTTAAAAAAAAAAATAAAGGAGGTTTCGCAATTCGACCGTATGTTTTTTTTTTTATTAAGTATCTTAAAGTACTACAAATTAAGGAAGGTCTAGAGTTGATCTGATGATGGAGCCTTTCATCAGATTGACTCCTGACAGTCGAGGGAACTCCTCAACGATTTACATCAGTAACCTTTTGTTTGGGCTTGATTAATTTGAATTGACCAGAACTTTACATCTAGATAGTTTGTGACTGTCATTAGAGGTCTGATGATGAAGACGAAGGACAGTTAAGGGAACTCCTCAACGGTTTAAAGTAGCTACCTTGTGTTTGGACTTAATTCATTTATATTGATGAGAACTTTGCACCCATATAGGTTATAAGTGCCATTACAGGTCTGATGATGGAGACCATAGACAATCGAGGGAATTCCTCAACGATATACAACAGTTACCTTTTGTTGGGCTTACTTCATAGGATTCAATATGCCAAAATGTTCAGTTCGTACAAAAACTAAAAAATTGGCCAAGTGCGAGTCAGACTCGCCCATGAAGCGTTCTGTAGTAACTAAGCCAAATAACTTTGTTTTTCAAAGTGTTTGTATGAATTACAAAGTTTTATTTGCGGTTTTAGAAAATATGCTGTATCTCAAAAACTGCCAACCCGATCTCGTTCAAACCAATTTTTGTTGAAAGTTTACATTAAGGATCATAGCATATATTTTTTGTATAATTTTTCACTCCATTATTATAGAAGTAAGAGGGGGGCACACATTTTACAACTTTGGAAGTGTATATCTTTTAAACGATTAACTTTATGAAAAAGTGGTTTTAGAAACCCGTATGCCATTTTAAAAAACCTCTATTAATACCACACACGCATAAGATTCATGAAAAAATATGTATTTTCAGTTTCAGTTCCATGTGGGGTACATGGAACTGAAACTGAAAATATTTTTATTTTATGTTTTTTTAATATTTTTCTTAAAATCGGAAAGCGGTTCACAGAATACATCTACCTACCAAGTTTTACATGTATCATTCTAATAGTTTCGGAATATAAAAACTTTTACCAAAAAAATTAAACCGACTTCCAAAAAACACTGCAAAGTGAAAAATAACTTTAATTTCGGTAGGTTTTAATCGAGAAGCGGGCCAAGAGACTCATCGGCAACGATGCACTGGTCGAGTCAAAGCTCCAGAGCCTTGAACATCGACGACGAGTTGCAAGTCTATCGGTTTTCTATCGGTTACATTTCGGGGAGTGTGCGATGGAATTACACAATCTAATTCCACCAAGCCCGTTCCATCATCGGACTACGAGACAAACGGCGAAGCGCCATCGTTACATGGTGGACATCCCACCCATACGCACAAAACGTTTTGGGAATACCTTCATTATGCGTACGGCTAAGGAGTGGAATTCCCTGCCGGAGTCTGTGTTTCCCGATAGCTATAACCTAGGAGTCTTTAAGTCAAGAGTGAATAGGTTACTTTTAGGTAAGCGTGCTCCATCTTCGACCACATCATCATTTACCTTCAGGTGAGATGGTGGTCAAACGCGAACCTATTTCAATTAAAAAAAAACGGTCAAGTGCGTGTTGGGCCACGCGCAGTGTAGGGTTCCATAGTTTTTATAACAGCCAAGTGCGTGTCGTATTCGCTGACTGATCGTTTCGTACCATAATCTAACTAAAAGCCAAACATGACTACCTAACTAATTTGACTTCCTATACAAATCCTCACCTGATCCGACAATTTTGCACGGAAAGTTTTAATATTTTTTAGAGATTTGTATAAAACTTGTCATAGCCGGTGTTTTGAATTTAAATACGGACACAGAGCTACACTACTCAATCGTCACAAGAAGCTAGCACGATACAACTGGCGCTTAGCGCCATCTATCGACATTTCTATAGAATTATTCGAAATTTTCGAGTCAAATACAATTGGTCGACTATTACTCGTAAACTTGTAAAGCTCACTTATGTGTGATAGTTTTCCTTTAAATTTCGTTATATATAGGTACTACTGCCGTGACATTTGAATTTCTAACTACAACCGTTTGGTTGATAGAGGGGGGACACTTGATTCTAACGAAAATTTGTACTTTAAAGCTTGATAAGTCACGAACGGTTTACTTAATCAAAAAACGGTCTTAACAAACCCCTAATATTTTTAAAAGACCTATCTAAAGATATCCCACACTATGGGAAGAACGAAAAAAAAAAATTATCATCCCACTTTACATGTATGGGAGGTACCCTAAATAATTGTTTTTTTTTATTTTATTTTACCACTTTTTCGGCGTCATTAACGTGTATACTCATGCCAAAGTACAACTTTCTAGTACCAATAGTTTTTGAGCTAAACCGCGGACAGACGGACAGACAGACAGACATGGCGAAACTATAAGGGTTCCTTGTTGACTACGGAACCCTAAAAAAAAGGTAGGTGGTGTGCGACTTCCGAAATTAGTTAGAAAGTTAATTGTTGAGGAGTTCTCCTGGTACTTCTCCATCAGCTTCATTTCATCATATGCATTGTGACGAGCATATTGTGCTTAATAACAATATTCAAGTAATCGAAGCGGAACCCATGAAATACTTCTTATTCCTACTTATATATTGAGTAGTTCCAGTGGCCATCTGTGGTCTTCATCATCAGATCCACTTCACAAATGGTGCTTTTCAAATGCAACTACACAAGTTACTATAAAAAATACTCAAATCACTGTAGGTGTGCCTATAATATTTGAAGAGTTGCCTCGATTACTCCAAGATCCCATTATCAGCTCCTGACTTGGTGACAATGGGACCAATTTCGAAGTATACCCTTTCAAACAAAAAAAGAATTTTTTAAATTGGTTCAGCCGTCTTCGAGTAATCGGTGATCAAACATTAAAAAAATATATACGCGTCGAATTGATAACCTCCTCCGTTTTTTTCGTCGGTTGAAAATGGCTGTGACATACAGACGGATGGACAAACAGACAGACAGGCATGACGAAACTTTTCTTTATTTCTTATTAATTTTTTTATCACATATGAGTATTTTATTTCCAAAGTCCCCTAGTACTCCTAATCGGGCGTCAAACACATTAATAAACTAACATCTAATCAATAAGCATGTAACCCTTTGTAAACAATAAGTTACAACTTATTATGATCAAACAATATTAAAGAAAATATAATATTACCTTTAAGTATCAATATTAGTTAAGTAATGTATAAAATCGGGCGAACAATGGTTTGTAAGTGTGTGTGTGCGCAATGTTGTTGTGTTGCTACTAGAATACCTAAAATTGAGCGAGTGATAAACGTAAATGCGTCCTTAACTCGTAAAGTGCGCTCCACATTCACGCGAGAATCTCGCGAGAAAGCGAGAAAACGAAACATGAATGTGGAACCGATGTAAATCGGTTCCACATTCACATTTCTCGTGTTATTCTCGCGTGAATGTGGAGCGCGCAGTACGGTTATTACTACAGCAATTGCGCTTGCGGTTTCGAATATTCGCAATAGCCCTGTGGAGGTGAGTACCATACTTCGTTTTTAGTTGACAAGGGAGTCATTTTTCTTAATTTTTTTTATCATAGAATTAATTCCTGTTTGCTGTTACAACGAAAGAAATACCACAACCATCCCTCCCTCTGTTTTACGATTCATGAGATACAACCCGCTGACGGACGTACTGACGGACGAACAGTGGAGGCTGAGGGTTTCGTTAGTTATACATCGTCGAACACTAAAATCCAGTTATGTCTGCGATATTCTCATCGCCATCGTACTAAAAATATGCTAATTGAATCTACGCTCCATGAATTTAACGGCAAATGAAATATTCTAATGCATGTTTAAATACCTATCTTATTACTGTTATCATTCAAAGTCTAGTTAAGCTTATCTATTTGATAAGCACTCATTTACTGGGATGTTTCAGAAGTGTAAGGTAATATTTAAGAATTATATTCTGTACCTGAGTAAAAATATAATGAAACACTCGACTGCAGGAAACAGGCAAAAAGTTCCAAACAAATAATGCCACGAAATCTGTGACAGAACTAAAATACATGAGAGCAATTAGTAAGTTATTTGTTACGATATCTATTGGAAATGGTTTTTAAATATGTTTAGTATGATTTATTTTTTAATTGTTACATTGCTGCTAATCAGATACAGAACATCAGCTTTCTATATTACCTACCAGAATCTATTGAATTATAACATATAATAAATAAGCATATCGATGGTAAAAACCATAATAAATGGCAAAATGAAGATAAGCTCAAAAAAAATTAAGCTGATAATAAAATTTCTCATGATGTAATCTTGTAACACGATAGTGAGTTGAACAACTATGGACGAATTATGTCACTTCTTTCACCAACACGAACTGAAGGTATTTTTTTTGTTTTCATGGACGCCTATCTCCGCTATCGCTAGCGTTTCCGAGGCCTATCTCGAGGAGATACTGCCCATCTTTTGGCTTTGTCGAGAAGAGCAAACATGCTCGCCCGCAGGTTTGCACGTTGTTCTAACTTAGTCAAGATCACCCTTTTCAAGGCGTACTGCACCTCTTTGTACACGTGCAGCCTGTGGGCTCGCTATACACAAGCTAGCTACAATGCCCTCCGCGTCCAGTATAACAATGCGTTCAGGGCAGTGTTGGGTCTGCCTCGTTTCTGCAGCGCCTCGGGCATGTTTTCGGAAGCGCGCACCGACTGTTTCCACGCCACCATGCGCAAGCGGTGCGCGTCCTTGGTGCGCAGGGTGCGAGACAGCTCCAACTCTGTCCTGGCAATGATTGCAGGGAGGCTTGATTGTCTATATGTGAGGCACTGTTGTGACCGGCATATTGTTAATGTAAATAAAAGAAAAATAATTTGACATTTTCTATTATAGCTGTAGTTTGGTAATTTAATGTGACTTTTAATTTGGAATTTAATTTGACATTTAATTTGTATTTAATTTGATAATTTGACATGATTTTTTATTTTTTTATTTATTATTATTAACTTAATTGACTTTTAATATATCTTTGAATCATTTTGTATGTAAATTTCTCCCTTTGTATTTTAAATTAGGAAGCCGAGCAACTGTTTTAATTTGTGTATTTTTATTTTATTTTATATTGGTCTTGGACCTGAAATAAATGAATTTTATTTTAATAAATTAATTTTTTTTTATTTTTTTTATTTTTTATAACGACTTTAACCCCTGATATATTCTCTGTCTTATTAACCGTCTCAATTTCTAAATACATATTTCATGTAATATTATGTACAGACAAAATGTCGAAGAATTTAAAACTGTATCATTATCCCATTGTTACCAACAGTAAAAAATTGGCCAAGTGCGAGTCAGACTCGCCCATGAAGGGTTCCGTAGTAACTATAATAATATAATATAATATGTATATTTATTTGACGAATAAAAAGAACCTTAAAAATTTCTTAAAACTAGCTTATTTACATTTTTACAACTACGCTAAATAACTTTGTTTTTCATAGTGTTTGTATGAATTACAAAGTTATATTTTCGGTTTTATAAAATATGCTGTATCTCAAAAACTGCTAACTCGATTTCGTTCAAACCAATTTTGGTTGAAAGTTTAAATTAATATCTACAGACATGTATTTTTTAGATTTTTCACTCCATTATTATAGAAGTTAGAGGGGGGACACATTTTACAACTTTGGAAGCTTATATCTTTTAAACGATTGACTTTATGAAAAAGTGGTTTTAGAAACCCTTATATCATTTTTAAAGACCTGTCTATTGGTACCACACACGTATAGGTTTCATAAAAAAAAATATTTTCAGTTCTAGTTCCATGTATGGGGAACCCCCTTTATTTTATATATTTTTTATTTTTTTTTCAGAAAATTGGAAAGCGGTTCACAGAATACATCTACCTACTAAATTTCACATGTATAGTCTTAATAGTTTCGGAATAAAATGGCTGTGACATACGGACTGACAGACGGACAGACATATCGAAACTATAAGGGTTCCGTTTTTTGCCATTCGGCTACGGAAGCCTAAAAACCACTCATATATAATGAAGGTCGAATAAGAGAAATATTCAACTATTTTAGTGAAACCCTTGTAAATAGAACCTTTGAAACAAATTCCATTACAGATAGGCACCTATCAATTTGAAACAAAGAATCAGACCGAAACTATTAATAACAGCATTTCAATCTTCAGTTCAATTCTTAACACACTCTTCTTGATTGAAACCTGTATATAAAAAAACGTCTGTAACTTTTCCCCTGGCTAATGTAATCTGACCGAAAACACGAAGTAAAGTAACACTGTCTGACGTGGATGGCTTGACACGAAGTCCGACCAAACGTTACGGAATTGTTTGCTATTTTCTGGAAGAGATTGTTTTAGATCCATGTTGACGGCCACTTCCATCTGAATGATTTATGGATTTCGAGCTTTTTAGCTTTCTTGTTTTAAGTAAACTTTTAGAAGCCAAACTTACCTAAATTTACTTGTCTTGCGTAGGATTTGTGTTTATTTTTGCTCTACTAAAATATTTTCTAAACACTTTTTTTAAAAGACAAGAAGCCAAAACATCTTAAGAAAAATTCAATCATTTTTACAAAAATACACGTAACCGATTTGGAAATAGAAAACACTATAAAATAAAATAGTAAGCATGCTTACTTAGATAACTTTAGGCTTGACATTATTCTTATTTATTCAATTAATCGATAAACATATTTGCACTGTTTGCCGTTAAGGCGTTCTGTTGGATACCTTTACAGTCCAAGCCCAGTTTAGCTTATCCATATTACAATACTAATATTAAAAAATATGAAACCGTGTAAATGTAAACCACACATAGGCTACTTTTTATCACGGGAAAATACCTAATATTGATACGCAACGAAGACGCGTGCAAGAGCTGGTAAAACATAAACCTAACAATAACTCAGAAAAATACAATGGGATATCAATGAACTACCAATTTATATTTGTTCTATCACCAAAAAAATTATTAAAAAACATTCGAAACAAAAACCTCCTCATTTTTAGGGTTCCGTAGCCGAATGGCAAAAAACGGAACCCTTATAGTTTCGACATGTCTGTCCGTCTGTCTGTCTGTCTGTCTGTCTGTCTGTCCGTCCGTCCGTATGACACAGCTATTTTATTCCGAAACTATTAGGACTATACATGTAAAACTTGGTGAGTAGATGTATTCTGTGAACCGCTTTCCGATTTTAAGAGAAAATTTTAAAAATATTAAAATAAAGGGGGCTCCTTATACATGGAACTGAAAATGAAAATAATTTTTTTCATGAAACCTATACGTGTGTGGTATCTATAGACAGGTCTTTAAAAATGACATTAAGGTTTATAAAAAATCTAAAAAGAACCATATGTTGTAGATCTTAATGTAAACTTTCAACCAAAATTAGTTTGAACGAGATCGAGTCAGCAGTTTTTGAGATATAGTATATTTTCTAATACCGTAAATATAACTATGTAATTCATTCAAATACTATGAAAAACAAAGTTATTTGGCGTAGTTGTAAAAATTGTAAATAAGCTAGTTTTAAGAAATTTGTAAGGTTTTTTTTCCAAATAAATATATTAAGTATATTATATTTATTATAGTTACTACGGAACCCTTCATGGGCGAGTCCGACTCGCACTTGGCCAATTTATTTACAAGTACGTTCAAAAATAAAGCAGTTTTGATTAAATTATTTTTATACTTATCATAAACAGAGATACGTATTCTCATCGTAGTACCTATTTAATTTAGTGTTAATCTCAAAAATAAAATAATTTATACAACAGTATTAATTCTATTCCAGTAAATTCCAATACATAAGACGATTCTATACGTTAGGAATCGTTTTATTTATTTCAAATTACTCACAAAATTGGTAGAAAGATATCCCTAACAGATAAGTTCCTTTGATTTCAAGTCTTCATAACAACCTTTCATAATGTAGAGGTGATATTACTATCAGCTTGTATTATATCATGTTTGATAAAGACCTCGCCTCAGGAAGTCTACTTTTTGAACGGAAGTCTAAAATAAATCACAGGTCAAATAAAAACAAAGTACAAAGTTTAATTTGCCGATCAAATTCAAATTTACAGTTTTTCTCTGTACCAGACCACCAGAATCCTTTTTAAACAAACTTGATAATTTAGAAACACATGATAGTAAGCAAACTGACAACATTTAGGATACATTTTCAAAAGCTTTGCACGGAAACATTACGCTACCCTCAGTTTCACCCTTACCAAGCCTTATCTCTGCCTTTTCTCCATTAAAACATTAACGATGTCATAAAAAATGTTTCTTTTACAATTGTCCCTACAATCGTGGAACACATCAACCTTTACAGTCACCTGTAAAAAAATAAACCTATATATATTTAAAGAGCTTATATGCTCAAAGAACTTTTAACGAATATTTGAATGGCTTTTGTTGACAGCGTCTCTGACTTTCACTTTAAAATTCATATCCATATTATCGTCTTTATCACCTCGACTTTCTCGTTGAGGGAGATTTCAAATATTGGATAACGCTCTCATTGGTTTTTGCCAACTTTATTCTTTTGGAGATCTGTCACTTTTCTCATAATCTCTTTTGGCATCTTGCCAAGTACTTTATAATTATTCCCAATGACCATATTAATACCTACTACGTCGTATGCTCCATGTACATAAGCATGCATGGACAGTGACGTCATTTTTATTAGATTGACCGTTTCCTTCCACTTTTCATCTCCGTTTTATATGCCATTTCTGCTCAACTATTTTAACATAAACATTTCAATGATACAAAAAGTGCTAGTAAAGTAAACATAAAGTATTCCTGGGATGCGACCCGCAGCGAATATAGTATGTATGTGCCCAAGAATAGATGCTAGCTACGTACAGTACTTTATGTCTCCTTTATTAGGTAGTAGAACGGCAGTAAAATGTGTTCTCATCAAACGAAATGTTCGTCTAGTCTCTGTTTTGATACTGCTAGGTGAAATATCGAAGTTCGCGACTGATATATGGGCTCGCGGTGAAGCTAGGATTCCATGTCGATAAATTTTATATAACAAATGTATAAAATGTATTTATAATTTCAGTAATTTTTTCTTCAGTTAATATAGTCTTTAGAAGTAATTTATTATCGTTAGTGCGTCAACACTACAACATGCAATAAATTGTATGTTTATTTTTAAAGAAGATAACTCGAGATCTTGAATAGCTAGGTGCAAGGTTCGCCGAAACATTTAAAAAATAGTCAAGGATCTCCGTAAATAAACAATAATATTAATACTCTCTTGAGACGAGTCTATTTTATGTGAAATTGAGTGGAGTTTCGTGTCGCCCACAGCTTGTTTTGACCTGCTGTCAATCAATCGGAATGGATAGGTAATATTGGACCCAATCAAATATCAATTACACTTTTCGGAGCACTACTAGATAGGTAAGTAATAAACAATTCAATGTACACAAACTACTATCCCGCTTTGAAGCGCTATTGAAATATTGAAGGGCTCAATTAGGCGGTGCACGGTGGAATAAAATTCCCCGCAACAGGAACGCTTAATTGAAAACGATTCCTAATAGTACCTTGGTCCATAAGGAATGCTGAAGATCAAAAAGGCTAAGGCATTCATTGAAAATCAAAATTTCTCAATTATTGGATTTAAGAAGACTTAAGTACTGAACGGTTGTGAAGAACCAAATCTTTTTTATCTAATATAGGTACGCTTGATACTATACTACCTATTTTTAAATATCTTTCTCTTGTTGGTAAACTTTGAGATCGTATAAGTAAGTACTAAAAAGCTTTTAGTGTAATGTTCTCTTTATTTTGGTTTTCGCATAAATATTACCTATTTCAAACACATTTTGCTGGCATATTTCTGATTTTATATTTATGATCTTGAATATTCACATGTGAGGAAAACCTTGTTAATGCCAAGAAGGACGGATTACAAAATATTCACCGAGAAGAAATTCACGGGCTTAGTCAATTTCGGGAACGGAAATATACACAACTCTGCTCTTCAGCAAAATATGTACATGACAAAAATAATACCGGTAATCTACTCCAATTTCCCGTCCTCTTCGTATCGAAATAGATTAGAAGAGTCCCTAGAGGGACTAGATTCGATAGCTAAAAAGTAGTCATAATAATCCGGATTACAGTACTTCTTAATGTCTTTCATCGATTTTGGTACTCCGATCACTTCGTAATTGAGAAGAGGTAAACATCTAAGCGATTCCAGTATTATTTTATGGGCGGAGAAAAGTTCTTTCTTCGCTTCATGATAAATATTTTATTTGAAATGCCTTCCTATATCTGATTGTTGACGTCTGCTGCTTTATTATTCTCGTTTTTTTAGAATATGATGTTGAAAGTGTATTTTTATCAGAATATAAATTTTGTGCAAGCTTTAGGCTTAGCTTACAACTGTTTCTAATAGTAAACCTATTTTCTAAAGCGATAAGACCGCCATTGTACCCATAGTTTAAACAATATTTTTAAACAGATTAAAAAGGTGTGTTTACATTTTAGTGTACAATCATGTATAATCTAGCTAGGGTGTATAATAAAATATATTGTATTAAAACATAGTGTATTACTTTCTCTTTGTATTGTATATTTCATAAGTCAGTGAAGTGGACACTGTTTTATGCGGTATAGCGGTACTTTGGAGATCAAATGATGGCTAAGATTGGAGAAATAATCAGAGAGGTCCCTAAGGGCCCTCCCGATCGAAGAATAGCGGCATTCTGATCAAAAATGCCACGCAAGAATAAATTGCTGTTCTATTTCATATTAGGTAAATGCGCGAATAACAAAATGCCTTCTAAGACAATTGCGTTTATCTTAGTTTGAGCTTGTGAGACCAGTATATTCATAATACTACGCCAGCAAATCTTTTTTCTGCCGTGAATAGTTCGATCTTTAATATGTACAGATAAAACTCAAACAATATTGAACATTGTACCCATGTACCAATTATTTCATGTTTTGATATTTTATATCCTAAACCTTAGCAATGAGGTACCTATAGGGACATTTTCCCTTATTTGGTATACATATATTTCCGAATTGGTAACTCAATACGTACGCCGAGTGTATTCTGCAATATTTGGTATGAATGTAATGATAAACGATGGGGTACATTAACTTAGAAGAAACAATTTACTGTTTTCAGGTATTTATAAAATCGGAGCTGAAGGTTGGCGTGATCTACGTAAAGGAGAACCAGTACACAGAAGAAGAGATTTTGGACAATAATGAAAACTCACCGATGTTCGAAGAGTTCTTGCAAGTCTTAGGAGAGAAAGTCAGACTTAAGGGTATGTTCTATTATTTTAATGAAAGCTCACCGAGCTTTTAAGCCTTAAATCTTAGCCATTAAGCTAAATCTTCTTAATGAGATTCGTTTGAACGAAAATAGCAATTTCGTCCTTAATAAAACAGCAATAAAATTGCAGCTCACTCACAACTATGGTTTGCCTTCCTGTGGAACGAGTGGCAATAAAACCTCATTAACCCGGCCCAGAATAATATTAATGAAACAAGATGAGATTGGCTGCAATTATTTTCCTTTTCTTTACAGGTTTCGACAAATACAAGGGTGGTTTAGACACAGTGCACGATCTGACTGGCCTATATTCCGTGTACACAAACTGGAGGGGAATAGAAATTATGTTCCATGTATCAACCTTACTGCCATACGAGAGACATGATCCACAGAAACTACAAAGGAAAAGACATATAGGCAACGATATTGTTTGTGTCGTTTTCCTCGAAGCCGATAACACTGCATTCTCTCCGGCTTGTATCAAGAGCCACTTTTTACATACATTCATTTTAGGTGAGTATATTACGAACTTTATGATTTTTTACTTACCAATTTAATTCCGAAGCCTTCTCTTCCTGTAGAATTTGTCGCAGTAAATTCTAATCGTATAATTATATCTTTTACAGTCCGAGTATCGGCTAAGATTAAGCGTCGACCAACGCGATACGAGGTGTCGGTAGTCACTCGAGATGAGGTGGGGGCGTACAAGCCTTATTTGTGGGAGCAAAGCGTCTTTGATAAGGGCCCTATGTTCAGGTAAGACTGGAAGTGAATTGGATTAGGGATAAGAATATGTAGGTAGACTAAAAGTTGATCCGAACATAATATAGAAAAATCAAATAATAAATGAAATATTTATTTCTGGTAATAAATAAACATGTAGGCACGATTATTTTTTTTCGTAAATTTAAACTAGATGAGGCCGTTGTTTCCCAGCTGACTGCTTTGAAACACCAAAACAAATCTCAATGTCTTTGGTGATTTTTGAGGAAAAAGCACCGTTTTGAGTAGGCCTCTCCAAACAGTACAAGCATTTGTTAGTTATGGCGTAGCTCAACTTCTTTAAGAAGCTCGAACACATTTGGGTAGGCTGCATAAAGTACTCAAACTGCCAGACTATGCTGTAATCTACTCATTCGTTATTTTACCACATACCCTTCACGTTCACAATCTAACATTCGAATCTAGATCTGCTTAGTGTTTTCCTATGTCAGGGTGGCTTCGAATCTAAACGGATGCAGTTGAGTACGAGTGTTTTACATGTGAGTGCCTATCTGACTTTCACAATCCAGTAAACTGGCTGGAAACACGATACCTCTTCGCAAGACTGGTCCCAGATTGTCTGACTTTAGAATCTAGATACGTCCCCATAATTACAGTTTAATTAAAATTATGTTTAATCTGCCTGAGATAACATGAGATCAAGGATACTTGAATTATTCCCAGTAATCCAAGCTAATTCATCTCTTGATGCAAACATTTCACAAGCTGTCAGTTTGACTTAAGCCTCACGGGCCTTACATCCAACAGTTGAACCAATGAGTCAGTTAAGTTTATCTTCTAACTAAATCTACCTTGCAAACATTGAGTTTATACTAACGTTAGAACTGATATCTAAATCCTTCTGATAGCACTGAAGCAAAACTATTGCAATTAATTTTACTGAGAACTTGCTTTGGTTAAATGAAGTTATAATTTGACCGCAGTGAACAGACAGGTACCTATGCGAAATGTAGACGGAAAGTTATTGATGAGAAGATGTGAGGATTGGGTATAGCTGCAATTTGTGTTGTAAAGAACACGTTACGAAAAGTGAAACTTGTAGATTCAGGCTATCTATTTTAGGTACAAGTTACATTGCGCTCGCTTCCTCCCATTTTACCCAAACTACTGAAAAATAAATTATAGTTTAAAAAACCTTTTGGCTTTTCTCAGGTCGCATGCACCATATTTTTTCAGGGAATGGTTGCTGACCAAGATAGTGAATGGAGAAAGAGCCTCATATTCCGCACCCAAATTCGCAAGAATGCAAGAGAGAACTCGCAGCCAAATGCTAGAAGACATCGTCGCTAATCTTCAGAACCATGCTGAAACTGGACAAATACCGAAACCTTACCGAAGAGGTAAAGATTCCTTAAATTTACCAATATTTTTTTGTTTTCATTTTTTTTTAAATATTTTATTGTGATAATTCGAATGTTTCTTTCAAAATTATCATCGGCCGGTTATAATTACTGCTTGATAATTCATAGTTTTTTTTATTATTACGTCTTAAAAGTTACATGCTATATGCGAATTGAGACAGCTCCAGTAAGTAATTTAAAATACTTGTTTTGGAAGTGACTCATGATATACCCTTTTTTTAAGGACTATCTCCCGATCTGGGCGAAGTGGGAGGGTGTGTCAGACTTTTATTGACTAAAACCCATCCGTGTTCCATTTGCCCTCCGTGATCCGGGGCCGCGGTAACTCTTTCGAATAATTCCGAAACGATATCCTCTGATTTTACAACATTGAGACTTAATTATGATTTAGTAGTAGAAAAGAACAAAAAACAAAGTAAATAGAACGAAACCCAGTTTTTTTACACTTTAATATACTTGGTATTTTCATCGTGAGCAACCCAGTTGAGAAGCATTTCCCTCATATAGATTAGCATTTCCTTCCCAAGGTTAAACGTTAAAGGCTGAATTTTTCACCACCTATTAGAAATATTCTAAACTTAACCGATCCGAATGAGTTGGAAAAACGTCCTACAGATTTTTTAAAACTCTGTTCGATATGACTCATTGGAATCATTCTCTTATTGGAAATGTCCGCTAAATGACGTCCTTCCTATGACGTTCCATAGCCATTGTTATTTTTAACTCTAGCTGACCCGACCTCTTAAATCACCTCTAAAAATTATTAGAGGGAACGTAATACAATAGGAAATTTTATAATCGGTCTAGCCGTTGTCGAGGTATAGTGAGACCAACGAACATCTACATAGGTAACTTTTCGTTAGTCTGACTTTCTCAGTCTCACTCTCTCTTTTATATAGGTACCTATAAAGAAAAAATATATTTGCACCACCGGTGCAATACTGTCACTTACGTCAAATTTCCAATAATGAGCTAAGTATGTAATAACTTGCCCAAAGTACCTCTGCACTTGGTGCAATAATGTCACTAGCTTGGTACTTATAGTTTTTGCATGAGGGCGTAAGTGACTTTGTGGTTTTGTATAGTGTACTGGGAGAAACAACGTATGATCGTCAGATGCGCGCGGCCCCCTGCGGCCCCCGCGGTAGCAGAAGTGAATTGGAGCTACAACGTTAGCATAGGCAATTGTGACATTTTATTTATATTGATACTGGAGCAATAATGACCTAAAATACAGTTATAACATTCTTTCCCAAATATTACATTGATTTAATTGACTCTAATAAACATTTATGACTTTGTTCCTCCAATAATTCTTTTGCTTTTGTTGTAACATTTTATTGGGTAGAAAAATACTACTATGGTACATCACATAAACGTTAAATCTTGATCGCGCTACGGTACTTTACTAAAAATTTTACTTTTTATAGTTTTTCACGGAATGAAAGTAAATGCTTCCATGTGATAAAATACTAGTATTATTGGCATGCCCCAACGTCAAAAATATTGAATTAAAAATGTCAGAGGTCCAAGAAGTAGAAGCTGCCACAGTTGACGATAGTTATTTTGAGAACCAAACACCAGCTAGCAGTACTAAACCCTACGAAACTCTAACAGCATCTTCTAATTTAGTTGCAGCCAGATAGAAATTCATCTATTGTACCACCTCCAAACTCACCGTCCATTTTAACTGACAATGATGTTGTGAATGAACCGGTGGAATTTCTCCGGTGATGATTCAGCTAACTTCCTTTACCTATTTGATTTACTTTATTGCTCATAATGTTGAATTAGATTGCAGAGTGTAGAAGTACTCATTAAGTTTGTAATATTCTGATTTAGATGTTATAAATTACTGTAATACAAGTTCATAGCACAAATTAGAATTGTGGAAAGTTTAAACTTATTCTCTTGAAAAAAAAACAAATATTGCATAAGTAACAGTAGTGCACCGGTACACGGTTGTGCGAATTATAATAAAATACATCAACATGATTGTGTCATCAACTCAGAAAACAGATACTTTGGCAAACATAAACAAAATAAACACGCAATAATTTGACTTCAATATTGATAGCCGCTACAATAAAAATCCATAAATCATGTAATACACACGTACAACGTTTACATTGCCAAATATTTATCTTCTTAGGTATTGTTTTCTTTGTTGTATTGTGGTGAATGTTGTATTGAATCTTGTCAATAAAGTAATTATGTCAGGTTAATGATTGTAAAACGAGGAATAATTGATATCTATTTATATCGCAAATTGCAAACCCAGATATCAACGTTTCTTTTATGGTCCAAACCTACAATCTGCATTGGTCAAATCATGTAAGAACGATATAGGTCTAAGTCTGTGGTATTCTTTTGAGGAAAAAACAAAGATTTGAGTAGCCTTGTCTAAACAGTGCAAGCAATTTTCAGTTATTGCGGAGCTAAACCTTTACGAGCTCGAACAAACATTTAGGTAGGCCGCATAAAGTACTCAGACTGCCAGACAATGCGGTAATCTACTCATAATATTCCTTATTTTCCATCGAATATCATGAGTAGATCATATGAGTCAAAATCAAAAAATGGTAAATCTTATGTTAATGTTTTTCTTTCACTCTTCAGGTTCATGGCGTCCCATCGGTCACATGAGACCGTCGTCACCTCTCCTGGACTCAGTGAGGGACCAGTTCGAGGATTACGATCAACTGGCGAAGGACTTCACGAGAGTCTTCCTCAATAGTGAACTGAATATGGCGCAGAACGCCCAGCTATTTGATGTCGTGTTCCTGGTGGGACAATCCAAGCAGAAGACTAAATTTATTGGAGTTAGAGCTATTCTTGGAGTTCGAAGCAGGTGATTATTATTACTATTATCTTATTCCACGAAGCCCATTCCATCATCAGACTACAAGACTAACGGCGATGCGTTATCGTTACATGGTGGACAATGGACATCCCACTCAGACACACAAAACATTTATAGTTTCACTATACGGACAACTAAAGAATGGAATTCCCTGCCGAAGTCTGTGTTTTCTGATTGATATAACCTGGGGGTCTTTAAACCAAAGGTGAATAGGTTACTCCTAAGTAAGCGTGTTTCATCTTCGACCACATCATCGCTTATCATCACGTAAGATGGTGGTCAAACGCAAGCATATACTAAAAAAAAATATTAGACCGTACCTATTGGGCAAAGCTCCAGGTCTTCATTATTAAATTATTTTAAACGAAATTGTGTCAAAATTTTAGAATACATAAGAAAGAAATACGATAAAAATAATTAAAACATACCAAATTATATGCTAAACATTATACACAAAATATATTTTTAAATATAATTCATACATAAAAACCCATTAGAAATACAGATTTTAGCATTGGTCGGATAGGAAACAATAGTTAAGGGACCTCAGCTATATAATAACAATAATATATTAAATCATTTCATCATATTGAGCTTTTATAACAATTTGCAGAAGAGACAATAAATAATGAGGTACCGAAATGTATTAAAAACTCTTCATCCGTTTGCATTTTACAAAACATAGAATATACGAGTATTTCATAAGTTTCTCATGTGTGTGTTCTTTTTGAAACTTGATGTTTTTAACATGATTTATTTTACCAAAGAAACTATTTCAGTTCAGCTGGTTTTTAGGGTTCCGTACCACTAAACAATATAGGAACTTTCAAAGGATCACTTTGTCCATCTGTCCATCCGACCGTCTGTCAGTCAAGGCCCTTTTTTTTTTCAAAATTAAAAAGGCACTTCTGTCTGCGGTCTCTTTCAGATGTATAAAAATCAGTTTGTAAGTGATCGCGATAAAAAAATATGACCGTTTATTTCGTCTATTTTTTTCAATTTAATTTTAAAAATTCGCAGGTCAAGGGAACTTGCCATTGACCTGCAATTATGAAATTAGGTTAGAAGCAAGGTCTTGCAGCACATGTAAAAAATGTGTAATATGTAGTTAACTCGCTACTATTGAACTAATCCCTCCATCTCCTTTTTACTACCGGCCTACCACACACACACTTGGTTGCCGTACCAAGCGCTTCTCCTCCACATTTATTGTGCGCATAGCCAAGTTGTGGTTCTCTCTGCCGGCTTCTGTATTCTGTGCCACTTATCACTTTTGAAAGGTCTTTCAGCCTTCAAAGCAAGAGTGAACGGCCATCTTCCGGGTCTCCGCGTTCCATCGTAGACCTCATCTATCGCTTACCATCAAGTGACATCGAAGTCAAGAATAGGCTCAACCGGAAAAAAAATATGTTTGTACGCAGCCTTCGATGCACGAGTCCAACTCATACTTATCCGGTTTTTTAATTGTTTCCTTGCTATAGAGACGTTCTGTGGTCTACATTCTCCTGTTATTTTCACCGTAAGTTTATTTTTACATTTGACAGACATAATTATGTCCTGCTCAGTCTTTTTGAATGGACAGTTTATTTACGATCCAAAAATAAATTGACAAATGATCTTGTCACTATTTGTGGGACTTACTTTTCCGCATACTGCATAACACCAAAACATATTTTTATATGTTACGGATGATATCTTGTATTGTGGAGAAGTTCGTGGCTAAATCATAACAGCCGCACGGGTCTATATTCAAGGTTAAGCAACTCTTGCCGAGGTCACACCACGGATGGGTAACCATCCTAACATATCGAAGTGGCTCCGTGCCTCAAAAAGTATATGAAACCGTTAGTCCCGGCTGTAATTTGCACATCTACATCAGTCGTTACAAGTAGTCAGACGATCGGAGTTGCGGAAATGTTCTAACAAGATACCGCGGCCCCGGAACTTGAGGGCAGCTGAAGGAACAGGGTGGGTTTTTAGCAGGGGCGTGCATAGGATTATGACAGGGCATGCGGCGGAGTAAAAACACACAAAAACTTCTTCTTTTATAGATTTTTAGCATAGCCACAGCCACGCATCGTAGCATGGTGGCGATGCGTGGCTGTGGCTATGCTAAAAATCTATAAAAGAAGAAGTTTTTGTGTGTTTTTACTCCGCCGCATGCCCTGTCATAATCCTATGCACGCGCCTGGTTTTTAGTCAGTAGAAGTCTGACACCTCCCTTTCGCTTAACCGGGAGAAGTCATTTGAGGATTTTCCCACACAGAAAAAAAATTAAAAAGTATTAAAAAAAAAATATCCGCCAGTCTTGCTAAGGAGTATCTTGTTACCCAGCAACTGGGTTGTGCCGGTCAGATACACTAGTATTCAGCTGTATCTGGTAAGACTGAATACCGACCCCAACATTACTTAAACATAGTTGAGAATAGGCTGAGCAGATGATGATGTGTCATTGTATTAATACTGTGTTTTATACCCGAAAATCGAAATCGAGATCAAAGAAATGTCACTGTCAAATTAACAGTTCAGGGGTAGTCAACATTTCCCTAGTAAGCTTTTGGAAGAACTCTAAAGCAGCGTGTCAAAATAATAAATATGATAGCCTAAATAAAGTTCTAATATAAGTAGAGTAGGGTAAGGTAAACGTAATGAAAATAAAATAATTATGTTGTTATGAACAAGTTGTTCATGTTTTTCACCAATTTGGCTAATAAAAAAAATCTCATTTATTTCATTAGTAAAAAACACCCATGCGAAACCCAGGCGTCTCGCTAGTTGAAAACAATAAATGATGTGCAAATGTTTAAGACCACTGTCTTATTTTCAGTAGCATAAAAATAATTAGTACGATTTTATTTCACAGTTATATTTTATTCTTGTATCGTAGTTTACGTCACTTTATAGTTGAAAACTGTGTGTAATATTATATTTTTAACCGACTTCAAAAAAAGGTGGTTTACAATTCGTCTTGAACTTTTTTTTTTTATGTATGTTACCTCATATCTCGGAAACGGCTGGACCGATTTGAAAAATTCTTTTTGCGTTTGAATGGGTATACTTTCTAGTTGTTCCCATTGTTACGAAATCAGGATCTGATGATGGGATCCTGGAGAAATCGAGGGAACTCTTCAAATATTATAGGCACACCTATAGCGTTTTGGGTATTTCTTATATTACCTTGAGCAGTTGCTTCCGAAAAGTGCCATTTGAGGAAGTTGAACTGATGATGAAGACCACAGATGGCCACTGAAACTCCTCAATAATAAGTATTTCGTGGATTGCGATTCGATTACTTGAGTACGGATGTTAAACACTTTATGCTCGTCACAATACAGCTGGTGATGTAGAGCTGATGGTCAAGTACCAGGAGAACTCCTCAAAAATTAACGGCTATGCATCGGGAAAAGCAATATTTTGTAAAAGGTGATAAGTTGTTGACATTATGGCTTTTGTAACTAGATAAATTACAAACCGATCCACTAAAAAATGTGAAAAAAAATTTTTTTGCAAAAAATAGAACCGACTTCCATATCAAAACACTACAAAACCAAAAATAACTTTAATTTCGGAAGGCGGTGTGAATTAAAAGAAAATCCAAAACCAATAACACCGACTTCCGAAATTAAAGTTATTTTTGGTTTTGTAGTGTTTTGATATGGAAGTCGGTTCTATTTTTTGCAAAAAATTTTTATCTGTTTAATATGCCTACAATTTTAGCACTATGTTTTAGCACTTTTCGTCAAACTACACAATTGAGGTTATTATTTAAAATTGGCAACACCTTTATTTACATTTTAGATCTCGAATTCGATTTCTGAGTATAGTTACTAGTCAGTTATCAATGTTAACTGACTATACTATAATTGAATTAACACAAAGACAATTTTCCTTATGATAACTTATCATACGGAAAATTGTCTAGTAGCAATATAATTTAAGCGCGATATGTCGATGTTTATAGTTTCCAGTGTTACCGACTGAATGTCGTCCCACACGTTGTTAGAAAAAAGATTAGCAGATCGACAATAATGATCTTCTATTGTGATATATTCTTACTTCCAGGGTGTTCCAAGAGATGCTATACGGCATACAAACGGGTTTCGGTTCGCCACAAGTCCCGGTGGCTGAACTGTTGGCACGTCCAGCACCCACTTTGCTGTCTCCGACGCCTGCAAGACAAAAGAGCAGCAACTTCTTGCAAGTGCCTGATATTGAATCACCTAGGTAAGTTTCTTTTTCCATTAAACTTTATGATCTTAATTGTAATAAAGAAACAGAAGCAAAGTGTGATTTTCAAAGTTAAGCGACACTTGAACATGTTAGTCCGTGGATCGGGGATGACATTAATATATCAAAATGCCTAAATATGTTAATGCTATTAATTCACAGTCATTACGAGTAGACAGAAGCCCGGAATCGGGTATTGTGGTACTCAGCTACTGAGTTGTAGATGTTAAATTTATGCAGTTGCTCCATCCTTACTAATATTATAAATGTGAAAGTAACTCTCTGTCTGTCTGTTACGCAATCACGCCTAAACTACTGAACCGATTTTAATAAAATTTGGTACGAACATAGTCTAGAGCCTGAGAAAGGACTTAGGCTGCTTTCTAATGCGAAAAAAGGGCTGTAAGGGATTGAAATAAGGGATGAAACTTTGTATGGAAATTACGTCATTTTTAAAGCTAGAAGCTTGAAACTTAATTTTTAGACTTTTGATTAGATATTAATAAATACGACATTCAAATTATGTATGAGTTTTATTTTCAAAATTATTAGTTAAAAAAATTAAAAATGCTGCTTAAAGTCACAATTTCGCGCGGACGAAGTCGCGGGCACAGCTAGTGTAAAATAAAGCACAAAACCGCACCTGGATAGGCTAGAACCTGACCCTGACATTGTTGGAAAACAGCCTAAGAATATCTTAAATTATGATATGAAGATCTTTAATTAATAATTATTTAAGTTAAGCCTTAGCCTTAAGTTAGACCTAGTTTAAGTTTTATTTACATTTTTTTTAAACCATGTATGTTAGTCATATAAAATAAGTTATACTTTTAAGTTTGCAAGTGGTGAGAAATAAAGATTATTTTTTATTTTTATTGGGTATAATAAAAAAAAATAAAGCTACTACCAAAACTTCGCAATTGAATTTATTATCGATATTTTCAGGCCAAAAAGCGTTCCCAGTTCGCCGATGGTGAAGCGCGCTTTCTCTCGACTGGGCACTATAACAGCTGGATGGGGTCGGTCTATTCGCAAGCAACATTCGCAACTCAATGCAGAAGATAAAAAGAAGTGGGCTAGTTCCCAGGACTGTTCCAGTAAGTATTGATTTCACTCTCTCTCACCATTCATCTTTTTTTTTCTAAGGTGTCGGCCTTGTGATCGAGATTTCGCAGATTCGAACCCCACCCATTACACAATTGCCATGAACCCACTCCAGACACAAGAATTAACAAGGCTATTAATGTGAATTCTACAGAAGTTGCTAGTACTCTTTAAAAAAAATCGTCCTCTTCTTTCGTTGATAGATATTCTCACTACCAAAATACAGAACTCAAAAACTTACCTAATCTATTAATTAAAATTTTTAATTGCATCTTTGTTAGGTAATTTCTGCTTTACCAACTCCATCCCCAAAATTTTACATAGAATATAATAGAATATTTTTAACTGTTCACCAAAATAAATAAACATCTCTTGATATTACACTTTAACTATTATGTCGCCATTTCCTGTATCGGTTCTATTTTCGTCCATGTGTATATTGTGTTCAACCTAAGCCAATAGTAGTCAGTCGTATTTAATGTATGAAAATACAAAGTACATACATTCCTGTGCACAATAATATTGTCAAAGTGCCTTAAATAAATGTGTGAGCTACGTTTACCGCAACAGTTGATGCTATTTATTTAGTATGGTTAAGTAGCTCTACAGCTAAAAATGGGAAACATTACTACTAATGTTTCCTATTTTTAGGATAACACAAAGATTTTTTATGTTACAGATAAAGAAGGAAAAGATAAAGAAAAGGAAAAAAATGCAGCACTTGCAGTACCCAGGCTCTCTGTATGTGCCGACGCACAGAAAGTTGACCGCGCTAAATTAGCACAAACTGAGGTAAATATAAAAACGGATTCTATTTTTGAATTTCCTCGTTTTAAAAATAGAAGTGATTGCAAATCTATTGTTTACTATAAATTATACAGTTATGTTCTTGTTTCAGTTTTCAATAATCGAGTTCGATCCAGAAACGTTCCGCATTCTTCTGGACTACTTGCACACCGGCAGTTGTCCATTAACCTGCGCCTCCATACCCGGCCTCATCTGCGCCGCAGAACATTACGACCTCCCTGAGTTATTACAAGCATGTTTCCATCACGCTAAGCAGTTTCTTAGAATAGAAGTGGTATGCACGATGCTCATATCGTTAGAGAATTACTACTGGCGATATACGTCAGCCTCGGAGTTGGTAAACATGATCCTAGCCTTCATCGAGCAGCGAGCCTACGCCCTGTTCCAGACACCGGAGTTCCTCAACTTATCGGAGTCGATGGTGCAGATGATCATGTGCCGCAACCTCGAGGTACCGGAGGTCAGGAAGTTCGAGGCGATGCTCAGCTGGGCCCGGAACAAAATCAAAGTCAAGTCCGCCAATAAGACTGATGCCAAAAATGAATTTAAGTGCACTATGGAAAGATTAGCTCGAGACCTGAAGCTGTATAGGATCTCACCGCAGGAATTGATAAAAGTGGTGCTTCCTTCGAAGGCCATCAAGAACGAGCGGATACTGGAGACTCTGATGTACCAGGCGAACTCGGGGATGTACCGCATCCAGGACAGCTACATCGAGGCCTGCCAGCAGCGGCTGCAAAAACAGGACTCGAGGTTCTCAGAATTCGAAAGTTTCGACTATGGCATATAAAACATGGAGCTGTGAGAAATATCAGTGTATTAGATAGATTATGAAGAGTGACTGGGCCGGGTCCTTCTTATTATGTGGTATGTTGACGCCTTCTAAAGTATTATTGTTATAGATGTACTCGAGTACTGTAGAGGTACGAGAAATATTTGTACACTTCTCGGATACCTACTCCTTGTTGTTGTTCATTGATACCTATATTTTTTACATCTAGCTAGATGTGTTCAACATAATCATCTCTATTTTTGGTACCAAAAGTTGCGGAAAGTTCATCGTCTGGCAAAGAAAATTATATATCATAATATTGTTTATATCTATGTTATATAGAACGTATTAAAGATTTCCTTCTGTGATCTATCATGAGAGTATGTCAATATGACCCAAATATACCACGTGTAGTAAAAAAACACAATATTAAACAGATATTTAAAATATATAGTGATGAGCGTCACTTGGTAGAACTGTCACCGTATTATTGCAAACAACGTGAGTTTATAGTTAGACGCGCGAGATTGTGTACCCTCTCCTATATATGACACGTATATTTTTTAAACTATCGCATTTGGATTAGATTTATTGTATTCGAACTATAAAATAATGAAGATTAATTACAATATTAAGGTGTTTGCAATAATCCTATGGCATAGCCATCTTAAGCAAATAAGACAAGATTCTAGTAAATGACTGAAACATGGACCTGATCATGTTATTCAAAGTTGTACAGTATATAAAACTTGATAAAAATATACGAATGTTCACAAAGTGTAGTAATTTCTGCAAGATGTATCCCTATATAATTTATATAAAAGAATTATCAGTAGAATAAAATTCAATATATAACCCACTGTGTACTTATAAAGTCTCGTTCTTGAGATGTTTCAAAATATTATCATAGATAGTGCTATTTATTGCCTTCTGAAGTGTATATAATGTTATACCTGTTGTTGTATTTGCGATAAAAGCAAAGAATTCATGAAAACTTGTCACCAATTTTTCCTATGATAATTATAAACACATATTTCATTAAATATAATCACTTTCTGATGGAACTATTAAAATGTGTCGAGTGAAACTGTCGAGAATTTGAAACGGTTACACATGAAAATAGTAACCGCATATGATAAAAATATTTATTTTTTTATATCTCGATGTCTTTTTGAGAAAATTGGTGACAAATGTTCTTTGCACAATTTTAATCCACAAACAAAGCTTTAATTTTATCACTAAAGTTTATTTTCTAATTGTATATTATCGTGAAACTACACCCTTATTGTTCATATAATAGAGTACCGTTGATCAAATACAGTAGAAAAATTATTTACCCGAGTGTATGTTTAATATAATAATCTGTATCTCATGTCTCTATTACATTTGGTCGTGTCGTTCTCAATTCGCCCCTGTCTGTGTTCGATGGAATAAAGTAAGTATAGAATGTATAATTACCTAAGTGGTCTAAAATATACGATATACTAGGTGTAATAGTCACGATATGAATCGGTACGTAACGCCTTGTAATCGGTAAATGTATGTAGTAGATAATATGGCAGGGTGTATATCCTAGGTTTAGCTTGCATTTGATAGCCGAATTTGGCCAACGACCAAGTGTAAATGACGCATCATATAACTATTGTGTTTGTCTTGAAATGTACTTCTATGTGAACGATGTCAGTTCGTGTAATGATCGTGATGCTCTGTGAAAAACTGAATTGTGCAGTCTGTGCTTAGGATAAGTTTAACTTATGATAACACATACAGACTGCAGAGATATAGTTTATATAATTAGAAATACCTTCTACTCACTCTCACCTAGATAAGTGTATCTACTTTTGTGTTAATAATTGTTAAAGTGAATACTTCTGAACCAAGTGTTTTGGTATTTTTTATCCTTCTATACTGTACGAAATATTTGAGACCCATTTCGCTTAGTGTCTATAGGTATTTTATTCAGCGAGATGAAAAGTAACATCTATCATCTATATCATCATCATTCCTGAAACATTTATTCATGCTACTGAGTCGGAACGAATCACTTTTAAATAAATATAGTTCATAATGTTCTTATTAAAAACTCAATGGCGTTATGCATTTAGATCATTTGCTGTTTTTTACGTTTCAGTTACATTTTTCTACACATCTGTACTGTCTTGTTCTATTTACGTACGGTCTTATAGCCGCGGAGAATGATAATTTCGTTTCTGTTTACCTGTTTACAAATGTTAGGATAATCCCAGCTTTAGTGCCAAGTTCCATTCATGAGCCTCGTCGTCTATATTCTAAAAACTAATATATAAATATATATGAAATGGGTCTTCTGAATCGTCTAATAAAATAGGTGTTAATATATAAATAAATATTTAGCCTAAATTCAAACGTTTCTAACGTTCTGGCGGTGAAATCAAGTTGAATTGTCGGTAAAATTTTTATACTTATGAAAATTATACATGATGGTAAAGTCTTCAATTGTCAATAATTTTATAATATTTAGTTGTAACTTTGCTCAAAGCTTCTATGGATAGTTCGCCGATATATTATATTCAGTGGACATCATATAAATATGTAATGCATAATTACCCGATCTCTTATGAGTTTTACTTTGTATAACTAATACTCATGTCTATAGATTTAATTTGTAGAAACACCAAATATTGATGTGTCATGTTCTTCGATGGTTAAATAAGTTTTCTATTCCAAAATTTTAACCTTCCTGTGATTGTGAATGTAACCATAAGTATGTTAATATGTGGGATCTTCAGTGAATATGAAATTATAATTATAACTGTTATTTTGCAAGAGCAAAGCAAGATTATTATCCAATGAAATTTTATGTGGTGAATAAATTTTTTTGTGTATTTTATTATGAGTTTTATTATTTGCATATTCCTTTAACAAGATAAGAAAACAAATCGATGGCATGTTTATCATCGGTAATCCTCATACATGCTTTTAATAAAATTAATAAACCAAGAATAAACATAACGTTGTACGCTCTCTTTAAATCTTGTTCTTGTGGTCTGCCGTTGTCTACCTATACACATATATACATACACATATATAGCCAAAATCTAATATGAATATGTATAGCACAATGCTTCATTATCACAGTATACAGTACCTCTACCGGGGTTGCGGAATACCGAGGCCTCGAACCACAAGAGCAACTGAAAGAACAGGGTGGGTTTTGTAGTCAGTAAAAGTCTGACACTCCCTTTACACACCCAGAGTGGGTGAAGCGGAAGTAAAAAGTCACCATATGAAAGGCGAAAATCATCATGTTACTCCATAGAAATATAAAAAAAACAGGAGAAGTGGCAAGGGGGCGGCGTGTCGGTGTCCGCGCGACATGGTCACACGGCACATGTCACAGGCAAATGGCCGTCTCCGCGAACTAGTGCACCTTCGACGGCGATCGTGACAACTTATAAGAATGCCGAGTTGTTCAGTGGTTTCTTGCAAAAACCGAAGCCAAAACCAAAACTTTGTGAATCAAGGAATCACTTACCATATGTTAGTACAAGTATTTTACAATATTGGTCTTTATAAAAACTTTTTTGCAAAAAATAAAACCGACTTCCATATCAAAACACTACAAAGCCAAAAATAATTTTAATTTCGGAAGGCGGTGTGAAAAATCAAATACATAAAAACTTTTTTTCAAAAAATAAAACCGACTTCCATATCAAAACACTACAAAGCCAAAAATAATTTTAATTTCGGTAGTCGGTGTTATTGGTTTTGTATTTTCTTTTTTTTTCACACCGCCTTCCGAAATTAAAATTATTTTTGGCTTTGTAGTGTTTTGATATGGAAGTCGGTTTTATTTTTTTGCAAAAAAAGTTTTTATTTTCGTGCTTTTTAGTGGGTCAGTGAATTTTCCAAATCGGTTCGTAAATGACGGAGTTATGCGCGAATAAAAAACGCAATGCAGAGTAAACGAAAAGATCATCAACGTAAACATTTGTTTTAGACTTTTGTTGATTTTTCAGAAACGGCCTGTCCGATTTCGATAAAATTTTCATGGGACCATTTGGGAAGTATACCCTTTCTAACAAGATAAGAATTTTTCAAATCGGTTGGCAAGCGACGGAGTTATGCGCGGACAAACATAAAAAAAAAAAAAAATACAAACATCCGAATTGAGAACCTCCTCCTTTTTTAGAAGTCGGTTAAAAATCATGAAAAACAATAAATCGTAAAATATTTCTTGTTTTATTATGTTATTTTTGTTTTCAAATATCACAGCGACTCTACTACTTTTGCTATAAATACATTGCTCCTTAACCACTACCTAAGTTCCTCAATATGTAACTGGACAAGCAATGTAAAATAACAAAACGATATTATATTATGCGGATTTATCGCGTAGTCCGGCCACTGACTCTTGCGAGGAGTTAGTGATGTGTTTGTGTAGATCTACTAACGTAGGCTATCGAAAACAATGTCGATTGAATGAAATACTACTAAGTATTATAGTTTAGGGGTTTTTATAACATACGGAAACCTCTAACAACATATGTTTAATTTTATTAGGGTTCCGTAGCCGTATGACAAAAATTGGCTAAGTGCGAGTCAGACTCGCCCGTGAAGTGTTCCGTAGTATCTATAATAATATAATATAATATAATATGTATATTTATTTGATGAATAAAAAAAAAACCTGAAAAATGTCTTAAAACTAGCTTATTTACATTTTTACAACTACGCTAAATAACTTTGTTTTTCATAGTATTTGTATGAATTACAAAGTTATATTTGCGGTTTTAGAAAATATGCTGTATCTCAAAAACTGCTGTCCCGATTTCGTTCTAACCAATTTTGGTTGAAAGTTTACATTAAGATCTACAGACATTAAACGATTGACTTTATGAAAAAGTGGTTTCGGAAACCCTGATTTCATTTTTAAAGGCCTGTCTACAGATACCACACACGCGTAGGTTTCATGATAAAAAAAAAAAAACAGTCCTAGTTCCCTTTATTTTAAATATTTTTAATTTTTTTCTTAAAATCGGAAAGCGGTTCACAGAATACATCTACCTACTAAGTTTCACATGTGTAGTCTTAATAGTTTCGGAATAAAATGCCTGTGACATACGGACGGACGGACAGACAGACAGACAGACGGACAGACATATCGAAACTATAAGGGTTCCGTTTTTTGCCATTCGGCTACGGAACCCTAAAAACGGAACCCATACAGTTTTGTCATGTCTGTCCATCTTTTTTTTTATTGAAAATAAGTTCGCGTTTGACCACTAACTCACCTGATGGTATGTGATGATGTGATCGGAGATGGAGCACGCTTACCTAAAAGCAACCTATTCACTCTGAACTTAAAGACTCCTAGATTGTAGCTGTCGGGAAACACAGACTCCGGCAGGGAATTCCACTCCTTAGCCGTCCGCACAATTCGCCGTCCCCGGAGAATAAAATGATAACTGCCATTATCTTACTTTTAGTGTTATGCCATTTTTGGGATCTGTGGGTGCTAATACGTCCGCTCAATTTTTTTCCTAATTTTTATATAGTTATTTATGAAGTTACAAAGTATTACAATAGTATTCAAAGAATTAAAACAATTCTAAAATTACGAGAATAAAGTGTTAATATAATATTGTCAAAATTTATTCTCACTTGTTAGTATGACAAATAGTCATAGAATTATGTTCTCGTGAAAAAAATATTCGATTAGATAATGATAAAGGCAGGTATCATTTTATTCTCGCTTTAAAGGCCTGTCTACAGATACCACACACGCGTAGGTTTCATGATAAAAAAAAAAAAAAACAGTCCTAGTTCCCTTTATTTTAAATATTTTTAATTTTTTTCTTAAAATCGGAAAGCGGTTCACAGAATACATCTACCTACTAAGTTTCACATGTGTAGTCTTAATAGTTTCGGAATAAAATGCCTGTGACATACGGACGGACGGACAGACAGACAGACAGACAGACAGACGGACAGACATATCGAAACTATAAGGGTTCCGTTTTTTGCCATTCGGCTACGGAACCCTAAAAACGGAACCCATACAGTTTCGTCATGTCTGTCCATCTTTTTTTTTATTGAAAATAAGTTCGCGTTTGACCACTAACTCACCTGATGGTATGTGATGATGTGATCGGAGATGGAGCACGCTTACCTAAAAGCAACCTATTCACTCTGAACTTAAAGACTCCTAGATTGTAGCTGTCGGGAAACACAGACTCCGGCAGGGAATTCCACTCCTTAGCCGTCCGCACAATTCGCCGTCCCCGGAGAATAAAATGATAACTGCCATTATCTTACTTTTAGTGTTATGCCATTTTTGGGATCTGTGGGTGCTAATACGTCCGCTCAATTTTTTTCCTAATTTTTATACAGTTATTTATGAAGTTACAAAGTATTACAATAGTATTCAAAGAATTAAAACAATTCTAAAATTACGAGAATAAAGTGTTAATATAATATTGTCAAAATTTATTCTCACTTGTTAGTATGACAAATAGTCATAGAATTATGTTCTCGTGAAAAAAATATTCGATTAGATAATGATAAAGGCAGGTATCATTTTATTCTCGCTCAAAACCACCCAGTCGCTTTGTGTGTTTACCATGTCATTGTTTAATTAGAAAGCTAAATTCAAAGTCCTTATCAGTTTCATTTTTACAATATTTACGAGAATAAGGCTATATTAAAGTATTATTAGTATCATTTGCTCCATAAACCCCGTAGAATAAAATGATAAGTGAAGAGTACAATATTTGATTCTGGTCAGGCTGTACGGAGAATAAAACGATAATCGACGTTATACAACTTAGATGATGATTAATTTAGACTAACTGTAATCTTATTTTTGAAATACTATCTCTATTTTGATAGTTAGGCGTATTTCACTAAAACATTTAGAACAAACAAAAAATAACCTTCTTTAAAAGCTGAGAATCATCTGTCTACGTCCAGTATTTAAGGAGCAATCAACGAAAACATGTTTTTTATTTTTCCTGAAAAGTTGCATTTTGGTAGTTATCATTTTGTTCTCCGGGGACGGCGAATTAAGGTATTCCCAAAACGTTTTGTGCGTATGGGTGGGATCTCCACCATGTAACGATGGCGCTTCGCCGTTTGTCTCGTAGTCCGATGATGGAACGGGCTTGGCGGAATTAGATTGTGTAATTCCATAGCACACTCCCCGAAATGTAACCGATAGAAAACCGATAGACTTTTTTTTTATTATTATTTAAAACATGCGAGTACATTTTTAAGAAATATAAACATACCACCTAAACCATCGAGGGTTTATCTGTGGTATGCTAGCCGCGGCAACTCGATGCCACACCACACATACAATACTTTAACTATGCATCGAAACACCTTCTAGATCGTAGTACTTTCTAGAAAGTGTTTTTTTAGCACTTTACAGCAGTTCTTTGGAGTTAATTTTTTAATAACATTTACAGGCATGTCATTTAAGAATGATGGTAGCATGCATTCCCACGTCCTTGCACCATACACATTATTGTGACTTGGTATTTTATACGTGGGTAAGTAGGACAAACAACGTAACGACTGCAACCTTTCGTATTTCTGGATATTACTAATACTGTAGAAGTTATCGTTAATGACGCGTAAACGTATCTTGTCGAAGACATTTACAACTTGACAGTGCTTAAATAAACCCTTTTCGTTATTTTTAAATTGTTTTTTTATGTAACTGGGAACAATAGTTTTCAAAATTCGCAACTGTAAATTATAAATGTCCTCAACGTAGGTTTTGTATGTACGTCCATAGCTACTGAGGCCATAATCAATTACAGAATCAGCCAGTGCAAGGTACAAGGTTCTAAGTATTTTGTATGGTAACTCATACTTAAGAATTGATAACTTTGATAATATAGACCTCAGCTTATTACAAACATGATCAATGTGCGGCCGCCAGTGGAAATTATGATCTAGTATCAGACCAAGATACATATGATTAGTGACTAACTCCAATGTTTGGCAATTACACGGTTTGACTGGTTGGTGAAGACACAGGTCGTGCGCAACGATCGCGGGCACAGTAGGCGTTGTCAGGTAGGGCGAATGTATGTGAAGGAGTTTGGTCTTTTTTATATTTATTACGAGACCAACATCGTGTGCCCACTTACATAAAAGGTCAAAGTTACACTGCATCACTCTCCGTGCCTCCCGTACGTCTTTATGTGCAGCAACCAAACATGTGTCGTCAGCAAACTGGTACACGGAGCCTTCCGTGAAGATGTTACACATGTCGTTCACGTACAATAAGTATTCCGTCGGCCCGATAGTCGAACCTTGTGCTGTGCCTTTATCAGTTAGAACCATGCTACTTAACGAACCTGCGACACTCACCGACGTGAAGCGGTTTTTATGCAACTCGTCTCCGGTGTACAAGGCTCTGGAGCTTTGACTCGACCAGTGCATCGTTGCCAATGAGTCTCTTGGCCCGCTTCTCGATAGACTTAAGCGCGTCCAGTTGGTATTTCGTAGATCCATCCCAAAGATGAGAGCAGTATTCCATACACGACCGAACCGTCTCACCTTGGCTAGGATTCCCAACTTTTTTGATGCTGTCAGAGCCTTAACCTTGATATAAGGGCCAAAATTGAGTGTGGAAGTTAGTCACCCCAAGAAGCTCAATATGATCGGTTACCGGCACGGTTACACCACGGAAAGTAGGAGCCGGTTCGAATTGACTCCTTTTTGTGGAGAAGAGACACGTCTGGGTCTTAGCTGCATTAAACATGACCAGGTTGGCATTGCCCCATTCGGCGACAGCCTTCAAGGTCAAGTTCAAGCGGCCAACCATGTCCTCACGGACAGACTGGATCTGTGACCCACCAACTCGCGCGCTGGACACATATCTCTGAGAAACTGTGCTGTCGTCTGCCACCCAAAGGTACCGGGCATTACCAGATCGTTAATGTGCAGCAAGAATAAAGTTGCTGAGAGAACAGACCCCTGAGGGACCCCGGCATTAATTGCCAATTGGCGAGACGAGCAGCCATCAATGACCACTCGAATGGACTAATCCCTCAGGAAGTCTTCAACCCAAACGCAAAGTTGAGTGGGTAAACCGAAAGAAGGAAGCTTAGCAATAAGGCTATCGTGCCAGACCCTGTCAAAAGCCTTGGAGATGTCAAGGGAAACAGCAAGTGCTTCCCCTTGCTTCTCAATGGCCTCACTCCAGATATGAATGGCATACGCTAGAAGATCCCCAGTTGACCAGTTTTTGCGAAAGCCGTATTGCCGGTCACTGAGGATGTCGTTAGCTTCTAGGTATGCCACGAGCTTACTATTAAGTACACACTCCATACTCTTACAGAGTATGGACGTGACTGAAATAGGCCTGTAGTTGGCCAGGTCAGCACGACTGCCGTTTTTGGGTACAGGCTGTACGTTAGCCAGCTTCCATGCTTTCGGTACCTTTCCAGTCTCTAGCGAAAGGCAAAACAGGCGTGTCGAGATTGGAGACAATTCAGGCGCACAAGTTCTTAGAACGATTGCTGGTATCCCGTCGGGGCCACTAGCTTTGTTCACGTCAAGATTACGCAGCACTCTACGGACGTCCTTCTGATGGATGCGAATGTCCGACATACACGTCTCGCATCCAATAGGAGCATCAGGAGGGTGAGCGCCACTACTATCTAGACGTGAAGACTCCGCGAAGAGAAGTTTGCTTTTGTTTTGCTGTTTTGCAAGTTTGCTTTTTCCTCAGCGGAGTGAGCCAGAGACCCGTCAGGTTTGAGCAGTGGTGGTAGTGAGGGGCGACAGAAGTTTGATTCGACCGACTTTGCTAGGGACCAAAATGCTTTGCTTCCAGCAGGATATGAAGCGAGTTTGTTCCCAATTCGGCTAACGGTAGTCAAACTGAGCCCTCCGCAAAACCTTCTTGCTGGACTTGGCAGCCCTGTAGAAGGCTCTCTTCTTCTGATCCACGTCATTTGCTTTGCAGTTTCGAGCATCGACCCATGCTAGGTACGCCGCGTGTTTAAGCGCTTCAGCGCGATCACTTTCGGCGCCAAACCAAGGTCGAGCTTTGCCGGACATTGTTAGGTCAGAGAACGGAATGTAGTACTCCCTCCCCTGTCGCAAAACATCTGCCACGGCGTCTGCGCACGACGATGGATCATTTGAAGAAAAGCAAGTAGGCTGCCAAGGATAACATGCAAAGAAATATCGCATGCCATCCCAATCCGCTGACTTGTATCGCCAAACCCGCCGAGTGCCTTTAAGGCTGAGATCGGGCGGAGAGTAGACGGATACAGACTTCACCAGACAATGGTCGGAACTACCTAACGGTGAAGATATCGTTACCGAGTAGCGGTCTGGATCTGTAGTCAGCAGAAGGTCCAAGCAATTGGCTGTGTGCGACTCAACATCCGGCACCCTCGTTGCCCCCTGGACCAGCTGAGTGAGATTTAACGCAAGTGCAAGATTGTGCATTTCTCGCCCAGCATGGTCCGTGCACTGGTATGGGAAGAGCCACTCCTGGTGATGGGCATTAAAGTCCCCCAGTAACACGAGCTGAGCTGAAGGGTTCCGCTGCTGGGCCGCATCTGCCGCCTCACTGATGTACTGTGTGAGCCTGGTTGTCTCATGATCTCCGCTGTGCGAGCGGTAGACACAGGTATAAATAATTTTGTCTATGCCCGTGTCCACCAGAGCCCAAAGCGTAGAGAACCTGGAGTCCTCAAGGTTCCGGAGACACCGATAGCAGATGTCATCGCGGGCGTACATACATACACCCGCACGTGGTTTAAAGTTGTGCTCCAAGGTAAACCCTGAGTATAAAAGATACGACACGTCTGACGGACATCTGATCTGCGTCTCCGAAAAAATCAGCAGAACAGGTTTATCAGTCTCGAGGTGGTGGTGGACTGCGACGAGATTTGAGTGCCGACCTCGGATGTTACTGAGGTGCACTTTGAGACAGAGGAAGTGCAGCCGCTGTTTAACTATGCTACTATTTTTTCCGTTTCATAAATTTTGATAGTGAAGAGGAGAGGAGAAGGAAGTGAAGTGAGGCTTCACGCTGTTAACCTCCAGACCCACACTAGATGGATGGTATCGATTGGGGGACTAGTCTGGAGACTGCGGGGACGCCCGAGCCCCCCCGGGAATATCCATCGGGCCCTCTCATCTGGTCGCCAACCAGCACGATGGTGCATTCCGGGATTTTTCGACAGTTGGCGGGGCAGCCTTTCATGCGTGACTGGTACACTATTTGGGCCCCCAACTACCTTTGGTCGGCCAGCAGTGCACCGTGCCTCGGATCCCGCTACCCTCCGCGACTAGTCTCCCGATACGTCCGCACCAGCAGGGCTGGGCAAAATACATGCTTTGCTTTAATTGAAATACAAATTACAAAATACTGTATCGCAAGTAATTAAAATACGAAATACAAAATATATTTAAGTAGGGTATTTGAAATATAAAATACAAAATACAGTATTTTAGCTATTTTTAATTGAAATACAAAGTACAAAATACAAAATAAGTAATCTAGACCAGGGGGCCGAGTCTGCTATTGCAATAGTGCCGGAATAGTGGATCATTCATTTTTATTATTCCGTAGCCGAATGGCAAAAAACTGAACCCTTATAGTTTCGTCATGTCTGTCTGTCTGTCTGTCTGTCTGTCTGTCCGTCCATCGGTCCGTATGTCACAGTCATTTTATTCTGAAACTATTAGGACTATACATGTGAAACTTGGTAGGTACATCTACCTATTATTTATATATTATATTCTATGAACCTATTCCGACTTTAAGAAAAAAAATATTTAAAATAAAGGGGGGCTCCCCATACATGGGGGCCGTTCAAGTATTACGTAAGCACATTTTTTGCAATTTTTAACCCACCCCTCCCCCTCGTCAGCAAAAGTAAGCAAAGCTCTTACCCCTCCCCCCATGCTTACGTAAATATTGGTACAATTGATTGATTCATGAGCAGCAGTTATAAATCTAGAAATAAGGAATAGGTTTGGAATAGAAGTCTGTAACGCACATAATATTCATTTAAATAAACTTTACCGACACGGAATTCAACAATTCATTATTTGTAGGAATCTCCGAAAATGCATTTCGTTTTGAAGCATAGACAGTGTGTGTTGCTACATGTGTAAAAAATTAAATAATTATTGCTGACGTACTCACTATCTAGATTCTAGATCCCCCTACCCCCCATGTCATCAAAAATAAGCAAAGCAAAGACCCCACGCCCCCCTGTAGTGCTTACGTAATACTTGAACGGTCCCATGGAACTAAAACTGAAAATATTTTTTCATGAAACCTATGCGTGAGTGGTATCTATAGACAGGTCTTTAAAAATGATATAGGGGTTTCTAAAACCACTTTTTCATAAAGTCAATCGTTTAAAAGATAAAAGCTTCCAAATTGGTAAAATGTGTCCCCTTCTAACTTCTATAATAATGGAGTGAAAAATTTAAAGTTGAAGAACTAAAAGTTTGTAAGGTTCTTTTTTTCGTTAAATAAATATACGTATTATATTATATTATATTATTATAATTACAATGGAACTCTTCATGAGCGAGTCTGACTCGCACTTGGCCAATTTTTTATTTGTAGATTTTGACAAGTTTGGTAATCTATTATTATAATGACACTCACAACCACTGACACTCCATTGAAAGAAATGGCTTAGAATGGTAATCTCGTACACAATGACAAATGAATGACTAACTTACGCGGTATTCTGCTAAAATTTGTACAGTTCCAACCGAATTTTGGTCAATTAGCACCATTTTGTATTGTAATAAATATAGGCTTCTCTATTAAAGATAATTTAAAACACATAAATCAAAACACCGGCCGCTAAAAAAAACAGATAAAACGTCAGTAAGCAGTAATGTCACATTTGACTTTGACAGCTAAAATATTATTAGTATAGATTTACTACATTTCTATTAACAGGTTTTATAATAATGGCAATACAACTATGTCAATTTATAACACAATTCTACTAGGAGACCATTATGAATTTAACAGATTACGAACTTTTAGCAAAATGATAATGCCATTGATCGACAATTAAGAAATCAATGATAGACTATTGTGACACTATTGCAATAGCAGACTTGAGGCACAGCATGGGCTGAAAAGTAGAGGAAAACAACATGAATTAATCAGTAAAACCAGAGTTTCCTTTCATGAACACTAACTTTTTAAATGTACTGTCAGACAAACAGCCTCTTGTTGGAGAATGAATAAAACCTGCTATAAAAACAATCTTTCTACAGGTCCTGATGAGCACAAACTTGTGTTGGGCTAGGTGTCTATTCACATGACTGAAGTCGGTGCCAAGATAAATAAATAGGTTTGATCACCTCAGGTGTGCCCCAGAATGCGGCGTACTTTTCCTATCAAAACTATTCATTGGTTTGGCACCGACTTCAACCATGTGAGTAGATAAGTCCCTAAGCCATTATTTTAAATGGAATTAGACATCCAATAAAGCCATCTTTAAGGTTATTTCTCTCTTTGTAGTGCAGGTATTTTTGTATGTTTTGAAGTCGGTTAAATTTTTTGTAAAAAAGTTTTTTTTTTATTTTTCCTTTCATAGCTCCACTAGAATAATTAATCTCTTTTCCTTTCAGTCATTCTTTTCACAAATCAAACTAATTAACAATAAATAATCAGAAGAAAAACATTGTATTGTATTACAATGCAATAACGTTTGAACTGGAAAGAAATAAAACGCGGAAATATTATTTATTTGTCATTATCAGTGATCGGAGTAGGTAGATTGATTTTACGTACTTGCATCATGAATAGTCATAGAAATCATAACATGGATAACTCTTTTTTCCGAGATCTCATTTTGGTACTTACGGAATTGAATCAAATATTGTGAATGTAAAGATTTTTAAACTACTACATTTGAAATTTATAGAATGCGATAGCTAAACGCTTAAAATTGTTTTTTTTTTTTGTTATTTAACAAGGTAATAAAGTGAATCTTACTTTTGTGCGTCCATTCGAAGCTTACATATGACTAATTTAGTAGTTATTTCTTGAAAGTTTATTATCTGCTGCTTGTAATTATTATAATATATTATATTATTTAATATTTTTTATACTCCTTAATATTTTTTCGCATTCAATGCAATAACTTTTTATGAATATGAAAACAGGTAAAAATGAAATAAAAAGCAGTTTGTATCAAAATCAACATCTTAATTGATAAAAATATTTTCAATCTTCATTTTCATTAAAAAGACAGCAAAAGAGTTAAACATTTCTTATTCATATTGATATATTCTTCATCCTGCACATTACAATATTTGAAATTACTAAAAAATCTTAATTATTACAAAATTCCGGAATCCCGGAGGCATATCCATATTAATATATACGTGCCAGTTCATTGACCCCAAATCAATCTACCTACTCCGATCACTGGTCATTATACATGGGTTGTTGCGTGATTCCCCCGTTTAAGTCATTCAATTAGAATCCCGCAATCTCTTTTTTCCCAGGTTAAGCGTGCGCCCAAAAGTTGGCAACATCCTGCACTAGCTGGTGTAAGATGTTGCCAACTTTTGGGAAAAAGAGATTGCTTTTTTTTACTTTTGTCATTTCGGAAGTGAAAACTCTATAGCACGTATGACAGTTTTTATATGCTTTTTTCCCGGGAAGCACGAGATTGAGTGACATTGTGGATAACATTTTACGAATTTTTGCTTACACACGTTAGGGGCCTCTGTAACCCGGGGGGCCCGTATCATTGATACGGCTGATACGGCGGTAGCAACGCCCCTGCTTCTGGCTAACCTGAGCAATCTGCTTATTCCAACTTAACCTGTCGTCAATATACATATAGGCCTAAGTCTTTCACGTGCCGTGAGAGAGTAATGACGGTGTTGTTAAAGTTAAGCGGGAGTAGTTGGCTGGTGTCCAAGTTTCGCAGAAAATATGAACTACCGATCAGGATAGCTTGAGATTGACAGTAACCCCAAACCTGCTTAACCAATCACTAATAGCTAGGTCAGCATTCAGCAATGAGATGCAGTTATCCAGGTTGTCAATGTCAGCTTGTGCGTAGAATTGTAGGTCATCAGAGTACAGGTGGGAAGAGCATTTGCGGATAGTGGTAGTTTATGAAAAGTGAAAATAAACATGGAGAGAGTATACCGCCTTGTGGAACGCCAGTTTCCAGGGTGCACCACTGAGAAAAATACTGATCAGCACGAACCACTTACTGGCGACCACGAAGATAAGATGAGAACCAATCCTGTGACAATGAAGAAAACCCAATTTGTGACAGAATGGCCAGGAGGATATCGTGATCAACGGTATTGGAAGCATTGGAGAAATGAATTAAAACTAAGACTAATCTCGAATTCTCCAGGCCATTCCTAACGTCTTCTGTAACCTTAAGTAAATCTGTGGCTGTGCTGTGGTCAGGCTGAAAACCTGATTGGAAAGTGGATAACAGATTATTCCCAAACACGAAGGAAGATATTTGCTTAAGAACAAGTGCTTCCAGAACCTTGGATAGGAAAGGGAGAATGGAAATAGGTTTATAGTGATTAAGTAGGCTGGGGTTGGATATTTTAGGGAGAGTACCGCAATAGCGGACGATGAAAAATGCTTATTTAAATCACTCAAGGACACGTTAGATGAAATAACATTAGAGGAGGACTTTGTTATGCCAAGTGATTTGAGAAACTTCCATACATATATAGTAGCCGGTGAAGAGTTGAAAACATTGACCACCTTCAACAATCAAAACCGTAATGCTTAGGGTAGAAAGAGTTCAGCGTGCAGTTCTCAAATTTATACACTTTCGTAAGAGGGACTTCCCCACATCCCAGTTGTAATCTGATGCACAAGTGCTTACAGTGAGGAAAATGTATATTCTCCGTAATGTAATACGTCGCCATTCCAGGATGCCATTAGACACAAACCTTACTAGTCGACATAAGCTTTTTGATATCATGTTTGTCTTTATCTTTAACTAGTTTTTTTTTAATGTAATCCTTGCTTGCATCTCCTCCCGGGAGAGGGCACTGACTCCTGTAACACAGGTTTATCACCTAGCACGGGAGTTAGGGACTCAACTGGTTATATGTAATAATTTTTAGTGCAAATAAAGATTATATTATAATATATTAAAGTTTGTTAGTTGCTAACTTCTCGACTTTCGTCGGTTTTCTACTGAACCTCCCGCCCCGAGACCCTCAGGGTAGGGGAGGATCAGGGTTCCTCGTTACAAAAACACTGTCACCTAGCACTTTGCTTACAATTGTTACAGTGTGTATGGCAGCCTGTTTCTGCATTATATCTATGCTTATTTTGCTCTCTAGTGTTTCGCAGTATCTATGTAAGCTCTTGCCTATTACTCCTGTTGCACCTATTATTATTGGAACTTTTGTGGTTTTGGTTTTCCATAATCTATTTATTTCTATTTTTAATGGTTGATATTTAGTAAGCTTTTCTATTTCTTTTGGTCCTATATTATAATCCGATGGCACTGCTATGTCAATAAGGTAAGTTTTGTTCTCTTTTTTATTAATGTAAATTATATCCGGTCTATTGTTTTGTATTTCTGTGTCTGTTTGTATTGGCATTTCCCAAAGTAATTTTGCGTCTTCGTTCTCCCTAACGTGTGGGTGTGTTAGTGTCTCCTTCCACCAAAACTTATCGGATTCAAAGTTGTGTTTTTGTAATAATGTCCAGAAAACGTATTGTACTATATTATTATGGCGTTTGGTGTAGTATGTGCCAGCTAGCTTGTCACATCCCGTCGTTATATGATGTATAGTTGCATCCCTCGTTGAGCATAACCGACACTTACCATCTACCTGCTTCTTGTGTATATCGCGTTCATGTTGCCTTGTAACTATTGCTTGATCCTGTACTGCGAATATAGATGCCTCTAATGATGAAGATACTGGTTTCTTTTTTAGCCATATGAATGATCCCTCACTATCGATGTTAGCCTTATCTATAACTGCTTTGTAGAACTGTCCATGTAACGGCTTAGCTTTCCAAACCTCTATCTTCTTCCTCTTGACAGCTGCTTTTATTTCTTCGTCAGTATATCTTTGTCCTGTTCTTAATCCTAGTTCTGTTGCTACCTCATCTGCTTCTTTATCTATTGAGTATTTATTTTTAGTTTTGTCATGCTGTGTTATGGTTTCTATAAGATAGTCTGTAGTTGTTTGGAAGTATTGTTTGTATTTTAATATTTGTGTTTTGTATATTATTTCTATATTTAATAATCCTCTTCCCCCATCTTTCCGTGATATGTATAACCTTTCTTTATCTGCCTTCTGCTGGTGTATCTTCTTCATTGATAGGAGCTTTCTGGTCTTAACATCTATACTTGCTAGATCTCGGGTTTTATAATTAACAATTCCGAATGAGTAGAGTAATACCGGCACAGCATAAGTGTTTATTGCAGTCATGATATTAACAGAATCTAAGTGTGAATTGGTAAGACATTTAACCCTTCTAAAATATTCCTTTGTTATTGCTTCTCTTAACTCTTTGTGATTAATTTTACCAGACTCATTAATGCCTAAATATTTGTACTGCTGCTTTTCCTTCAATAACTCTATTTCATCACCGCTTAATATATGGCCCTGACCCTGACACTCACTCCTTCTACCACCTACCAAGTGCAACACATTACACTTGTCCAGTCCAAAGCTCATACATAGGTCCCTAGTGTATATTTCTGTACTATCTAACAAAACTTGTAAATTATTTTTACTGTTCGCATATAATTTTAGATCATCCATGTATAATAAATGATTTACCCATGAACTGTCTTTAAGTTTGTATCCTTTTGTTTCGTATTTATTTAAAACTTGTGAAAGAGGGTTAACTGCCAAGCAAAACAGAAGTGGTGACAGAGAGTCTCCCTGAAAAATACCCCTGCGAACCGTAATGGGTTCTGTAACTACGGACCCGTTCCTACCATAAGCTGTCATGACAACTTTCCACCTGGACATTGCCTCTTTTAAGAAATTGGATATAACTGCTGGGCACTTGTAAAGGTCTAGTACCTTCAGAAGCCATTCATGAGAAACGCTGTCAAATGCCTTCCTGTAATCTATCCACCCATACTAAGATTTTTCTGTGCCAGATGGGCATCTTCCAAAATAGCCTTATTTATCATAAGATGATCTTTACATCCCCTAGCTTTTCGCCTACAGCCTCGTTGTTCAGGTGCTACTATACTATTGTGCTCGCAATGATCGTACAGTTCGTTAGCTAAGGCAGATGTTAGTAATTTGTACATAGTTGGTAAACAAGCAATTGGCCGCCAGTTCTTTGGATCTTGAGTATCGTTGCTGTCCTTCGGTATTAAGATGACCTGACCTGTGGTAAACCATTCCTCCATTACTTCCGTTCCATTTAGAATTCTATTGAATGCTTTGGTTATGAACTTATGTGTACTGGTAAAATATTTAAGATAGTAGTTCTGTATTTTATCTATTCCTGGTGTTTTCCAGTTATGTGTTTTCCTGACCGCATGACTAATTTTATCTGTATCTAATTCTGTAAAACTGTGTTCTTGTATCGCATTCATTTCTGTCTCTATTTCTTTGATCCATTGAGCATCGCTATTGTAGGTTGTTGATTGTGACAAGATTGATTTCCAGAATTCTTCAATGTTCTCTTTGGATGGAATTTCTGTAGCCGCCACTTGCTTGTTCTGCAACTGTCTATAAAATTTGTGTTGATTGTTTCTGAATAATTTATTCTGATTCTTCCTGTCATTAATGTCCTCATATCTCTTAAGTCTTCCTGCTATTGCCTTGATTCTTTGTTTTATTATTTCCATCGTATAGTCGTGATCCTGTTCGCTAAAAATATGGTATTTATCGTATATTTTTCTTTTTATCTTATTCATTCTATTTGTGCTAATTCCATTCTTTATTTCCGTTAATCTTCCTAGCTCTTTTCTCATATCTTCAATTTTCTTCTTCAATCTTATATCAACTTGTAAAGATTCCAGTTTTCCTCACTGCGATCTCTCCTATATCTTCGAAAGGCCTTGTCACGCCGGCTCATCGCCATACGAACTACAGGGTTATTCCATAGAGCCGAGGGGCGCTTAACACAGACGGCCATCAGAGGTGCATGTGCATCAATCAGCTGAAAAAGATTCTTATTCCAGTTTCCCATCCACTGTCGATACCTGTTCAACATTGAACCAATCAATCAATCATCGAACAAAAAGGATTAAGTATAATTCGGGATTGCCATTGACTGTTCCTGGCGAAGCCGACACAACTTTGTAGGGGATGTTCCCGTGCGGGCATTGCGAATAAGGATAAAACCGGATAGGCTGTAAAAAGAAGAGGGTAGTTCTTCGTCTACTTTCCGAAACTTCGACAGCGTGCAAAGCGACATCACTAAATAAATTCAACATCTCAGAGTGATGCTGAGGAATACTTTGTGCGTTCGCGTGATAGACATTAAAACACTTCTGAAATCGTTGAAGCTCACTAAACAAAAACTGTTTACTGAAGGAATCGTCTAAAGACGAATATGACGTAGAATAATTACGTCAGGAAAAAAACGAGTCGTCGTCAGACATAATTATTATAAAGTAAAAATAAGTATATAAGATAAAATTATATTAATTTGAAGGTGAAGTTTTAGATTCACTAAATTTCATGACAATTTGCATTACAATGCTAAAGATATTCAATAGTAGATTAGTAGCCAAGGGCTGTAAGGCATCAATTGAATCGATCAATCATCATATATATAAATCTATAGTTCGAGGGTGCAATTGATGCTTACACCCGAGCTAACTACTCTGCTTTACATCTCGATTGTGAGGTAAGTAGAAAAAAACTGGCATTACAAGAATAAAACATTTTATTAGTTAAAATTTATAGTGAAATGAGAACTATTTTTAAATTTTAGGGACAGGTGTTTTTTGGGTATGTTAATAGTTTGAGATTGTGATTGGTCATGGATAAAATTTGACGGGATGAAGCTTTCTTCAGCAGAAGTTTATGGTTGCGGATCATCTCTTGAGAAAGATGTTTCATTTTTTAAAAGCTGAATAGTTTTCGTTATTTGGTTGGTAATTTTACTTTTATTTTGTATGGAATCTTCAATGTAACCTTCAGCCACCTTGCTGGATTTCCACCCACCGTGCCTTTTTATAGTGGTTAAGTTAGCCCCAGCATCGGCTAAAAGTGTAGCCGATGTTCTCCGGAAGCAATGACCTGTGTACAATTCCGGGTTTGCTAATTTTAAATAACTTGCGATTTGCTTCGGCATACTTCCGATGGTATTTTTTAAAATAACTTGTTTGTAGCATTTACCTTGGTGGTACTTCAAAAAAAATCGGTTGGTTTTTACATTTTTAGGACGAAGATTTCTGTATTTTTGTACGAATTCAGAGAATTCTTGAGGAACTACAAATGTTCGGTCAATTTTAGTTTTTGTGTACGGTAGTTTAATTACTAACAACTGACCCTGTTGTTCTATGTTCTCTATTGTTATATTTGTCAATTCAATACCTCGGCATACGCCAGTTATACCGAAGATAAGAACCACCTAAAACAAGCGAAATATAAAAATAAGAAGGTATGTTTTTTAGGATTGTAAGAATTTAAAAGATAAATGATGAAGTATTACCATTATGTGATTTGTTATTTTACGTACCTTAACAGCTAAATATATGTCATCAGGGGCTTCATTTATGAATGTTTTCACGTCTTGCGCTGTAAAACCTTTGACTTTTTGCTTTTGTGCTCAGCTGATTGTCTTTTTAGAAAAGATGATACTTTTGAAAAGTTCTTGATATTGATGTCGTGTTTAGTACTCATAGTTGCTTTTAACATTGAATAAATGCACCACAAACTAGATGGCTGCAGCTTTTTTGATAGCTCACTAAAGTATGTTAAGAATACAGTCTCAGATAAAGACTTTACTCGTTTTTCTTTTCGCCACTTCATGAACTCGTCGTAAGTTTTCAAATATCTCTCTTAGGAACTTTCAGGCAAAATATTGTTAATTGCTGCTTCAGCTTCCATTTTCATTGAATCGGGAGTGCAGCTTATATCTTCATCACTTGCAGAACTCATGTTTTTTTCCTAATTAGCACGTAATTATAAAAAAATCCCAAAACAAACAATATTTAAAGTAAAAGTTTTCTATTCCCGCCTTTTTTCATCTTTGTTTTTTAATTATTTTTTTCCAAGAACGAAATTGAGCTTCGCTGTTCGATATTTAAAATTGATGACTATTATACTCATACGAAGACAAGGCTGAATAGCGAAGCGACCTCTTTTGTCATTGGGCTGAATGCATGATGTCTATTGCCAGTATGATGGTTAGATGTAGGCGAACTTTTTGAAAGAGTGAAGAGATTTTTTTTAAATTACTTACCGCCCTATGGCTTTTCTAGCTACATTATTACCCTAGAGCGCTAATCGGTTACCTACAAGCCCCATTTGGGGGTAATAAGGACCTACTTACCGAATATGAGAGATGTAAATAACTTTACATATCTCTTGCTCTGTAAGTACACCCTTACACCCCTGAATGCCGGGGTGTATGACTATCATTACAGCATAGGTTTTGGAATTTGAAAAAAGAACTGTCATACTCATACTGCACGAAGAATATTTTTAAAAAGTTAATTTTTTTTTTTCTCGGTATCGATTAATTACTCGAATCGGAATCTAGACAATTTATTTTATAAAGATTTTATTTTAAATATGGAACTATTTGTTTCCACATCGTATGTTAGATGGAATCGATTTAAAAATCAAACTGGCCAGCAAGATTTGACGCGCTTGCGTGCGTGAAAAAAAAAGGCAGTCTATTAGTAGGCGCGAAAGCATCGCGAAAATAATTAATTTTCTTGTTTGAGTTCTTTTTCAAAAGTTTTAAACATGTCTAGTGACGAAGACATAGATCTAACGCCCGATTTTATTAAAGAAAGGGCAAAAACAGTTGTCGAAAATATATTACCGCCGAACTCGAAAGAAAGATATGTAAAGGCATACGACGAATTTATGAAATGGCGGTCAGAAAAAAAAGTGAAATCTCTTTCTGAAAGTGTTTTTATATCATATTTTGATGAATTATCTAAGAGGCTACAACCTTCCAGTTTATGGTGCTTTTATTCCATGCTAAAATCTACAATGATGACAAAACATGACGTGAATTTGAAAGATTTTTCTAAACTTACTGCTTTCTTGAAATGGCAGTCTGACGGCTTTAAAAGCAAGAAATCGAAGGTATTTACTGCAGAAGAAGTACAGAAATTCTTAAATGAAGCTCCGGATGAAATTTATTTAGCAATAAAGGTACCTACGTATTTACTTGCCCTTTTTAATAAGTTACCAAAATATTTCACAGAAATACTATGCGAATTTGGTGCCTTTAATACAACTTATGTCTTTTTTACAGGTTGTTCTAATTTTTGGGATATCGGGAGCCTGCAGAACCGTGGAATTGACAAACTTGACAATAGAAAATGTAGAAAAACATAACAAATTACTACTCATAAAACTGCCTAACACGAAAACTAAAATTGACCGGTCATTTGTTGTGCATGAAGAATTTGCAAATTATGTTGAAAAATATCAAGCTCTTCGGCCTGAAAACGTGGATACAAATCGTTTTTTTCTTAATTACAGTAAAGGAAAATGCCACAGACAAGTAATAGGAAAAAACAAATTTACAGGCATGCCAAAGCAAATAGCCACATATTTAAAACTGAGTAACGTAGAGTTATACACCGGGCATTGCTTTCGCAGAACATCAGCGACTCTATTGGCTGATTCGGGAGCCAACCTCACTCTGTTAAAAAGGCACGGCGGCTGGAAGTCCAGCAAAGTGGCCGAAGGTTATATCGAAGATTCGATGGCAAACAAAAGCAAAATTACTTCTAAAATAACAGAAAATATAAACTTAAAATCACCACGTCAAAGCACATCATCTGAGCCATTTTTTAATGAAGAAAATAGTACCAGTCAACTGCCGCCATTTACGATGCAAGAACCTCAAGTCACTCAAACTCAAGTCTTATCATCACAAACTCATATTCAAACTATAAATATACCTAAAAAGAACGTGACCATATCTCTTACAAATTGTAATAATTTTACTATTAATTTTAATTAAATACTATAAGGGGGGTTTTCCAATAAAACCACTCGCAAACCAATGTACAGCAAAGGGTTATTTATTAAAACACTTTTACAAGATGTACTAAGGTAAACTACACACTGGTACAATAAAACTACGACGATCGAAGTACGTGATGTGACCGCCCGATATCGGTTCCGCGAAGGGATGCCGACCGTGCAAGCCAGAGAGCGCTCAACTGCCCGAAACCGTTCCGAGGGAAGCGGTCCGTGCAAGCCGAACTGGCGGACTGACGGCGCGCGAGGCCTTATATACCCTGCGGCCGCGGAGTGGTGGCAGTGACGTGCGCTTGAGTGGGGCTCGGTGGGAGGTGCGCGACGTCATATGCGCGCACGCTCTGTGGTCGTGTTACAGTCTCCCCCTCTGTCTCCGAAGACGTCCCGGTGAGGAAGACAGGACTTAGGTAGGCTGCTGCTTCTTTGGCGGCCTCCCACGGGGACGGGGCTTGACTGTGAGTGTCTGGTCCTCCAGCGGAGTTGGTTTGTACTTCCGCGGGCGACCTCGCCGGCGTAAGGGTAGGACCGGCTCGGGCAGGGCGGCTGATGCCAACCCTTGGTACGGACGCAGGGCTGAGGAGTGATACAACCCTGCAGTCTGGTTTGGAGTGGCAGGATCAGCAATCTGAAAAGAAGATGGTCCATGAATGTCTTTGATGAGGTATGGGCCATCTCGGCGAGGTGCTAGTTTAGCACTGAAACCTTGTGATGATTTGCTTAAGGCATGAACATCAACCATAACTTGATCGCCAGGCTGATAGTTAGGACATGGTTGACGTCTCTTATCAGCGTATTCTTTTCGCTTTTCCTCTTTCATCTCCTGTATCTCATGGGCTCTTTTCAATGTAGAAGCCATCATCAATAACTTTGGTGTTATCTCGGGAACAAAGTTTTCATTTTGTACTATGTGTCGCAGGTCATGATTTATGTCATCGAACGTGCGAAGATCTCGGCCAAAGGTTAAGTAGGCCGGCGTGTACCCAGTAGATGAACAAACAGCTGTGTTCATGGCGAAACGTATGCTTGGCAAATGTTCTGACCAACTTTTATGGCTATCTCCTACTAGTATTGCCAACTGTGTTTTTAAATCTCGATTGCGCCTTTCGACGGGGTTGGTTTCTGGATGATAAACAGGAGTAAAACTGTGTTCGATATCCAGACAGTATGTCAGTTGCTGCATCACGTTGCTAACAAATTGAGATCCGTTATCGCTAATGAATCCTCTTGGTGTGCCATACCGTAGAATGATCTCATCCAATAGTACTCTCGCACATTCCTCTGCGGTAGCTTGCTTCAATGCAAATAACTCAACCCATCTACTAGCCAGGTCTTCTATAATGAAGATCCATGTCTCATCTTTAGCCGTTTTCGGTAAAGGTCCGAACAAATCGAAGGATAATATTTCAAATCTTTGGTTAGGAGCCGTAGTTTGGAGCAGGCCCGCGGGTTTGAGATTGGTTGGCTTGTATCGCTGACATTGGATACAATTCCGGATATAATTTTCTATTTGGGTTCTCATTCCCTTCCAAAAGTATCGCTTAGCAATGCGTTCAGTAGTTTTCTCCACTCCATAATGTCCAGCGGAGGCTTCATCATGATACACACTGATAACTTTTGCTTGCTCATGCTTGGGAACAACTAGTTGTGCATTTTCATTATCATGTTCTGATTTGTACCTGTAGAGTAGCCCTTGATTCATGAGATACCCTTTTGTACTCCAATACCTTCCGCTTTCATATTGGTTTCCTTCTAGTTCGTTAATTATTTTTTCTATGGCTTTGTCTTTCAATTGTTCCACTCTTATTTTTTTAGATTTCTTTCTTGGCATATCAATTATCACACTGCATACTCCACAGTCTTTTTCCATTGTGGGATCGCAATTAGGACGTGACAAAGTGTCGGCGACAACATTCGTCCTACCTTTGATGTATTTAATCGTCAGATTATAAGGTTGAAGTTGCAGGGCCCAACGTGCTAGTCGACCGGTTGGGGACTTCAACGACATTAGCCACTTCAGGGCTTGATGATCGGTCAGTACAGTGAAATTCGTACCCTCGATAAAACCACGAAATTTGTTCACTGCCCAGATTACAGCTAGTGCTTCTCGTTCTGTGGTTGAATAATTTCTCTCAGCTGGAGTGAGGAGGCGGCTAGCATACTCAACTGGATGCTCACTTTCTCCCTCCCCCTGCACCAAAACAGCACCGATCGCGTAGTTACTGGCGTCTGATTTTATTGTAAAATGTTTGGTGTGGTCTGCCTGTACCAACACCGGTGCCGTAACTAAAAGGTTCCGCAGCTCGTCAAACGCTGTTTTTTGTTCATCGTTCCAGGTCCAAACAGAATTCTTTTTCATCAAACGAGAGAGTGGTTCGGTGATCTTTGCAAAATTAGGGATGAAACGCCTATACCACGAACACATCTGCAGGAATGATATCAGATGCTTCAAGTTTCTTGGCGCGGCCATGTCCATTATGGAAGCAACTTTATCTGGATCTACTTGGAGACCATCAGGTGTTATATAATGTCCTAGGTATTTGACCTTAGAGCAGAAGAAAACACATTTGTTCTTGTTTGCCGTGAGATTGTACTCATTTAGGCGGTTAAAGACGTCTTGCAGGTCTCTAAAATGTTCATCTAGACTGGTAGACATGACTATCAGGTCATCTAAATATATGAGGAGCTTAATGTGACTAAGGGATATGCGAAATCTGTCCATAAGCCGCTGAAAAGTAGCAGGTGCATTTCGTAGTCCAAATGGCATTCTCAAAAATTTGTACATACCGAAAGGTGTGATGAAGGCTGTCTTTATCTGATCTTCATCCTTGACCTGAATCTGCCAGTAGCCGGCGCGAAGATCTATGGTGCTCATGTAACGCGTAGGCTTAGCACTATGTAGGAGATCGTCGATACGTGGCAGTGGATACACATCTGCCGTCGTGATCGCGTTCAACTGACGGTAATCAACACAGACTCGTGTACTACCGTCTTTTTTTGGAACTAGTACGACTGGCGCTGACCAAGGTGAGGAGCATGTCACAATAACTCCTTGCTCACACATCTTCTGTATTTCTACCTTCAGGGTTTGCATCTTAACTGGCGATAGCCTATATGGTGGAACAGATATAGGCTTGTGTGATCCCGTATCAATGGTATGTTCAGTCTCCGTGGTTGGCTTGCCATTGGATATGAATACCGCTTCATTTCTCTCAAGGAAATGTTGTAAGCGCTTGATCTCTTCCTCCGTCAGCACGCACTCATGGCTGTCCATAGAAAGTGAAGAGATTTCAGTTTCTGGGAATAAAGCGGCAGAGCCTGGTGACAGCTCGACGTCAGCATTATTGATGTTCCTACGCGCATCCTCGTACAATGCATCAATAATAGGAGAGTATCCATCGAATAATGTCGTTCGTGGTCTCTTGGGAGGAGTCGAGAATCCTATGGGTATTAATGGCCCATAAGGTCGATCCAAGGCTTGCTCTGTTGCTCCAGGCACAATAACGGGACTTCTCTTAGGAGAATGTGGAGGCGTCATCATTTGCATAAGCGGTTCCTGTTGCTGTTGCGGAATGAATTTTGTCATACCAACAGGCGATAGTACAGGGCTTGGTGTGTTCATTATCGGTGATTCCATTGCTGGTATGCACACACTGGATAAAACACCCGCTATGTCCTTTGATTCATCCAGACCCTCTGGTCTTAGGTCGTACTTCTTGTGTGGTTCATCCACAAAATGACAAATTCGTTGGGGTAGGTCTAGGGCCAACATTACATCTTCTATAAATCCTACCCCAAGTAGCGTCCTATTCTCTCGGGCATCCGGAAAGATAACGAAGGACGTGATTACGTCTCGGCCAAAGAGGTTAACATTCGTCTTAACTGTAAGGACGTCCTGTCTCCTTGGCACTCCATCGGCGAGTGTTACATACATAATCTCCCTCTCAAAACTTACGCCGTTTCGCTGTAGACGTGTATATAGTTGGTAGGAGGCAACACTCGACTTTGCACACGTATCTATATACGCTATACCAGTCATTCCTCCGACGGTAATAGGTACAGTGGGACGTGGTCGTACATCAGCAGTCATATTGGCTGAGCAGAAACAGAAATCGACTGCCGTTAGAGATTGCTTGATTTTGCATTTAGGGCAGCGACTGCGTATGACACCTGGCTCACCACAACCGTAACAGGCAACCTTCGGTTTGTCTTCATTTTGTGTGCTCGAGGTGGTTTCCTTAACATTATTCTTAGCTGCGTCGTCTCTTGCCTTCTTTCTACATATCTCAGCCGTGTGACCGGGCAGACGACAGTAACCACAGCGTGTCTTATTTTGTTTCTTGTATGTTTTTTGTTGTGTTGTTCTATCTTGATCTTGTAAATACTCTGATTCTTCTTTTTGATTGCTTTTCTCTATCAGTGTTATTTCAATATCTCTTATCCTTTTTAATAGCTCATCAAAAGTTTTTACAGAATCCCTAGAAATCTTCTCCCTCACAGGGAATTTTATCTGGCCAAAAACGAGGTTGATCTCTTGCTGCTCCGTATGTGGCTCTGACATCTCAGCAAGAAGCGCGCGTTTCTTAGCAATGAAAATCTCGGTCGGGGTCTGGTTGTCTTGCTTTACACCAACTATTTCCTGATAGATAATGTAGTCTAGTTTCTTTGGAGCAAAGGTATGGCGCAAGCGTTCCTTAAAAAGTTCCCAAGTCTTCACGCTACTTTTAACGCCTTGCCACCAAATCGCTGCGTCACCGATCAGAACTAAAGGTAGGCCTTCAAGAGCGTTCTCGTCTGATATTTTTTCTACTTCCTTGAACACTGTCACAGCTGCTAAGAAAGCTTCAACTTCGACCTTTGATCCTCCAAATTTAGATGGGCATTGTGAAAAGGTACTTCCCCCTCGTGTGCCGGTGGTTATTGCGAGAATCAGCTCCTTAAACTGGCTGTCTGACATGTTGATAGCCATTTCTGCAGGTGAACTATCTCCAAATCGAACTGGTCTGCGAGTAGGCCGTGGCCTTAGATATTTTCTATCTTCGGCCTCCACGTTGTGCGCCACTTATAAGGGGGTTTTCCAATAAAACCACTCGCAAACCAATGTACAGCAAAGGGTTATTTATTAAAACACTTTTACAAGATGTACTAAGGTAAACTACACACTGGTACAATAAAACTACGACGATCGAAGTACGTGATGTGACCGCCCGATATCGGTTCCGCGAAGGGATGCCGACCGTGCAAGCCAGAGAGCGCTCAACTGCCCGAAACCGTTCCGAGGGAAGCGGTCCGTGCAAGCCGAACTGGCGGACTGACGGCGCGCGAGGCCTTATATACCCTGCGGCCGCGGAGTGGTGGCAGTGACGTGCGCTTGAGTGGGGCTCGGTGGGAGGTGCGCGACGTCATATGCGCGCACGCTCTGTGGTCGTGTTACAATACACATTTTTTTCTTCTTAATAAATGTTCATTGAAACCTGCTGTCTTGTTGTTTACTTACCTCACAATCGATATGTAAAGCAGAGTATTTATCTCGGGCGTAAGCATCAATTGCATACTCGGGTTAATTAGCGCCTTCGCTTCGCTCAGGCGCCAAAAACCTCGTATGCAATTGATGTCATACAGCCCTTGGTTAATAATCTACTATTACATATCTCTTGCTCTGTAAGTACACCCTTACACCCCTGAATGCCGGGGTGTATGACTATCATTACAGCATAGGTTTTGAAATTTGAAAAAAGAACTGTCATACTCATACTGCACGAAGAATATTTTTAAAAAGTTAATTTTTTTTTTCTCGGTATCGATTAATTACTCGAATCGGAATCTAGACAATTTATTTTATAAAGATTTTATTTTAAATATGGAACTATTTGTTTCCACATCGTATGTTAGATGGAATCGATTTAAAAATCAAACTGGCCAGCAAGATTTGACGCGCTTGCGTGCGTGAAAAAACAAGGCAGTCTATTAGTAGGCGCGAAAGCATCGCGAAAATAATTAATTTTCTTGTTTGAGTTCTTTTTCAAAAGTTTTAAACATGTCTAGTAACGAAGACATAGATCTAACGCCCGATTTTATTAAAGAAAGGGCAAAAACAGTTGTCGAAAATATATTACCGCCGAACTCGAAAGAAAGATATGTAAAGGCATACGACGAATTTATGAAATGGCGGTCAGAAAAAAAAGTGAAATCTCTTTCTGAAAGTGTTTTTATATCATATTTTGATGAATTATCTAAGAGGCTACAACCTTCCAGTTTATGGTGCTTTTATTCCATGCTAAAATCTACAATGATGACAAAACATGACGTGAATTTGAAAGATTTTTCTAAACTTACTGCTTTCTTGAAAAGGCAGTCTGACGGCTTTAAAAGCAAGAAATCGAAGGTATTTACTGCAGAAGAAGTACAGAAATTCTTAAATGAAGCTCCGGATGAAATTTATTTAGCAATAAAGGTACCTACGTATTTACTTGCCCTTTTTAATTAGTTACCAAAATATTTCACAGAAATACTATGCGAATTTGGTGCCTTTAATACAACTTATGTCTTTTTTACAGGTTGTTCTAATTTTTGGGATATCGGGAGCCTGCAGAACCGTGGAATTGACAAACTTGACAATAGAAAATGTAGAAAAACATAACAAATTACTACTCATAAAACTGCCTAACACGAAAACTAAAATTGACCGGTCATTTGTTGTGCATGAAGAATTTGCAAATTATGTTGAAAAATATCAAGCTCTTCGGCCTGAAAACGTGGATACAAATCGTTTTTTTCTTAATTACAGTAAAGGAAAATGCCACAGACAAGTAATAGGAAAAAACAAATTTACAGGCATGCCAAAGCAAATAGCCACATATTTAAAACTGAGTAACGTAGAGTTATACACCGGGCATTGCTTTCGCAGAACATCAGCGACTCTATTGGCTGATTCGGGAGCCAACCTCACTCTGTTAAAAAGGCACGGCGGCTGGAAGTCCAGCAAAGTGGCCGAAGGTTATATCGAAGATTCGATGGCAAACAAAAGCAAAATTACTTCTAAAATAACAGAAAATATAAACTTAAAATCACCACGTCAAAGCACATCATCTGAGCCATTTTTTAATGAAGAAAATAGTACCAGTCAACTGCCGCCATTTACGATGCAAGAACCTCAAGTCACTCAAACTCAAGTCTTATCATCACAAACTCATATTCAAACTATAAATATACCTAAAAAGAACGTGACCATATCTCTTACAAATTGTAATAATTTTACTATTAATTTTAATTAAATACACATTTTTTTCTTCTTAATAAATGTTCATTGAAACCTGCTGTCTTGTTGTTTACTTACCTCACAATCGATATGTAAAGCAGAGTATTTATCTCGGGCGTAAGCATCAATTGCATACTCGGGTTAATTAGCGCCTTCGCTTCGCTCAGGCGCCAAAAACCTCGTATGCAATTGATGTCATACAGCCCTTGGTTAATAATCTACTATTAATAATGATAATGGCTACTTTCAGGATTTGTGAACTGATATATCGGGAGGGTAGATTTTAAATAACCTCGCCAAAATTTTTCAGTAGGCGAAGCAAATTAGCACTAAATAATAACAAGCATACCCACGCATTATAACGACTTAACACTATTTACAGAAACGCTAAATACGTAACCCTCCGATACAAATGAAAAGTCGGTTAAAAATAAAGTAGGTTATGCAAAGTTTATTCCACTACGCGCCGCGTATATGTTTGCAATATTATATTCCAGGTCGTTCCGTTTCTCTTTGCAGATAGGTTTGACAGTTGCTTACGTGCAACGAAACGTGATTGGAAAGTTCCTCACGCCGCCGCTGGGAGCGCTCGTGCGCCAGTCTTCTTGCAGCGGGCGCGCGGCCGGCTGCTTGTTGCAGTGCGCGGTACGAACCAACACACGCGAGTTCGCGGTCATAGGCTCGAACGAACATCGAAATCGACGGTCAGTGCGGTGACCATGATGATGGACAACGGAGTGATGGGAAATCACTATGACGGGCAATACGGCGCGGATGGGTATATGGAACAGGAGGAAGAGTGGGAGCGCGAGGGTCTACTAGACCCGGCTTGGGAGAAACAACAGAAAAAGGTCAGTTTTACACACCTCACACAATGTTGACACATGTAACGTGGGGTAGGTAAACGTAAACTGTATTCTGTGCGGCATACTCAGCTTGCAATAAAAATAATACCGTCAGGAAAACCTTATCTCATTCGAGCGTGACTCATGTTTGTGTATTTACAAAAAATACTTATTTTATCTGTAAATCGATAAAACAGAAGTTCCTACTGTTAGACCAGCTCAGTACTACACTACTACATCTGATTCCACCTCGTCTATAAATTACCAGCGCTGATATAATTGATCAGATTATGAATCTATTTTTAGGGATAAAACTAACTTAGCAAAATGCTTTAAAAATTACTGCTAATAAACAAGATTTGCAAAAAAAAAATATTGTTGTTTAATCGAGGTGGAATATGGATAATATTCAAAATCCCCGCGTCTTTTCAAAAATTGTAACCAAGTCTTGCACATTTCCCGCCGCTAGTTGAAAGTAGATCGCGGCCGTGGACACTATTAAAAGATTTCTTGAAGCTTTTCGCGCGAGCGAGACGAGCGCACGTCGCTTCCCACGGGAGGGAGCGGGTCAGAGAGAGAGGAGTCGAATTTCCGTTAGTCATGTCCTAAAATGGGTCCAGCGCAGGCGCCGCTGAAAGCGCGGGCGTCCGACTTTACGTCACCATGAAACCCATATTTCAGGAAATTGGTGAGGTGCTGTGTCTGCGTTAACTGCATTTTGAACGTTCGCCATTTACGCGGTGAGCTGGTGGTCCGTGACGAATGCTCTGACGCACCCCGGCAGCGCTACCTGTGGAATGTCATTAACGACTTCGACACCGCAATCCACACACTTCTGATTCAATTCAATTCGTTTGATCCTTTCATTCATAAATATGTATCTCTTGTTTCCCTAATACATTTTATTATCGATACAATTTATTCAATCTAGATATTTTTTTTTATTTTTGGTACTTATTACTTTTTTTTGTCTTCAGAAAATAGAAAAATCACATAATATAAAATGTAGTACAAATAGCTAAGAAGATTCCTAAACAAAAATAAGTCGCTTATGAAAACAATATCAGCTGGCGAAAATTCAAGGCTTTTTTGAAGTAACCTTAAATATTTATCATTCGCACCTCTGAACGTTTTCCGCAACACAATGTCAGTAGAACGCCCACGCAAGAATGTATGAAGTTAGCTGTAACACTAGCTAGATGACTTACTCGGGTATGAGGACAATGAACGACCGAGGCCCGAGGTCTTACAGGATATAAACAAAGAGCCTGCGACACTCGGTGCATTGGCCGATCATGTATGGCGGGTCAATGTCGCGACCGACCAACTTGGGATGCGTCTGTGCGGAAAAGTCACCCGACGAGTCGCACTCGCGTCCCAATGACTGGAATCAGTCTTCCGCAAGAAGGTCAGTAGCTCACTCATGCGAAGCATGCTTTCCTCGTCAAATGTACAAAGAAACGCGATGCAACGACCTCGAACGTGTACGAAAACCGATAATTCACTTTCTAATTAATTAACTAGTAGTCATCGACAAAACATTTATTGCGTCATTGATAGCAATCAATAATTTTGAGAAAGGCTTTAAGAGTCGAAGATGTTTTTACATTAATAATATCAAAAGTAACACCGACCAGTATCTCGTTACGCTAGAAATCGGGCTTGAAAGTGGTAAGGACGAGTTCTGGTTCTAAAATCTGTGATTTACATAAAACTGCTCATTTATTCTGTTCTTATTGTCAGAGTTCATAAATGGATTAAATAATTCACAATTTGCCCATGTTCGGTATTCTATACCAACCTATTAATTCAGAATAATAATGCCAAACTGAGCATAGGCCGGCCATATTAAATTTAAATCAATCTAAGGATATGTTTTATTCATCGATCGGCATAGTTTCAGCAACTGACGTTATGTCTTTAAACTATATATGCTGTAAATGTAATTTTGCATTTCGCAAACACTTTTCATCGCATCATAAAAGTCAGTGTATCAGAAACATTCACCTTGTCATTAGCCGAAGTACTATCACCTTGGCATACCTTTTGCTCGGGGGGTTATTGACTCTTGATAAACTCAAAACATAAGTACTGTATAGATTTATGAGGGCTTGATATTTTTCCTGTTACACCTTTTAGTATATGGGTCTCCTTACATTTTATAAATATTTTACAACGGGGCTCGATGACGACCGACAAGCACATATTTTCAAACATTTAGTATGTTTGAAAATATGTGCTTGTCGGTCGTCTTTTTATTACATTATTGTTTGCGTTCAAGTCACTAAAATTTATATCGACAAATTACAGTTATTTTTGGTAGAAAACTAGTCTCAAAAGAGAACAGTTCTAGTAGTTGATCACAAATATGTTGACGTACACGTATAATATCAGTTACATAACATTTGACATGGCTATTTTTTCCTTGTCGTTGTTAGCTCGTTTTTGGCACGTGATCAAAAATCGAGGTACAGAAGTGTCAGCTTGCAACTCTCCACGCTGTTGGATAAATCATAAAAAAAAAACATTTAAAATTAATTGTTCAATATAATGCAAGACATTTACATCGATGTTGGCATCGTATCATGTTCGACGACCACATCCGCGGTGTCAAATGTTTGTTAAGGTGTCTACGTCCGCCTACACTCCAATAGCTGAGAATTCAACTTCCTTTGGGCAAGGTGCGCCGTCCGTTCGTTATTCTCGGTACACAGCCATTCATAATTCTAGGAGGTAATTAAAATTCAACGTAAAACGAGGGCGAGGTGAAGAATTATCAAATGCATAAAAAGGCGACAAATTGACTCAGAAACGTCATTTTAATGTCCTCAACGAATGCGGAATACCTTCGGTAGTTTTCTATCCCAGAAACACATGTGCTTGATAAACGTCAACTAATTACAGTTAAAACTGTTTGGAATTGAGATGGAAAAAATAAATGTCAACCTTAAAGTAGCACCAATTTATTGAAGATGCTCATTGCTAACTGGCTCGAATTTCTAGAAAACATTTAGAAATGTTTTCGAAATACACGTTCTTCACGATTAATTAGATGAAATAGTTTTTTTCCGCAATTATTTACCACATCTAATACCATTCGTAGGTATATAAGAACTAGTCAAAATACAAACGACCTTGAATACTGAACTACGACACGATAAGTTAACTCCAAATTAACATTAACTTAACGGTGAAACGAAACTTTCTAAGCGTTATCACAATGCGCCTGCATCGGCCGAGTCATTCCGAACCAGCTTTCGACCTAGTACGATACAACTTCATACCGTGCGCACATAAACAATAAACTGCCTCTAAAAAAGAAAACAATTCAATAACCAAGCTATATCACAGATCAATACGTAAATAATTAAATGCATCCGTGAAACCAAAGAGAATGTTTAGCGTCAATCAAACTTATATCCTAGATCTTGAATTAAAATATTAATTAGATTTAGATAAGAATATTAAAATAATTTTAATGATGACTTTAGAAATTTTCGGAATCGGTTACTGGTTTCTGGCCAATAAAACTTCAAAATACCTAACAAGTTTTCTTTGGAGGCGATGAATAATTTAATAACGTTTAATTAAAAACTAAAACTGACGATTGGTCATCGCATCAAAGTAGTGTACCAAAGTAATTGGAATTCAAACTAAGTCAACTATTTAAATAAAAGTATTAGAGTTAAGTGACTTCTTTATAAAGAATATTATTTGCGGAATGCCTTGCAAATTGTGTTTATAAATATTAACGGAAAAATCCTTAAAAAACCTGAATCATTAAGTGAAAGTAAATATACAAAGCAAAAGAACAGAATTACTCATTGGTTTTCTAGTAAAAACCGCATCGTACACGAGACCTCGGGGCAAGAGGGAGCACGATGTTTGGTCTCTTGCGCACGTCAATAATATTATTTTAAGTGAACCGGTTCCCGTCCGTTCGTCCCACTAAGCACGTAGATGTATTAAATTATAGACCCTACATATTACTTAATTGTACAGATAGTAATATGGATATAGTACTGGTATTTTAAACAGTCATAATGTTCTTAAGTGATACTTTTTATTCAGCGTCATGAATTATTTTGAAAAGGTTCCATTCTTGAGTGCCCTGTATTCATGACATGGATATGTCTTATTTACAAGACTTCTTTACAGTTACTGCTACTGATTTCTCTGTTAGTTTAGTGTTAGTATTTCTTGCACTATCTTTACTATATGTTGATTTCATATGCAGGAATCTTTCAGCGCTTCTCTCCACTAACTTGCACTTATGCTAAATATATATAATTTTTTACTTTTTTTTAACTATCGTATCTTTCTTGTATTGACTTTGAATATAACTCATCAGTTATTTTCAAGTTTCTCTTACATTTAAGCTATATGTTTGTTTGTTACTGTTTGTTACTTTAGTGTTTGATGCTACAAGCTTCCAATCAATGCATACTTTGATAAGTAAATTTTAATCTAAACAATACATTTACCAAAGGTTCGACCAGGTATCAGCAACCAAAACATCTAAGCAAACACGATGAGGACAACAATAGTTAGCACTGAGGCTCGTCTTCGGTCGGTGCTCGTGGATGGCAGCATCTCGGTCGTGTCGGCTCGTTATCGAGTCGTGTCTCATTATTCCTCGGTGCCGTCGTGAGTTTCAAAAGGCGGATAGTAGATAAGTAGGCGTCGCAGTGTCCGCCCACTTACTGCACCCAGGTGCGTTCCGAACTGCGCCCGCGCAAACACTGTCAACCTTTTCTTATCGTTACACGATTGTGTTGTTGCATTCTACTACAATATTATGATTCCTAAACCTCATTCAGTTCGACAATTCATGGTTTAGATACAAAAGGATTTTTTTTTTAAATTAACCTTAATTTACCGAATTTCAAAATCTCTAAATAAATGATGTCGAAGTGAAAGATTTGACTAGAAACGCTAATAAACCTATCAGTCAAACTGTGAGGTTTTAGAACCGAATTGTTTTGTGAGTGACACTGACACGCCCCGTTTTAAAAATCATGCGTGTCTTATATTTTCGCAAAGAACAGACATGTTCATCAAGACTGACAGCTAGGATCGTACGACTTCATGAACAGAGTGCAAACCAGCCGATGCCAACATCGTCTATTTTTGACTTCGTTCAATCGCCCACGCGAAATGCTTACTTACACTCACTTGCTACTATTATTATAATTAGAAAATCGTAGGTAGGCACTAAAATTATTTCTGAATCGTGAAAGGCGATAGTTTCAAAAGATACATTAAAGATTCGTTTCATGTTTGTCCATAAAACTACGCACAAGGCGATTTTTAAGTACCATTCTGTTGCGGAATAAATTTTCAGAATTGTTGACCGTTACACTTATTGTTGGTTTAGTAAATATGAACGTCACTGTACTAATAAGTTACTGTTCCTGCCTTTATCGCATAAACGTAACCACGTGTCGTTGTACGAGCTATCTTCGCCGATTATCTGTTTAGATAAATCCAGCAACCGTCATAGCGAGTTAGCGAGGGGGACTGTGCCTTTTAGATGTTACACATTCGGTCCCCTTTCATACACAATAGAACCGAGTCGGTTTAGAGCCAAGCAAAAAATACCTTAAATGAACAGCTGGATAGAGAATCAATGCAACAGCTGTTCCAAAAATTGGGCTATTCATGATAATCTTCTTTGCTTTCAAACGCAGATATAACATTTAGTTCCGCAACACTCGTAATCAAGCGACGTAATCAAGCGAAACACAAAATGAGTAATACAAAATGCGTTTGTATCGGGACTTCAAACGTTCGTCAGTGTCATCAATGTCAACGCATTCACGCGTCCCGTGTCAGATTCCAAACAGTGTTAATAAACAGATACCTATGCGTAGGACGTTTCCGCTACCACATCGCATCAACACGAGTGTACGCCAAATATACACTGCACACAAAGTCACAAATTACCTCGAAGTTGCGTCGGAAACGGAGATGTAATTAGTCACATTAATAATTATGGTAAGCGATATAACATGAACCATAAATAAATATATGACAAACAAGGCATGTGACGAGAGATCTGATGTATTAAATTAAGTAAACGGTGGAGGAGTCGAGCATTCTATAATTACTGCAGAAGCCCTTATACGAGCGAACAAGTTTGCAAACTTGTTCGCTCGTATAAGCCCATCAATTACGTGAACCTAATGATTCCAATTTTCAAATACTTCCATGATTGCATAAGCAGTAACTTAGATGATCAAGGTGGCTATAAAGATTCCGATTTCTGCTTTAAATTCCTACGCACATGTAACGCAATCAAACTTTTTATAAACTGCATCAATCGTGCAAGCTGTTCTGAGAAACATGCACCTCGTTCTAAAACAGGGCACTCTCAGATTTGCACACCAAAACTAGAACTAATAGATCAGTTCTTACACTCGGCACATTGTGTTATACATAATACATATATGGATCGTGTTGTTGCGAATTTGTTTTTATTAGTGCTACACGCTTTGCTCACAGGATGTCTGGATCACCAAGTCCCAAGTCTCTTCCTCTATAAAGTTATTCATTCGCTACCAATTGGTAATGACGCATTTTCTTTATTATTTTATTTATTGAGTGCAAGCAGTGATAAGCTGTGATTATCTATCCCAGCTGTATCTCTTATCAATAGATAGACCAATACCAACAATAACAATGGATTGCGTCGAAACGGTAATATTTAATTTGATTATTATGTAATTCATGCTTTAGTATATATCTAAGCCTACGTAATTTTAAATTACTCTATAAGTTCATAATTCAGTATAGATAGTAGTTGAATCATTAAGTTGAAATACTAGATTTGGACTTTTAAGCACCTAATCTAATTAAAGCAATGACGCAAAAATTAATAAATTTTATCATATTTCCATCTGCATTAGCATATTGAAGCTATTCTTACATTCGAAATGTGTTAGACTTTCACACTTGAAAATATTTATGACTATTTTAAAAATATTTTTATAATCATTATGACAAAAAAAATGTAATCAAATTCATTGATGTTACGACACGAGCCAAATAACAACAAACTGAAACTATAGATAATGACAATAGTCACACTCACTATTACAATAAATCGTTAGGACAAGCCATCATTAATCAAATTAGGTCAATCTTCAAACCAATTGTTTTTGCTAGAAGGTATGAAATGTGCCAAGAACACAAACAACAAAAGGGAGGCTGTGAAGGCAAACAAGTTATACCGCCATGCCCGTATCTTGTTTATAAAAAGCTTCATACACCTTCACACAATGACATAATCTGCACTTTGTTTACTTTGTGACAATAGATCACTAATGAATTTAGTGGCTAGTGCCAAAATATCCAAATTAGAACTGGTGGGTGGAGTAGTTTGGCTAATTTTATTCTATGAAGTCTCAGCAATCAACACTGAAAGGAATGAAAACAATGTCGATGATAATACTTGGTGGTCGAAAGGACGTCATGCGTATAAAATCCAACTATTTGGCTAATGCAACAAGATTATAGAATAATTTGCCTTCTTAATTTTTATTTCTCAAAATGTTTCTATCTAATTCTTACGCTATTTCTACTATTAAACTCTGGAATTTGCTACCCCTTGACATCAAGAAGGCTAAGTCAAAATTTACTTTTAAGCGTAAAATTAAAAACCACTACTTAAGGGGCTTATTCTTAGTTTGGTCTTTGTCATAATTATTATGAGCTCTCTTATTCAGCAAGAATATCATAAAGCACCGTATCTATTAGTTTGTCATTTTAGCATATATGTGTATTTTATTAGTATTATTATATATTAGTATTATATTTATTAGTATTAAATATATTATTTCATTCCATTTTCTTGTACACCTACCACAGTGTGTTTTTTTTAACCCAAAGGTTGACTGGTAGAGAATGCCTTGCTGCATTAAGTCCGCCCATGTAACACAATTGTACATAAAGTTTAAATAAATAAATAAATTCTGAGATATGTGGTATCTACCAACCCGCACTGGCCCCGCGAGTGGATTACGGCCCATTTCCTCTCATCGAGAGGAGGCCTATGTCCCAGCAGTCGAAACGGTAAAAGCTAGTTATGTTAAAATGGACTGACCCATTTTAGACCAATTAAGAAACATCGATCACATAAAGTTGTTGAACTAACTATAATTGTTTAGCAAGCGAAATAAAATTAATTCTAATATGTCGTTGGTGCAACTGGTTTTAACCCGCTGACTTTTCTTTCTTTCCATCTCTTAAGCTCGATTTCAATGTCAGACTTTACGAGATACTAAAATGCATTCAAATAAGTTCTTACATTACAGTGAGTGTATGACGAAGCGTGCCAGCGTCACACAAGTCGACTTCATTGTTGTCGCGGTGTAAATAGCTTACCACTGGCTTTTGTTTCGCTTGTTCAAAATAACACATTGTCTACAAAAGGTAGCGGAGACCCAACCCGACCAAATACAGACTACTATTTAACATTGCACAAAATAACAATGACTAATATACCTTTGCTTACTACACGAAGATCTAAACTCGAACTACAAGCCCCTGGGAAAATGTTCAGAGCTAGATAACCGTTGCCTTAGAAACACACAGAAAAAGATCGATAGAGTCAGACTGAGCTGCGACCAGGCTCAGTAGCTATGACGACGGAATAAGTGAACGAACGCTGGAGAAAAGGTAACAATAGAGTTAAAACGAGCTCATTTAACGTATCCCCAGGGTCGACGGCATCAAAACAATGGACAAATGTCTGGTGTCCATTCAAATTGAATCATACGGAACATACCTAAGCAAGTCGCAATTGCGGTGGCTAAATGTGACCTTTAAATGTTACTGTTAATTCCAGTGCTAGCGCCAGCCACTGTTTCTAATAAGCTAACTGCGTACTAAGTGCCTACTTGTGTGAACTAATTGTTCAAGGTGACAAAGAGAAAAAAAAGTTATTTAAAAAATCAAAAACATCCAATTTAAAAATATATATTATGTTCAACTGGGTCCCGCCTGCTTCTCACTTTTTAAAATAAAAATGTGCTTGTTTCTGGCAGTTCAGTTGCGCAGTCGGGTTTTATTGATTTTTTAAATAACTTTTTTTTTTCAACTTTTTAGTTAAAATATTAATTAACATTCCCGGTCGTTTCACAATGGCACCCCACCGGATTCGGAAAGTGAAAGAGCTAAGTCCATATTTTTAAACTTTCTCTTTGTATTATTTTTGCTATTATTACACTAATGATAAACATGGTATATCTTTTTGAAATTCTTGTGTTGAGCTCTTTAATTTGATACCCATAATGAGTATTCGAAAAAAAAAATTTTTTCGTTCTGTATAATGGCTTCGCACAGCCGCCATGTTTGATTTTTTCAAATGTCACCTATCTAAGAACACTTGCATCTATCGATACGGTCGATACCTCAATTATGTGAATCCGTTGAGCGATTCTAGAGATATGAGGTAATAAAGAATATTACAAACATACATACATACAAGATACGCGCGAAAAACATTCTTCCCTTCCTTTGCAGTCGGGTAAAAACTAAAAAGCACATAATCAATATACTACGCGTACATCGCACCGCCTAACTGTCTCTAATCTTGTCTGTACAACTGTAACCCGTGCTAATGAGTTTGGTTTTTAATACTGAGTGCGTACAAGAGACCACTGAGAAATGGAACCGGAACATGCATTGATATCGTCTTGTCATTGTTGTCCTTCGTGCGGAACGCGCTATTGTCCTGTCTCTCCGTATACTCGCCAGATGATATTTTAAAAAATGTTTCATAGTAAATCTATCAAACAAAAAATTAACCATAACCGTACGCACCAGTTGATATATATAAGAATAGTAGAGTTACTCCTAATTGACACGATATAAAGGTTAACAGTCATTACTCAACATGACTTGAAGCATCTACTGGCGTTAAGTAAGGAATTTACTTTTCTTTTGTAATGACCTCTCCCACAGCTACAGTTTATATAATTATTCTTATTCAATGAAAAATATAATGAAAACGGACGTAACTTCAACAAAAACAGACCTCTGAAGGTTAGCTATCTGCGTAACTTTGTGTAAGCACACTGCGGTAGCTTTGCATGTATCAACAATTTAGAGAGGCAAAAGTGAAACGTGTTGCTTTAGTGAAATATGAGCGGGTCTGGCTTTCCACGTCTTCTTCACACGACGCAACTCGACATAAAAGCGAGAGCACAATAGTATTTTTTACATCCAGTTTTAATTGCGACAAACACTTCTATTAGTTGTTAAATGTATTAAACTGTTACACTACCTATCTACCTAATAAAACTATCAAAGACTACCAACTAAATTCAACCAATAACTAGTTTGATTAATCAGTGCTAATTACTAATGGTAGACCACATAATTATAGCGATTCCTGAGTCATCAAAGACTAATTTTAGACTGCTGAAAAAAATTGCGGAAGTACTAGGCTGTCACTCCGCCGATCTATATTTAACTGAAAGTTCACAGCTTGGTGAAGCAACTGGGTCGACCAGTGGATGTTTCAGTGTTCAAATGATGATATATCGCTTGCATGGTCCAGTTAGTCGTAAACTAACACATCCAGCACACCCATACATTGCACGTGTATGGGATATTACTTTATGAACAGAGGAGAACATCTTAACGAAACGCCAGACGTAATGAATTTTAGAATGATCACTTACGGTGAAGAAACAATGTGGAACGTAATAGGAATTCATTTGTATGATTCTCGTGACTACTGGCGTTTAGCAATGGAGATATTTTTAGATTTTGCTTCCGAATGTTACTGTTTCGTATTAAACAAGTCACATTTAACTACTCTTAGGTTCCATGTAGAAATTTAGCAATACTCCAATTTTCTTAACGGTTCCATACAATAATCTCCAAAAATATCAATCCTGAGATGGTAGCCGATTTTATGGGAAAGACTAATTTAACGTTGGATTCGCGTTGGATGCGTCAGTCACCGAAATGACGATTACCAAGTCTCGATAGTTTATGTTTTGCCTAACGATACTCTTACATCATTATTTACATAAGAAAGTACAGGCACGTATGGTTGCGAAACATATTCCAAATCTTTATTTAGAGCAAAACCATGGTGCATGAGTAAGTGGGTTTATAGCAGGAGTATTTTTAAAAACCATTGTGGGTTACAATACAGTTTGTTGAGCTCAGGTTACGTTATAATCAGTTATTTATGAGTTAACTGCGGCTGCGCCCAAACGATTGTCCACGAATTTGCTTGTGCAATTTATTTGATTAACATCATGCCGTCGAGAATCAATAGATGATTCATAAGATTCTTTGTAAATTTTTAAGAATTTTATGACTGATATTGAGTAATACGAATCTTTGTTAGAATTCATAAAAGACGTCTTGTCTCCATAAGTTCTGGAATATGAACACAGATGATAAATATTTTAAGTAAATATATTCTATTTTAGATTCTCAAAATATTAAAACTGGCACTTTGTTTCAAATCAATAATCATCATTTCAGAGTTTAATATCAATGGTACCTCTATCTGTTATAAGAGCCCACTTCGATAAATTTTATTATACGGGTCATAAAGCTTAAGTGGATACATTTTCAAAGTTGAATCTATTGTTTCCACATTGCCAGCAGACTGAAGACGTTCTCTTTAACAAATAGCATCCGATGTATGAAAATACCCCGGCTTCGGATTCGCTCGCCTACGCGTGAGCTTGTCCATCTTATATACATCTATCTACCGCCTGTTCCCATGGCAAATATAATATCAGAGTTTTTCTACCAAGTCGTCAGCTTTATTTTACGAACGTCGTATTATTTTCGTCATTGGTAGCCTTTCCTGAATTCCGTCCGCGTTGCCATGATTCTTTTAGCTGCGCTTGATTTATAAGATGCAGATAAACACGTAGGTACATTTTCTACGTGCTTCTACAGATTATTATTGTCATTTTCGTTTGGATGTAAGTTTAAAAGTGCGAGTTATAAATCTCTTCGCATAAATTATTTCTATAATATAAAACACAGAACCTGTACAGACAACTTTGGTCTACCGAAACACTTTCAATTTTATACCAGATATTAAAATACAAACGTTAACCCGATAAGGTATTCGGTGCGTTAATATGTATGTGTATTCTATAAATACAAGTTTCCTCATCACTCATCGTTTTTTTTCTTTTTGCAGGTACTAAACTGGACCTGACAGTTATCAGGATACATTCAACATGACACGTCATGCCAAACGTGAGTGTAAAGCATTTGAGAGTTCATACCAACGCGCGAACTGTTAGCGCGCTTTACGACATTCCCAAAATATTTTTTACTCTCTGATATCTGGGTTCGTTGATCTTAGCACTCTGCTATCATAAGATACGGACGTAATTTAAAATTTCGTAGACAATTTAATACTGTAGGTGTATCAACGGAGCACGGCGCGTCTGTGTTTACAGAACATAAAATTAAATGTATGCCGTCTAACGGTCACGTTATTGTTTATCGAAATTATAGTAGGCGGGTTGGCACCGAGCCCGACCAAACCACCTTCACAGGTGTGTCTATCTATTAGTATTCCAACAGTCCATACCATACCAACAAGCCGTAGAATGTCTACCTAATTAAACCGGCGCCATATCTTATGTCCGTATATCCATATCTTATATTTGAACAAATATCAACCGACTGCCATATGTTTACATAATAAAAGACTTCTTTAAGTGTGGTTTTGAAAAAGATTTGAAAAAAAAAATTCAAAATTGGACATGATTTTCTTTTGGTTTCTCTGTTTATTTCAACAATATTCTTAATTAAATTGTCATCGAATTATAATACCCTATTTACATATACGTACCTATATCCGTATGCTACATACCTATACATAAAAAGCAATTTCTTTCATATTGCAAAATGATAAGATTCACTTAAGTTCTTGTAAAAGTAAACTGTAACTGTGTGTACTAATTAATAATAATCTTCTAAAGAAGCGTGGTCGGATATATTTTTAGCGAAGCTCACTTTTTATCTGGGTAATATCAATATTAGAATTCATAATTTGTGTGGCCTGTCAATATGACCATTGAGGCTATCGGGCCAATAGCATTGCACCCACACTAATTAATATTAAGAAATTCATTTGACACTTTTCCACTTGTCATACGATGTATAATAATAACATTAGGAAAGAAAATACTGAATCAATTATTTATTACTAGCCCGTACTGGCCCACTACAAGGCATAGGCTTCCCTCTTTTTTAAATTGGACTTGATTCTGCTCCGCGTCCTTCCAATTCTTAAGGAAACCATCCTGGTCGTCCCTCGTCGCTCATGCGCGGTCTGCCTCGGCCCCGTGTTTCTGTATCAAACCACCAATCCTACGTTATGCAAGCCGACAGCTTGTACCCTGCCCAGTGCCAGTATGGCCACATCAACGATTCGTGTTTTGTAGCGCTGCGATAAAGACGTAAGAAGAAAAAGATAAACCAAAGCTTATAATTCCGAATTAATTTTTTGAATTAACAACGAGATATATGTAGAAGACAGATCGAATATATGGTGTCAATTGTCGCTACCGTTCATCTTACATGTTCTTGACTCATCAGCATAAAGGGGGTAATTGAATGAGTAATTTGTGCTAATGGTATCAACATTCAGTTAGGATCGATCATCAGCGCCCACCAGTAGTCACCATCAATCAAAATAATTACCAATTGTCTTGTCACCTTCTTTTGTATAAAACTACATAGCAGTATTTGTTTGTAACCGCTTGTTCAATCAATGATGTTTTGAAACGAATTGTTAGTCAATCATAATGCGTAATCATTACTTGTCAAGAATAAGAGATTTCTACATGAAAATTTGTCAAATAACGGACATGAAATTGTGTATTCATAATTTATCTACATATTTATCAAAATAATGAATTTTCCTTATACCTATGCATGTCGCCAGTGGTCGAGTTTTGACCATATTTTTAAATAATTTCGAATGTTATAAAAAAAAATACTAACAATCCGCGTGGATTTCGAAATAATTTATAGACTATAACAGTCACAAATAATGCACCTTATTCCCTCCGGAATTTATGGTCTGTTGCGGAAATTAACCCTTTATACAAACCAAACTTAGAAATTTTATCTCTTTATAATATTAGTATCAATAGATAAGTATTCTGCAATTCTTTTCCATATAAAAATAGTGCCCGATTTTGTACTCCGTCTCCGTAATTTTCGTAAAAAGGGGGAGGTACAAAGTGTTTATTTCACGTATGAATATATACATATTCAATATAGCTAAGGTTGGCCCATGGGTTGATGACAAACTTAAAACAGAGATTCCACCGTACCTCGTAAAACACGTTAAGCCGTGGGTCCTGGTCTTCTTTTCTACATCGTCTTGTTTTTATTGTGCCAAAGGGTATCGTGATGCCCAGTTTCTGGAGGTTTTGTCAGATCAATATTATTTAGGTTTACTGAAATGAAATGAAATGAAATATTTATTTTGTAAATTGGTTATAAATAACGCTTTTACACGTCATGTTTTTTTGCGTGTTAAGTTTAGTTTAGTTTAGCTAGATGAGGCCGGTGTTTCCTAACTGACTACTCTGAGAAGAAACACCGAAACAAACTCAGAGGTACTCGGATGCATTCGTTGGAAGATTACCATTAGGCTGAAGGGTCTCAAACCTAATGGTGACAAGGCTATATTATTTACATATTGTACGAATTTAAAGTTGACTTAAATTAGTATCAATTTACATTAAGACTCTCTTCTCTCTGTAGTATTCCCAACGCTTATTTTGATCACAAAAGCAAAATTCTCTTTAAAAACAATATCTTGTTAAATTCAAACTGATTACGTTCTCAAGATGAAAGAAAGACTGACTGTAAGGTACAAGGAAGTCTAAAAATGGCACCGTTGACTGAAAAGTTGTTAGAAATATGCTGTCATAATGTGTTTGTGATGTGTACGAATGAGAAACCAGTTTATTATTTGAACGCAAACTGTCTGCTGTTGACTTATTAAAAGGTTCGGAAGGTGTCTCTGATGGTATGTCATACACGAATGAACTATTAATTTACGGACTAGGGCCTTGTCAACAAATTACAAAAATATCTACAAATAATAGATAATAAAATAGTTCCTTAGCAGATTATAGACGGTATGCAGTTGTTTATGAAATAATCATCGTTTCAGCTGCAGCAAAACATCTTTAGGTACATATAAATAAAACTCAAGTGTCTGTCTGTGATATGTAAATAACAGTTTTATCAAGTGTTTGTAGTTATTTACACAATACTAAACATACTTTTCAACCGACGACCAAAAGAGGAGGTTATCAATTCGACGCGTATATTTATTTTTTTTTAATGTATGGTCACCGAGTACTCGAAGACGGCTGAACCGATTTAGAAAATTCTTTTTTTGTTTGATAGGGTATACTTCGAAATTGGTACCATTTGTCACCAAGTCAGGATCTGGTGATGGGATCCTGGAGAAATCGAGGGAACTCTTCAAATATTATAGGCACGCCTATGGCGTTTTGGGTATTTCTTATAGTAACTTGTGCAGTTGCTCTCAAAAAGTACCATTTCAGGAAGTGGAACTGATGATGAAGACCACAGATGGTCGCCGAAACTACTCAATAATAAGTATTTCGTGGATTGCGATTCGATTACTTGAATATGGATATTAAGCACTTTATGCTCGTCACAATGCATATGGTGATGTATGCTGATGGTGAAGTACCAGGAGAACTCCTCAAAAATTAACGGCCCAGCATTGGGAAAAGTAATATTTTGTAAAATTTTATAAGTAGTTGACATTTAGGCTCTGGTAACTAGGTAAATTAAAAATCAACCAACTAAAAATAGTGAAATAAAAACTTTTTGCCAAAAAATTAAACTGACTCCCAAAAAACACTGCAAAGTGAAAAATAACTTTAATTTCGGAAGTCGGTGCCAAAAACGAAAATACAAAACTAAAGACACCGACTACCGAAATTAAAGTTATTTTTCACTTTGCAGTGTTTTTTGGGAGTCGGTTTAATTTTTTGGTAAAAAGTTTTTATCTACAACTTTGGTCTATCTGTCTTTCTGTTTGTCTGGGCTTATCACTGGAACCGCAGAACCGATTTTAAAGACTAGATTACTGGAAGATAAAGGTGGGTTATAGGGCAACGTATACTATTCCAGGTGAATCAGGATTTACGCGGGAAGAACCTCTTAGTAAATATCTATTCCCGCGCGAACGAGGTCGCGGTCTGCTAGTTAGTTAGTTAGAGCTGTTATAAGCATTTTTAGATCTATATATTTATTTCAATCATAACAATAACAAAAATCACGACCTTAATAAGTAGGTAGGTTGACACGAACACAACCGTTCACCGGTCGCCATCTTAACTAATAGTGCTGTCACAGCGCACTGCAGTGTTGCACCTTGAACTGCATTGATGATTTACACAGTGAAAGTCTGTGCTGCACATAGTTCAATGGTTCAATGCATAGTTATACCTTCTATTCTACGTAATACCATGAATGCGGATTTCTGATTGCTACTATACAGCTGCTTGCTAAACATATATCTACGTAAACATGTATGTTGTACAAACCACAAATTTATTGTTATTTAAATTTCCTTACCTTCCTGATCCTGAATAACTTGCGCCCTAGGTCTGACGGAACATTCTTTTTAAAGAAAGCTACACATGACAAACTTACATTTATAAACATTTTGAAGACTGACTTAATAATATAGACGTGTAAAATACCTGTCTTTTCAAACTTAAATTAATAATATTAATTAACATGTATAAACTTTCCAACTGTTTAACTGAGATACTTCCCTGTATAAATATTTAATAAAGTCAAGTGTTGAAAAAAGACATAATTAGGTAAATATCACCAATTTCTGTCTTGCTCATGGCGATAAAACTGTGTAAGAAAAAGCTTGTATAATAATTGTGAGAAAATTATTATTTCTATTTTGGACTCATTTCCAGTGACTTTATTGACACTATAAAAGTTGAATTACGAATATGAAAGATTTTAATAAAGCTTTTACGTAAATTCATAATACTCAATAAGTAGAGATGGGCCGAATGTGATTTGAACCGAATCCGAACTTCGGCCGCACATTCGGTTAAAATGAAAAGTTCGGCCGAAGTTCGGCCGAATTTCGGTTCAATTTCGCGCGCTTTCTCGAGAGCGACACGTCGTCGTGACTTGTTTACGCATTTACTTCAATCTCGAATATATTTATCGTCTCCTGGAAGCTCTGTATGTTCTGAGCAACTTTTATCGGAGGCAGGAAACGTATACGAAAAAAAAAACGTAACAAACTTCTGCCAGATACGGCAGAGTTTTTGGTGTTTTTGCACCATAGCCTGCCTCTAGGAAATTTTAAATATGAGTGAGTAGATAGATGAGAAAAGTTTGTTAATTTGAAAAATAAGTACCCTTTAGTTAATGAATGTTTAGTTTGTGAATCAAAAACGTGATTTTTTAATTCAATTTACGAATTGTAATCCAGATGTTTGTTAGAAGAATAATAAGTTTATTTAGTTTTTGTAATAGGTAGTATGTCTAATTATTATGTCAAATTAATTAGGCAGAGATTATCACGACTAATAAGAAGAACCGATTTCATTTAAGATTTACATTTAAGTACCATGTTCGTTACTAAAATAAATTACCATGACTGAGTAAAAGACATAATTTTATAACAGTAATGCTATTCTAATTCTATAAAATTTTAGTCAAAATAGTGCAAGTAAGTATTATTTTTCTTGTGCCGAATGTTCGGCATCTGAACCGAATTTCGGCCGAATGCCGAAGTTCGGTTCAAGCTGCCGAAATTCGGTTGAACCGAATGTGAACCGAATTTCGGCCCATCCCTGTCAATAAGACTAAATCATAAGGTAATAAAAATCCAAAAACACGTTATGTTCGATTCAGTTACATGACTGTATCGTTGAACAATAGATAAATAATGAGAATCAATAAAAATACTACTTATTAATAATTTTAAAATCTTCTAAAGTTCCAAATTGTGTCGTTTCTCTGTTAAATAATTCAACGAACATGTCGAGATTTCCTTGATCTGTTCATTTTTATTAATTGAATATTCATAGAAGATAAGTGATTGCCCGAAATTAGAAACATCGGCGCCTTTCCAAACAACACGGGCACCGTTTAATATTCACTTTCATATTTATATTTTATGATTACCTAACATTGTATCATATAACGCATCAGATTCAACAGATTCCGAGACTATTATGATGAAAAACAACCAATATAACCTTTGACCACCTGTGAGGCAGTCAGAGGCCTGTCATATCATTTTGGCATCGATCAGTCAATTCAGACATTGATTAGAACCCTTCAGATTACTGACAACTATAACCCTAAACTGATTTAAAAATTTATAGCTGCAGATCTAAGCACTAAATCTTCAAAGGTATTAAGCGGAAAATGAGACAGTCGCCTCATCTAATGATGAATGAACATTCCTTCCAAAGATTTAAGCACTAGATCATGCCAGCGATCGTTTACCTGGCACCTAATTACTCATATAAATGCAGTTTGGCACTCCTTATGAATTATGCATAAATCATAACCAGCTGACAGATTTGTTATTTACTAAAGACAAATAGAGGGCATGTAATATAACTACATTCAGGCGTAAGCCAAAGCACGCGTTCAACAAAAAGTTATTGGCTTGCGATCTCTAGAAATAGCTGTAATAACTGGATACAGCTGCGTTCATCCTACATCATCAACGTAACATTTGTAGTTTCTTGGCTTGGCAGAACTATTGTAGAGCACGTTTGCATAAATCATATACCGCGGTATGCTCCACCACATTCATACATCTTAATTAACGAAATTGGACTATCATTTAAACGACCTTTAAGATCAGTGTCAACAAAACTATTGTTTGAAATGTTTTCAATGAGCTCAATAACTTCCTTGCGTAGCTATCAGTTTAATCATATGTTCCTTTTCAATGTCATCGTTAATTTCAGATAGTTTTGCGAAGCGTCATCAGTCATTTGATACAGTTATTTCGTGCTCTCGATTCTAAGGATCAATGAAAGTGAAACATTTAGCCCTCAAGGCGAGTCGTATATTTATTTGAATGGTGGCTCACAACAGCTAGCCGGTATTACCTTGCTATGTTACCTTGAAACAACCTTTCACAGTTTATCCTAATTTTTAGAAGTGCGTAGATATTGGCATCTGGAATTTATATAAAGAATTTGATCATGGACGAATAGATTGCTGAGTTTCTAACATTTATATTAAACTTTTCGACCGCGTTAATTTCACATGACATCAAATATTCAGCGACGACTTCTGCTGACTTTCGCGTAAGTGACATACAAAGAGAATGTAATACACTATGTTTTAACATTGTTTTAATGACATATCTTTCATACCTCGCCCATTAGCACGTTGACAACAATATTTAAACGCTTCAATGACAACGCATCTTCAGCCTAGTTCACATTCTACACATCTCGAATAGACCGCTGTCTACACCTGCGTGCCTTATTTTAGATCGACGCTGGCCGTGATGGCAGTTGCAAGGTGACGCGGGATTATTTTCATATTCTGGGTCACGATGTGTGTTTTGCCTCAGGGACGCTGGTATTCCCGTTTACACGAGGTCGCGTTTCGCATTTATGTGACAACGTCGTTACTAAATCATACTCGTATGTTAAATTCCACCTAGTCCAAGGTGCCTAACATCCAGAATTCCTTAGCATACATCTAATATATAAAATTCTCGTGTCACAATGTTAGTTACCTTACTCCTCTGAAACGGCTTTACTGATTTTTACCAAATTTTACATGCATATTCAGTAGGTCTGAGAATCGGCTACTATCTACTTTTTATCCCGGAATTCTCACGGGATCGGGATTTACGCGGGAAAAACTCCCACGCGAACGAAGTTGCGGGCAGCAGCTAGTATAGATATAATATAATCATGGATGTCTAATCCAAACTAATTAAACAATGCCACAAGCCGCAAAGTAAGTCCCAGTAGACAAGTTGGGTTCAGTCAACATTTTCAACGATGAGCATTAAGTAAACGCATGTACTTACACGAAAGTTAACCAACTCTTTAATGCACTATAATAGCCGTACCCATTACCCGACCTTTTGCGCATATATTCGATGCTACCGAACGTTTTGCCTGATAAATCATCGCTATCAATGATTAAATACTTTTTATGGAATATCACATACAATATGTATAATAAATTAAACGTCTTTACGACGTGCGCTCCCATTCGCTGTTGACTGCACTGTTAATTTACGGCATATGGTAGCTAGGCGACTTATACCTTCACCTGCATATTGTAGGTCGTGTGGTAATGGAAGGTAGATTATTATTATTTTCTGTCCTGTGCCAAGAGGCGAGTTCCAAAGATGATTCATACATTACGATCTCAGAAAGCAGTTCGGTCACTTTTAATGTTCCGCAGTGATGGCATCTTCGCTAACCTCACATTGTATCTATGGATATAGGGGCTCGATAATTCTATGTAACACGTTTTCTATAGCAATATACTTTTTAAAGCATCGACAAAAGAATCAAATTTCTGTAACGCGAACCTTTGAATTCAAATGTGCTTGCAGGTAGAATTTTTTGCTCATGTCTCACATGCCTTTGTTTATGTCTACCTACCTTGTCTGTGAACTGGTTAACAATAGCATAGTTATCTACTTCATTGACTTTAATCAGTTAGGTATCTATGCAATCGTCTATAATATCATGATTTTCTATTTCTTCGTAAGATCTAATTAGGATGAGACGAACAGCTAACCTACTTGCGATGAAATCAACAGAATGATGACGTCAAGGTATTGAAGTACTATTCTTTGAATTAATTGTTAGCTTCAGCTTTAATCCAGCGCTGTCACGCAGTCTGTTGAATGTATAGAATTCTATTTATCAGTTCCGACCTTGACGCCACCTCCGGAACCAATCGAGTTAGTGAGTTTGCATAGGAGCGCCACTCGTGAACTATGCTGCCTTTCAGATCTTGTTCAACATCCATTACAATAGAATTAGCTCTTTATTCGGCCGGTTTGACTTTTGATACTCAGTTAATGATATAATCAAACTAACGGTGACGACTTCGTGGCCCATTATGTGGGTTGTTACTATCGAATGGTATTTGAATAGCTAAAAATATACATTGATATCTACATCCGTTTAAATACACGCCGGATTAGTTGGTTTTAAAAACAAAGGAATTTTAAACTCGTGTTTGACATTATTCCTTGAATGGGCAAAGCAGTGGACATGAATACTAAATAACTTAAACCTGAGCATGTAATCTTATAATTTATTCGAAAACACTCATTGTACTCTCACAGACAAAATTCTTAGTTAACATGCTTTCCCGTTTCTACAATTTTGCGTCAAAATTGCAAACCCAGTGTATCGGGTGCTAATAACCGCCAGTGAATTTGGCAGTGCGAGAGGGTCGGACCCCTCGGCCACCCGCTCCCCTACCTGATGCGACTGCAGTATTGATTAACGGCACTTGTATACGTCCAATGTCGTATTTCCGATTAATTTTTGTGTAGAAAATTAAAATGTAAATTGTCATCAGATCTATGTTTTAAACAATTACATTTTTGATACGCACACACACTTCACCAAACGCTGAACACGCAATTCGAATGCATAGCTTACAAATCACAAGTAATTCCATGAACAAACATTGCTTAGATATTACGAAACGCGACTGTCACCTTTCGTGCTTAGTAAACAGTACGCTTATACAATTCTCACTTTCGCTTTCAGACCTTCACAGCCTGGTGCAACAGCCACCTGAGGAAGGCCGGTACTGGTATCGAGAACATCGAGGAGGACTTCCGCAATGGGTTGAAGCTCATGTTACTGCTGGAGGTCATCTCCGGCGAGACCCTGCCCAAGCCCGACCGCGGCAAAATGCGTTTCCACAAGATCGCTAACGTCAACAAGGCTTTGGACTTCATCGCCTCTAAAGGTAAATATAGCAGCTATTTTTATTTTTCGGCTGTCAATTGAGCATTTCTTCTAAACGTCTAGTCTTTATCGAGAGAAAGACTATACTCTTTATCGAGAGAATGCTCCTAATTGCGTTTGATACATAACTAAACGATGACAAACAAGGCGTTTGACATTAAGTCTAAAAGTGCATAAAGCCACAATCGGTCGGTTAGTACAGTTTATATTGGGCAATTCAAGTAAAGTGATTGCTCAATACTAGTGTTTCGTAGGTGATTTGCCCAGAACCCGTCCCTGTTACTCCTACATTCATTGCAGTTTTCAATACAATTATTGTATTTTATTGAAAAACATGATGCAGACAATAAGCACCGGTACTGCTTGCAAATTTAATAGTAGGTTAAATTCTTCGAAAAAATTGGCACTTCTAAATATAAGAGGATTATTAAGTACTAGTACCCACGCGGGGCTTCGCTCCCGTGGATTCTATCACGGTAAAAACATAACTCTCCTTTTTTGCAGTCGCGTAAAAAGTAGCCTATAACCTTCCTCAAGCTACTTCCATACCAAATTGCATCCAAATCCACCCAGTACTGTCGAAGATTAGCGCGTTCCAGCCGCTTTATAATATTAGTATAGATTTGGCGACACGGTTAGCGCAGTGGTTGAGCGATCGGTTAGTGCGCTGCGTGCAGCGGGTTCAATTGCCGCACAGGAACAAATATTTGTATAGCCTACAAATAGCTGTTCCGGGTCTGAGTGTTGCCGGGGTTGCGGGAATGTTCAACAAGCTACCGCAGCCCTGGAAAGCAAGGCAAAATGAAGGAACAGAGTAGAAGGAAGCATTTGATGATTTTCCCACCGGAAAAAAACAATCACGATACAAAATAAATATGTAGTATTTACCTAGCATTGCGGTATTGCTTAATTTTTTTAAGTGTCTATCGAAACAAAATTATCATAACAAAGCGAAAATTCAAATAACACAAGAATTATAGAAATTAGGTAAACTTGTCACTGAACTTGACTGTTTGAGGAAAATAAATAAAAACTCATTTCATAATTAAGAGGAACTTAAAACTGTTTATTAAGCAGATACAGTTTCGCGATGGAATGGTGTTAGTTAGGTAGGTACTGTTAAAGTAGGCATTATAAACCTGTACCTGCAAGCTAGCGGAGCTTAGATTCTTTTAAAACATCTAGTCGATACTAAGAATTACTATACCCAGAAAAGATTAATAACAAAACACAAGAAACTCCATATAAACACAGAATACTAAAACAGTTCACGTATTAAGATCAGGAATTATCCTTATAAGCAATTCATGTACATTATGACTGTTCATTAGTAACCACAACGCATTCACACGTTTTTATATAAGCAAACAATAATAATTATTATGAATTCCTAATAGAGCTAAAAGGTATGACTCCAAATAGGTACCTAATACTTAGAGCATGCGAATCGCATGTCATTTTTAAGAGAGACGACTATTTACGATCCTGACATAAGTAACTAGAAAACTATGAATACCAGATCTTTTTCCATCTGTAAATAAAAAAATTCTACTGAAGCTGACATCTATTTCCAGGCGTAAAGTTGGTGTCCATTGGTGCCGAAGAAATCGTCGATGGCAACCTTAAGATGACCCTGGGTATGATCTGGACCATTATCTTACGATTCGCCATCCAGGACATCTCAGTGGAAGAAATGACCGCCAAGGTAAACATCAATCTAATATTATAACCATAAATAATGGAATAAATAAAGCTTTCACAACATAGGTATCTACTTGTGTCAAATGCATTAGTCATTGATAATAATAATTATGCGAACATAAATGCAATTCGTAATGCATTTTTTCCCATGTACCTACTATTGAATTTACAAACTTTGTTTTATCGATAAATAAGGATGCAATTTTACAGTTCAGTTACTCATATGTCATATCGATATTTCTCCCTTTTGAGTCGACAGAATTTTTGTTGTTGATAACGCTACCAATTTCCTTTGTGGCATTGTTTATCAATTTAATGTTTATTGTTGCCCAACAGGAAGGTCTGCTGCTTTGGTGCCAACGCAAGACAGCCCCATACAAGAACGTCAATGTCCAGAACTTCCACCTGTCGTTCAAGGACGGTCTGGCCTTCTGTGCCCTTATCCACAGGCACAGGCCCGACCTCATCGACTACAGCAAATTGTCCAAGGACAATCCTCTAGAGAACTTAAACACGGCTTTCGATGTGGCCGAGAAGTATCTCGACATCCCCCGCATGTTGGACCCCGACGGTAAGACACGCTTGTTATGCTTTTCGCTCAAGAATTATACAACGGATTGACAAGAGCTATACCTATAGCTCTGGGAACAGTCCAGTCGTTTATTTCTTAATATGAGACCACGCGTGACATTTTACTGCCGAATTGCCGCATTTCAGTATTTTCTCTATGATCATCAAAAAATGGACAACACATATAAATTGTAACTGGATATTGCAGACTTAATAAACACACCAAAGCCGGACGAGCGCGCCATTATGACCTATGTGTCGTGTTACTACCACGCCTTCCAAGGCGCGCAACAGGTACTATACAAAACGTAAAATGGCCGCCACTCGTTACCGCCATTTCCGCGTTTGATACCCGAACCCTAACGCCAGGCCTTTGTGTGTAACTTATAGCATGATGAGTGCCTCGCTTTATGTTAAAGAAGCTCCAACTGTCAGTGTTGATAAACTAATACCAAAGACCTCGGAAGAGTTTCACAGACTAGTGTTTTAACTTTCCGTCGGATAGGACATAGAAAAATGTGACGATGGATTCATATTGTCGATCTAATTAGATCGGTTCTTGGTCATCATGCTGATCCATCTACTGACTATGACAGTCTTTTGATGTACCCAGTAAGCGTATAAAGGTCTTCCGAGGTCAAAGAATCCTTTGCCAAAAGCGTGTTCTAGAAATGCCAACTCTCCAAAATATATTTTATGATGTGTACAAGCCAAAAATATAACCATATTATTGTTATACCGATCCCAAACAACAAACCCTGTATCTAAATAATTATGAAATGTGCTATAAACGTTTTATTTTATAAAATAAGCTTTATGTTGTTAACTCATACAGTATTTTATTGATATCAAACGAAAGAATACTTGTGTTCTAAATTAATCGCTCTCGTAATTCGCAGTTATTTGTAATATCACATATACTTTATTGTCTTCATGTTTAGTTGAACACTGTCAATTAGCACTGCATTAATTAATTTCCTGTTTCAAATACTACAATTTAATGTGATAAGACAATGCGGGTTGTTAAAATACGTAGTTTTTGCGTATTTTTCGGTGTTGTTCATGTAGACTTATAATAAAATCAGATGCTACATTCCATTAGGTAAGAGTAGTAATAGACCATAAAAACTTTGAATTGCCAAGTAAACGATAATGTTAATGTTAACGACGTTGTTTTCCAAAAGATAAAACACAAGCATTCTAGTAGGGAATAATTCATGAGACATCGCATGAGAACTAACACCGTGTCGCTTGCGTGCCGCTTGTCAGATCTGCAGAACACAGCGATGCCGGACGAGCGTGCGGTCATGACATACGTCTCTTCATACTACCATTGCTTCTCTGGTGCACAAAAGGTTTGTATCATCTGAAACTACTAATCAATGCAAATAGTGCAAATTTCTGAACCAAATCGAAACGACACTTTCATATTTGAGTTGATTTGAATTTGGGGCGAAAAAGTATCTTGAAACCGCTTCTGCTCCGTATTTTTAAGCTTCTTTGTATTTGCAAATCATATTTATTAATTAATAGCTTGTCATTTAACTGATAATATTTAATCAACAAAGATATTTCATAAATGAAAAACATATTTCATGTACAATCCACAGGCTGAAACGGCCGCGAACCGCATTTGCAAAGTTCTCAAAGTCAACCAGGAGAACGAACGCCTCATGGAAGAGTATGAGCGTCTTGCCAGTGACGTAAGTATCTCAATATTTATATAACACACCAGTGTGACATAACATAAAAAATAATAAGTTCAAAATAATAAAATCCAAGAAAATGCAGAGATAGAGTTAAAAGGGGCTTTAAAGAAATTTATTGCAAGAAACATTCGATTTCCATGACAACAGCTCCATAAAAATGTTTGATGCGACACCTCTTTCCACTCTAACGCGAAATCAGCAGCAGAGGTATGTCTGCTGCTGATTTCGCGCGCTAATACGTAACCACTTCAAATTTTTTATGCTGTATGAAAGCTTAACGACTGAATTTTATAGCTGCTGGACTGGATCAGGCGTACCATGCCTTGGCTGAACAGCCGCCAAACCGACAACTCTCTTGCCGGTTGCCAGAAAAAACTGGAAGACTACCGTACTTACAGGTAAACCTCGTTTGTTATTTTGGGAGTACTTAGAAGTTAAAAAAGACATGTTTTTTGATAAAATCATAACCCATTAGGCGAATGTTTAATTCTGGGTTACCTTCATACCATAGTTGGCGTTTCCTGTAGGTTAAATGCCAAATCCGCGAAACGGCGATAAACGACCCATTTTCCAATGATTATAACATCAACATGCGACATAATCGTATTTATAAAAGTTGTGTCGAGGATGGAACCTAAATAGATCTGCATTTCGCCAGATAAACTATTTTTGAAGATTTGATTGTGGCAGTAGCCATAAACCGATAAATGAAAAACATTTTAATTATTTTTAATTGACAGAGTCTATATTGACGATGACGGTACATTGCTTCCTAGGCCCTATTACCTACTGTAACCATACTGTTTTCAGGCGTAAGCACAAGCCGCCACGTGTAGAGCAGAAGGCCAAGTTGGAGACAAACTTCAACACTCTGCAGACCAAGCTCCGTCTGAGCAACCGCCCCGCGTACATGCCCACCGAAGGCAAGATGGTCTCTGTAAGTATCACCATCATCCAAGTAAAAATTCCAATAAGAGAGCGATGATTAAAAAAATACATTACAAAAACCCGTACATTAAAAAACCAGCAATCTCATTAGATGTCCGATTCAATAGAAATCTTCAACAGACCTAAACTTTAGACCATCCGTATCCTATTCCTATAAACCATAATATTTTAGTATTGAAGGTCCAAAGTGTCCCAAATTATACAGACTAAGAGCACTTTTAGAGCATGGTCAAATCTAATCTATACTGGTAATATTTCAAGGACATCGCCGGAGCTTGGAAGGGCCTGGAGATCTCCGAGAAGGCCTTCGAAGAATGGCTATTGAGCGAGATGATGCGCCTTGAGCGTCTTGAGTACCTGGCCCAGAAGTTCAAGCACAAAGCCGACATCCACGAAGACTGGACCAGAGGTGGGTACATAAATCACAAATCGTAATCATCTTTCTTATACGTTGCGATGATGTTATTTTATGCATCGATTGTTATTGTAGAACAAACGACGTAAGACACAATCGATAAACACCATTTTTTGTCACCTACCTATTACGTCAGGCAAGAAAAAAGATGAAAGCCTCATACACCAAAATATAAGCAAATAGATATGATATTTAAACCGAAATCGAATTTATCAAGTAAACATAGTTTATTTACTTTGGTGGGAAACCTATAGAAGGCGCCTAGACTGGGGCCTGGAATAAAGACCAGGGAGTAGAGAGAAGTAAACTTCTATACTTTTGAACAAAACACTGGCTAATCTATCCACTTAAATTTTCAGGCAAGGAGGAGATGCTGCAATCTCAGGACTTCCGTCAGTGCAAGCTGTACGACATCAAGGCTCTGAAGAAGAAGCACGAGGCTTTCGAGTCGGACCTCGCCGCTCACCAGGACCGCGTCGAGCAGATCGCTGCTATTGCCCAGGAACTCAAGTAAGAAACATTTTAACACATATTTTTATTATTTTGGAAACACTGGCCTCATCTAGTTTAAATTAACAAAAAATATTTGAGTATTAAAATGTTATTTATAACAAACTTTCAAAATAAACATCATCATCATTATAATTATTATTATAGTGGAACTGAACTTTTTGAGAGTAATGTTACAGTTTTAGAGATTTTCACCGTTTTTTGAACTCCAACTTCTTTTTTTTTCTCTGGCCGAAAGCTTGAAGAAATTTGTTTGCAAACAAATCGAAAAAATAATGTAATCAAAAATATATAGGTAATTCAACTTAAAATATAAATGTAAAAGTTTGGATGTTTGTGTACCAGTCATGCAAAAATTACTTAAGGGATTTGAATAAAAAATGGCACACAATTATACACTCACAAGTAACCAAATATAGGTACATGTATATTAATAAAAATTTATAATTTATAAATATCATTCATGATTTAAAAGTTTAAAACCTCAGCTTTAAATTGGGGCATTTCAGTTAGCATTCATTTTACAAGTATGTATGTATGGTATAATGTATGTTGATTATTTTATTATGGTGGCACTAATTTAAGATAAAAAGTAGCCTAGATATCCCAATAACACGTACCGTGAAAAGTATGAAATTTCCACGGGTTCAAGTCGCGAACAACAGCTAGTTTTTTATTAGAAAAAATCACCGGCCAAGGCGGACTGGTTGGCACTATTGCAACTAAAATTAAAATTAGCCCTATATTCATATACATTAACCCTATTTGACGGGCCTGTTGGTATAGTGGTCAGTGGCCCTGACTGCTATGCTCAAGGTCGTGGGTTCGATTCCCACCCAGGACAAATTTTTGTGTGATGAGCACGATCATTTGTTCTTTGTCTGGGTGTAATTTATCTATAACATGTATGTATTTAAAAATATATATGTATGTTTATCAGTTGTCTAGTACTCATACCACAAGCTCTGCTTAGTTTAGGACTAGATGGCGTTGTGTGAAAGTTCTGGAATATTATTATTATATTATCTCCTGTTCCGCAGCACCCTGGAGTACCACGACGTGGCGAGTGTGAACGCTCGCTGCCAGCGCATCTGCTCGCAGTGGGACCGGCTGGGCGCCCTCACCCAGCGCCGCCGCCACGCTCTGGACGACGCCGAACGCGTGCTGGAGCAGATCGATCTGCTGCACCTCGAGTTCGCCAAGCGCGCCGCGCCCTTCAACAACTGGTATGTTCCCGGAGTAAACCCAAATCAGTAGGTCTCATCGACCAAGCGTCCAACGAAGCAAGCGGTTCTTACCTCACACGTCTTGGCATAAAACTTCTTTTTTTACCGGGCATGACTTTCGCAACAAAATCCATTACTGCTACAAAACTGGTATAGCTTCATAATACTAACAGTAAGAACGGAGCGATGCCAGTTGGTAACTGTAGTCACCAGGACGAGTTAAGTGGGTAAAAAACTACAAATACTCATTGGGACACGTTGGGAGGTCAGATGGGCATCCGATTAGATTGGATGCCGATCCCACCATTGTCGGAAAAGGCTAAGCAGATGACGATTCTGCGGCCGATTCTCAAACTTTATCAAAATTAATTATACAAATTGAGGCAACTAAACCATTGTTGTATTTAATTCCTCTGAATTTTTTATTCAGGTTGGATGGCACTCGGGAGGATCTCGTGGACATGTTCATCGTCCACACTATTGAAGAGATTTCTGGTCTCATGGACGCGCATGCTCGCTTCAAGGCCACTCTCGGAGAGGCTGACAAGGAATACCAGGTAAATCTATAATATAGTATAGTATATTATATATAAAGTATAATAAAACCGACTTCCATATCAAAACACTACAAATCCAAAAATAATTTTAATTTCGGAAGGCGGTGTGAAAAAAAAAGAAAATACAAAACCAATAACACCGACTACCGAAATTAAAATTATTTTTGGCTTTGTAGTGTTTTGATATGGAAGTCGGTTTTATTTTTTGCAAAAAAGTTTTTATTTTCGTGCTTTTTAGTGGGTCAGTGAATTTTCCAAATCGGTTCGTAAATGACGGAGTTATGCGCAAACAAAAAACGCAATGCAGAGTAAACGAAAAGATCATCAACGTAAATATTTTTTTTAGACTTTTGTTGATTTTTCAGAAACGGCTTGTCCGATTTCGATAAAATTTTCATGGGACCATTTGGGAAGTATACCCTTTCTAGCAAGATAATAATTTTTCAAATCGGTTGGCAAGCGACGGAGTTATGCGCGGACAAACATAAAAAAAAGAATACAAACATCCGAATTGAGAACCTCCTCCTTTTTTAGAAGTCGGTTAAAAAGCGAAATACCACTCACTGATTAATAACGAAATCTCAGAAACTAAGTATAAGTAGTAGAGCTCTCAAATTTTGCATGGGTTCCTTTTAGTACGCAGATGCTCGCTAAGACGGAAATTTGCGAAATTTCCACGGGATTGGGATTTTCACGGGAAAAACTCTCCACGCGAACGAAGTCGCGAGCAACTGCTAGTTTCCAATAAACGCGTCAAAAGCCTAATAATGGCCAAGGTCTCGGACTTGTGATCGAAAGTTCGCGTATTCGAACCCCACCCATTACACTATGGCTGTTATCCACTCTAGACACAAGCATATTTAGCTTAATTGTAGGGGTTAACAAGATTGCTACTAATGTGAATTCTACCTACATTGCTAGTACTCTTAAAAAAAAACACATGTATTATCCTTAATTTACGTCAAATATAAGAAAGCATCATAATAGTTCTCAATGAGCTAAAAAATTTTTAAACACCTTTTTTGGACCACAAGATTATGTGAAATGAATCTATTAATTATCTATTCTCTTAAAATAAAAACCAACTTGGATTGGATCGGTTTTAATCACATAATTAACTTTGATTTCAGGCGATAGTCAACCTGGTGCACCAGGTTGAGTCCATCGTGAAACAGCACCAGATCCCTGGTGGTTTGGAAAACCCCTACACTACTCTTACTGCTCACGTAAGTCCATTTACCTAACAACTATATAGCATCAGCCGAAGTACTAAAAGAACACAGAAGAGTACGGGCTGGATCCCTAGTCTACTATAATTTTAACTTTAGCACAAACATCTTAACAGCAGCGTCAGGAACTTATCCATCTCAATTCTCAACTACAGGAGCTGAACCGCAAGTGGTCAGATGTGAGACAGCTGGTTCCCCAGCGCGACAACACGCTTGCCGCTGAACTTCGCAAGCAACAGAACAACGAGACCCTCAGGCGCCAGTTCGCCGAGAAGGCTAACGCTGTTGGACCCTGGATTGAAAGGCAAATGGATGCCGTCACCGCTATCGGAATGGGTCTCCAGGTAAGGAATTATATTCTTCAATTAATCGACCATCCTTGTAATATAAGGCTCGCCGTATAAAAAAAATTCACCAAATCTAACTTCATGATAGAAGTACAATGCAAAATAATTTGAAGCAAAGTTAAGCATATTAAAAAGGAGAAAAAAAGGAGAAAAGATGTGGCGATTAGATAGTGTCTCCATTGTTCCTGTGGTCATATCAACCACAAAGTTGTTTTGGAACGATACCCGTAACCCATTGTAAAGCTTGTTGTCAAGCTTTACAATGGTCTATGTATCTCCTTCCACCTACCACACCTTACAGAAAGCTGCTTATCTTGAACACCTGCAGAATTGTCAGAAAATTTCTGCAAAACGACAAGCGAATATAACACGCACACACATCATTAGCAATAGATCCAGAGCCGGATTAACCCTGTCAGAGGCCCTAAGGCAATGGCATTCTCGGGGCCCCTTTTCTTACTTTGATTGACCAAATCGTGTGTTAGCTGAGGAAACGCACATTAAAGGCTGTGGTTTTTAATATATTTGATACTTATTCCCAGATTTGTTCTAAAATCGTTTTAATTCTACTACTAAATCTAACGATTTGTGTTTTGTGAGATAACAGTGAGGTCCCTAAGTTCACACGCACATCAAATTCTCATTCGAAGAAACATGTTTTCTTGGTGCGTGCACTGGGCCTGGGCCCTTAGTTGATGCGGGGCCCCTAGGCAGTTGCCTACTCCGCCTAATGGTTAATCCGGCTCTGAATAGATCCATCAGTTAGGTTAATATATTCAGGATAAAACTTGGCTTTGGCCCGTGTTATTCTATGAAACCGGCAGAATATTGCCGAGATAGTGTATACACATAAATAATAATAATCGATACATATTAGTAAATAAAGGTTTGAAAAATATAGGTAACTAACAGGACTACAGATTACCTATGAACTCGGATAATTTCCAAACACTCTAAATTAAATATTTGTTTGTATCAGGGATCTCTGGAAGACCAACTGCGCCGCCTCAAAGAGTACGAAGCCGGTGTGTACGCTTACAAACCACACATCGAAGAGCTGGAGCGTATTCACCAGGCCGTGCAAGAGGGCATGATCTTCGAGAACAGGCAAGTCAACATAATATAACTACTCAAACCATAAAACTCCCTGAAATTACAGGCAAAGCTGTTCTTTTTTATATTACGGTTCAACCCACTCTTAACCTCGTTCACGCCTAATAGTAAGCTATAGGTGATGTCTACAATGTAACGAGCGAGCCTGTTCACTCTTGCTTAAAGGCAGACGAATCAAACATATGAGGTGGTTTCCAAAGAAAAAGAATTGTCATCTTTCAACAATAGAAAACAAAGCATAAACATTTTAACTAACCAATTCCCGACAATCTTACAGTATTTACGAAAAAATTACGTGTAAAAGTGTTATTTTATAACCAATTTGCAAAATAATGATCATTTATCATTTAGGTATTCGCAATACACAATGGAAACTCTGCGCGTCGGCTGGGAACAACTCCTGACTTCCATCAACCGCACTATCAACGAAGTCGAGAACCAGATCCTGACCCGCGACTCGAAGGGCATCACCCAGGAACAGCTCACAGAGTTCCGTGCCTCCTTCAACCACTTCGACAAAAACCGCACCGGTAATTATAAAAGCTGCTTTCTTTAGAAAAGGCTAGCTTTATATTAATTGTGGTCATCATCATTAATAAATATGAAACGTCCCTCGAATTGACAAATCAATTATGCTTGTTCGTCACATCACGATTCCCGCAAAATTAATGTGGTCACAGAACCATCTCTCAAATTGACAAGTTAATTGGCCTTATTTCTTAAAAAAGTCATCGGTCCACTTTTGTAAATACTTTTATCCACTAGATATTAAGACAAATACTGCATCATTCACAGGCCGCCTAGCACCCGAAGAATACAAATCGTGCTTGGTGTCTCTCGGATACAGCATCGGCAAGGACAGGCAAGGAGAACTCGACTTCCAGCGCATTCTCGCTGTGGTCGACCCCAACAACACAGGTAAACAATTCTTTTTTACACACTCCGATAGACCAACAAGGTGCCGTCATATTAATGTTGTGGTACATAGCTAAAACATTTAACTGTTCTGTTAACAGGTTACGTGTCGTTCGATGCGTTCTTGGACTTCATGACCAGGGAATCCACAGACACAGACACCGCTGAACAAGTCATCGACAGCTTTAGGATCTTAGCTGGCGACAAGGTAAAAATACAGTTTACCCAGATAGGTAGTACAGTAATAGCGAAGCGTGTAGTTCAGAAATAGAAGCTGCATACGTCGTTCAAATGTTATGTTACAGTGTCGAAGTCGGTCCTTGGACCAGCACATATACCAATGCTGTTGCTATTGGTCCCGGTATCATTCGTACATCGTTTGACAGTCATTACGGAAAGTCCGAAGAAAGTTTGATACTACTAAAGGGTGTATTACTCAGGAGCATGAAGGTCATTTAATGTTAAATACAGATATTCAGCTGTATGCGGGAGAGAACTCTAAGGGTGCATTTCCACCAGAGATGTGCGATGGAAATGTGTCGTACGAGGATGTCTAGCTGTACTGTGAAAATGTGTGGGGGTTTCCACCAAAGCTGTGCGATGAAAATGTGCCTACGAGGATGTGTAATGGAGCTGTGAAAATGCGCATTAATGTGTAGTGCGAGGATGCTCAAACCTCGCAACACACATTCCTCGCAACACATGACTCGCAACACCTCTCTCGCACACATCCCTCGCACACATCCCTCGCTTGTTTTGTATACGCAAAAATCTAGCTCCGCTGAGCCGTTTCCACCAGAGCTGTGCTGACCGAGGCGAGGTAAATGAAGCGATTCTATTGGTTCTTTACAAACACATCCCTCGCTACGCATCCTCGCACATCTCTGGTGGAAACGCAGCCTAACACTGTAGTGGAAAGTATAGTATTGTGGATGATAATGACGAGGTTATTTTGTGTTGTATAGCCCTACATCACAGCAGACGAGCTGAGGCGCGAGCTGCCGCCCGACCAGGCGGAGTACTGCGTGGCGCGCATGCCGCCCTTCCGCGGCCCCGGCGCGCCCGCCGGCGCACTCGACTACATGGCATTCTCCACCGCACTGTATGGCGAAACCGACCTTTAGGTACACCAAGCATAAACGAACAGTTCTAATTTATTTCTAGACCTAACTCCGAAATTATTATCAAATAAACTATTTAAAAAAACACCCAGGCTTTCCAATCCCCTGAGCAGACTGGCATTTGGCAAACTTCCAACTTGCGTTTGGGTCGCTGCCTAACGCCCACCATGCTAACATGTTTTGTTGAATAGACATATTATAGAAACTGAAATGATTTTTACTCAGACGCAGGTCGCAGAAGTCGTATCATAGGACACTGTCACCACGTCATCAGTCAAGGAGGGTAGCTACGACGGCGCGCGGTGTTCGCGCTCACTACTAACACGGCCCGAGGCTCCAACGGCGACGTAATGGCGCATAAAGATTATTTTCCCTTACATTGACCTCCTTCTCAGAAATCGCCCTAAACCGAGGTCAATGTAGAGTAAACAATTTTTATGGAATAATTTAGTCTATAAAACAGTTCTATATTAAAATATTATTATGTGCAATGTTCAAACCAAAAATGCCATTAACTTTCATACCATAAAACTCCTTCCTAATGTTTAGTAACCTTTTGGCTCAAATCAGAGAAATCATTTTATATGTTTACAACACTCTATTTATACATTAGCATTAGGTATTTTTAACTTTTATAAGAAATTCTCAGAGAAGTCACAAAAAAATTATTTGTAAGATAAAAATGGTGCTAATGTTAGGGCTTGACTAATGTGTGACACCAAAATAAGACTCATTTACATTGTGAGAATGTTTTTGTTATATTTTTTTATTTATAAGCAAACATTATTTATACAAGATCAATTTTTATTTACTGCCATTAGTAATTATAGTACTTTTATGGTAGGCACAGTATTGTTTTAAGTTTTCTAAATTTATAAATGTTGCAGGGAAGTGTCACACAAATTATTTATATCATAGATTGCCATAGCTTGCCTGCATCTATTTATTTATCATTTTTATATGATTATCGTTTGTGAGAGTATTGGAATGAGTACTCAAAATAAATGATCTGCCATATTTTTGTCTTTTAATAATGACTGCGTTGTTCAACCAATCAATTATGTTTCAATGAGACACCAGCAGCATGTAGAATAAGAATGACTTATGTGCCCAAAAGTATACTAACTCGAATGTACAGCTACTTTAATAAAGAGCTCTTAAACAATTTTTATTTTTTATTTTGTAAATTTACCTGTAATTTTTAAATAGTAAGTCTACTTTAAGAACAAAAAACCACATATAAAACTGAGTTAACAGTGTGCATATATTTAAAAATCAACTAGGATACAGATCAGCTTTCTAGTATAACATACAGTAGATATACGCTAAGCTATCTACTACTATAATAAATATTATATAATACATATACAAATCAAAAGAAGTTTCAATATTCGACTACATAGTCACATGAGAAAGGTATCAATAAATTATAATATCCTATGCATATCTAATAAAATATAAAAACCTAAAAACCATTCTGTATTATTTCTCCGCCTCCTTTTTGGATTCTTCTGCTGTTAAGAGTGCACTCTTTATGCCCACCTTCTTCAGTTCTTCAATCAGCTCACCTGATTGGTGCATTTGCAACATGATGTCACAGCCTCCAACAAACTCTCCATTGATGAAAACTTGCGGGATTGTCGGCCAGTTCGAGTAATCTTTAATACCTGGAACAACATAATAAAGTCTAGGTTGTAATAAAGAAAGCCACAAAACTGTAGTGGGTAGGGGGCTTCCAATCCCGGAATACCGAGATCTCGGTATTGCGGGATCCCGCGTCATTTTCCAATACCGCGTGAAGCGGGATTACGGGCGCGGGATCCGCGGGATTTGCGGGACTGAAAAAAAGTATGCATGCGACCTCTAGCGAGCGCGATCGTGCGGGCCGATGTCGCCGGTTTTTCACAGCTTAAGTAGCCTAATATATCAGTAAAGTTTTTTATTCAGTATTTTTTACTGTGTTTTCTGAAGAGATAACGTTGAAATTTGATTGATCTCATACTAATAGTAACACGTAAATAAAAGTTGATTCATTCATTGTTTTTTGTGATAAATAAACGGCTTAATTAGATTGATCTCTTACTAATAGTAATACGTAAATAAATGTGGAGTTAGTTGATTAATTCATTGTTTTATTTGTGTTATATTAATGTGAATATTTTCAATATGCGGGATCCCGCAAATACCGAGATCCCGCGGGATTGAAAATTCGTAGTCCCGCAAATAGCGACATTGAATTCAGGCTGCGGGATTGGAAGCCCTAGTAGTGGGATTCATTGCAGTTGAACCAAATGGCTGTACCATGGGGATTTCTTTTTACCAGTGGACCAACCCTTTTTTTTTTTGTTCTGGGTGGGAAAATCATCGAATGACTTCTTCCGCTCTGGGGTTAAGCGGAAGGGTGTGTCAGACTTGTACTGACTAAAAACCCCCTGTTCCTTCAGGTCCCTTAAGTTCCGGGGCCGCGGTATCTCGCTAAAACTATCCCGCAAACCCCGGCAGGTAATGGCCATATGAGGCCCCGTCACTGGTGTTGACAGGTCTTTGAGGCGCCCGTGGAACACGGCGCGCCGCCGACTCGGGCCTGGTCCTTACCGGACGCTGAGCGACCCCTGCTCCCCGTCCGCAGGCCCGCGCCTACGGTGGCCGGAAATCGGCTCGCGATCCCCGACGCCCGGGGCGTCTCCCGCGGCGGCTGGAGCGCGAAGAAGAGAGTTGCCTCTCCCTCGCGCGTTCGGCCTCCTCCTTCGCTAGCATGACTGCTTCGCAGAAGGAGGCGACTGCATCCCATTCCCTCTCGCTCCGCACCATGGTCTGAACCAGAGCAGGGCGCGAGAGGTCGCCGGCGCTGATCGCCTCTACGAGGACATGACGGTGCTCCGCCCAAGCAGGGCACACCTCGACCGTATGCTCCACCGTGTCCTCCAGGTGATCCTCACAATGACGACACCCGGGCGTTTCCTCCCGCTGTATCCGAAACAGGTACCTCCCGAAACAGCCATGTCCGGTCAGCACCTGCGTCAGGCGGAAGGTGAGGACGCCGTGGCGTCTCTCCAGCCACTCCTCAAAGAGGGGACTTATCGCCGCGATTCCAGCGTGCCCAAGTGGACCAACCCTTAAGAGACTAGTTTTAAATGACATTTAATTAATATTTAATATTATTTATTTAATTAATTAATTAAATAATAACCTTTTTAGGCCTTTTAAATGGTGGCAATTTAACAATGTTAAAAAATAGTTTTATCCTTTTGAATGCTCTACTAAGGGGAATAATTTTAGTTGTACCATCGAATGGTTGGTTCACTGGAAAAAATATCCCCATGCTAAAACTGGTTCTTATCCACATTAGGTATCCTTTTGAATGCTAGTTGTACCAAGGGGAATAATTTATATTTTACCATTGAATGGTTGATCCACAAAAAAGAAATCACCATTGCACAACCAGTTGAACCAAATGGTTGTTCCATGGGGCAGAAATGGTGGGATTGGGCCAGACATTTCTATTACATATCATACTGGCTTTTGCCCGCGGCTTCGCCCGCGTTAATTTACACTTTGTCAATAATTATAGTTGCAAAAACAGTGTCAAAAACGCATATATTTAAAAAACTATCACCAGGGTCTATCCATCCCCAAAAGAGACGAGACAGTTAGATTTTATGAGCTTCATACTCGTGAGCACGCCGCATACAGTTGCCCATGGGAAAAGTACACCTGCGACTTTCAGTGTCTGCCCTTGAGCTTTGTTTATGGTCATTGCGAATGCTGCTTTTAGAGAAAATTTGAGCTTTTTGAACTGGAATGGCATTTTCACCGCTTGCTGTTCCTGTCATAATTATTGCTTGAACAACATTGGGTCCAAGGCGTGTAATTTGTAGTCGCGTGCCATTACAGAGCCTTGGTGCGTCCAGATTACGCATCAACAGGACTGGGAAAAATAATGTGATGGGGTACCCTGACAATTCCAGAGAGTTGATAAACTCAACAGGGTACAATGTCACTTGCTCAATATCCATGGCATTGTCGATGGACAGATACTCGACAACATCACAATCCACATGAGACAATCTTTTCATTGATCTGCCCTACAATTTTGTTAGTGGGTGCCAAAATTGCTCTTTCACGCAGCCATACTCTATCGTCTTATTTGTTTTCAAATCTGAATAAACATGCTTTATTAAATTATCTGTATCTTGGACTATGTTACAGAATTCAGAGCTCATTATCCCGTTGATATCTGTTGCCACATGATCTTCTCCTATTTTTAAAAGGGCAGCCGCATGTTGCCCCAATTTAAAATATAAATTATTCATATATTTACTTGACTGGTTAAAATTTAAATGACATGGTTGTGGTAAGGGTTGACTGGTGCATGACGTGGGTTCGACCCCAGCCCTAAACGAAAAATTTGTATGGCCTACATGTAGTTGTGTAGTTTAAAAAAAATGTTTCAAGTGGTTCTTGAATATGCAATTTGAATGAATTGGGAGGGGGGAAACAAAGTTCCAACACCTCTTTTACACCCTTAAGGTATGATTTCTGGCATAAAAACCATTCCATACCAAATTTCATCTAAATCAGTTCAGCGGTCCTAAGTGTGGGGCCCCCATATTATAGATTCCCTATACGAAATTCCAACACCCTTTTTTCATCCTTTAGGGATGATTTCCAGGATAAAAACTGTCCTGTCTTTCCCAGGGTCCTAAACTATACCCATACCAATTTTAAAAATATTATTTATTTCATTTGATTTACATTTTGCCAGCGGCTGCATCCGCATGCAATTCGAAAACCATCCCACGGGAACCTTATATTGGGATAAAAGGGTCATTTTCACAAAAAGTGTACATTTGTGTTTCGGGTGTGTCCCACAACTTTAGTATTTTTTTTTAAGAATAATATCCATGTTTGAGAAAAACAAAACGAAAAGTAAGAATCTGTGGTTAGTTTTGACCAGTATTATATATTGTTGCTACTTAAAAACATAGTCATAATACCTTAATTTTTAAAAATACACGTTTAAGGTAGCCATTTTGACGCTGTCCCACTCCCATTTTCATTCAAACAACGTAAGTTTAATTTATGTTGCTGACCTAAATATAATAATGTGGTTGATATTTTGAAAAGTATAGTTATGCACGATTTATTATAAAATTACAGCAATAGTCTAATGTGGCACAAAATATTTAAATAATTTAATCTTTGTGAGGACATAAACTGGTTAAAGTGGAAAAGTCCCTTCCGAAACGGCATTTTTTGTGAGATACTGCAATCAAAACTATCATATGACATTTTTGTTATCGATTGGCAATATTTTTTACGCTGTCAACGGGTTTCTATAAGTAATTCGGTCATTTTGACGGCGGCCGGCAAACGAACAACTACATCTCAGCAGTGGTCCAATTTTGATGTTCCAGAGCCGAAACCAATTCCAACGTAAGTTTACAAGTTTAATCCTTGCAAATTATTTTGATATCTTTATTAGCTTTCTGTGAACATAAATTGATACCAGGCTTGTTGTTCTAATGTGTTAGTTTAAACTAATTATAACAAAAGTGTTTAAAGTCAGCGTTCCGTTACTTCCATTCCGTTATCAAAACGTTGGTAACGTAGAAATGGAATTGAAATGTTTCGGAAAGAAATTCTTAGGAAGATGATACATTATGTTTGTAGTACTGGCAATATATTTATTTATAATAATTTAATTTTTATTTTTAATTCAAAGTGACGACTTTCAAATATAATCCGTGACGTCCTAAATGGGTCACTTAGTTAAAAAAAAACACAACCACTTATATTGTTATATTTTGAGTTTTTGCTAAATACGTATGTAGTTGTGTATAATAAATAAGTGTATTTATATGTGTTTATTTTGATAATATTAAATATTGTTGAAATGAATGTGTTCAAAATTACACAAATGTATGCATTTTCACGATATTATTTGAATTGGTTGACTATGTGCAGCTGTGAACGTCGTTTGCCTAAAAGATAATAATGATGATGATTGTGTATGTAACATAAGCATTTTTTTTTCAGGTACTTTACCTACCTAGTAAAAATGGTTGTCCTAGCAAACGTTGATAAATTTCTAAACAAAAATGATTATATGTTATTGCAAGAATCAATATGGCCGTGGTTAATAACTCATTTCCGAATTATGGAAAAATGTTTCGGCTGTGGATTTCCCACCAGTTTAATCCATAAACCATACCACTTTATTGTATCTTATAATACAAAAGTGAAGAATTTAATAAATGTTGACTTTTTTTGGTGTCAGCAATGTACATTTCATACCATATATGATCACTACTGCGAAGATGAATGTGATTATTGTAACTAATTTTTAATACATGGGTACTGCATTTTTCAATACCGGCAACGGTTATAATGTACCTGATATTTTGCTGTAGGATGTAGGTTCATTTTTCAACACAGGATATTTTGTTCACGTCGTATTTTATATTGAACAATTAAATTTTCAATGATATATTTTTTTTTTGTTTTAAAGATGCCACTTACGCCAGCCGAGAGAATGAAAAGATATCGGGAAAAATTAAAGAAAGACCCTGAAAGGTATGAAGAGTATAAGAAAAAGGATTTGAATAGAATAAAATTAAGGAATAAGAAAATAACGGAATTATCAGAAGAAGAAAAGTTAGATCAAAGGAAAAAATGGAGAGAACAGAAAAAAAAGCGGAAAGCGAGAAAGGCTGACATTGAAAATATCAAAAGTAAGAATAAAGAACCTACATCCTCCGAAGCACCTTCCAGTAAATGTATGAATAAAAACCATTTAATTACTATTAGAAAATTGCGGCGACTGTACAAAACTGCGATCAATAAGAATAAAGTGTTGAATAATAGAATACAAAAAGCAAGAAAGAAAATTTATCGTTTGAAGGTAGCAAATAGGAAACATATAGACAATTTGAATGATAAAATATTGAAAATGCAAGCAAGAGAAGAAGTTATGGAAAGTGCTCTACGCTCATCTTATAATAAATCGACAAGCCAAGCAGATAAACGAGTATTAAAATGTGTTGCCAATACCGTTGCAGTGAAGAACAATAGGTGTAAATCATACGTTGCAAAACTCTTAGGATTACGTCTTAGTCTTTAAGGTGGAACCTCCACGGTAGCCCGCAAAATTCAAAGTTTTTTGCAATTTCAAGTCAGAATTAGGTTATTATGTTGATTAAAGTATGATTCGCTGGCGTAAGAATTATGTATTTTCAGAATTATACCTACTCGTAACCATTTAAGTCACTAATAGAACTTCATAGGGCCAAGTCACCGGACTTATGGAGTTATTTTACTTATTTGAATGGTTATAACTCTAAAAAAACATACTTCTTACGCCCACGAATCATACTTTAATCAACTGACAAAATATACTGATTTGTAAATTGGAAAAAAAAACGTAAGAAAATTTGAATTTCGCGGGCTACCGTGAAGGTTCTAACTTAATATATTATTTCCAATTCTTAGAATTGGAGTGCGAATATATCATGTTGAATAAGGTGTAAAATGTTCAATTTTATTTTGTATTATTTTGATCTCATTTACTTGATAATGTGTAATAGTCTTAAGAATTCTATTCCGTGACAGGAACAATCAATTCCGTGACTGTCCTATTTTTTATTTTGTTTTAAATTTTATTTTTAGAGCGAAACGTTATTTAATTATTATTAGATGTTGATAATTGTGAGTGTTTTCATTTGATTAATCTAATTAAAAAAGAGTTCCTTAGATAAATGTTAATTGAGAAAGATACCAAAAAGTATTGAACTATTTTGGTCCAAAGAGTAACAGAATGGAAATTAAAATGTTGATAATATGTATGTGCTATTGTTGATTTTATGTTTCATCTGTTTTGTATTAAAGTACATAACAACGTTAACCAATTATATTATTTGATAAAATCCAAACGAGTTTTATTTAATTTCTATAGCCGACAACTATTTGTTTCGGAACGGAACAAATTTTGTTTCCCAGGGGCAAAAAAGTAGTTGTATTTGAGGATATAAGCCTGATTAAGTGATTTTATTATAATATTCAGATTGTGAAAAGATTAGTTTTTATAAAAATAATAATAAAAAAAACCAACTACAATAAAAAACAAAAACTGGCATTTTTCTAATAGTGTACACTTTTTTTGAAAATGACCCAAAAGCTATCCTATGTCCTTCTCAGGATCCTAAACTATTCCCATGCCAAATTTCATCTAAATCAATTCAGCGGTTTAGGCGTGAAAGGTAACAGACAGACAGACAGAATTACTTTTGCATTTATAATATTAGCATGGATTAAAAATAGTTTCACCTTATAAATATGGGACCCTTGAGACCTATTTTTGACAACATAGCAGTCAATGGTCCTCCCATGTGGGAGAATAAACTCATCTGAAAAGACCTGATTTATATAAACAGTAAATAGGGTGAGAGAAAACAATATGTTCAGACATAACACCAGAAAATATTGCATCATGTTTTACTGTAAATAAATTTTAATACTTTAATGACTTTTCAGCTATACATGTAGCTAATATTGATATTCATATGGTATTATTGATAAGAGTTTTGTATTAGCAATTCATTAGTAATTCATTTATTCAACATTCAAGCTTTGTCATGTTTCATGACTTACAGTCTATATTTTTTAATTTATTACCTTTTCTATAGCATTCATATTCATCACCAAAAAATGTTCTTTCCATTTTTAAATTCTATTTCCGAATAGACTAATTATTAAAAATGTTGATAAAGACAACTTTTTGTTATTGTATTTGGAATAATGCTTGACCTTTTAATGATAAAACAGTGAAAACTAAATTCTTATCATAATCGCAGCCTCTTCAACGATAACAGTATTATTGTAAACTCCACATTTAATGAACATATGTGTAGAATTCAGGTTAAAAACAAACCTTGTCTAAGATCTTCACTCGACAGAACATCGTGACTATCGTATGGAACTGCGTGCATCCTCATTATCTGAACAACTGCATTACTAAATCCACATCGTGGGGCATCTGGCACACCTTTCATAAATACCACTACTTTATTATTTTTAACAATTTTGTCGATTTGTTCTTTTATTGGAGCATCGGCGAGTGAACGACATGATATCTTCAAAACATTGCTATAAATTGGAAGTATGCTCCTTCGTAGCAAAATATTCATTGTTATGGAACTGCTTAGGAACTTTATACGCTTTAGCAGAATTTACAGATATTTCTTTCTTTTGTTTTAAAATAATCCACTTCAATTTCACTCGGAGAAGTTACGTCAACGGCAATCAACGGTCAACTTCAATAAACTGTCAATTAGGGATGGTACGTATTTACGCGACCAGGTATTTACACCAGGTATTTACTTCCAAGTACGTACACCAGGTACCGATCCGAAATACTTGCAAGACTTCAAAGTATTTTATACGGCTACTCGGAGTCGGACTCGCTCCGGTGGGGGCTTGACGATCGCCCGACTATGCGATTATGCTCCTTATCTGTAAGAGACTACGTAACAATTTCGTATGCAAGTCTATTCTAGTATATGGATTGTCTTTGCAAGTATTTATATGTAAACGCGATTGTGCTTCTTATTTATAAGAAGTCACGGGTCAATTTCCTATGCAAGTATTTTTTCATTCAACAGGGCTTGGATTGAGTAAAAGTAGAAACGTTCGTCTCTATGCAGGTATTTATTTGTAAACGCGATTGTGCTCCTTATTCTTAGGAAGTCACGGTTCAATTTCCTATACAGATAGAAAATACTTTCAATTTCGTATGCAAGTCTATTCTAGTATACGGTTTGTCTTTGCAAGTATTTATATGTAAACGCGATTGTGCTTCTTATTTATAAGAAGTCACGGGTCAATTTCCTATGCAAGTATTTTTTCATTCAACAGGGCTTGGATTGAGTAAAAGTAGAAACGTTCGTCTCTATGCAGGTATTTATTTGTAAACGCGATTGTGCTCCTTATTCTTAGGAAGTCACGGTTCAATTTCCTATACAGATAGAAAATACTTTCAATTTCGTATGCAAGTCTATTCTAGTATACGGTTTGTCTTTGCAAGTATTTATATGTAAACGCGATTGTGCTTCTTATTTATAAGAAATCACGGGTCAATTTCCTATGCAAGTATTTTTTCTTCCAACAGGGCTTGGATTGATGTGAAAATACTTGCATAGGAAATTGATTCGTTTTGCTTCAGCAAAAAGGAGCATAATCGTATCAGAAAAAAAAATACTTGCAAGGTTCAAAGTATTTTTCATTTGCAAATGCGATTGTGTAGTATTTCTCTAAATATTCCAAAGTTGTCTGAGTACATAAACCGAAATCTGTATAGGTGTGTGCATCAGGGAACTTTTTCTTTTCTTTTGAGTAGTTTGCGGCGCCATTCACCCTAATGACTATTAATAAAAGACACATTATTGCGTGAACGAAAGTATTTTAGAAAATATTTTGTTATGTTTACGTTTTTTATTTTTCTTTCGTCAGTTGTCGTTTGAGTGAGTGCATAGATGATACATATAAATACTGAGAAGTGAGTGCGAGCTTGTTATGCAATTTACCAACTGACCGTGACTTTCTTATTTCGCGAGTTTATTGAATTTAAACTATTAACAGTTAGTGTGTAAATAAACAAAACTGCTTTTTTATGTGTACGTGACTTTGTTTATTAGTTAGGAATGTAAATATTTAAATAGGTAAAAGACGGTTTTTGAACGTAGTTGAATGTAGTTAAGTGTTTTCTTTTAAAATTGATAAGACTTATGTAGCATGCGTCACACACCCTTCACTTTGATAACCAATCGCTCATACAATGCACAAAGGAATATTATTATAAGTACTATAAATTAAATATAATGTCAACAGTTACATGAGACGCGGGCGGAGGTCCGCGTTCTCTCACACAGTGACCACTGTTTAACTTATGTAAACACTACTATTATATATACACAATTCTATTTTAATAAAGAACATTCATTCCACATTCATTACTGCGACTTCACGCCTTGTCATTGCTCTCCCTAACTTATTCTCCAAAGTGCTGTCTAAAGTAAATCTCCGCTACCTTAAATATATTCTCTAATAATAGTGCTCAACATAGCACTAAAGTAGTGCTACGAGCATAGCGCTAAAGTGGTGACCCCGAACAAGAAACACACGAAGCGGAGCAAACCCGAGCCAGACACACCTGAAGCGGAGACATCGTCGAACCAGATATACCTGAGGTGCGTGAAATAACATTAAAATGTCAAATCCTTGCCAGTCAGAAGAGCAAGCATCATCGCACACCGTATCGAAGGCTGAAGCTGCTGGCATATCGCTCACCATGCGCATCCCACCATTCTGGCGCGATCGACCATGACTATGGTTCATCAGTTTCGAGGCCGCGACCAACGACCTCAAGAAAGGCCAAGCACAGCTCGCCCAGATGGTCATAGCACAGCTGGAAAAACAAGACATCGAGCAGATAACGGACCTACTCTACAACCCACCGGAGACAGATCAGTACAAGGCGATCAAAGAAAGGCTCATATCCACCTACGAAGAATCTGAAAGCCGCCAGTTCCAGAAACTACTGTCAGAGATGGAACTCGGAGATCAGAAACCCACCCAACTACTCCGCCGCATGCGAAACCTCGCCAGAGATAAAGTTCCCGACTCCACGCTACGACTCATGTGGACAAATCACCTCCCGTCACACGTCCGGTCAGTCCTTGCAGTCAGCGAAACATTCAGCACCAAGACTACACTCGAAGAACTCGCTCTACTCGCCGACAAAATGATGGAGCAGACCACATCAACAGAAGTCGCACCCGTACACTCATTCGCAGCACCTACATCAGCACTGCAGTCCGATACGCAGTACCTCGTCAACGAGATAAGAAAACTCTCGCTAGAAATAGCCGATCTAAAAGCAAGACCGCCTTATGATCACAATGATCACAACTATCGCCGCCGCCGCTACCCATCTCACCACCGTAGCGCATCACGATCACGAAGCCGAGAAACATCACAATCACCACACTGCTATTATCACCGACGTTTCAAGGAACAAGCTAGACACTGCACGTCGCCCTGCTCTTTTAACAAACAAAACTCGGAAAACTAGACCGAACGTTGGCAGAGGCGGACACCGGCGTTCAAGAAAATTCACACCGCCTATACATTACCGACAAAAACTCTAAATTATCTTTCTTGGTCGATACGGGGGCAAACATATCCGTGCTACCGAGAAGAAAGGGTCAAGTCGCAACGCCGCTACCATTTCAACTTTACGCTGCAAACAACACAAAAATAGCTACGTATGGCGAAAAAACATTAACTCTCAACTTCAACCTACGACGCCCGTACAAATGGAAGTTCATAATAGCAGATGTTTCAAAACCAATACTCGGAGCCGATTTTCTTAAGTACCATCAACTTATCGTCGACTTGAAAAACCGTAGACTTATCGACGGCGTCACGAGCTTAAAGGTCAATGTCCCGGTACGTGTATCAGATGTTCCTACCGTACGCAGTATTGACATGTCGCAGTCATACCACGACATCCTAGCTCAGTATCCCGAAATAACGCGACTAACATCAATGCAATTGAACTGCAACATCAATGTGCAACACTGCATTGAAACTCGCGGACCACCGGTACACTGCCGCGCCCGTCCTATTCCACCGCATCGCTTCGAGATTGTAAAGAAAGAATTCGAAAACATGATAGAACAAGGATTATGCAGACCTAGCAAGAGTCCATGGGCATCACCTCTTCATATCGTGCCTAAAAAGAATGGCGATATCAGAGTTTGTGGTGACTATCGCCGACTCAACTCTATCACCGTACCAGACAGATATCCCGTGCCACGCATCAAAGATTTTACGCATCATCTATCTGGTAAAACTATCTTCTCTACGATAGATCTCAACCGTGCTTACCAACAACTGAATGTCCGAGAAGAAGACATAGAAAAAACCGCAATCATTACACCGATGGGACTATATGAATTCCCACGTATGTGCCCTGGTTTAAAGAACGCGGGACAAACATTTCAACGATATATCCATGAAGTCCTACGAGGATTAGATTTTGTTTTCCCTTTTATCGACGATCTACTTCTAGCGTCGGAAAATGAAACCCAACACCGAGAACACCTGCATATTGTACTCAAGAGACTCGAACAAAATGGCATCACTATTAACCCTGCCAAATGCAACTTAGGCCAATCAGAAGTTCAGTTCCTTGGTTACACAGTATCAGCACAAGGTATCAAACCTCCAAAACATAAAGTCGAAGCTATTACTAACTATCCCAAACCGACTACCATTGAAGAGCTGAGAAGATTTCTCGGTATGATAAACTTCTATCGCGATCATATACCAAACGCCGCATCTCAACAAGCACCATTGAACGAATACCTACACAACGTCAAGAAGAAAGATAAAACGCAAATCACGTGGACCGATGAAGCAACGCAAGCTTTCGAGCAGTGTAAAGCCAGCATAATAAAGGCAGCTTTACTCGCTCATCCATCTCACCACGCAACAATCGCTTTATTCTGCGACGCATCCGACACATCAGCTGGAGCCGTACTTCAACAATACATACACGAAACATGGCAACCGCTCGGATATTTTTCGGAGAAATTCACCGACGCGCAAAAGAAATACTCTACATTCGATCGTGAACTACTTGCAATCTACATGGCAGTCAAACACTTCCGCAAGATATTTGAAGGACGAAATCTCATAATATTTACCGATCACAAACCGCTGACATACGTAATGTCAAAGACTCCTTCAAACTCAGAAACAAACAGACGAACAAGGCAACTTTTGTTTATCAGCGAACTTACGACCGACATACGTCACGTAAGCGGTAAACAAAACGTCGTCGCCGACACACTTAGCCGCATAGAAACAATCTCATGCCCACCTACAATGAATTATACCGACATAGCCAGAGCGCAAGAAAAGGATACCAACATCGAACAATTATTATCACAAGACAACATCAGTCTCAAGAAAATATTTATACCCAACAGCAACATCGAGTTATACTGCGAAACATCTACTGCTTATGTACGACCGTACATACCAGAACAATATAGAAGACAAGTATTTAACAGCGTGCACAATATCAGTCATCCTGGTACGCGCACGACTCGCAAGCTTATCACTCAAAAATATTTCTGGCCATCTATGAACGCAGACATCAGCTGTTGGACTCGAACGTACATACCTTGCCAAAAAAGCAAAGTTCAACGACATACACACTCAAACATCGCATCTTTCCCGCCAACCGAACGTTTTCAACATTTACACGTTGACATCGTAGGACCTCTACCTACAACATCTCAAGGACATCGATACTTAGTTACAATGATCGACCGATTAACTAAGTGGCCCGAAGCAATTCCTACCGACGAAATATCAGCTGATTGCATAGCCCAAATCGTTTACCAACATTGGATCACAAGATTTGGTTGTCCGACTACACTAACAAGCGACCAAGGCCGCCAATTCGAAAGTCAACTATTTCAAAACTTAATGAAGCTATTGGGAATAAAGAAAACTCGCACAACAGCTTATCACCCACAGAGCAACGGCATAATCGAGAGATGGCATCGCACCCTCAAGACCGCATTACGTGCGAAACTGACAAACGCAAGTTCCTGGATAGATGAGCTCCCAACAATTTTAATGGGTCTACGAGCCTCTTTAAACACCGACACCGGAGTAAGCGCAGCTGAACTTACATACGGATACAACTTACGCTTACCTGGCGAATTTTTCACAGAAAATACCTGCACACCTACTATGGATTATACCTACGTTGAGAAACTACGTGATATAATTCAAGTAAACAAGCCGCAAGCCGTTACCAAACACCACAGCAACAAAAAATCCGTATTCATTCATCAAGACCTTTTGAAGTGCACCCACGTGTTTATCAGAACCGACGCAGTCAAGAAACCACTTCAAACACCATACGAAGGACCATACCGAGTGATAAGCCGAACAGAAAAAGTTTACACAATACAGTTACCCGATCGGCAAGCAAACATTTCGATAGATCGATTGAAACCTGCATATGTTATCTCGGAAGAAACTTTACCATCTACCACACCAGTTACAGACAGCGATACCAAGAAAACAGAAGTACCGAGAGCAAGCCTGACGTCACATCCCGCTGAAAACAAGCAGACACGTTCAGGACGTATCATCAAACTGCCGGTACGCTTCGCTTGAAGGGGAGTCCTGTAGCATGCGTCACACACCCTTCACTTTGATAACCAATCGCTCATACAATGCACAAAGGAATATTATTATAAGTACTATAAATTAAATATAATGTCAACAGTTACATGAGACGCGGGCGGAGGTCCGCGTTCTCTCACACAGTGACCACTGTTTAACTTATGTAAACACTACTATTATATATACACAATTCTATTTTAATAAAGAACATTCATTCCACATTCATTACTGCGACTTCACGCCTTGTCATTGCTCTCCCTAACTTATTCTCCAAAGTGCTGTCTAAAGTAAATCTCCGCTACCTTAAATATATTCTCTAATAATAGTGCTCAACATAGCACTAAAGTAGTGCTACGAGTAGCGCTAAACTTACTAGTTGTAAATAAAAATACAGTTACAAACCATGGCTCCTAAGAAAAGTTTGGCTAAAATAAAGCTGAATGTAAAATGTGCAAAGCATTAATATCATACAAATCGGGAGTGTCAAACCTTATGCCTTATGCTTGCATGTGCAAAGAAAACATATTTCCGTGAATTTTAAGTGAGTGAATTATCAACCGACGACCAAAAGAGGAGGTTATCAATTCGACGCGTATATATTTTTTTTTTTTTTTTTTTATGTTTGATCATCGAGTACTCGAAGACGGCTGAACCGATTTGGAAAATTCTTTTTTTGTTCGAATGGGTATACTTCGAAATTGGTACCATTATCACCAAAGTCAGGATCTGATGATGGGATCTTGGAGAAATCGAGGGAACTCTTCAAATATTATAGGCACACCTATGGCGTTTTGGGTATTTCTTATAGTAACTTGTGCAGTTGCTCTCAAAAAGTACCATTTGGGGAAGTGGAACTGATGATGAAGACCACAGATGGCCGCCGAAACTACTCAATAATAAGTATTGAGTGGATTGCGATTCGATTACTTGAATATGGGTGTTAAGCACTTTATGCTCGTCACAATCCATATGGTGATGTAGAGCTGATGGTGAAGTACCAGGAGAACTCCTCAACAATTAACGGCCCAGCATTGGGAAAAGCAATATTTTGTAAAAGGTTATAAGTAGTTGACATTTAGGCTCTTGTAACTAGGTAAATTAAAAATCATCCAACTAAAAAGAGTGAAATAAAAACTTTTTACCAAAAAATTAAACCGACTCCCAAAAAACACTGCAAAGTGAAAAATAACTTTAATTTCGGAAGTCGGTGCCAAAAACGAAAAAACAAAACTAAAGACACCGACTACCGAAATTAAAGTTATTTTTCACTTTGCAGTGTTTTTTGGGAGTCGGTTTAATTTTTTGGTAAAAAGTTTTTTTAATTTCTGTAAATTAAGTAGGAAGGAAAGATTTCATCTACAAAAGCCGTACTAGATTGTGGCATGGTACGACCGGACTAGTAGACTGAAATCCGAAGTGGCTCAAAATACTTTCTAGTATTTTAATACCTGGTTTCCAACCCTGGTATTTTTACAGACTCGTACTTGCAAGCCCTGGTATTGATATTTGCAAGTATATCTCATCTCTACTGTCAATGTCAAAATCATTTTTTTTTTCTCTCTTCTTTGGCAACTGAGCCGGTGTCGACTATTCTGCCAGTGTCATGTTATGACGGCAGCGAAGGTAGGCCGTCAAGGACGAACACAGAGTTAAACATATAATCTACTATATACAAGCTAAGATATAGTACACTATATATATATTATAAAACACAGACTATTATCTACACAATAAGTCAAAATCATACTATGTCGTTTACTTGTCACGACTTGTTATGTCAGGCCAGTGGCCAGCTTCTATAATCTACAGTTGTGTATGGAATATACATAAAAAAAAATAAAAACTTCTAAACCCTAGTTAATCAAAAATCGTCATCCTATCTTATATTTAGTTATATTTGATATCTTGTAAAATAGACAAAGAATATAATAACATAAAAATCAGCCCGAGAGAAGTCACGATTAGTAGTCTGCGAATGCCGTAAAAATTAATCTCAACCATATTTCATATAAATAAAATGAAAAATCGCATCAAGTAATTCGAAGACTGGTTTGTGCAACAGTGCAACGAAGACTGGTTGGACTCACGAAGTTACGAAGTAAAAACGATTTCACCGTCGCAGAATGTAAAACGCTCCAAAGAGAATGTAATACACTACGGTCTTTGAAAACGGTCCGTTGTCAAAAGCAAAACGCCCACGACTTCGACTATTAAAAATCGTGTTCTGTTCTGTGGTAAAAATTAAAAAGTTTTTTGTTTGTGGTTATGAGTGGTTTGTTGTGTGTGAATAATTATTAATTTAACAAATACTAATTCATAAAATGGAGAATGCTGAAGAAATTTTCCACTTCCTTGAAGATTTCTCCAAACGGAAACCGAAAACAATCCCACAGGAACTCAATGAATACTTGGCATACGTAGCACGGACCGGTGATCCAGTCTATCAATGGTCACTTGTTAAAGCATTATTTAAAGAAAAACTACTATCAGTGATCACTGATTTCTACGAAACATCTACTGGTATTGACATTCCACCATATCCTAACGTGGATCCATTCAATTATGACATAATGAAAAATAGCCTATTAGAACGCCTAGATTCATTCAACTCTGCTCCCTTCACAGTTCAAAGAATTTGTGAATTACTTACATTTCCGCGTAAACAGTACAACCGCGTGGATAAATTTATGAGGGCGATAGAAAAGAACATTTTAGTTGTAAGCACAAGAGAACCGGGTACTCAACGCCACGCCGAACCAGAGAATGGAGAACCAGTTGAACCTATTGTAAACGGTTCAGATAATAATTCTGAGTACAATGTTGATGTTGAAATGGAAGATATGTCTTGGAAAGAAAATGCTGAACAACCACAGATCTCAGAGCCTCAGCCAGGCTCATCTGATGCCCACATTTCTGTAGATGACATAGAGGCTCGACTTAAAGCTAAGCAAGAGACCCCAATGGATACTCAAGATAAAATTTCTACCCAATATGAGTCTGTTACACCCCCTGAACTTAATACAAATGCTGATGAGCCACCAGAAGAGACTAAGCCTAGTATTGAGCCTAGTCCCCCAGCAACGGTACCTACAATTGAGCCTAAAGTTGAAGCAACCACATCAACAAGCCCATCTGAAGAACCAAAGGTTGATGTTGAAATGAAACCTGAACCTCCTACTCCTGCATTAATCATTCCAGAAATCAAAGTTGAGGATGCTGAAATGACTGAACAAAGGCTTACTGTGCAAGCCTCATTAGATAAAGTGGAGGACATAAGTGATCCTATAAGTGAAAAGGAAATTCCAAGCGCAGAGCCAAAGTCTGTGATAGAACCACAACCTGTAGCTATGGATGAAAATAGCTCAGATTCCACTACAAAAGATGAAAATGAACCCAAACTCATTTCTGAGGTTTCCACCTCAAGTGAAGAAAGTTCATCATCAAGTGATAACACTGATGGAAATAGCAATTCTCCTAAGACTGACGAGAGGCACATTGACGTGCAAGAAGAGTCCAATCAATCAGATACTCCATCAGACACCGCTTCTGAAGAAAGCAATGTTAAGGAGTCTGAACCAACACCAGAAACTACTCCTGAACGGCCTACTGAAGAAGTTTCTCCTAAAGTTGAAATCCAATCTGATAATTACTCAATATCTGATGTGAATTCTGAATTACCTCAACCACCTGCTGAGAGCCCCAAGGCTCAAGACATACCTGAAGAAAAAGAACCAGAAAAGATTACTGAAGAAGTGAATCCTGATAACACTGAAGCAGAGACAAACAAAGAGTCATAAAAACTTGACTATTTGAAATACTTTTTTATTCTGTGACTATTAGTAAATAAGTAGAAAAGTAAACAAATTTTCCTAAGGCACTATGAACAATCTGATCTGTGTTTAGTGTCCAGATGAATGTCTTCTCGAACTTAATATTACTTGCAAACTGTATTTGTATTTATCTTTCAATGTTTCAATGACACAGTGCATGGCTTTTGGAGGATACCAACCAAACTGTAATAAAACTTGACACTTTAGTTGCTGAGAAATAATTTCAAGTCATTATTTATTTTCAACAACATTTTAAGCTTACTTAGAAATGGTCCCAATATTTCGCTTAAATATCATCAAAAATCAATCATGTCATCATACCTATAATGACAACTCGGTTTGTGGACACACAAACAAATTATTGTTGGGCCCATCTACCAGGTGCTTGGCTGGAAGTGCACTGAAAGTGTCATTTCATGTAACTGTCTCTCAATTTGAACTTGGAAAGTATAATATCCACATAGTATCTTGAAACATTTACAGATGCCCATGTAAAACACACAGTTGTGGTAAGATTTAGATTGAAATGAAAAGAATGTATGTAACTTCATATTATTTTGTACCAATGTAATGTAATATAAGAAGAATAAATAATGAATTGATTTTGTAATGACCATTTTATTTCTGTTACGCCTTTTTCTTTATCTGAATGTACATGGACATAATTATATTTATTGCCTACTAGCTTTTGCTTTTTTTTTTGGTAGGTGGGAAAATCATCGAATGTTTTCTGCCGCTCTGGGTTATCGGGGCCCCATAACCCAGAGCGGCAGAAGACATTCGATGATTTTGACACTGGTGCTGACAGCTCCTTGAGGCACGCGCGGTACACGACGCGCCGCCGACCCGGGCCTCGTCCTTACCGGACGGTGAGCTATTCCTGCTCGCCGTCCACAAGCCCGCGCCTACGGTGGCCGGAGATCGGCTCGCGATCTACGACGCCGCTGCGGCGGCTGGGGCGTGAGAAAGAGAGTTAGTTGCCTCTCCCTCGCGTGTTCAGCCTCCTCCTTCGCTAGCATTACTGCCTCGCAGAAGGAGGCGATCGCATCCCATTCCCTCTCGCTCCGCACCATGGTCTGAACCAGGGCCGGGCGCGAGAGGTCACCGCCGCCGATCGCTTCAATGAGGGCACGGCGAAGCTCTGCCCAAGCGGGGCACACCTCTACCGTATGCTCCACCGTGTCCTCCGGGTGGTCCACACAATGACGACACCCGGGCGTGTCTTCCCGCTGAATCCGAAACAGCCGTGTCCGGTAAGCACCTGCTCAGGCGGAAGTCGAGGACGCCGTGGTGTCTCTCCAGCCACTCCTCAAAGAGGCGACTTATCGCCGCGATTGCGGCGTGCCCAGCCTTCGCTTGCGACAGCCGCTCTTTCCATGCTGTCGTGAGATCAAATATTATTAACATATTGAGATACAAAATTCGCGCTCCAAAGTCTAAACCGAAAAAGATTCTACAGCGCAGTTTTGGTGGTATGAACTTGGAAAGTCTTCGTGAGGATGCTAATAATCTTGTCTGGTCTACTCTTGTTGATGCGGAATCAATTGATGACAAAATCAACATTTTGAATTCCTACCTTAACAAGTTGTACGATATTCATGCGCCAATTCGGCTGGTTAAGATCAAGCACCTGCCTGCTCCTTGGCTATCGGATGATTTGAAAATTATTTTGGGAAAAAAGGCAGCAGCTATATCAAGATGCAAGAGCAGACCTAGCTCCTTGACTCGTGAAAAATACGTTGCTATCCGCAATCGCAGCAACTTGGCTTGTAGGGATGCCCAGCGCCGCCACATTCATAAGTCTGTTGAAAATGGTGATCCGGCTAAAGTCTGGAAATTTCTTAAGCCGGCTCTACACGTTGGCCAACACAGTGGCGAATGTAGTGGCCAGTGCCTATTCGCCAACGTGGGGTGTTTGTGCATCTTGGGTTGTATTGGAATGATGGCCGACGAGTTGGCGCGAGCAGTTCGTCTTGAACTTTTTTTTTATGTATGTTACCTCATAACTCGAAATCAGCTCGACCGATTTAGAAAATTCTCTTTTCATTTGAAATGTTATACTTTCTAGTTGGTCCCATTGTTATGAAATCAGGATCTGATGATGGGATCCTGGAGTAATCGAGGGAACTCTTCAAATATTATAGGCACATCTATAGCGTTTTGGTTATATCTTATAGTATCTTGTGCAGTTGCTCTCGAAAAGCACCATTTGGGGAAGTGGAACTGATGATGAAGACCACAGATGACCACCGAAACTACTCAATAATAAGTATTTCATGGATTGCGATTCGATTACTTGAATATGGATGTTAAGCACTTTATGCTCGTCACAATGCATATGTTGATGTAGAGCTGATGGTGAAGTACCAGGAGAACTCCTCAAAAATTAACGGCTCTGCATCGGGAAAAGCAATATTTTGTAAAAGGTGATAAGTAGTTGACATTTTGGCTTTTGTAACTAGATAAATTACAAACCGACCCACTAAAAAACGTGATTCTTTTTTAAATTTTAACTTTATTTTTGGCGTTGTAGCAGGGGCGTAGCTATCGCCGTATCAGCCGTATCAATTATACGGGGCCCCCGAGCTACAGGGCCCTGACATATAACCAAAATTCGTAACATGTTATTCACAATCTCAAATTCTCATAGTGAATGAATAATGACTATATGACACTCTGAAAATACTTTAAAGCACGCTCCTCTCGGTTTAGCATTTTCTACATACAAGGCGACAATAAAAACTCAACCTATTTTAGTAGGTACCTTCTGATAGATCCATTAAATTAGCTCATTTTCATTTTCAAGGCCTCTCAAGGTACTATTTTTATGCTAGTACAGGCGCAGCGCCGGGGCGTATCCCCGTTGCCTCGAGAAGTCGAGGCGCGGCGGGAACAGCTCCGGCGCGATTTCAGGGCAGTATGGAGGGAACGACTGTCGCAACCGACGGCTGGGCACGCCGCAATTGCGGCGGTAAGACCCCTCTTTGAGGAGTGGCTAGATCGGCGTCACGGCGTCCTGACCTACCGCATGACGCAGGTCCTCACCGGACACGGAAGTTTCGGGAGGTACCTGTGTCTGATGGGTAAGGAAGAGACGCCTGGGTGTCACCACTGCGAGGGTCGCCCTGAGGACACAGTCGAGCACACGGTGCAGGACTGCCCAGCTTGGGCAGAGCACCGACGTGTCCTCACGGCGACAATAGGCGGAGACCTCTCGCGCCCGGCCTTGGTCGAGGCCATGCTGCGGGGCGAGAGGGAGTGGGAAGCGGTCGCCTCCTTCTGCGAAGCAGTCATGCTTCCGAAGGAGGAGGCGGGCCGCGTGAGGGAGAGGATGGCGTCCTCCCTCCAGCCCAGCCGCAGTGGTAGACGCCCACGGCGTCGGACGTCGGCCGACGATCTCCGGCCACCGTAGGCGCGGGCATGCGGACAGCGAGTAAAGGGCAACTCGCTGTCCGACCATGGACCATGTCCGGGTCGAGGGCGCGTCGTGTTCCACGCGCGCCTCAAAGAGCGTCAGCAACATGACGAGGCCCCCTCTGCAGAGGGCCGAAGCCCGCCGGGGTCGTGGGACTCATCCCGTTACCGTGGCCCCGGTATGTAAAGGGTTATTGAAGGAACACCGTGGATTTTAGTCAGTAAAAGTCTGACAGTCCCTCCCACCCTGCCCGGAGTGGGAGGACTTATTTGATAATCTTACCACGTTAAAAAAGAAAAAAAAAGGACTTCTATGTCGTACAAAAAGACAAACTTTCGAAAACATTTGATACGGGGCCCCATTAGGACTAGCTACGCCACTGCGTTGTAGTGTTTTGATATGGAAGTTGGTTTTATTTTTTGTTAAAAAGTTTTTATAGTCACGCGTCGGTAACAACTAGTGTAAACAAAATGTCAGTAATGACTAATAACGAAGAAACTTATCGGTTTATAGAGCTCTACCAAGCCATAAATTGTTTGTGGAACCCAAGAAGCAGCAGTTAGCGCCTTAATATCCATTTTAATAAATACGTCCGCACATTGGCCTGAACCGTAGCAAACTGAACGACCTTCCAACGTGTGGACGCTATCACGAACTCTTGGCCAATATGCTGACCACTACATTCGCCACTGTGTTGGTCAACGTGTAGAGCCGGCTTTAGAACAATGGGAGTTGGAAAATCTCGCCAAGAGTCTATTCCTAAAGATGTAGACCTTGAATCACTCAATCAATATTTTGCCAGCTCTTTTAACTTCAGCGGGGCTGTTAAAGCTAAAACTCTACTAAGTCTTTCATCACTTCCTACTCCCAATTATTCTCCTTTTATTTTTAATCAATTTACTAGTTGTGATGTTAAGAAGAGCTTGCTGACTATAACCTCAAATGCTGTTGGTAGTGACTGTATTAGTCGTAAAATGATTCTCCCTATCCTGGGCGACATCTCCATGTCATTTCCCATATACTCAATTATTCCATATCCTCAGGTGTTTTCCCATCTTTGTGAAAAGAAGCTCAGATAACTCCTCTCCCTTAAAAGAGTAATCCTGTTTCTTTCTCTGATTTCCGCCCTATTTCCATTTTACCGTTCCTATCCAAAGTCCTCGAGCGCCTTATCCACAGTCAGCTTAGTGCCTTCCTTTGTAAAAATCAACTCCTAAATTAGTACCAATCCGGGTTTCGTTCAGGACATAGCACTACCACAGCTTTTGTAAAATTACTGACGATATCAGATCAAGTATGGATAATGGGAAGTTGACGGTCCTTTCGTTACTGGACTTCAGCAACGCTTTTAATACTGTCGATTTCGATGTCCTGCTCGGTATACTCCGCTCTCTTAACATATCTCCAACACTGTTTGTTTGTTTGGTTGTGTTTGGTTTCGAACTTACCTGTGTGGCCGCCGACAACGTATTCGCATTGAAGATTCATCATCTTGGTGCAATACCACTGCCGGCGTTCCACAGGGGGGCGTTCTCTCTCCTTTTCTTTTCGCCGTATTTATAAATTCTATTTCTAGTGAACTTCTCTCATCCTACCACCTTTATGCTGACAATTTGCAAATTTATTCGCAAGCTCCCGTTGATGAACTGTCTGAGGCGGTGATCATTGTGAATAATGACTTAACACGTATTTCTCAATGGAGCTTGGATCATAGTGTGAAGGTTAATCCTGCGAAGACCCAAGTCATTGTGGCTGGCAGCTCTAGAATGCGATCCAAAATTGACTGGATGAACCTTACCCAAATTGTTTTTGATGGTGCTGTAATACCTTATAGTGATGTAGTGAAAGACTTGGGTATTTACATAGATAAGGACTTATCTTGGGGTCCCCATTTGCAAGAAGTGAGTCGCAAACTGTTTGCATCTGCGGGGTCTTTGCGCAGAATGCGCAATTTTCTGCCAACTGCCACTAAAACTGCGCTCGCCCAATCTCTCCTTCTCTCTATTCTTGACTATGCTGATGCAAGTTTTTCAGACCTAACTGAAGTGCAGCTAGATAAGCTTGAACGACTCCAAGATTTCTGTATCAGATTCATATTTGGTTTGCGCAAATATGATCATGTTTCTGAGTTTCGTATTAAGCTCAAGTGGCTGCCTATCCGTCTTCGTCGGAATGCGCATATTTTATCATTACTTTATAATATTCTGTTCAATCCAAAAAATCCCTTTTACCTTAAAGAACGTTTTAAGTTCCTTCATGACACACATACTAGAGATTTGAGATCATCGGTAAATTTGACACTTTCGATGCCTTTTTTTTTATTGAAAATAGGTTCGCGTTTGACCACTATCTCACCTGATGGTAAGTGATGATGTGATCGAAGATGGAGCACGCTTACCTAAAAGTAACCTATTCACTCTGGACTTAAAGACTCCTAGGTTATAGCTATCGGGAAACACAGACTCCGGCAGGGAATTCCACTCCGTAGCCGTACGCACAATGAAGGTATTCCCAAAACGTTTTGTGCGTATGGGTGGGATGTCCACCATGTAACGATGGCGCTTCGCCGTTTGCCTCGTAGTCCGATGATGGAACGGGCTTGGCGGAATTAGATTGTGTAATTCCATCGCACACTCCCCGAAATGTAACCGATAGAAAACCGATAGACTTGCAACTCGTCGTCGGTGTTCAAGGCTCTGGAGCTTTGACTCGACCAGTGCATCGTTGCCAATGAGTCTCTTGGCCCGCTTCTCGATAGACTCAAGCGCGTCCAGTTGGTATTTCGCAGATCCATCCCAAAGATGAGAGCAGTATTCCACACACGACCGAACCTGGGCTTGATACAATTTGAGCAGCTGTTCCGATGTGAAGTACCGTCTCACCTTGGCTAGGATTCCCAACTTTTTCGATGCTAACTGAGCCTTAGCCTCGATATACGGGCCAAAGTTGAGTGTGGATGTTAAAGTCACCCCAAGAAGCTCAATATGATCGGCTATCGGCACGGTTACACCACGGAAAGTAGGAGCCGGTTCGAATTGGCTCCTTTTTGCGGAGAAGAGACACGCCTGGATCTTAGCTGCATTAAACTTGACCAGGTTGGCATCGCCCCATTCGGAGACAGCCTTCAAGGTCAAGTTCAAGCGCCCAACCATGTCCTCACGTAGAGACTGGATCTGTGACCCACCAGCTCGCGCGCCTCTCAGTATTTATACATATGTATCATCTATGGCCTGCACATTCCACAAAATTTTACGACCAGTCGTTTACGGTGCAGGCTATTCGATTGTGGAATGCGGTGGAATGCATTGCCGGTGTCAGTTTAACAAGCACAGTCACTTGCTGCTTTTAAAAGCTCTGTTGTCAATCATTTGTATACACTCCTATGATTATACCGTATTTCTCTCCTTATAACATATTTATATATACAGTCGCTTAGTTAAGTACGTCGAGAAACTTCGACATAAATCTAGAATATTCGAGACACTAACGCCATCTAGCAGCGAATAGAGGTACTGTGCATCTGGCGTAGCTTTCTGGAATATTCTGGGCAGTATATACAGTGAGTCGATTTTATAAGAATGTTCTAGAATTCATAGACCGGGGTATAAATAGATCGCAAAGGAACGCGGACAGTCAGTCCATATTGTATTACATACTCTTTGAGTCAGTCTTATTACGAGGCGAATACGCGATATAATCGAAGCTTTACTAGTGAATTTCAGTGCGATATTGAGATGCAGTGTTAAGTGACAAGTGTTGGTGCGAATATTTGTGTTAAATTTTTATTTTGTGTTTAATTAATTAAAGTGTTAATGTTGGTTTAATTGGCGTTAATTATTTCTATTCGAACCCCAGCTCGTAACAATACTTATTTATGTATTGTATTGTATTATATATATTTATATTAACTACTTTAAGTAGTTACTTTTTGTGTATGTTATACACTTGGTGCGTACACTGACTTTCCCCTCCCCTCTTTGTTTTATGTTCTTAAAGTCCATCCAAAGGTTGTCTGGAAGATATCGCTATCAGCGATAAGACCGCCATTGTAACCATATTTTACAGTATTGTAAATCAAGTGTGTTCAAATTATTGATGTACAATAAAGAGTATTCTATCTATCTATAAAATACTTTTATACCGGTTAACGGTAAAGTGAAGATCGAAACCTTCTGAACAATCTGGCTGCAAAACAAAGTGGTTGGTTGCCGAAGAAAGTTGGGAGCCACTGTATCTATTATAGGAAGCTCACTCCTTCCGTACAAACTATCGTAACTATTTAAGTCTGTTAAATACCGCAGGGATGAGAAATACTTTTGAAAATGCAATAACAGCACTTATAAAAATAAAGATTTATTTTTGAACAAAAAATATCTATTTACATAGGTACATAAAGTAGGTGTTGGAATAAATCTTAATTATACTAGTTTACATACTAACAATTCAGTCCTATAAATCTACGTTAAAATAAACCTCACTTAGTTAGAACTATAATTTTACAAAAATACTAGGTACATAATACTCTTCTAACTTCTAAGCATGTAATTTGACTAACGTTTCTTCATACCGAGTACTTTGAGTTCATTTCTCATTATTTTACCGGCCGCGTTCCTTGGGATTGAGTCTAAAAATACGACGCCGCCGTCAAGGTGCTTGTATCTCGTGAGTTTCTGTGCGACTGAGTCGGTAACGTCCTTTTCTGTGAGTTTTTGTTTGGGCTTCAGTACTACAAACGCTTTGGGGACCTCTCCTGCCAAGGGGTCAGGGACTCCGACCACAGCGACATCTGCCACTTCTGGACGCTCCATGATAATGTTTTCTATTTCTGTTGGTGATACCTGTGGATTAAAAAGTTTTATAGTATGTTCATCTATTTTTTACGTATTTATTTTCTCCTGCTGAGTCAAATCCATCCAGTGTGTAAAAGATCGTTTTTAGCGATAAGACCGCCCTCTGTAGTTGTTAAGTTCTTATTTAATCGGTTATGGTGTACAATAAAGACTATTATCTATCTATCTTTTTGTAGAATCGTCACAAAATAATGTTTTGCGTCTTTATAGGTCCGTACCTATATCGGCTTATCAGGTGAAATGTGTCTGAGAGACACTTCTGACTACCCCCTACAGGAAACATTATATCATGAAAGAAAGATTATAAACATGATGAGTGTCATGTTTATAATCTACTTTTACTGAGAAGGGCACTGTATGTCTGATCTGCCTTATATAACGATTTTGTCATAATATTATTCGAATAGTATTCGAGATGATTTTTAGGGTTCCGTAGCCGAATGGCAAAAAACGGAACCCTTATAGTTTCGACATGTCTGTCCGTCTGTCTGTCTGTCCGTATGTCACAGCCATTTTATTCCGAAACTGTTAGGACTATACATGTAAAACTTGGTAGGTAGATGTATTCTGTGAACCGCTTTCCGATTTTAAGAGAAAATTCAAAAAATATTTAAAATAAAGGGGGCTCCCCATACATGGAACTGAAACTGAAAATATTTTCTTTCATGAAACCTATACGTGTGTGGTATTTATAGACAGGTCTTTAAAAATGACATTAAGGTTTCTAAAATGACTTTTTCATAAAGTTAATCGTTTAAAAGATATACGCTTCCAAAGTGGTAAAATGTGTGTGTCCCCCCCTCTAACTTCTATAATGATGAAGTGAAAAATCTAAAAAAAACCATATGTTGTAGACCTTAATGTAAACTTTCAACCAAAATTGGTTTGAAGGAGATCGAGTCAGCAGTTTTTGAGATACAGTATATTTTCTAAAACCGCAAATATAACTTTGTAATTCATACAAATACTATGAAAAACAAAGTTATTTGGCGTAGTTGTAAAAATTGTAAATAAGCTAGTTTTAAGAAATTTGTAAGGTTTTTTGTTTTTTTTTTTTAATAAATATATTAAGTATATTATATTTATCATAGTTACTACGGAACCCTTCATGGGCGAGTCCGACTCGCACTTAGCCAATTTTTTTTTAATTTTCTATGAATTTGTTCAAGACCCAAACCACACCTAAAAGCCAAAATACATATATATACGCACGAATATTATGGCAAACCTCAATGTTGACCTAATTAACAAATAAATCTGTTAAGTACAAAGTCCCAGCAAATTTGTAAGGAGATATATTTAGTTTAGCGGCACAGATGTCTACGTACCTGATTGCCCTTAACCTTAATAAGTTCTTTGGTGCGGTCAACTATGTAGAAATAGAACTCTTCATCGTAATACGCCACGTCACCGGTATGCAGCCAGCCATCGCTGTCTACCGTCTCTTTTGTAGCTTTCTCGTTCTTCCAGTAGCCTTTCATTACCTGAGAATTCAAATGTCAACATTTTTACTTACACTTTTATGGATATTGTTTGAAATAAATGGTTTTTATTATTATAGTTACTTTATTGATTTGCATTTTTGGGTAACTTAAGTACTCTATTGCTCTACATATTTGGGTAACTACATGAAAAATTGCATAGGTAGGCTTCATTCGCCAAAGATTACTATTCAAATTGGCGAATAATCCAAATTGGTTTTGATTCCATTGGATCTTTATAAATGAGTCTAATTCTAAAAACATAAAACTATAGACTAGTTCACTCACTTGAGGTCCCCTTAACCACAGTTCTCCAGACTTGTGTGGTCCCAGCATCTCTCCCGTGGTGATGGAGACCACGCGAGCCTGTGTGCTGGGCACCAGCTGCCCCACTGAACCCACCTTATTGTAAGGATAGGTATAGGGCGTCATCAGGGTTACGGGAGAACTCTCCGTCATGCCGTATCCTGGTGACAAGGGCAGATTAGTACCATCCAATCATTTTCAAAACGCATCCAATTTAAAAATCCTTGTTTAGTCTTTTCAGACACGCCCAATTTGGGTTTCTGGATCTTGAAATGAAGTAAGAGCAGCTCGCCAATAAATCAAATGATGATGTTTAACGGCTCAAGGCCACTTGTGGATAGCTTAAAGAAAAATCTATCAATTGAAAGCAGATTTCCGTGGGATAGGACCGTTTGATTTAGGGCAGAAACAAACCTTGCAATAACTTAATCTGGTCCTTAGTCTTCTCGCACTTCAGCAAGAACTTCTCCAGCATACTGTCAGTGGTAGGTGCAGCGCCGACCATGATAGTTTCCACCCATTGTAGATGCTCCTTTTTTACTGAAGGATGGGTTGCCAAGAAGGCCAGGAGGGAGGGTACGACAAACAATGTTGTTGGTTGGTATTCTTCCAGACATTTGATGTAGTCATCTGGCGTGAACCTGGAATGATGCAGATTTACTATGATAAGATAGTTACAGCGGCATCCTATCCTAATTTGTAGCAATGTATATTGGGTTGCGCTTGCGATTTGCACTAAAACTATTACTTTGAAGTATCATTAGGGTAGTTTTACTATCATCTCGTTTAGAATATGAGATACTTGCTCACTCGCGTGAATAGTTTTTTTTCATTGGAAAGCCTACATAATTATTTTACTATACAGCCCTTCAACTAACTTCACACCAAATGCCAGATCCATCTTCGACCACATCATCACTTACCATCAGGTGAGATGGTGGACAAACACGAACCAATTGTCGAAAAAAAAATTAACCGAATGATTCGGCCGAATATTCGGTTCGGTACATTTGGGACCGAAGATTCGGCCGAAAATTCGTATTCGGTTGAACCTACATTCGGTGCATCTCTAATGGATATTAATAACGGTTCGGCTCCTGAAGTTATTTAAGTTCAGGAGCATAACATCATGTAAGTAATTAAGAATCACTAAGTGTCAAAGTAAGCTTCAACTTAAATACTGAATATTTAGCTTAGTTGAACAATATTGCTAGTGATGTGAATTCTACCCAAATTGCTAATTGTGTTTAAAAAAAAACTTACATCATAAAGACTGAATCACTGAAGCTTCGTTTTTTTTTTGAGTTCGGCAGCCTATATTTGGAAAATAGGGAGGATATAAAGTTACCAATTGTTTTTCAGTAGGTTGTATAGTTTATCACTTACCTAGGCATTGTAACAATATGATAACCGAGTTTAAGGTTGTAGTTCAAGATTCCGTTGAAGCCGTAAATGTGGAAGAATGGCGGTACTGTGAGGAGCACATCGCCTTTACCTAGAACAAGTTGTATAACCATTAATCTTCATTTTCAAATAGGTATGGTGAAAACAGCTGCATACAATGTTATCAGAAGCCGCCGAGATCCAGTATTTGACATGAAGTGACTTAGGTAAGCGTTTTCGTAAGGCGATTAACACACGGCACCGCGCACCGCCGCGGAGAGCGGTGGCGGTAAAGCGGATTTCGTAGCGGTGCCCCGTGCGGTAAAGGCGGTTTACGCGCCTGTCCGCGCGGATGGATTTATTTAACACGGTTTTGACCAGTTTGATCACAGACACTGGCGAGAATGGACGCTGAAGTGGTTATAGAAATCTGCCTTTTATGGCGTAGAAAGAAAAAAATAAGAAGATATTGAGTTCATCTATTTTTAAGAAGCAGAACTTTAAATGGGACATTCACGCTATTCTGCACCCACGATGATCCGCGCGGTTATGCGGCGCCCCGTGTGTGAGGCTTGCGGTCGGATGGGTGAGTTAGGCATCTACGGATTTATTAGAGGCCAAGGCGACACGAGATCCGCTTCACCGCCTACCGCGGCGGTGCGCGGTGCCATGTGTTAATCGCCTAACTGAATAATTCAAAGATGAAGGTGATACGGCAAAACATAGTAGGCACATATCTATCTACTAAATACAGCGCCTTGTTTGATGTTGGTTGATTCAAATGATAATCCGCGAGTTGACAGTATGTTTAAAAATTTAAAATAACTATTTAATTATGTAAATCTATTGATATGAAGCACAAAATAGTACAAATGAAGAAAAGATTTTTAATTATTTATTTTATTTTCCCTTGAGAAAAATGAGACTTTTTATCTGTGAGTCACGTGATTAGAAACACCAATCAGAAAATGAGACGTCATCGTTCAATATTTTGACAGCTGACTGGTTATCTTTAGTTGGTGCGTACGACAAAATAAGAAAAGAATAACTAACTAACTGCTTGCACTGTCTGGACAGATCCGCTCAGGTTATTTCCTCAAAAGAATACCAAAGACATGAACTTACATGCTTCTCATATACAAATACAAATTATCTGGACTTTAAAAGAGACGTTGAGGACAAACTCAGAGGGAGTTTGTTTCGGTGTTTCTTCTCAGAGTAGTCAGTCAGAGGAAATACCGGCCTCATCTAGCTAAACTAAACACGCAAAAAACATGACGTGTAAAAGTGTTATTTATAAACAATTTACAAATAAATATTTCATTTCATTTCATAACTAACTCTCTCTTCTGGTTCATTTGTCTTATCGTCCTGTAATAGTTGTTCGATGAGTTCCTTTTTTTGTCTTTTTAAAAAAGCAGATAGGTAGATAGATATATTCTTTATTGTACACCATAACAGTAAAACAAATATGGACTTAACAACTAAAAAGGGTGATACAATGGGCGGTATTATCGCTAAAAGCGATCTTTTACAGACAACCTAACCACTTCTTGCGAATACCTCTTTTTAAAGGGACATGAATCTAATTAAAGTTTCGTTGGCGTTTTTATAGTAGTACTAGTACTCACGCGGGGCTTCGCTCCCGTGGATCCTATCACGGTAAAAACATAACTCTCCTTTTCTTGCAGTCGCGTAAAAAGTAGCCTATAACCTTCCTCACGCTTTAAGCTACTTCCATACCAAATTGCATCCAAATCCACCCAGTACTTTCGAAGATTAGCGCGTTCAAGCAAATAAACAAACAAACAAACTTTTCCGCTTTATAATATTTTTATAGCAGTATTCCCACAACAAGGTACTGCACAGCACTGATAATAATTTTTCATGTTCATAATAGAGTAAAATATCATAAAACACCCGAAGTACATTTATGTGCCAAATGCCAGGAAAGTTGTTTTTTGAACGATGACGTCATACGTAGTCACGTGACCACAATGCCACGATTTAGGCCATAGTTTTTTAATAAATTAAAAAATTACTTATATCTCAATTGAAAGGTTAAGTGATGAATAAATTATTATTTTACGAGTACACATGAAGCGCTTCGAAGCGTTTCAAACAATTTTTACAAAGTTGTCAACTCGCGGATTGTCAGGTATTGCCCGTATCCGCATATTAGTTGATTTTGTGATTAGGTACGTTTTGATATCATCTACTTATTCAATAAATTGAATCGAAATACAGTTGAAACCAGTTATAACGACACTGATGAAGGGACCATACAACTTCGGACGCTATAGCCGGTAGTTGTTATAAGCAATACATACATATATGATATACACAAGTAGACAAACATGTATGTACGGTTATTTAAAATGTTTTTAAATTACAGATGTGTAGGATATAAGTATTCAGCGTATGAATTTGCTTTCAAATAAAATATCGGACAAGGAAACAATCTTTAAAAAAAATTGCAGTTTCAAGTCAAAATAATACTTAAACGTTTTGTCGAAACAACCGTGTAAAACAAAGGATACCCTACATTAAGATGATTCATCTCTTACAATATCTATCCATTGCAGAGTAACCATCTCACAAGGAGGTCGTGGCTAAATCTTCAAGGTTCGTTTTCTGAGGTCGGTCCGTTGATGAACTCCTACATGCTTCGGAAAGTACGTTCAGCCATTGGTCCCGCCGCTATTACGAGTTTCTAACGAGATTTTACAGCCCCAGAACACAAGAGCAAATGAAGGAACAGGGTGGGTTGTAGTCACTAGAAGTCTGTGACTTCCTTTCGCCCCAACCAGAGCGGTAGGAGTCATTTGATGATTTTCCCTCAAAAAAAGAGCCGTTGGTGCATATAAAGCACTAGCACTCAGCTACACCCAGACTGGAAGCCGACCTTGACATTGTTGGGAAAAGGCAAAGCTGATGATTATAATGATAAGCACAGACAAAATCTGCGTCGTAATCGTTTGGGTACTAACCTTTTTCTCCGCCATACTTCATAATTTTGGGACACTGTGTTTGTTTCAAGTTGCTCACGAGATTCTTGTGAGTCAGCATTACGCCTTTAGGCATGCCAGTAGTGCCACTGGAGTACGGGATCAGGCAGACCTCGTCGCAGTCCACAGTTGGCAGCTCTGCCTGGTGATCAGCCATCAGCAATGATCGTAGGCCATATACACCTAGAAATCAAAAAGAAAAAGTGTCATGGTGATATCTGTACCTATAATCTTTAATTAAGCTAGATTAATCGTATTGCTAATTGCTCGACATGGCGGAGCACAAATGATCTTTATTTTACAAATTGGTTATTAAATAACACTTTTACACATATTTTTTTTTCGTAAACTAGATGAGGCCGGTGTTTCCTAACTTCTTACTCAGAATAAACGCCGAAAGAAACTCAGACGTCAGTCTCTTTTGATTTCCATACAATCTATACTGGTCAAATTATATGGGAACCTTGTAGGTTACGTCTGAGACGATCTTTTGAGGAAAAATGTGCACAGATTTGAGCGGGCCTGTCCAGACAGTGCAACCATTTGTCAGATAACGTATAGCTCAACTTAGAACTTTAAGGAGTTAATTAACCCCCAGATATCCCACTTATGGAAAATTCTATAGGACAAATGATCATAATTGCTTGGCATGAATAGTCGCATATGTTTAGCTAAAGATGTTGATGAATGTTTGACTTGGCAATTGATTTGGCACAAGGGCACAAAATTCGAGTATCGAAGCGCCGATACCATTCATAGCAAAAAATATTCTATTAGTAATTTATTATTATACCAAGCAACCAAACCCGGCGGGCGCAAATGATATTGGTATATATATATATATATATTTATTTATACTTCGACAAACTTAGCTGCCTTTATCGATACTTCTGTTACGCAAAATCCTTTGCCAGATTGAAATATTTAAAGACTAGAGATAAACATGTGCCCTTTGCGCGAAAAAGAAATTATCTGATCCAAGAAAGTCGATCTTGAACAGTTCTGCAAAATTTGTTACAGGGCTTTTCCCTTTTACACATAGGTAAGCACAAGGGCACTAGCGTGACGGTCATGCAAGTAAATATAGCTAACTATCTAATATTCTAAATCAACGAATTAGATATTTAAATGTTATGTCGCTTTATCATATCTGCTAATCACTGTCATCATTACTATTTATTTACTTTTAATGAGCATAGCTGCACTGAACATGAAAGCTATGTTTCATTATGTTTTTGGTAATGTCATCATTCTACTGCCTTTATCTCAATGTATTTTGGTTTGGCACAACAATTTTCTTCCTCTTTTCTGACCCATTACAGACAAAATTAATTAGCTTAAATTAAGTTCTGGGCTAGATATTGGTTTAACACAGTGCCGTTGGGACACACGGATATAGAGCACTGGAATGTTTTACAGCCTCAAGATCGTTGGCAGTTTCTGTCACCTAATTTCTAACTACTACCTGCTAAGTATTTAGTTAACTACCCTTTACTAATTATTCAAGTTATGTTAGTAACTTGCTTATTGAATCCCAAACTAACGAATTAATTGATTCGACCTATTTGCCCTTCGGCATTTCCTTTCGTCATAATCGAGTGTCTAGTATCTAGATATCAAACTAGTATCTTAAATAGGGATTGTTGTCTAGGAACTAGCATTTCATAATAACGACGTTCAGTTAGTGGATAAAATACATACAAGTATATACTGACAAGAAGTAGGTACCTTAGATCTAGTACATGTATTCAACTACCAAATAGATCACCAAGTCAGCTATACAATTAAAACCAACTTAGTAAACTAATAGGTAATTACCCTGTTTACAAAAAAAAATATTCGAGATTTTTCTCATCACTCTATTAGATAAACTTTACTGGGTCATAGTAAAGTTTATCTAATAGAGTGATTAGAATCTTACATCGTTTTCTTTTATCAAACACTCGTTCTTACAGAAAATATTCAAGAAGTTGTTGTCATACTTTTCATATGATAACTCTTGGCTGCTGACGTGTGTTCCCCAGACAAGATTTACCATAAATATTAACGGTATTATCGAAAAACTCTCGCTTAATTTACAGGGGGACTCTTATCTCCACGAACAATTCGGATATGGAAAAATGAAAGGAGATCTGTGACCCACTGCCGGGCAAAGGTATTCCCTCGATGTGAGTGGGACACAGATGGCTTACTAAAAATGCACAAAAGTAATGGTAGCTAGTGCTCAGAAAATCTACCGGAAGAATCAAGTTGTTTCATAGAAAATATACAGTATATTAATAGGAACCTTACCTTGGCCCTTGTCATCTTCTCCTCCCACCCATATCGTTCCTTTGTAGTCCTTCAGTGACTTGGCTACCTCCTGTGCAACAGGCATGAACAGCTCGATCGTAGCTATTGCCTTTACATTGCAATCACCGAACTGACGCTTCACCTCATCTGTAAAAAGAAACGAAATCGGCTTAAACTAGCACCAGGCATTGTGGAAGCAGCCACGTTTGATTGGCAGCCCCATAGACAAGATCGCTATATTATGAAGATCGGCTATCACTGTTGAACTTTACCGCAAAAATTGTGGCGGAATGGTATTAATAATGTTCCAGGCAATACCATGGGCAGAAACGCAAAAAATAAAAGGATTTTAAATCGGAACTAAGATGGCTTCTTTCCAGAAGTGGTCATAAAATAGACTAAAAGAAAAGAAAACATCTTGTGGCTTTTGCAACATAAGCAACAGACTTGGTTGATAGTTACATGTGTGAGTCAACAGTTACAAATCTGACTGAGCAATTTTATCTAGAGTGACTGGTAGTGTTTGCGGGCAGGCCTTGTAGCCTGACTGAAAAATGTATCCGTTAGTCAATTAAGGACTTTCTTTTTTACTACCCAACTATATTGTGGTTTCAAGTAACTCTTAGTGGTTAATTTAATGGAATATTAAAAATGGAAAATGTGCCCACATGATAAAATATGATTATGTTATGATTATGGCAGATGAATGATTATTAAAGTACCAGAGTATACAATTACTACGACTATAGGCAACAGTGGGCCTTAGTTGCCTGAAATAAAGGAATCAATATAAATAGTAGGCGTACTACTCTTTCTTACTCTTTATTTATTCTGAGCTCGTTTTAAGAAATGAATGTGTCTCAAGTAGGTACCTAACAAGATATAAAACCTACTTTAAGTAGGTATAGTCAATCAATTTATTTTTTTATAATCTCTACTTCCGTGTACTTTGCACCTACACAGCGCGTATCACACTGTGGTATCATATGACACACACACAATAGACATCACGTACCAACAATCTATGCATTTAAAGATAATTATTACAAATTACAATGAACTACAAATAGAGAGATAACATAGTCCACGATGCAGTTAGGTAAGCGACCGTCTGATTTCCTCAACCTTGACTGCAGTTGAGTAATTAGCGATCATTTATTGCTTGTTAGATGTAATAGCTACACGTGTCTATTGATAATATCGTATACTAGAATATTTTCTATTCCTTTATATCGTGTGCTTGGATGCTATTGGACCGTGTTATTTTTATTTAAATATTAATTACTGAGCTTCGTAGTGCATGGTCGACGTACTTATTTGAATTATGAACAAAAAATAAAATAGGTTCTACAAATATGAGATCCCAATACTCCCAATCTAGCTTATAAAATGTTTAGATACCTAGAGCTGTTAGATCATAATATTATTAATTATGTGTTATAATTATAACTGATAGAAAAACATAAATAATTGCTTGACCTTTTCTCCTTTGGCGATTTGGACTTTAGTACCGCGTGAAAAACTGATAATTTAAGATAAGTTTTTGCTCTACGTAGGCATTCAAAGTGCAGCCATTCAGGATGGTGATGACATTGAAATATTTCCATTCGTTGTCTATGATTTTATACTCATTATCTTGAGAAGTCAGACATATTCTCATTCTCTTCCTCAATTTTATCTAAGTATGTGGGTAGTCGTTACTCACACGAACACATGTCGACTAGACGGCACGAGGTATGACTAAATGTTATCTAAACTAATATTATAAAGAGGAAACATTTGTATTTTTGTATGTAACGTTTTCACACAAAAACTACTGGACCGATTTCAAAAATTGTTTCACCTTTAAAAAGCTGCTTCTTGCATCTTCCTTGAGTGACATAGGCTATATTACATTTTCACACACAATAGGGATCCCCAATAAAAATGCAATACTGTAACCCAAGGTGTGCAAAAATTAATCATAAAAAATCTGTCATCGCGTGCGCTGCGGAAACTATTGATGATAGAACAAAAAAAATCTACAGTATTATAGAACGTACTTACTATGTTAAATTTTAAAAGTTGATAAAAGTGCCGACAATAATCAAATCATATTATTCATACATCTGTATTAATCCTTATCCCATTAAATGTTTCAATACCTGTACAATACTTTTTATATTATTAAAATCGGACATTCCATTCAAAAGACAAATTTAAATATATCAATCTAAAGAAAATAATACTTCCTACTATCCTACTAATATTAAAAATGCGAAAGTTTGTGAGGATGGATGGATGGATGGATGTATGTTTGTTACTCTTTCACGCAAAAACTACTAAACGGATTTCAATGAAACTTTACAGTAATACAGTTTATACATCAGAATAACACACAGGCTACAATTTATAATGATTTTTTGTAATTTGGTCATAATATAACGATAAAATCCGAAAAGATTCTGCCCTCTGAGAACTATCTTCGCGTGCGCTGCTAAAACCGTTGGAGATAAACAAATATAATGTAGTACCGTAGGATTGTTTGTCTTAAATAGTTCTAAATAAAAGTCCGCGACAACATATAACTACCTTTTATGTGGAAGCCACTATGACTAAAATAGTGAACCATAAATACAATTAAATTGGACACTTTATTACAATGCACATTTTAGAATATTTATCAAACTCTTATCAAAATCGATACATTTGACGCTTTAAGTATTTAATGTAGATAAACTTTGTCTTTTCAACCGACGACCAAAAGAGGAGGTTTTCAATTCGACGCGTATATATATTTTTTTTTTTATGTATGATCACCGAGTACTCGAAGACGGCTGAACCGATTTGAAAAATTCTGTTTTTGTTTGATAGGGTATACTTCGAAATTGGTACCATTTGTCACCAAGTCAGGATCTGATGATGGGATCCTGGAGAAATCGAGGGAACTCTTCAAATATTATAGGCACACCTATGGCGTTTTGGGTATTTCATATAGTAACTTGTGCAGTTGCTTTCAAAAAGTACCATTTGGGGAAGTGGAACTGATGATGAAGACCACAGATGGCCGCCGAAAGTACTCAATAATAAGTATTTTTGGATTGCGATTCGATTACTTGAATATGGATATTAAGCACTTAGTGCTCGTCACAATGCATATGGTGATGTATAGCTGATGGTGAAGTACCAGGAGAACTCCTCAAAAATTAACGGCCCAGCATTGGGAAAAGCAATATTTTGTAAAATGTTATAAGTAGTTGACATTTAGGCTCTTGTAACTAGGTAAATTAAAAATCAACCAACTAAAAAGAGTGAAATAAAAACTTTTTACCAAAAAATTAAACCGACTCCCAAAAAACACTGCAAAGTGAAAAATAACTTTAATTTCGGAAGTCGGTGCCAAACACGAAAATACAAAACTAAAGACACCGACTACCGAAATTAAAGTTATTTTTCACTTTGCAGTGTTTTTTGGGAGTCGGTTTAATTTTTTGGTAAAAAGTTTTTATATACTAAGTAATTTGAAGGCATAGTTTAAAAGTTATCACGATAAGATTGACTTGAATGGAGCTTAAACGACATAAATACGCGCGGCGGGTAAAGCGTGATGGCTAAGTGCGCGACCCGAACACGGGCAGACGCGTGAGGGCGGAGACGTCGTTGACGGTTGTTTTCATTATGCGTATTTTCTCTACAGTAATTCGATTTTCGAAGCGATTTATTAATCCATACAATAGGCATAATTATTTCTTTTAATACGTGTATTTTTAGTAGAAACATTCATTACTTTCTATTTTAATTTCAGCCCTATTAGAATTGTTTTTTTTTTTGTTTGTTTAATTCTAGGATTGTAGTTTTAGTTATATAAATAAGGATTTTGTTTGGATCAAGTCAATAGCTATGGGTGATCATCTCAATAATACAATAACTTACCTTTTAATTTCAAACGTTTGCAGTTCCCACATTGTTTATATTATTATTATATTTATATTATTATATTTATTGGTTGCATTTTCAATGTTTATTACTAAATCGCAAGGGCAAACTTTAAAGGTAGCAGGGATACATTTAGGCACGCTTTTTTTTTCACGTCTAGCTTTACGTAGCTTGCTTACATGTTTCTTACTCGCAAAACCTATGTAGGTACCTACATATTTTTGCTGAGCGAAACAAATCAAGTAACATAGTTTACTTGAGCATATTGCAGTAGGTAAGTAGGACCGCCAAAACTAAAAACACATTGATAAAATACCTTATATTGTAAATATTCTAATCCTTTCAGGTTTGCTACTGCCGAACGAATATATACATTTCAATAAATTCAATAACATTACTATACTAATCCTTGACTGACACGAACAGTAAACGTGTAAACGAAAGTAGGTATCTGTTGGTCATCCTCTGTTGGTCCCGTTTGTTAATCACTGTTATTGAAAGTACCTATCATGGCTGTGCTGATCTGTTTGTGATATGGATAATCTCAAACCCGGGGAAGGATATAGGCTACTTTTTATCAACACACCACACAGGCGAAGTTTATAATAAATCTGTAACTTGATTGACACACCCAGCAGTCGAAATGAGCACTAAAAAGGAATTTCGATAATTCCACCTCCAAGGGTTTCCCCCTCAATATAATAGGGGTTCAAAGATTTTATGGAATCCATCAGTTTTGAAGTTAGACATCTAAAATTTCGCATACGAGTAGAACTTATAGTTTAAAAAATATACATTTAAAATGATTTGTCACGAAACTATGTGGCAGACCAAATCCCACGCGAGCGAAGCCGCGGGCAAAAGCTATCTTATCATAAAATAGAATACCACTTGCAAACAAATATACTTAATTGTGTACACTGTAACAAATATATTCCTAGCTATAAAATGGTCTATGACGAGTGTCAAGATCAGTCTTTTTTTTCTTAACAATTTTTTTAAGTAAATAGTTTATTTCTCGCCACAATACGATGGTTTACACATTTTTTGTACATTAATATTATAGAAACATAATTATTGTGGGAGACTGGTGCCTAAACTAGGCTCATGGCCTGTATTTCAGGACACCAAGCCTCCTCTTTAGCTATTTACAATTTGTGCACAGAATTTACAGAAGATTATGGTTGATAAGTATAATATACAGAAAAGGAAAACCAAAAACAAAATAACAATAAAACTAGGTAGTAAAATAATGTGTGTGAAGGAGCGTGTTCGAAAAATAATCATGACAAGGTGGATTACAAACGAGACGGAACTGTTATAGTTTCTAGATTCTGGTTGGTGTTATTACCAACGTATAAATGAGTCTAAAACAGGATGCCTTTTCACTAATACATATTAACCCCGACTTTATTTTCATAAGAAATTAAATCGTATATAAGTAATCAGGTATTATATCGATAACTTTTATATGACTTTCCGGTTAGGCTTATACTTTCTGGGTATGGAGAAGTCAGCTGATAAGTCAGAATTACATATCATAACTTTATTAGGTAGCCAAAGTTTATAAAAATGCAAAAAAGTGGCGTTATCGCTCTTCATTCATTTTTTGTTGAACTTTAGACATACTGATCTTAGATCACGTATTGGGCCATAGTTACATTTTGTGACCATATTTCTGTGGACCTGCTTCAAGCAAACATTTATTTTTTAAGAGTGCCTAAGTAGCAAGAAACCCCGCAATTTCTTAATCTTATTAGGGATTTTGGTAGGAGCTAGGTCGATAAGACTTGACGTGGATCGTATAGTAAAAACCGTGGGTCAACACCAGCTAACCATACTTCCAAAAGCTGATTGACGTCGGCTTACATAACAAAAATTATTATTCCTTGCAAAAAAATCTTACCAGCCGTGTATAGTGGATTGGCGAACGTTACAACCAGCCCCGCCCTCATAGCACCATGAATCAACACGACGAACTCTGGAAGGTTTGGCAAAATTAGGCCAATCCTCTCTCCGGGGGCCAATTTCAGATGTCCCGCTAGTGCGCCCGCGCATCTCTCGATCATCATACGCATCATTCCATAGTCGTACCCTCGTCCTGATGCGCCGCATGTCTGAAGACAGGCACGAAACTTTATGTATTAAAATTGACTGTGTAGTTTTTGTGCATAGATATACTGTTTTGTTACGTCACCTTTAATATGGTTCCTTTCCCTGTGAACGTAGTCTACGCGATTATAGCTTACATTACCTATAAAACTTGATAGTGTTGGCTATTTGCCTAAGAATTGAACTTTCTGTTTTAAGAAACGTGCTAGGAGATCCTACTTTCCTGTAGAAATTTTATATTGTAAGGAGGGATTTTATGATTACTTCGACTTTTGTTCTACGCTTTGATCACGCGAGCTTTGGAGAATAGCATAAGTCCTTGACATACTCCAACCTGTAACATTTATATTTGTATAACCTACCCGGTAGTACAAAGTGCACTAAATATAATGTAGATGTGATATAGGTAAACAGACTACACGTGGTCCGAAATGTAGGTCATTGGACTTTACCCCGTATTTAGGTATAGACAATAGTAGATATTATTATGTAACGGCAAAATCTGTTCTAAAGTCCAGCGTTTGATATTGAAATAACGTAGGTATTAGCCGGTACGTGTACGAGAATATTTGGCACGAGATCTGATCGTAGGAGCCCCTACATCATTATTAATTATATTCAATGACAAAAAAAATGCAATGATATTTAAAATAACAACACAACATTCAACATTAGAGACGTCATTGGGTAGATATTGGTACCTTTAAATACTGACATGCATGTTTTTGTTTCAAAACCATTAAAATTTCTAAGTACCAAAAAAGGCATGTTATATATTTATATAATATATATATATACCTTGTTATATAATTAATATTGTTATTTGTAACCTTGTTATTTAATTTAATATTTCGCTTTTATTCACATGATCTCCTGAAAAGTTAGTCATTTTCTATTCGACTTCATCTTGCACGAAGGGCATTAGATCAATAACATAATGGCAGCAATATAATTAATGCTATAATTATATTGCTGCCATAATAAATTGGTACCATTTTAAAGTACACATCTATATGAATAAGTGATCTGCATTAAATAAGCCATAAAAACAGAGTCACCATGACAAAGATATCCTTATACTATTAACTCATTTGCTGGGGAATATTTTCTATTTTTAACCAACCGCTCCATAAGGAGCGAAATGATTTATCCCTCAAATTATAAAACAAAAGGCAGATGGAGCGCGCCGAACTCGCGAGTGTCACCACCTCTATAGGTAGTTATGTGTGCGTAACAACGAGCCGCTGCACTGTACGTACACGTGCTTCTGTGTGCGTGTAAAGTTACTAGATATTGAAAAATTAAATCCCTAACTTTTTCTAATCATCAGGTGAGATTATGGTCAAACGTAAGCCTATCAAACATAACAAAATATTGTTATAATATTGGAAACGTTATTTTGTAACATAAAGTTCTAAAGTAATAAATATATGGACAAGATAATAGTTATTAATCACTAAATAAATTACAGTAAATAAAAAATGTATCGGTTAATATATCACAATTAATTGTTTAATTTTTTTGTTTAATTTTTTAATAGTAGGTATCCTACTTTTTCTAGTTATTATACTTGCGAAAGTTTGTGAGAATTGAGTTAGAAGGACCAGTTTGATCTTCTAAAGTAATTGCACCCTCAGTAATGCAGGAATTTTCCGATGGTGATATATTCAGTGATGGTTTTGATCTTTTCTAATTAACTGACGACCTTTTTCGGTAAAGTATACGTCATCTTCTCGAAAATGTAATGAACATACAACACAAAATTTTTAAGGCAACAATTTTATCGTCTTGCCTGCTTTGCCGAATAATCAAAATCCATTCATCGCGTAGAGAATCATCTGTCGGCAATTTGCAATAACCGTAAAATTGTGCGACTGTAAGACCAGAGTAAATAGATTGCTACTAGGTAAAGGTGATACAACATCGGATAAAAAACCTGACATAAAAGTATTGTCTAAGAAAAGTAATCTTGAGACTTTTTGTAAAAAAAACCTTGCGAGCGAGACTAACATTCACATTCGGATTCGCGACTTTGAAAAATGCAACTTTCGTCACATCATGCATCACTAACCCTTCTTCTATAGTTTAAACTAAAATTACGAACCGAAACGTATTGCGTCGGACAAGTCGCGTATAGCACTGGCGCGAATTTGTATTGGCTTTTGAATTTGTATTAGCTAGCTTTAGTGGCGACAGCGACAGTCGCGTTTTCGGCGCGCTCCATCTGCCTTTTGTTTTTTAATCTGAGATTTATCATTAAAAGATGTTTAACAATACATGACACATGAATTGTGATAAGTTAAAAAAAGGTTCAAGACGAACTGAGAACCTCCTTCTTTTTTTGAAGTCGGTTAATAAAAATAAAATGGATTAAGTAGCTATTCAAATCAACTTTTATGTACCTACTTAAGCGTGATTGCTTCAAGTGTGAACAATAAGTAGGAAAACGCCTCCTATGTAGATAATCCTATTATTCAATTTCAGTACATGAAATCGATTATTTTTCTCATTTCATTGGACCGAATTTATAATTTTTCCTCCACATGCTCGAAAACTCTTAATGATATTTTCAGCATAAGTTGTACTTTTGCAGTTGTAGGTACATTATACCTAAGTGCTAAATAACTATCTACTACGAGTAGTTCCTGGCTCCCGTAACCCTCTAGGGTTTCATCAGTAGAGCAGCATCTAACTGAATGATGTCCCGATGTGTAGGAAACCCGCCGTTGCAACCGTAGCCAAATAGTTTGTCCGACTAGTGTTCGGATTCGATACAGACTTGACGTCTAATTAAAACATTACCCCGTTCTGAAGCAGTCAGGTAAAAACAATCGACGATCATTCTAAAGCCGGTTGAAATAAACTACGCATCGGAACCGACCCGAAGAGTTCAGACTGAATGGTTGACGATATCGACTGTATGTAATCTGTAGATGCACAAATAGATAGGTTTTCTATTAGGCTCCCTACCTAGACACAATTTGAAACTATGGATACAAAAATCATAAGACTTAGCCAATAATACCTGCGACAACACTCTTGTAAATTAAGATATATTTTCCAATTTTGTGAGATGCATATTTGGCACTGCGCAGATATTTAGCCCTAACCTTCAAATGCGCACTATTAATAAAGTCCCTATCACTCTCATATAACATCCGTACCTATATAACAACGAACTTTGTACCAGGAACCATATTCTATTGCAGTCCGCAATGCACTCGGATTTAATAGTATTTAATTGAACATAAATAACTAGACTTGTAGTCAAAGAGCTAAGAACACAAAACTCCTTGGCGATGTGATTTGCCTACAAGGTGCATTCCAAAGTCGAACAGTTTTCTTCAACGTCCAAAGAGAATGTAATACACTACGTTTTATCAACGTCGATTTTAAAATATCCTAGTGTATTGGAATTGTATGTTTTGTAAACCTCATTCAGAAACTGAGTTGCACATAAATAAGCTGAGGTGTACATAAATAAAATTTATAAAGTAATTTTTTACACGTTTTTAACTACGTTTGTGCTTGTAATTGTTACAGAAAACATAAATTGTGATAGTACTTACCACAGACGGTGCATCTGCCCAATCTTCAACATCCGAAAACACAAATTCCGTTAAGGTTTCCTTGCCGACTTGTATTTCACCCCATGGCGAGTTCAAACATTTACTGTCCACAGTTGTTGCAGCTTGAGTAGCTAAGTTTCTACTCAAAAGACGGCTGTACGATAACAATTCTCTGTTAACTTTTTTCCCATGTTTGGCACTAGTGAACGAATTAAGAATTTGCCGCGCTAAACTCCCGCGCAAAACTTTCAAATTGGACATGTTTCCGCTAGCAATGTTTTCCCGCGAAGCGTTAGCGTGTAAATGTTAGCCGCCGCTTCCACTGACGGCTTTTGGCGCGTTCTCCGCACGCGCCGAGGGCAAGGTCCATTTACTTATTTAACCTGTTTGTTGTGGCTGCGATGTAAAACTCATAGTAAACACAAGTTAACGCGTTACGGCAGCAGTTTGTTATCCCTATAGTCATGAATGAGCCACGATACCATTCGCTACGTGCCTTTGGAGCACTGCGGCAGTGCCCAGTCTACTGATAACCAGTGATTACGAAACAGACTCGAATGGGTAATATGATAAATAAAATGCAGTATTCAAATAATAACAACCATTTTATTTGTGTAACACAAAAATATTCCTTTACCCGTTTGTCACTCTATGATTTAATCCATACAAGATAAAATTTAATAAATTATGTAACAATTCGACATTCCATCATTTGAACACATGAAGCCCATATTATTGCATTTTGTTTCATGCTACATCATAAAATAAAATAGACTATCACCTATAAAGTTATCACAAACTTATCCAGGCTAAATGTCAGTAGTGGTGGGTCTTTATTGCACGATTCCTTTCAGTTTCCTCTACTAAGCATTGCAATTATTATAACAAGTATGTAATATTCCTGCGTATTATATTCCGTTCGGCTCTCTTTATGAAATCCTGCACCCTTCGCTACTGATAGGCAGCTCTTACGTTTATTTACAAAACATTAAGCTAATTTTCGATTAACATCAATAAACTAATAACAAGAAATAAGTATGTACCTACCTAATACATAAAGCAGGTGTTTACTACATAGGTAGCGCAGTTTAAAACTCAGCATACATAAAAGTATCCAATCACTAATCATAGCCTGAGGTGTATGAGAAAAAAAAACATTTAAAAATAAATTAAACTACTTCTTATTGTATTAACAAAAATTTTAAATATCACAGCTGCAGTGAAGCTGATTAATTATTTTGTTGAACAATGTTATGTTGCTGGTCCCTATTTTTTTTAGCGAATGTTTGATGGTTAATAAGTTCCTTAAAGAATCCGCCGGGTTTTGCGATCAGTTCTTGGTATGGTCCCTTTTCTACAATGATTCCGTTCTCCATGACTGCTACCTCGTCGGCTGACTGTATGGTGCTTAGTCTATGGGCTATAGTGAGAACAGTTCGGTCTTTGCTGATCTCCTTCAACGCTTTGTCTACTAAATATTCGGAGTACGCGTCGAGCGCTGAGGTAGCTTCGTCTAAGATAAGTATTCTCGGGTTCTGAAACAAATGAAAGTTGTGTTTTGTAAAAACCGCCTTTACATTGTATCATAACTATGATTTAAATCATCGTAGCCATGATTGATATGAAGATAGCACATCTTATTGTTCGCTGAAGAATTTTAATAGATAATAGGTACATACTGATGAACAGTTTTATTTAGGAATTATAACCTATAAATGAAATATTTAATCAGACTAGGTGGCCACAAACAATATACATGTCGGCGCATTAAGGATTTAGTCGATTTACTTTTAATCAATTTATGGTATTTGACAGTTACATTTAAAAATGGATCCTGAGCGGGTTACCCCGAATGGAGTTGTGGTTGTCATGGCGCGAGCAGCGGTCTCTTGGATGACAGCTGGCACGCAGTGCAGACGCACAAACCCACTGGCTCAATCCTGAATTATAATCTAATATTTCCGTTATCCTCTAAAAGTAATCAATGTTATTGTTTGGCAATATAGTCTGTAGATATCGATTTCGTGAGTTTCGGAATTCCTGCACCTACACGCCCATGGAAAATCAACACTCAAAGAATCAGTCGCGGCACGAGATGCCGCAATTGTTCCGATATACATAATTAAAAAAACATAAATTAATAAGTAATTTTCTTTCTTTCAAATTAGCAGCAGCCTTACATTTGTAAAAAACAATGTTTTGCGACACTCATCTCGAACGTGTAGTTTCACTTGCTAATTTAATTAAATCCTGTATTTCATTTATATTTTATATGCAGCATGTAACAGATTGCCCACTTGATAATAAGCAGTGATCTTGACTAATTACCCTTAGGTCATGTTAATAGAGGTGCCCTACGTGATATAATTACATCAAACTAGTAAGCCAGTCACGTTATTTGCCTGTATTTTTATTATAATAATAGCAGTCGGACGGGGCTTTGCTCCCGTGGACTTTATCACGATAATAACTTAACCCTACTTTTGCAGTCGCGAAAAACCCTATAACCTTTCCCAAACTTCAAGCTACTTCTATACCAAATTTGATCCAAATCCATCCAATACTTTCGAAGATCAGTGCGTTCATACAAACAAACATTTCCGCTTTATAATGTTAGTAGGTAGGAGGAAAGGATCATTTTGGGAACTTGGATGATTTAATTCAAATCGGTTACATTAGCCTTAGCCTAACTAACTAGCAGGGTTTTCCAGCTTCTGAGCGTTTATTGCTAGTAGTAGTGATTTGCCGGTTCTGGCGCACCTATCCCGTGGCTCACCGGTTCTGGCGCACCACCGCTTCTGGCGCAATCGCGGTCCAGGGCGTTTCAAACCTAAAAAAAAAAAAAAAAAAAAAAAAAAAAAAAAAAAAAGGTTTTGGGGTCCGCTGATCACGTTTCTGCAATCCGTTTTCGCGTAAGATGCATGGTTCCGGAGATACAGAAATCAATTAACAACAATCTGTTTCATTTCCGGTGACCCGAAACCCTCATTATCGACTTTCATTGTTCGCCTTTTCTTATCTATTGTCCGTGCGTCCGGCCGCTCACCCTCATTAGGATTGCATTGACGTATGCATGTATTACTCATTGTTACTGCTACTGCTATTGTATACTTTTATTGTTCATAAACCATTGCTTACTTTGCTATTCGGGGTCATCAAAACGGAATCAATAAAACACATGCGTCATTAACAAATTTTATTTTTATCTACAAAATATGAGCGGAACATCTCATCCACTAAAATATCGTTGTACAGTGTGTTCCCTGTAAATATGTTTGTAAAACTATGCATTGAACATCCCTGAAACTTATATAGCAAATACATTAAGCAATATTCACCACAAACTGAAGTCCAATCATTCTGAATCCTATCAATACTCCAGCCCCATCTTTTACAATTCCTTTTCAAAAACTCGAGATGATATCGCGCAGGTGTTCGCCCATAAGAATCAAAATATTGACCGATGCCATTCGTATCGATATGTACAGCTACCCAGTGTGAACCTGGCTTATCATCCGCATCCAAATTGCATATTATATACGTTGGTGCATGGGTATACATAGGGAGTCTATTAGCAGCATAAACATTATTTTCTAGACTGGGATGAATCTTTTTCAGATGTTTTTGTACTTCTAGTGTATCCATGATATAGCATATTATTACACTACCAATCTATTCAATGGTTGTCATAGGAATGTTCAATTATAGTGATTTGTAAATATTAAATCGCATTATTTTGTAGCACTCACAAAACAGGTTGATGCCAGCAATGTGAGATAAGTTTGTTGACTCATAGAGTTACTATCAGTTTCCGGAGGAACGTGAGATAATTTTGGTGATTCATAGAGTTACAATCAGTTTCGTTGTATTTAGGAATTTGTTTTAGATAAGAATGGTGCTATATAAGATCCTACCATTGCAGTCATGCAGTCAGTCTATGGTCGTTTGACCGCAGTGGATTGTATACGTCTACCAATACTACGTTTGTGTTACTTCAACGCATCAATGGCCATGGAGGTAAGTGTTTATTCTATTGACAAACTTACTTGTATTCTTGTTGTTGTTTCCTAACGTGTGTGATTAAGTGTAAACAAATTGATATTAACATGATAACTGTCTTGTTGCAGAAATCATTCAACTTCGATGAAAATACCTATAAACAGTATTACTACTCACCGCTCTCCCCTCAACATGAAGAAGAGAACGATGACATCGTTATTAATAACACATGTGATGGTGGAAAAAGGAAATCACAACCGATTGATCATTTTTTTGAAGTGGCACCAAAAATAAAAAAGAAGAAACTGTTATCGTCAACCGTGGCACGAGCCGCTAGAGATGGTGTATCATACATTTCTAGTAATTCTGACGACGGAGACCAAGCGACGCATCTCATTAAAATTGAAATGTACGATATGAAGAAGCTATGTAAGATTCCAACTACTGATCATTGGAAACACGCTACCACGAGGATTAAATATTATGTAAAGAATAATAAGGATAGCATCTACGACAGCACAAACGGGCTCGTATACAACATTACAAAGACAATAGCAGAAAGTGAAAAAGTTAAAAAATACTTTTTTAACAATGACACCCATTAGTTGATTAGTGAATGTGATTCTGTTTACTTAAATTACTTCTGTGTACTCATTAGATTCTACCTGACTCGTCATTAATAACACATGCGATGGTGGAAAAAGGAAATCACAACCGATTGATAATTTTTTTTTTGAAGTGGCACCAAAAAATAAATAAGAAGAAACTGTTATCGTCAACCTTGGCACAAGCCGCTAGAGATGGTGTATCATACATTTCTACTAATTCTGACTACGGAGACCAAGCGTCGCATCTCATAAAAATTGAAATGTACGATATGAAGAAGCTATGTAAGATTCCAACTACTGATCATTGGAAACACGCTACCACGAGGATTAAATATTATGTAAAGAATAATAAGGATAGCATCTATGACAGCACAAACAGCCTCGTATACAATATTACAAAGACAATAGCAAAAAGTGAATAAGTTAAAAAATACTTTTTTAACAATGACACTCATTAATCGATTAGTGAATGTGATTCTGTTTACTTAAATTACTTCTGTGTATTCATTAGATCCAAGGAGGTGTCGTCTTGTGGTGCTGAGAGAAAAACAAGATTAGAAGGAAGAGATGAGTGTGGCATACGTGAACAGATCACTTCATTGAAAAGCAAAACTACAAAACTGATTGGAGAAGAAAAAGTGAAGAATATGCAGTACCCAAGAGCTGAATATCCATTTTTCAGTTCAAAATCTAGACGGTTGTTCAGTTTCGGAGACTGGCCACTCGTTATGAAACAGAAGCCTGAAGATCTTGCAGAAGCCGGTTTCTTTTATACTGGTCATGAAGACAGGACCAAGTGTTTCCATTGTGGTGGCGGTTTAAAAGATTGGGAAGATGATGATGATCCTTGGCAGCAGCATGTTCAGTGGTTTAGTCAGTGTGCTTATGTAAAGTTTAAACTCGATCAGTGTTCTGTATAAGATTGAATAGGGTGTTTATAATGAAATAAAAAAATAGTATATTGCATATAATTTGTTTTATTTAATTTTATAATGTTTCCTTTAGTTACATACACATAACCTTAACTACTATAGTCTACAGTAACATTTCTATTTTTATCTATTTCAATAATATTATCAAACTCAGCATAAACAATACAGTTAATTGTTTGTATTAGTGAGGATTCAAATCGTACTTCTAATCTTACACTACCATGCTTTATGAGATTCCAATGAGCTGATGAGTTAGCTGATAAATCAGGAGTTAAATCAAATGCTAAAAGACAGTAACCTTTAGCATACTGTTCACGAGAGATTGCATTTCCTTCATTTAGAAAGTGAATACCAGTCCCCGAGAATAGAGTATGATATGCTGATGTAAATATATTATTATTAAAAGATGGTTGCAAAGCTTTTGAAGGTATTTGTTGACCATCAATATATAAGCTGAAAGAGTTAATACCATAGTTTTCAAAGTTAAATGGATTTTTAGTAAGCGAACCATTAAATGCAGAATTGTTTACAAATCCAATAATACATCTTTTGGGTACCTGTCCTAAGAATATATTATCAAGAGTTTTTCCTTGAACACCTGATGGAATTGTTAAAACTTTAACTTCAGCACGAGTAATAGGATATTTAGCAGTGGTAGAAGCTAAAACTTTCTGATGTGCGAGTAATACACTTGGATTAATTCGTGCTCTTCGAACAATAAGAGTTGCGTCTGTAATGCAAACTTTAAACTTTACATCATTTGACCCAGCAATTAAATTAAAACTCTCTCTTGATCGAACTAATTTTACACTCATTTCAACGCCATTCATTAAAAATTTATCTTGATTGAAAATGTCACCATGAAGATGACCAATCATTTCTATTTCCCTACTTTCATTAACTAATTCCTGTCTTTTAACAAATCCTATGTTTTTACCATCTGTGGAATCCATTTTTCCTGCTGTATCCTCATATCAAAGGCTACAAGTAAGATGAGATTGTTTAGCAGCAGGAGCATAGTTTAAAAGAGTTTCCATGTATGCTCGATAGGCATAGGTATTATTAGGTGGTGATACAAGTTTTTGGTTTAAATAAACATCAAGTTGACTAAAAAGTGAATGCAGCCAATTATTTACAGGTGCTACTGCGGTAGCTGATATCAAGTTTGATGAATCTTGATTTAATACTTTTGCCTTCATCTGGAGTAATGTATGAGACAAATCTATGTAGTCATCGCCTGTTCCAGGAACTTGAAACTCGATAGGTCCATCATCAGCAAGAGACGAAATTGGTTTATAGTGAATCCACAATCCATTTTCAATGCTTGTTTGTGTAGACGGTAATGCAAATAAATCTAATTCTGACTTAACGCACTCACAAGAATGATTATGAAGGAAAGACATATTTAATTTGAAAATATATCTTCGATGTTTTTTGGTTTTAGACCAAGTTTTTTCGTAGCTTTCACTTTAGCAGTTAGTGGTGGAATGAACGATGCCAATCGTTTTCTTTTAGTTATATATCCAGATCCTGTCATGTTAAATCGATCAATTTTGTTATCAGCCTTTCGTTTTAAGTTCGTACTAACTTGTTTAAGACGATCTTTTATTGAGGCTTCCATAGGACGCGCTTGAACCATATCCGATAAAAGTCCTACTCCAGCGTTTAATGCCTCCTTACCAACCACTCGAACACCACTTGAAAGTAAAGGTAAAACTGATCTAAATAACCCTCCTAAGAAGCTCCCAATACCATGACCGCGTTGGTATGGTGAACCCTTATAAATTACACCAACTCCTGATCCAGCTTGATGTGAATAATAATTTTCATATGGACATTTATGATGATCATGAGGAGAATACATTATTATAATTTGTGGAAATGTAGTTTAATACACACGGTTCCAAACTGGAATGGTATTTTTTGTCCTGTGCTCGATCTTATATCTATTTCCAGCGTATCGAACTCTCTTCGCATTACAGGTAAGTAGTGAGGTGGAGAGAAAACGTGCATTTTATTCGCACCATAAATGTATTTTGAAGGATCTAATGAAATGACTCTTAATAGCGGAGTCATAACATCACCCACAATCTGAGGATCGATAATGTCACAATATAGAAATAGTTGAGATGGTAACCCTAAGTGTAAATTAGCAGGACACTTCCCAAAATTTCTGTCTAGAAGATTTGTATTTGGTTCATAACCCAGTTGTAAACTTAATTTGGGTGATAATGTTACGGATGTTATATTTTTATCCAAAACAGAAATAGACACAAATTTTGTTATTTCATCATAACGAAATTTCAAGTTCTCTCTGATACCATTTAACGCTCTTAAAATATGTTCAACGTTATCATAGTTGGTAGCCGGAATATGTTTTTTGTAGTACACTGTTGATGGTTTATCTTCATTAGGCATTAACATGGTTTTTGTAATGTACACAACATTTTCATGATCTTGAACAGTAAACATGGTGCATGGATATTGAAACTCGACAACTCCAACCGACCATTCACCTTCTAATTTCATAGCTTTTGGTAATTTTGTTGAAAAATTTGTGGTCTTGTTATCAGGAAAGTATTCCATTGAACTATTGCTGAGCAAAGTTAAATAAAAACTTTCTTTATTCATATTTCTTTTAAACTAGAAGCTAAAATCCAACTGTTAAATTTATCTGGATAACCTTTCCACTTCACTAATACTTCTTTTCTGTTACCCGAATAACGAGTACCAATTATTTTATCTATTTTATATTGTGAGGTGGGGTTGTAAGTGACCTTCTGTAATTCTCTTTCATAAAAAGTACCAACTATTGCTTCATCTTGTAAATCTGTTATTGTATAAACAACCCATGGAGATCTATCAATTATTGAAGATATAATAAATATTTCATCACTCCAATTTGATTCATATCCTTTTTGGAAAACATGTTTATATTTAGTTATTCGAACATAATCACCCACATTGAAATTTGGTTTTGGATTTTCTAAAGAAAGTTTGTTTGATCCTCTATTATAAAGATTAGTCCAAACTGTCATAATATTGGCGGAACTTACATCACATGGGCACATCTTAATACTAGAGTGAATGCTGTGATTATAAGAGTATATTAAATCCTGTAAAACATCTATGTATCTATAAGTATTGTTATGAGTGAAATAACGCCACATTTTCATTTTTAGAGTTCTTTGAAATCGTTCAACAATACTAGCCTTAATATCAGGATTGTTAGTGGTATAGTAATTTATCTTTTTGGATTTAAAGTATTTTTGTACATCTTTTGAAACAAATTCTGTACCTTTATCAGATTGTATGTGAGTAGGTGTGGAATTACTTTCAGTAAATATACTTTCAAAACATTCTTTAGTAGTTTCTGAGTTTTTCTTTTTCATTGGTCTTGCAAAAGCATATTTACTAAATACATCAATAACACAAAGTATATAGTTGAAACCATCATTATATTGAGAATAAGTTCGCATATCACTTAAATCAGCTTGCCACAGTTCATTAATATTTGATAGAATGTACCTATTACGTGGAAATTTTTTCCGACTGGGTTTATGTAATGTATATGTTTCTTGTGATTGTAACCATTCCTTTACTTGCTTTTTATCCATTTTACCCTTCATGGCTTTTGATAGTTTATCAATACTACCAAAACCAGCGGGGTTAGATGGATCATAATAAATCCTGTTAATTTCTTCTAGTACGGGGTCCATTTTTCCCAATCGAGCTTTTTACGTATTTTAGTTATAGATCTTTTATCTCCACTGCTCGGTGTAGAAAACTCTTGAACTTCAATCTCAGAGGTTTTGTTCAGATCTTTTGCTTGAAGTTGGTTAATAAACTCACATCTCTTTGGATTTCCAATATAAGTAAGTGGTACTTTAATATCTTTTAATGCTTTAGCAAATCTATCCCACCCTATCGGATCACTTCTTTTTAAGGGTCTTAGTGAATCATTTATTAAATCAACAATATTACTTCCAGGAATTTTTTCATTATCAATTATGACTGTGCCTTCATTATCCCAATGTATTTTACTTTTACTTGTTCCAATTAAGTTTAATAATGACTCACCTTTTTTATTATATGTTTTTGGTATTAAACTGAGTATTTGAGTTGGTGTGTAAAGTGGATTTGTGTCATTTTCTTTACTTTTAATGGATCCTTTCTCATCCAACAAAGATTCAGCATCAACTGAACTTTTTAGATCTCTATCTTTATTTTTAAAACCAATTTTAGATTCATTTGAATCTTCATTAGATGTATCAGAATAAATTGGTAATCTGAGTGGTTGACGATCCTCTTCGGTAAAGTGAAGGTATCTTTGTAGTGTTTGTAAATATAACATCCACTTCTTGCGGTCTTCCGTCTTACTATTCATAATATTTTGCATTTCAATATCTAATCGAGACAAATTACTATTAACCTTATTTTCTTGTTTTAATTTTTCAATCAATCCAGGTTCAATAAGTATCATTTTCTTTGCATTTTCCATGTTAACTGGCTAGTCCACTTACTAATCCACTCAATATTGCACCTAATATTATTGGTAAGAAAGCCCCTCCTTTTTGTATGATTATATTTTTTCTTAGTTTATGTTTACACTTATGCACCAGTTTACGGAGTATATTTTTGTGTTTATTCAATTTTTGTTTATCTTGATCTTTAAGAGGTACCTTTCCTTGTAAAACGTTATGAATACATTCACAAATACAGTTTATTTCTTCTTCATCACATGTTTTAAGTAACGCTCTTTGATATTTTGGTTTAAGCGTATGCAAAGCGCTTAGCAAATGTTTATGCGTTGTGAGTCGACGATGCATCATTTAGAAATGATTTGAATTGTTTGATTCTTGGTGTATTTAAACTCTTTTGTGGGGACGTAGACTGTACAGTGTCCATTAAATGGGAAGACATTTGTCTTGATACGACAAAAATCATTGGTATTCTGTTTTAAATCAACCATTAAATATCCATGCGCTTCTAAAGTTGCATCCCTATAGGCATCTTCAATGAATTTTGGGTTGTCTGGTGACACTTGTCGTGCTAAATATCTTATTTGAGTTTTATCTCGAGGGTTTTTAAAATATATTATATAACTTGAGTTTAAAGAAATGTCTCTTTGACCTTTACCCTGATGAAATAAATTTTGTGTTAAATAAAATACACTCAGATTCCTGTGATGACTACCTTTTGTAAATATATCCACAATTCTTCCATCAGACTCTCTCATTAGATCATCAATAATAACAAGATGTGGGTTTTCACCATCAAACATATTAAGATTTGGAATTCCTTGATGATAGTTAACATTTGGTAAATTATATAAAGGTTGCATTTCATCAAAGCACCATGTGATCTGATTAAAATCACAATTACATATTTCTTTAACTGATTTTATGAAATTTGTTACAAAATTTGACTTCCCACATCCACTTGGTCCTGCCACAATAGCAGTAAACGGATGGATAAAGTGAAACATTTCACACGTCTAGAGTTCAAAGGGAGGAAATAAAAAATGAAAATTATGTTGTAAAAATTAAATATATATATATTGCTAAAATTATTACTTATCAGAACTTTACAATCTTCTCAAATGTATGTTCACCGTTTTATTATTACTTAGATATCATTATTTACAATCGAATAATTAAAACTAACACAATTAGTACATCAGAATTTTACAATCTCAAATTTAAACCTACAAATAAAAACCACAATTTTCTTACATTATTTACAATCAAACAATACATTTTAAATATGTAATAAACTATTATATAACATTATAGTAATATCATAATTTTACAATCAATATAAATTTCGTATAGGTACAGAAGTAAAAGTAAAAAGTATCAACACTTAACGTAATTTATAATGTCCCCAAGCCAATGTATCAATGTTGTTGTCCATAATACATCGTTTGCTATCATTATATGATAAAGATGCTTTATTTATTTTTTGTGTAAAAATGGTGTGTTTGATTGACTTAAACCGAAGCATACTACAATATTGCACATTTTTATTAAACAAACACGATTTGTAATTTTCCATATTCATTTTTTTGGTAACACTTTTGTTAACCCCTTTTGCCTTTGCTATAAATTTATCTTCTACTTCCAAGGCATACATTTTTGATCGCAACCCTACAAATTCCTTCAACACTTTACCATTATTCTCGTCTTTAAAAAAACCTAACTTCTTTTTATTTAATTTTGGATAATCATAAATATTATTTTCTGGATAGTCTGATGTATCAAAATAGTGAAGTAGGTCAGGTTTTATATCCTCATACAAATTATCTGTAAAAATTTGATATATCAAACTATCGGTATCGGTGTACAATAACTTAATTTTGTTATTAAACTTTTTAACCATGTAGTTATAATGAAATTCGTACATAAGGGTCTTAGATATATCTAAAATACAAAATCCTAAATAAATTGGCTTATCATAAATCAATTTTGTTTTTCGTAATTGTATTGCGACTAAATGTTCTGAAAATATTGATAAACTATGGAATTCTGGTTTTGCAATCAATTCCTGAGCACCTAAAACTTTACCACGATTATCCCAGTGAGTTAGTAGTTTAACGTTTACTCTTTTTTCAATATTTTCCATTGTCTTACCGAAGACAGAATTGTTCATTAATTTAAAAAAGTCTTTTTCAAAGTTTGATTTAGCTAACGTTCTCAAACTAGTATTTAAGTCTATGTATTTCTTTAGCCAAGAACTCTGTTTAAATTTTAAAATTCTATGTACTTTAATTAATTTAATTCCCATTTCAATGCATTGTTTTAAATTCCTGTAGTGAATGATGTATTTATTTTTATTATTTAAATTAGGAACTAATTTAGTTTCTTTAGTATTACCCACACATATGTTTTCAGGACATAATGGAAAGTCAGAATGCAAATTATGAAGTTCATCAGGATATTCCAAATCAACTTCTAAAACATAACCAAAATCAGACGTATCCAACACATTATAATCTGTATTACAATTTATCCATTCGAAACCACCAACAGGAAGGGATTGGGACATTGCCCAACCATATAAATTATTCGCATCAAAATATGTTAGATATGAATTAGGTTTTTCACCATCATAATCCTCCATGAATTTATTATTTGCTCTAGCAAAACGATTGCTACACTGAGATACACCCCCTCTAATACCAGCTTTAAAAAAAGCAATTTTGTCATAGTCCGTTAACAATTCTAATTCTATTTTCGTAAATTTTAACATTGCATCCCAACTTAAACCTGGAGCAGTATAGTAATGGGCAGGATCTAATCCATAAGTTTTAATACAAAGCTTTCTGAAGTTTTCGAATATATCGGTCAAAAGTAAAACATCAGTTTTTAAATACAAATCGGAATAATCAGACATACTACTACACTTAAAATGTTGCCAAATATCTTTTGCATGATTATAATCATCGTTTGAAATATTTGAATCTGTGAGTGAACTATAAAACTGGTGTTGATCAGGAAGTGACGGATGTTTCAAGCAATCACTATTACGCATAAATTCATAAGGATAAATACCTTTCCGTCTTAAACGTAAAAAATCTTCATTAATAGGATAGTTTCTTTTTAGTTCTTTAAACTGATCGTCATTAAGATTTTTAGCTAGCTGATCTAAACTACATGATAAAAATTTCAATGAATCTACGAATCTTAAACTTACAGGTTGATTATTTATTGTTAACTGTTTTGAAAATGATATGTATCGTTCTTTATTTTGTGGAATAACTTCAACTTTGCCATCATCGAGGTTTAATGCATGGACAATAAAATGAGCATCGTAGTGACCGAGGTTATGTAAAAATATTGGAACATAACGAGGGGTTCTGTACTTAGAACTACACACTTGATGCGCAACACCCCTAAAACTGCCAGTGTACCAATCAAAATCGTAAAAAGGATCTTCATTTAACTGAGTTTCACAAATATGACAAATGTTTGAATTTGAAATTTTAATTTTATCTTCATCTGATAATGGAACGGGACATTTTTGGAAACAATTTTTTTTAACTATTGTTTTCACATCTTCACAAAGGCGATTCATAAACACTTGTGCACAGTTTGGCCCACTATACGTCTCATATTTTGATAATCTGTCATCATATGAACATTTAATGTAATATCCGAAACTATACACTTCATGTTTTTGAATATTAATTGTACTAGGCTTGGATGGATCGTTACTACATGATTCTATTGGGTTCAAAAATGCTTCAAAGTCTGCATAAACCACAAAAGGCATTTCCAACTTTTTCACGAATTTATCAAATTTTATTTTATTATTTGATGTTGCTTTACCGAACCAATCCTTTTTGGAATCCTTACCGTTTGGTAATTCCGTACAAATGTGAGCGCAATCATATTGTTGATGGTTATTAAGTCTTTCCTCTGATGGGAAATGAAGTAAACATGAATCGCATATATAAACTGCGTGATGATTACTTGAGATTTGTGAGCTAACTAACCGCGATAACTTTTTAATATAACAGTAATGATTGTTAGTACCATTCGATAAATATAGTAGGTTGATATGATTAGGTGTACGACATTTTGTTAAATATAAAGGACCTACAACTGAATTACACTTTTTTTCTTTATTATACTCTAAACCAAAAACATTTATACTAATATTGTTTAATTTCTCTACTTTTGATATATCTACAATTTTAACCGGAAAAGAAATACCAGTAAATTTTAGTTTATTTTCATGAATTGCGTATGATGTTACGCGATCTACACTTTTACATACAGGATATAAACCGGAGAGTAATGCCCATTTGAAACACATATTATCATTATTTTTAACATTGATTACAGCTTTTTTTAATTTAATATCCTGAGGAAGATCGATATATGAACTACCACGTAAGGGGTTGAATTTGTTAACATTCATATCTATGTATTTAATTTGATTAAGACTCCAACCACTATCTTTTTTTTCAAATTGACAAATTTTACCAACAACAGTGTCTATTAATGATGAAAAAAATATATTTAAGTCATCACCCTGACAAATTATATAATTAAACGTTTGAAAATCAAATGTATTTTTAATATCTTTAGTTTGTTGTATGAAATCAGCATGCAATATGAAGTTTATTTTAAAAATTGTATGTTGTTGAATACATTCATTGATTAAAAATAAGATATCAATTTTTAATGAATTTAAAAACGATTCCGGTGTTTCAAAATATTGCCCCGATTGAATTGTTTTACTATTAATTCTATATGTTAAAATTCGGTTGCCAAAAGCGGTTTCAACAACTGTAACATTTGCTAGTGAATTATGTGATTTTAAAAGATTATTTTTGTGAACATTGCTTTTTAAATGGTTATTTAGATACCTTTTATTAATAAAAACATGACATGTGTCACATTCCACCTTATTGTTGTCCACGTTATTTGTTTCAGTCGATGATGTAGAAGCTCCTTCATCAAATTTTGCTTTCTTGGGAACCTTATTTTCGTCAGTAGTGATACCTCGTTTGATACCTCTTCCAACTTGTGGTTGACTGTAACAAAACAGCAAGAAAATTATTAGACAAATCTTAAAATAAAACAATACAACAATAATCTTTCTTATTGAGTTTGTACTTCTAATACTTACATCAACGCTGTTTCAACCATCGCACAGTGATTATACAACTCATCATCATACGATGAATCAAACAGTTCACACTTCTCCATTTCATCACAAACTTTAGGCAGCTCCTGATCGAATTCGTTGATGAATAGTTCCATATTCTCTTCCATGGGTGCGGAAAAGAAAGCACTGGTACACACTTCACTGAAGTTTTCCATCTTTATAGCAAAGAAGAAATTAGGTAGCACAGTAAGTAACAGTTAAGTGTTGGTAGACAAACCGATACCCAATTTCAAATAATGTTCATTACATAGAGTCTAGCAAAGGATTAGAAAGTCAGGTAGAATCTAATGAGTACACAGAAGTAATTTAAGTAAACAGAATCACATTCACTAATCAACTAATGGGTGTCATTGTTAAAAAAGTATTTTTTAACTTTTTCACTTTCTGCTATTGTCTTTGTAATGTTGTATACGAGCCCGTTTGTGCTGTCGTAGATGCTATCCTTATTATTCTTTACATAATATTTAATCCTCGTGGTAGCGTGTTTCCAATGATCAGTAGTTGGAATCTTACATAGCTTCTTCATATCGTACATTTCAATTTTAATGAGATGCGTCGCTTGGTCTCCGTCGTCAGAATTACTAGAAATGTATGATACACCATCTCTAGCGGCTCGTGCCACGGTTGACGATAACAGTTTCTTCTTTTTTATTTTTGGTGCCACTTCAAAAAAATGATCAATCGGTTGTGATTTCCTTTTTCCACCATCACATGTGTTATTAATAACGATGTCATCGTTCTCTTCTTCATGTTGAGGGGAGAGCGGTGAGTAGTAATACTGTTTATAGGTATTTTCATCGAAGTTGAATGATTTCTGCAACAAGACAGTTATCATGTTAATATCAATTTGTTTACACTTAATCACACACGTTAGGAAACAACAACAAGAATACAAGTAAGTTTGTCAATAGAATAAACACTTACCTCCATGGCCATTGATGCGTTGAAGTAACACAAACGTAGTATTGGTAGACGTATACAATCCACTGCGGTCAAACGACCATAGACTGACTGCATGACTGCAATGGTAGGATCTTATATAGCACCATTCTTATCTAAAACAAATTCCTAAATACAACGAAACTGATTGTAACTCTATGAATCACCAAAATTATCTCACGTTCCTCCGGAAACTGATAGTAACTCTATGAGTCAACAAACTTATCTCACATTGCTGGCATCAACCTGTTTTGTGAGTGCTACAAAATAATGCGATTTAATATTTACAAATCACTATAATTGAACATTCCTATGACAACCATTGAATAGATTGGTAGTGTAATAATATGCTATATCATGGATACACTAGAAGTACAAAAACATCTGAAAAAGATTCATCCCAGTCTAGAAAATAATGTTTATGCTGCTAATAGACTCCCTATGTATACCCATGCACCAACCTATATAATATGCAATTTGGATGCGGATGATAAGCCAGGTTCACACTGGGTAGCTGTACATATCGATACGAATGGCATCGGTCAATATTTTGATTCTTATGGGCGAACACCTGCGCGATATCATCTCGAGTTTTTGAAAAGGAATTGTAAAAGATGGGGCTGGAGTATTGATAGGATTCAGAATGATTGGACTTCAGTTTGTGGTGAATATTGCTTAATGTATTTGCTATATAAGTTTCAGGGATGTTCAATGCATAGTTTTACAAACATATTTACAGGGAACACACTGTACAACGATATTTTAGTGGATGAGATGTTCCGCTCATATTTTGTAGATAAAAATAAAATTTGTTAATGACGCATGTGTTTTATTGATTCCGTTTTGATGACCCCGAATAGCAAAGTAAGCAATGGTTTATGAACAATAAAAGTATACAATAGCAGTAGCAGTAACAATGAGTAATACATGCATACGTCAATGCAATCCTAATGAGGGTGAGCGGCCGGACGCACGGACAATAGATAAGAAAAGGCGAACAATGAAAGTCGATAATGAGGGTTTCGGGTCACCGGAAATGAAACAGATTGTTGTTAATTGATTTCTGTATCTCCGGAACCATGCATCTTACGCGAAAACGGATTGCAGAAACGTGATCAGCGGACCCCAAAACCTTTTTTTTTTTTTTTTTTTTTTTTTTTTTTAGGTTTGAAACGCCCTGGACCGCGATTGCGCCAGAAGCGGTGGTGCGCCAGAACCGGTGAGCCACGGGATTGGTGCGCCAGAACCGGCAAATCACTACTACTATTGCTCATGGTGTTTCAACTCAAACGGCGATACTGTTAAACCAGTATTCTTATAAATCAATGAACCGGCTTTAATAAAACTTGGTACACATAGGAGTAAACGCTCTTTAGTATTTTAGACTTGAGCCTTGAGTAGTAGAATGTACAAATATTTTTTTTAGGGTTCTGTATAAGACAAAACGGAACCCTTATTGGATCAGTACGTCATCCGTCTGTCTGTTAACATCTATTTTCTCAGGAGCGCGTAGCGATATCAAACAAAAAAAAATGTGACCATCTCTGTGTGTTATTCGCTGATGACATTTCCATCCTCTTAAAAAAAACCACTTAGAATATAACTCCCAAATTATTGAAACATAGTACTCTCGCGGGGCTTCGCTCGCGTGGATTCTATCACGGTAAAAACATAACTCTCCTTTTTTGCAGTCGGGTAAAAAGTAGCCTATAACCTTCCTCAAGCTTCAAGCTACTTCCATACCAAATTTCATCCAAATCCACCCAGTACTTTCGAAGATTAGCGCGTTCAAGCAAACAAACAAACAAACAAACTAACAAACTTTTCCGCTTTATAATATTAGTATAGATATAACGTAATAAAATCTTGGCTCCTAAAGCACAACCTTGAAGTAAATAACAAAAAAACTAAAATCATACAGTTCAAACCCTACCAACAACAAAAGATTAACTTAAAAACTAACAATATCCAAATTGAAGAAGTTGAAGAATTTAAACTATTAGGTATCACACTAGACTCGCAATTAAATTGGAAAAAATTGGCCAAGTGCGAGTCGGACTCGCCCATGAAGGGTTCCGTGGTAACTATAATAAATATAATATACTTAATATATTTATTTGAAAAAAAAAAACATAAAAATTTCTTAAAACTAGCTTATTTACAATTTTTACAACTACGCCAAATAACTTTGTTTTTCATAGTATTTGTATGAATTACAAAGTTATATTTGCGGTTTTAGAAAATATACTGTATCTCAAAAACTGCCAACTCGATCTCGTTCAAACAATATTTTGGTTGAAAGTTTACATTAAGATCTACAACATATGGTTTTTTTTAGATTTTTCACTTCATTATTATAGAAGTTAGAGGGGGGGCGGACACACATTTTACCACTTTGGAAGCGTATATCTTTTAAACGATTAACTTTATGAAAAAGTCATTTTAGAAACCTTAATGTCATTTTTAAAGACCTGTCTACAGATATCATTGTTTCATGAAAAAAAATATTTTCCGTTTCAGTTCCATGTATGGGGAGCCCCCTTTATTTTAAATGTTTTTTAAATTTTCTCTTAAAATCGGAAAGCGGTTCACAGAATACATCTATCTACCAAGTTTTACATGTATAGTCCTAATAGTTTCGGAATAAAATGGCTGTGACATACGGACGGACGGACAGACAGACAGACGGACGGACATGTCGAAACTATAAGGGTTCCGTTTTTTGCCGTTCGACTATGGAACCCTAAAAAGCATGTCGACATAACAAAAATTAAACTAGCACAATTTTCATATGCGCTTAGTGGGCCAAAAATAAACACTACCTAACATTAAATGTGCCCTCACTGCACACTACGCGTATGCCTACGCATGGCTACAATACGGTATCATAATGTGGGGGCCACAGTGTAGATGCCAACGATTTATTTATTGCCCAGAAGAAATGTGTGTTAATCATTATAGAGATAGCTGTAAACCTTACTTTATACACTTTCACCCTCCATTTATTTATTAGAATTAGCCACTTTTGTGAAGAAAAATATAAAAATGTTTAATTTTGACAAAAACGAGCGTCGCAATATTTATAATATTAGTATGGATAAAATATAGTACGGTATGGGTTTATGATTTTCTACCGATTTAAGGATATGCGTGTATAGAATTAATGTTGAAGCTTTCCAGAAATACTGTGATAAAACTGCCGGGATGTATGTGGCTTTACATGGGATTTACCCCATGCCTCCAACACTGCATAAAGTACTTCGTCATGGATCTGAAGTGATAAAACATGCAACTCTTTCAATAGGATAACTCTCTGAAGAAGCTGCGGAAGTTCGCTACAAACACATAGGCAATATAGAGTTAACTATCCCAGAAAGCAACATGGACGTGATTTTCTAAGTGTAATAAGTCTTTTATAACCTATTTTAACAATCGACACTAAGGCTGCGTTTCCACCAGAGATGTGCGAGGATGCGTAGCGAGGGATGTGTTTGTAAAGGACCAATAGAATCGCTTCATTTACCTCGCCTCGGTCAGCACAGCTCTGGTGGAAACGGCTCAGCGGAGCTAGATTTTTGCGCATACAAAACAAGCGAGGGATGTGTGCGAGGGATGTGTGCGAGAGATGTGTTGCGAGGGATGTGTTGCGAGGAATGTGTGTTGAGAAGGATATGTTGCGAGGCTTGCGCATCCTCGCACCACACATTAATGCGCATTTTCACAGCTCCGCTACACATCCTCGTAGGCACATTTTCATCGCACAGCTTTGGTGGAAACCCCCACACATTTTCACAGCACAGCTAGACATCCTCACACGACACATTTCCATCGCACATCTCTGGTGGAATCGCAGCCTAATAATCGTCTTTCGAGTCATAAAATATTTTTTACCAAGTTTTAGGGCCTAATACCACACTGTGCAACGGTTCAATGTATTTTCTGGTGTCAAAATAGTTGAAGGGCTGGATAGTGACATAAGCTATTTTAATTTAGCTTAAAAACCTTTTGACGAAGCCATGGTCAGAGACTATTGCTGGTGTCAGATTTTCTGGCTTCTGGCTACCTGTAACAACTGGCGATGATGTATACTGCCAGGACCAACGCTTTAACGTACTTACCGATGCACGGATAAAAAAGAAACATAGATTTAAAAAAATATTATGTCAGATAAACAATCCTACTAATATTATAAATGCGAAAGTTTGTGAGGATGGATGGATGTTTGTTACTCTTTCACGCAAAAACTACTGAACGGATCTGAATGAAATTTGGTAAGCATATAGTTGGCAGCCTGGAATAACACATAGGCTACTTTTTATCCCGAAATTCCCACGGGATCGGGATTTGCGCGGGAAAACCTTCCCACGCGTACGAAGTCGCGGGTAGAAGCTAGTAATCAATAAAATGAAGACTGTTTTGTTTAACGTCTCCACTTTAAGAAAAATATCAACGCGTTACGTTTCGCGTTGGTGCAGTTTTTTCCTAGACGTGACTTCACAAGGGTCCACCAAGGGTTATTAGTATAGTATAGTTATTAGTATTCTACGAAGTACCTATATATAGTATTTAAATGTAGTATATGGCTAGTCATACAAAGTTTTGTCGAAGGGAATCGTGTTTCGACGTTTCCGAAGGATGTTACGCAACACCACGCAGCGAAACAAGATGCCATCGGTTCGTGCGCATTCGATTTGTCTATTTCTTATAAAAATATGTATTAGTTTAAGTTTTATGACATACATATTTTATGGCGACGGCAATTTTTAAATGGACTTATATCTACTTGCTATGACATAATTATGAATTCATATTACATCGAGAAAGCTTTCAATATAATACGCTTTATCTATGATTAGCAATCGCGCAGGGCTTCGCCATAAAAACATAACCTCCTTCATTTGCAGTCTGGTAAAAAGTAGCCTATAACCTTCTTATAGCTACTTATACAACGTGTATTATAATTTAAAGGGTATATACATACCGAGTGCACGGCTTCTTTGGATGATAACAAACGATATGACAAGGGTTTTGTAATCCTATGTCTACATGCGTGGAACTTATTAGTTTCAATACATTGATACCAGAGACCGAATTTTTCAAATTAAGAATAACGAAGAGAATTATCGTTTTATTGGCAAGTAACGTGGAAAGTGATGACCCTCATAGTGCTGTGACACGTTTGTTATTACTGGTATTCAAGAAACATATGAAACCGATAAATTGGGGTCAATTCTGTGAGTCACTTTTTTGAGCTGAAACTTTGCATAGAGACTCCATACCAGATGTTGTCTTCTGTCGCTTTGGATAGATATGGGGTTTCCGTTACACGTTTTATACCAAATCCACCCAGTACTTTCGAAAATTAGCGCGTTTAAACAAACAAACAAACTTTTCAGCTTTCTAATAATAGTAGAGATGAGCGTGAGCAACATTTTTGCAGTTTTTCTTGGGATCAAGCTGATAACAGCTCGACACAGACTGCTGACCCGTGAAATTTAGACATGTTGTGTCTAACAATGATGGCAGTTTCACAAATGTACATACATGGCAAAAAAATGAGGTGCACACCTGTAAGTCTAACGTCAATTACATATTGCACGAATACACCGTTTTTGTGCAATGAATGCAGTTTCTTTTCTAGTCGTATTACTCCAAAACATGATTGTGTACCTAAACATCATGCGACTAGTGGTAAACACCATGGTATTCAGTAGGTAATGTCGATTAATAACAGTATTTCTTAATTTATTGAATAAATATGAATATTCATTTTGTATTCCCCAAGACAATGTATTTTCTATATGTATCCCAAGAAATTAATTATAGTATATACTTGTTGTTTTCTTGATAGGTACATTATTATAATTAGTATTTAATATTAATTCGTTATTTGCCTTTGTCTGAGCTTCATAATTAACGTTTCATTGAAATTATTACATTCTAGCCAATTTGCTAATTGTAAATCAATGTCACGTTCAAGTGTCTTTACATTATCACTGTCAAAAAGTTATATTCTCATCCACAAACACTGTCACTCATGGGGTAAATCATTGCTGAAGGCAAATCGTTTATTTATATAAGAAATAATAGAAGCCCAAGAACACTCCCTTTGGGAACTGGGAAACTATGTTAAAATTCTAGTGTTAGATTTATCCCATGAAAAACATAAATGTGAAATGAGAGCCAAGTTCAATATTATCATAAATGCCTTGGTTGTTGACTTCAACGACAAAAGAAGTGAAATCTAAATGGGTGCCAAGTTCAATGGTCAGTCCTGAAATTTATTTATAACAACATAAAATATCATTTATTCTTATAACTTACGAGAATATATCGTAGCCTAAGGTTTGACCTGGCTAGTTATTATATACGAATTATTATGTTCGATGGTTAGTTTCTACCAACAAGCCAAATTTTCGGTATAATAAAATAAGAAGCAACAAGAAACAGGTTTAGAACTTGCAAAGGCTATAATATAATTCGTATATGAAAACTAGCCAAGTCAGACCTTAGGCTACAATATATTCTCCTAAGTTATAAGAATAAATGATATTTTATGTTGTTATAAATAAATTTCAGGACTGACCATTGAACTTGGCACCAATTTAGATTTCACTTCTTTTGTCGTTGAAGTCAACAACCAAGGCATTTATGATAATATTGAACTTGGCTCTCATTTCACATTTATGTTTTTCATGGGATATCATTGCTTTTTGTACATAAATTAGTAGTAGGTACTTACTTATAATAAAATTAATACTAAATGGTTTTTTGTTAAACTACTGTATTTTCCTACGTTTACGGGGTATAATTGTCCTTTTTGTGTTATTTTCTATATTTTCTTGTACCTTTGAAATGTTCGAATGAATTGCCCATTCAGTATCCGGAATTCTTTTTACGCGTTTTGCCTCCATGGTGTAGTGACCCTCTAAGATAATAGGTGGCGCTAGTGGTTGTAGAATACGGTTAGTTACGCGTAATAAATACGAAAATTTACTATATTCATATTTATAAGTACAAAAACGGAAATATTTGGATTAAAAAAATTAAGGGTGGTATATAACTCGTTATATATTCACGTAAAGATCTTAAAATCCACATATAGAGATTTACAGGCACTAATTATAAGTTAAGTGAAAATTATAATAAAATGATAAAAAATTACCAGTTTCTGATTTTTTCCTTTGTACTCACCTAATTACCTATCTTCATGCCAAATTTGAACTTTCTAGGTCATCTGGAACTGAGTTATAGTTTTGATCTATAGGTCAGTCATAAAAATGACGATTTTTGGACGTTAATATCTAAATAACCGTTTTAGATATGTTTATAAAATTTGAAACACATATCCTCAGCCGATATCTCGCCAGTCTCAATATATGAGCCAAATTTGACAAGTTTAGGTGAAATAGTTTTTGAGTTATGAGGGGCTCAAAAGTGGCTCCAAATGGTTCGTGTAATATTACACACGGTGAGCTGCGCGCCAGTTCTTGGCTTGACACGCTCCCGCGTGTCTAGATATTTCATTTGTGTTTTTGTTTTATCGCATATTCTATTAATCTATACTAATATTATAAAGCTGAAGAGTTTGTTTGCTTGTTTGCTTGAACGCACTAATCTCAGGAACTACGGTTCTGATTTGAAACATTCTTCTTCATCGATTAAAATTAAAGCTCACACCTGTAATAATATAAATATAAATAATTCTAATCTTTGCATGTGTACCTATTTAGAGCAAGTTACACGAATCAAATACTTAGGTGTCTGGGTTGACGAGAACCTTAACTGGCATGCATATACTGAGATCCTATCTAATCGTTTAAGGAAGCTAATGCCCATTATAAAAAAAGTTCGTCATATAGATGATGAGCACATTTTGAAGGTAATTTACTCTTCGCTATGTAAGTCCATATTGGAATATTGCATATCCGTCTGGGGCGGGACTCATAAATCACACCTTTTAACTGTAGAAAGATCGCAGAGAGCAGTACTGAAAGTCCTCACTGGCAAACCGCGACTATACCCTACAGCTATGCTATATAAAGAAATAGGTGTTCATACTGTACGGCAATTATTTATCCTACGAAACCTTTATTATGCCCACTTAATAATTCGAAACGAAGGCAAGATAACATTTTCCAAATTACGCCGCATAGTACAATTTTTGCAAAACGACATCCCTACATTGCAGCTCCTAGTCTTTACAACAAAATTAGTAAAAAAGTACTTTTGTATAATCTAACACAACTCAAGTTTAAACCAGTAGCAAAAGCCTTCCTCGCTGCATTAAATTACACAGAAACTGAAAACCTATTTTACGTTCCTAACTAAAACACGTCCACCAATTACAAATCACTCACAGTCCTTTTACTACCCATGTCTTTCATTATTCATCAATTCCTCACACACAAAACATACCTTCATCATACACACGCATACGCATACACACACACTCAGACAACACACTCGCACACATTTGATACATATTTAATTTAATTAAATTAATTTAATGATACATAATTTAACTTTGGCATGTTTAAATAATGTTACTTAGTTTCCCCTTTATTTATTATTTTTAATACTGTTTTCGATAATTTGCTTTTTTTTCTATTATAAAAAAACGTTTTTTTTTTCTTTCCATATAAAACGAAACGTGATGATAAGCAACTATTTGTAAGTAGGTTAACCGCGATTCCTACTGTCACCTATAGCACAGGGAATCCTATTTTAGGTGACAGTGTATTTATATTGTATTGTTTACCATGGTGAAATAATAAACGTATTTGTATTGTATTGTATTTGTATTCTTTCAGTGTTAGATAGCCCATTTATCGAGCCAATAAGAGCGGAGCACTAATGAAGAATGTTTCAAAATCGGGGGATATTTTTTCCACGCGGACGAAGTCGCGGGCGGAAGCTAGTAACTGTATATTTTCGTCACTTAACACTTTCATTACCACTACGATTTTCACGATGTTTTCTCGGATGCCGCCTACATTTTACGTTGGACTCGCTAGGCGAGTCGCCGGCGCTGCAACACGAATTGAATCGACTCGCCACGCGAGATCAGTGGCATTGCGTTAGGGTAAAAACAATGTTTTGTTATTTTTGTGGCCGTGACAGTGTACGTTATGTGTTTAACGCAATTAAAAAGTGTTTAACTAGTATACGGTGTCATTTAACATATAAAAATGGCAAGAAACACTATAGATAAAAGAAAAGGTAAGTTTGTTTCGTAATTTATGCAGTGGCTGTCAATCTTATAAATAGTGGTTATTGTTGAGATTATATTTTGAATATCTAATATTGTTTTTGTAAACAGGAGGAGGTTTTCAATTCGACTGAATAAAGAATAATTGTACCCGGAAATATTTTGATACGGGCTTTTTAAGAATATAGTTTAAAAAACAGTACAGTTTTAAAATGTTTATTGTGAAGTTTCGAATAACGTTTAAATATGTAATGATTATTCAATTTGTTATATTATTAATAATGTTTTAAGTAAAATTACATTTTGATTACGTTCGAAATTTATTAAGAATTGTCTGGTATATTTTTACGCAAGGACACGCTCAGAAACTTAGAAGTACCCCATACCTTTGCCTATATAATAACACCAAATTCGAGCCCCTACACAAGATGTAGAACACAATCCGCCGTTGTTTTACGAGTGAACGTGACTTTTGGTAAAATAAAAATAAAAGTATCTACCATATAGATATTCAATTAATAAAAGTTTGAGAATCTATGTCAGTGAACTCGCCTAGCGAGTTCAAGGCATTGCAGAATAGTTTATTTTCTTTCGATTATAAACTGGGTCTGCACACCCGGCCCGCCACGTAATTCTTTAGATTAGGGTATATTTAGCCTTCAGTATTATTTTAAGCAGAAAATACACATGCGTTTTGGAAAAAAATAGCAAACACATTGAACTCGCCGGGCGAGTCTACGGCGCTCGAATAAAATTTACGTGGACTCTCCGGGCGAGTCGGTGGCACTGAACGTGTTAATATACCGTTATAGTTTAGCTTTCGTCATAGAATGTCATGAACCACGTAGTCAAACGCTTTGGCATATCCATCAATAACGCTAGTGTCTGTCTCTTTTCAACCCATCTAGAGGGTTGTAGTAATGATGTTAAGTAAATCATAAATGCCCATATCAACAGTATTTTTTTTTTTCAGAATTTTTTTGTCTTGCTTGTTGTGTGGTTGTAGCTACTGAGCACGAGGTCTGGGGTTCAACCGCCGGGGTCGATCCAATAGTTCTATTGGGTTTTTGACGTGACAACGTCTTATAATTCGATGAAGCTGACTGCACCCACGAAAATACATGACTCATGCGGCGTTACCTCGCTCTGAGGCGTTCCATTTAAGGCTTGAAGTGCAAGCGAGAGCGCGGAACGAGCGACAAAGAGGCACAATCGGCCTCCGCGTTCGGCAGCGTTCGACATCTGTCTCTCTCCTACTTGAGTGAGCGATACGTCCGCGTGAACAAGTTTTCACTGCACTTCATACTTGACGAAAACATGTAAATACATGTTTTCGTCAAGTATGAAGTGCAGTGAAAACTACTTTAGCAACGCCATTCGCGCAGCCAATAATCGCTGCTTCAAAATTGAAAGCACAAAAACAACGTGAGTACAGACAGCGTATCGCAGCATCTAGAACTCCTGCTCAGGCGGCTGCTGCGAGAAAATCAAAAAACGAAAGATTACGCCAAGCTGCTAACTTGGCTATTGCCAGTGGTTCTCTTGAAGCGACAACTACATCTTCATTTCGTTCAGGGGAAGAGTCGAACAATGTTACAACAAAATATCTATCAAACACATAAAATTAAAATTTTCTTTTGAAAAATGCTACCATTCCGTCCGTATTTTCTTATGACGTTGTCACGTTCAACTAACGTCAGTAAACCGACTTTACAGACAACCGATTTTTTTAAAAGAACTTCTCAGTAGTAGCCCGGAGTTTGGAAGTTGGCGGTGTGATACCCCGTGCCTCGGAAAGCACGTTAAGATGTTGATCCCGGTTGTCATTTGGACATCTTTGTCAGTAATTACGGGAAGTCAGCAGCCAGTAAATCTGACACTGACACTGACAATCTGACACTCCAAGGGGTATCGTGTCACCCAAGACAGTCTTGTTTTTTCTAAACTAACGATATAAGTAGAAACATGTTTTTATGTCATTGTACCCAGCACTAGAAGAGTTTAAAATGGTATTATAAACAACATGGGAGTTACCGGGAGCATAAACAGAAGAACATCTACTGGGTATGGCTGTCCTGAGTCAATGATTTGTCGCACTATTAGGTTAAACCTGATCAGTGAAGAAATCATTAAAAGCCTGAGAAATTGTGCTGTTAAGCGTTGATGCCGTATTAATGCCGGATAAGACCTTTTTAGTTGTTAAGTCTTTATTTCTGTTATGGTGTACAATAAACAATATATCTAAACAAGGTGTTTTTCTTATATCCCATAACTCTAGGGTATAAAGGGGACCATATGAAAGAATCAACGGGCATAAGAATTATTTTTCAATCATATAATCCGACACAACCACGATTATGAATGTAAAACACGCTTACATGAAATATGACAACGTCCCATTTTCACAACTTCAAATATGAATGTAAAAGGAATATTTATCGCGTATTTATCTTTTAAAAAAAAATTAAAGTTACGGATGACCTTTTTCGACCTCAATTAATTATGATTGACGATATCTTCGAAACTATGCAGTTTTGGACCAAAGATTCTAGCTCTAACTCTAACATTCTAGGAATTTTTGTATTTTTACTTATAGAACATATGCCTAGAATTATGCGATATAAAAAAACACTACTTATATTTTGTACCGAGTACCACGTAAGTAGGTTTACAAGAAACTACGTACCTTAACGATAGCCCGAGCTATAGCGACCCTCTGCTTCTGCCCGCCACTGAGCTGACCGCCCCGCGCGCCCACCTGTCGCTCCCAGCCCTCTTTGGTAGCAAGCACCAGTTCGTGCAAGTGCGCCGTTTTAGCTGCCCTCATCCACGGTGTGTCTTCCTGTGAAAAGGATTGAAATCTTTAAAAATACATCTTTTCCAAAAATACATCTTTTCCAAAAATACATTAGAATTTTATTTATTTATTAAGCTATTGCATAGCTTTTACCGCGGACTTTGAGCGCGGCGACCGAATCAAGAAATTCCGTAACGAAAATAAACCTTAACACCCCCCACTCCGACCGGCACAGCGGTGCGACGTTGAAAGCCGTGCATCGTCTAACCTCGTTTCAGTTCGGCAGACTTCGGCACGGTGTTTGTGTGCGTGCGACTAGACGTATGCGTGTAGACTAGCTGCTAATAAACCTATAGTTTCAATGAGCATTCCTGAATAACCTACATGTATTGTAAGATAATAAAAATATTTTAAACAATATTAACTTCTCATTTATTCAATAAAAGAAAAAAAAATGTTTTCTTATCGGTCACCACGCTCAAAAAGTGTAACTTGAATTAATATCAAAGAAAAAAAAATACTGCATAAATAAAATAAATAAATAATTATAATTGCATAAGTTGATAAAAAATGCTATGCAATAGCTTTACCGCGGCAGTCCCCGAGTGCCACACTCATTTTTTATTTATTTACTAGCTTTTGCCCCCGACTTCATCCGCGTGGAATAGTTACTTTGGGCTAACGTTAAATTTAACCCCGATTTTGAAGCATTCTTCATTGGTGCTCCTATTGGCCTTAGCGTAATGATATATAGCCTATAACCTTTCTCTATAAATTGACTATTTAATTAAAAATATTTTTTTTCAATTCGAACCAGTAGTTCCTGAGATTATCGCGTTCAAACAAACAAACAAACTCTTCAGCCTTATATATTAGCATAGATAGCTGTTGCCCGCGACTTCATCCACGTTTCCGTCGTTTTTCGTAAAAAAACCTATGTCCTTCCTCACGGTTCAGTGATTTAGATGTAACACACAGATAACTTTCGTAATTTAGTAGGGAAATATAATATGTCAATCTATAATACTGTTGAAAAATATCGCAATACCGAACCGCACAATATTATTGTTAATAGCTGTGCCCGCGACTCCGTCAGCGTGTAACTCCTTGTGTGTTATTAAGTTAATGTATTGGTAATATTGTTTAGATCACGTTCACATGAGGCTTAAGTACGTATAGAACGACAATACTTCAGCGCAAAGCTTCCGGGTAAACTATGTTGAAAGTTGACCCGTCCGGCACGAGAACATAAAGATTTCTAGAACTGCTAACCCGGGAAAGCGCGACGTACAACTGACCATGCGAGAAACAACTGACACCGACATCGACTCCAGCAACTCGAAAATATGTATGTATGTATAATTGTTTGGCACGCTCTGTGGCCTGAGCGGCTCGACGGATTTTAGCTTGAGAGGTATCGTTAGATTCGTATTGACTGAGAAAGTGACACTGGGTATATCAAAATAAAAAAAAAACAAAATGGCGGATTTTCGGCGCCATATTATGCCCTCAAAAAAAATATTTTTTCTCAAAACCTATCGAGTGGGGTATCAAAATAAAGGGTTTTAAAAGGTGATTACAAATATATATACAACTTATATGGTTAAAAGTAATTCAAAGTGACAAATCGTAAAAAACTAGTATCAAGAATAAAATCGTCTGCGAAATCTTTCACATTTGTAAACTAAAAAGCTGGAAATAAAAAAAAGTAATTAAAAAAATTAAAAAACCCAACTGCAACCTTATACTAAAACTAACTGAAAAGCTAATAAGAATAAGCCCATTTTAAATTAAATAAAAGTTGTAACACGGCGGGACCCATTTGAGTTTGAAACTATAATAATGGTATGGGCCCCGCCTGCTTCCAACTTTTATTTAATTTAAAATGGGCTTGTTTTTATTAGCTTTACAGTTAGTTTTAGTATAAGGTTGCAGTTGGGTTTTTTAATTTTTTAATTACTTTTTTTTTTACTAAACTCCAGCCTTACGTGCTGTCGGCGCGTCGTGTTCCACGCGCGCCTCAAAGAGCTGTCAGGACCAGTGACGGGGCCCTATAAGGCCGTTGCCTGCCGGGGTTGCGGTAATGTTCTAACGAGATACCGCGGCCCCGGAACTTTAGGGCAGCTGAAGGAACAGGGTGGGGTTTTAGTCAGTAGAAGTCTGACACTCCCTTCCGCTCAACTCGGAGCGGGAGAAGTCATACGATGATTTTCCCAACCAGAAAAAAAAGCCTTACGTGCTGAAGATTATGGACCTGTCCTCTGTCCAGCCGTTTATGAACCACCTAACGGTAAGCTGATCCTGCACGACATGCCTTTCACAAACAACTTATTCCGCAAATGTTTTATTTTATAAACACTCGTATGACAAACATTTATTTAGCAATTAATGCTTCTCTTTACAAATGTTTCGCATTATATTTAATCATCGCATTATACCTATTCCAAATTATTATAAATGTTTCTGGAAAGTTGATAGTAATTTAATATACTTAGTAATTACATTATTACATTTTCTAAACCAAACAGAAAATGTGAGTACGCAATAACTTCTTGTCAACAATAATAATTCATTGGAGCTCACGCTGCCAGTGTCCATTGAAGAAACATACCTATCTCAAACTTTCATTGAGAATAGCACGCGCATGTGTGTGTAAAATGCGTTTCGTGCATCCTATTGGTCAAAATACATGTACTGAGCGATCGAGTTGCGAGCCGTGCTATGCGATTATAGCCTTAAAGGTGAGCATGCGGAAGTTTGGTCGATAGTACATACATTTAAGCGATTCGATTTTATTTATATGTATAGATAGATTATAAGCCACTGTGTCTCACTAAAGGGCAAAAGTATCCCTCCCTTCTATCCCTATCCAAAGCTGTTCGGCGCTAATAAATAAGATAAGACTCGAGAGAACACATTATAATATTAATACAGGGTTTCAACAAGAACTTTGTTTTTCAATATGGTCACAACGGAACTAAATGACAAGTTATGACACTTCTTTTTTTACTTACCTATAATAGCAGCTTGGACAATTGTTACAATCAATTCAATTTCCCTCAAAAATAGCATTAAAATAACAAATATTCACTACGAAAATGGTGGATCTAAAATCACATTAACATATGAAACATTCTCATCTGTATGTATTTAGATGTAGTAGTATGAAACATAGTAGATGAGAATGATTCAAAATTCAAATGTTAATGTCGCTTAATCAGATACTATTAAAATATTCTTTATTCAAAATGTCATATTTATTGTCATATATATTTATTGGGGGAAATTAATATTAACATTGCCGAGCGCGGTGCTGACAGCCATCTTTCTGCATATCTAGATATGATGGCTTTCCACGGTATGATGCCGGATATACATCTCCTAGTCTCCTACGCACAATAAAACATGTCTGGATCACACGTTTCTAAAGACAAATCTAACGGCTCGTTGTCTTATACTCCAAACAACAATTACAGATCATAATAGTGTTGCTTTGTACGGTCGGCCAAGAAAGTGGTGTACCAGTTTTGATTTAGTTTCCCGGTCATCGAAAATTACAACAAGGTTCGTTATAAAAGATATTACTGAAAGAGACAACATTATCATGACGTAAACCTATGTATTTAGTATTCATACGTCATATGTCACATATAAGTACATGACATTTTAACCTTTAGTATAAATGAAAAGGACATTAGTTTCTACAAAGCAATTGAAATGTTTCCAAACAAAAGTAATAAAAACTATTTAGACCGGCCGCTCATTACAACTTTTTGTCACCGTGACTTTTTGTCACTTAGTCAAGTGCTATGAAAACTATACTGAGTGCGCTCATTATGGTGACTTGGTAAGACGGTGACAAAAAGTTGCAGCGACAGGCAGTACCGGAGTGACGTGACTGTCACTCGCCCTGTACATTACTATGGGAGTCCGCTCACTGGTGACTTTTTGTCACTCAGCCGTAAAGATGGGCGTTTAAACGAAAAGCATATAATAAAACATGTTATTTAAAATAAGCGTATAAGCAGATTAGTTTCACAACCTCGTTGAAGTCCATTACAAAAATGAACGCGATAGACATGTGTCAGTTATAACAAAAACAACTAAAAACGGTTGCCTTAGCAATAACGTTAGGTATCGGTATCGTCTCAACCGGCAACGGTTATCAATCTGCAGAGTACGAGTAGCGAGCGAGTAGCTACAACTCAACGCGCAACTATGAAAACATTAGAAACCGATGATAACCAACCGGCAACTGGCAACCATGCCTTCCCTCTCTCACTTAGCCGATAATTAGGCGCAAGAAAGAGAAGATACGATTATCGTTTTGTGGCATGCATTGGTTATCATGGATATCTTAAGGAAATAATATGGTCGTATATACCAATTGCTGGTCTAATGATGAACAGTTTTGATGTGTTTGTCGGTTATCACCAGTGATCGGAGTAGGTAGATTGATTTGGGGTCAATGAACTGGCACGTATATATTAATATAGATATGCCTCCGGGATTCCGGAATTTTGTAATAATTAAGATTTTTTAGTAATTTCAAATATTGTAATGTGCAGGATGAAGAATATATCAATATGAATAAGAAATGTTTAACTCTTTTGCTGTCTTTTTAATGAAAATGAAGATTGAAAATATTTTTATCAATAAAGATGTTAATTTTGATACAAACTGCTTTTTATTTCATTTTTACCTGTTTTCATATTCATAAAAAGTTATTGCATTGAATGCAAAAAATAGTAAGGAGTATAAAAAATATTAAATAATATAATATATTATAATAATTACAAGCAGCAGATAATAAACTTTCAAGAAATAACTACTAAATTAGTCATATGTAAGCTTCGAATGGACGCACAAAAGTAAGATTCACTTTATTACCTTGATAAATAACAAAAATAAAACAATTTTAAGCGTTTAGCTATCGCATTCTATAAATTTCAAATGTAGTAGTTTAAAAATCTTTACATTCACAATATTTGATTCAATTCCGTAAGTACCAAAATGAGATCTCGGAAAAAAGACTTATCCATGTTCTGATTTCTATGACTATTCATGATGCAAGTACGTAAAATCAATCTACCTACTCCGATCACTGGTTATCACAGATATTTTACTAAATAGAAATACTTTTAGAACTAAAGTTATTAAGGAACTGAATATATTAGATACCAGTAATTTTGAAGTTGCTGACTAATTTGAAAGTTTGTTGAGTTATTAAAATATAATAGTTTACTTGAATGTGAACTAAACTGAACTAAACTAGCTTGACTCCTCATCACATCATACCTCTTAGCTAATATGTGGAAATGTATGTTTCGAATTATTGAGTGAATTATACTAGTACCAGTGTCGGTTGTCGGTTTTCTTGTTGGTTATTTGAAGAACTTGTTAATTGTTTTATGATTTCTGTTTTTGGAGATTTGAGACGATTTATTATTTTTCTGAGAAGAGATTATTCAAATTCTTTAGTTTATTAAAGTTAGGTGCGTAATCGTAGTTGTGTATTAAATTTAAGTATGTAAATAGACAATACAAACACAGTTAAATAATAGTATTTAGTGCTAGGTATACTTGTGTAGACATAAACTGACTTATAAAAATGAATTAAATGACATAAATCGAGTGTCGTTCAACTCCCTAAAGCTTAGCTTGTCTTTCATATAATGGTACACTCTATAATCATTACACCCAGTCACAATAACGACAGCAATTAAATAATAAAATGTACTTTTTAAGTGGCCGAAATTAGTAAAAACTGCGGAGCTATAGGTTCTTTTGTCACTTTATTATTCTAGTACGTAATAAACTCGACTGTAGGCATCATAAATACTAAACTTTTTACGACATCTGTTCTTTTATTCACAAATTGCACGTGTGGACGGTTATTAGTAGGATTCGTGGATTACAAACTAAAAAATACAACTAAATTACTGATGCAGCAAAAGACATCAGATGAAAATGACAAAAAACACACTACGAAATAGCGTTCAAATAAGATTTGCTTTTTCTAATACTAGTCTGAAATATTTCTTTTTTATTTTCTAATATAGTTTTTTTCCTATAATATCAAAATACACGAAGTCCCTTGAGTGTAGTTATATAGAGCTAACACTGTAATAATATGATGATACTAGCTTCTGCCCGCGACTTCGATCGCGTGGGAGGTTTTTCCCGCATAAATCCCGATTCCGTGGGAATGCTGGGATTAAAAGTAGTCTATGTATTATTCCAGTATCTCAACTATCTACTTACCAAATTTCATTGAAATCCGTTTTGTAGTATTTAAGTGAAAGAGCAACAAACATACATACATCTTCACAAACTTTCACATTTATAATAACAGTAGGATTGATTAATTGACCATTGTGTAAATAGTATAGTTAAGATGATAGTGATTATTAGGTGAAGGTGAGTTAGCAAGCCATGTTAAATTAATCAATCAATGTGAATATGATGATTTTGAAATGCGCCGCATTTTTTGTATATTTTTCATATAAAAAATGTGCTAGTCCTAAGCCTAGAAGAAAGCTATGAAGGGAAATTACCAATATCGTTATAATCCCTTTACTCCACTCCTTGTTATATTCATACTGTGGTTATTTTAGCTATCCAGTTGTTGTAATAACTATAGAGATACAATAACTGAATAGTTAGATTAACTGCATTTGTGATACCGTTATTCAGCAACCGTTATCAATAACGTTATTGCCACTAAATACCGGTTAGATAACGGTTATCAAAAATAACTAGTAACGCCCATGTCTAGAACTTGATTTGTTACCCAAGAAGTCACCTCAGTGAGCGCATCGTGGGTGACAGCAGGCGACAGTAACAATAAGTCACGGTGACAAAAAGTTGTAATGGGCGGCGGGTCTTAGACAACCGAATTCCATTTGAAAAAGAAAACTGACAATTGACATTTTGTCAAATATTATGCAAAAAATCGATATATTTTCCGTGTTATTTTTCAATCAACTGCATATAAAATCATCTCAATGCCTGCCAACTTGACCATTGCCGAAAGAGCACAAATAATTGCCCAATTTAATGAGGGAAGCAGTATCAGTGCGATATCCCGGAATTTGAATATATCGAGGCGTTCTGTCCGCTTTTGGATTCGTCGTGAAGGAGAGGAGGGAAGTTTGTTGGATCACAGAAGAAGTGGTCGCCGGCCTGCACTCTCCAATAACGATAGAGAATTCATGAGACGGGAATATGAAATCAATGGTTTTAAGCCCACAAAACATTTTGCGGAGATGTTCGATGTGAGTGCCCAAACAATAAGGAATCATCTACATTACATGGGGTTGCACCACAGGCATTACGCCAAGAAAATATATTTGACGGATGCTCACAGACTTGCTCGTCTGAACTTCGCCAGAGAGCACTTAGAGTTTGATTGGTCTAATACAGTGTTTTGTGATGAAAAAACGTTTAAATCCAGTCAGCATGGACGTCTTCACCTTTGGCGATATAATTCAACACGGTATAAAGATGATCATGTAATCCCAAATAGAGAATCAGGTCGAATTTCCGTAAATATTTGGGGCTGGATGAGTACGGATGGTGTAGGAGAATTGTGTTCTCTACCTCCTCGAGCGACGGCTGTAAATTATATCGACGTGCTTCAGAATGCAATGCTACCGACAGTCCGTAATGTTTACCCGGAGAACGAAGTGCCACAATTTGATTTTGTTCAAGATAATTGTTCAATTCATAATGCGAGGATCGTAAGAGCCTGGTTTCGTTCACACACTGACGTAAGGGTAATTCAGTGGCCCTCAAGATCGCCGGACCTCAACCCGATAGAAAATCTTTGGGGCCTTATGGTCCAACGATGGTCGCATCAAAATGAAAGAACCAAACAAGCTCTTATTAGTCACTGTAATTATATCTGGGAGGAAATGCGGGGAACCGATATTTGCTCACGGCTTGTTGGTTCAATGAGGTCTCGTCTTTTAGAGGTTATAGAGGCCAACGGCGGTTACACCCGTTTCTAATTTTTAAAAATTTTCAATATCTTCTAAATATTACTATATATGCTATGTTTTTGTTTGTTATAAGTATTTTAAAATTGATTGTAGAAATTTAATAAAAGGATAAATCTATTTTTAGCTTGTTTTTTATTGATATTGTAATTACAAGTTTACAGAAATTGTAGGTTTGTGGACTCGCCTTGTGCCTTTACAATTTTATGTAACTTGTTGATTACAATTCTGAATTTGTAGATACAATTTTGTCATCAAAATCTACAGCCCCCCGCCGTTGATTTTACGACGTCATTGGTTCCATCAAGTTCAAACTAAGAACAGCTGTCACGTTACAAACAGTAATAGTCGTTATCAATAATCAGACAAAGACAGCAATAGAAGTTGTCAGATCGATCTGCAAGCGAAACTAATCTTTATCACCTATGAATCTGCAAGCGATATTCAACCTTAGGGTGGTACACCACTTTCTTGGCCGACTGTACATAGCTGGTCTTCCTAAACAAAAACCTGCCAATATTATAAATTACTTAGATCATAACTATCTAAATGCGGAACTTAAGAGTGGTGACTTTAGTCCACTATACACAATTAAAAACGCCAACGAGGCTGCTAATTTCTTCCACAGTATCCTATATAGGGCTATCAAAAACAACACTAAAGAAATCAAAATATCAAACAAGAAAAAAAATAAAACCGTGGATAACCCCAGGCAATCTGAAGTGCATTAGAAACCGCGATAATCTATATAAAAAAGTAAAGAAACACTCGGACAATGAGATATATAAAACTACATACAAACGATACCGAAATTTTTGTTCGACTTTATTAAAAAAGCTTAAAAGAGCATATGAGAAGCTGCAATTCCAAAACGCAGGGAAAAATAGTAAAAAAATTTAATCAATACTTTGCGAATGTTGGTAAAACACTAGCAGAAAAAATCATTAATGAAATAATAATGAAATAATGATGTTTATTTTATAAATGGGTTATAAATAACACTTTTACACGTCATTTTTTTTCGTAAATGTAAATTAGATGAGGCCAGTTTTTCCTAACTGACTACTCTGAGAAGAAACACTGAAACAAACTCAGAGGTCAACGTCTCTTTTAAAGCCCATACAATGTGTAGTAATCAAATCATATGAGAGCCATGTAGGTTTATGCCTGTGGCGCCCTTTAAAGGACAGAATCATACAGATTTGAGCAGGCCCGTCCAAACAGTGCAAGCATTTGTCAAATATCGCGTAGCTCAACTTATATCTTAAGGTGCTTCAACGATTTGACGAACAATACCAAAGTTAGGACATTTGGGTGGGCCGTATAAAGCACTCAAACTGCCAGACAGTGCGGTAATCTATTAATAATATTTGTTGTTATCCCATTAAGAATAATCTACAAACAGGACCCATCACCTTTAACTCGTGCAGCCATTCTTTTTGTCTGATCCCTACGGTTGAAGATGAGGTTAGTTCTTTAATAACAGGGTTAAAGAGTGATTGTTCAGTGGGCCTGGATTTGATATTTAGTGACATCTTGAAATCAAATATGGATATTCTAACAATACCTATAACATACATCTGTAATTTGTCGCTCACAACTGGTATACTTCCGAAGGTTTATAAGAAGTCAAGAGTTCACCCGGTACATAAGATTGGTGACAGAGACTGTGTCAATAATTATAGGCCAATTTCAATTCTGCCTACCCTATCAAAAATTTTAGAGCGCATCATTAATAAAAGACTTGTTAACTACTTAGAAAATAAAAATCTTCTCTCACAAGCACAATTTGGTTTCAGAGCCAAGAGATCCACCGCTGACGCTGTGTCAGAACTAACAAATTATATAGTTAACAACATAGATTCAAAGAGGAAAACCATTGGAATATTCTCAGACTTAGCAAAGGCCTTTGACACAGTGTCTGTCCCCATTCTGTTAACAAAACTCGAAAGTCTGGGTATCCGGGATCTTCAATTAAAACTTTTTAAAGATTACCTAACCGACAGAACACAATGTGTTAAAATCGGTAACATAACTAGTGAAGAACTCCCAGTGACATTTGGAATTCCACAGGGCAGTATTCTTGGACCGACGCTGTTCCTAGTCTATATAAATGATATATGTCAGTTAATATATCCGGATTCGAAAGTTATTGCGTTTGTTGATGACACGGCTTTACTCTTCAGTGGTAACTCCTGGCATGAAGTTTTTGTCAAAGCTCCGATAGGCATGAACACTGTGAACAGTTGGCTAAATAATAACTTACACTACATGTAGAAAAAACGACCTACATCACGTTTTCCATTCAATCTAATGACAAACCGGATCCCTCTTTGAGTATTGACTTCCATTTGTGCCCAAATGCAAAAGACAGAATTTGTCAGTGTCCTAACCTTAAAAATACTGAATCTACGAAGTTTTTAGGAGTAATTGTTGACAGAAATCTTAAATTTCATGATCATATTAATCTTCTATCAGCGAGAGTGCGTAGACTTATAGTAATATTTAAAGCCTTAAGAAACACTGCACCAAAATCTAAACTAATATTATAAAGCGGAAAAGTTTGTTTGTTTGTTTGCTTGAACGCGCTAATCTTCGAAATTACTGGGTGGATTTGGATGCAATTTGGTATGAATTTGTAAAAATGGAGAGTTACGTTTTTACCATGATAGAATCCACGGGAGCGAAGCCCCGTGTGAGTACTAGTCTGTTATAAAATCGATCTACTATGCTCTCTGTCAGTCTCAGCTTGAATACTGTATCACCACATGGAGTGGCATATGTAAAACTCATCTCTTAAAAGTTGAGAGAGCACAAAGAGCACTTCTAAAGGTTACTTTATTTCTACCTTTTAATCACCCAACTACTGATCTCTACTCGAAATGGGAGGTACTTACTGTGAGGCAGCTCTTCATTCTAAAAACGGTAATGAAACAACATGCCCTAATAACTTTTGATCCAGAAAGTATCAGAAACAAACATCGCAAACATATAGTCTGTTCTTCATCGTCCTTCAAAACTAAGTTTGCACATCGGTTTTTCTGCTACCAGGGTTCAAATTATACAATAAGGTAAATCGAGCCTTAACGCTATATCCCTTGCCAAAAACCAAATGTAAGTCTTTGGTTTCGGACTAGTTACACAATTGGGTATTAGACAATTTTTGAAAAGATATTTCAAACATTACGTAAGTTTATTTTATACCTCTTACAATAATTATTTTTCTCAAAAAAGCGTTATTTAGTAGGAAAAAAAATTAATTTGATTTATGAATTTGAAATTCGCACCAAAACAGCCGGTCATCTGACACTTGCGGATGTGACATCATATTCAATAAACAATGTGCAAAAGAATCTAATTACGACAATATCTATAGCTTCAGAGTTATTTGAAGCTATTTTGTGGAAAACTAACACTTTTTTCACTGGAATTGTGAAAATGACAAGCTACGAGACGTGTGCCGTGCCTATGTGTAGAAGTACTACAATTAAATTTCCTGAAAAATTGTTTATACACGTTCCTAAATGCCCTAAACGTCGAAAGCAGTGGTTACAACTAGCACGTCGAGACTCAAAGTTTACATCTGATAAATATGCAATATTCTTTTGTGAGGTCCACTTTCATGTAAGTATTTAGAAGAAATCAACTTAGTCTCTGATTTACTAAAAACAAATTAGTAAACCTAACCTAATGTTGTTAATAAAACATGACCAAAATAAAAGTAAGTAATTAATACATTCGTGTCACGAATTAAATCTTTCTCTAAAGTTTTAAATCACGATTTAAAACTTTAGGCAGATTCGCACTGTCAGCTTTTGTATACCCTAACTCCATTTTACGAAACGTCTCAACAGCACAAATTAAAATATTTCTTATTAATTGTCTCAGTAAATTGCACACGATATGGATAGTACACAGTACACGAAGATTTATTTATTGAAATGTGACGTCATATGACGCTCAATCATGGCCGCCCCTGTTTTGGTTCTCGTATCCACAGATAAAAAAAACTCCAATCTATTTTTCAAAAATAAAAATATTTACAATTTATTTTCATGCAAAAAACGTATTGTATAATTATTTTTAACCTATAAGCAACCGTATTTAACACATTTCATATTTTACCGTGACAACAGTCAAATAGCCAATTTGGATTTTAATTTTACAGAAGTCTACTTCATTCAAATTAAATTGGTACGATATAAGTTTATAACTTGCACCAAAACCTTGTCACGTACACTTCGGCACACTGCACCTGACACTTAACACTACACACTCGCATAAACACACAAATACAGGCGCCTTGATTTTGTTTATAGTTTCTTTTTAACTTCTACCCCCAAAAATATAATAACTAATCTAATCTAATACTAATCCTAAATCTCCTTATCTATAACGGTAAATTTAAATATAATGTTTGTTTTTTTCAACCGACGACAAAAAAAGGAGGAGGTTATCAATTCGACGCGTATATTTTTTTTTTTTATGATCATCGAGTACTCGAAGACGGCTGAACCGATTTGGAAAATTCTTTTTTTGTTTGATAGGGTATACTTCGAAATTGGTACCATTTGTCACGAAGTCAGGATCTGATGATGGGATCCTGGAGAAATCGAGGGAACTCTTCAAATATTATAGGCACACCTATGGCGTTTTGGGTATTTCTTATAGTAACTTGTGCAGTTGCTCTCAAAAAGTACCATTTGGGGAAGTGGAACTGATGATGAAGACCACAGATGGCCGCCGAAACTACTCAATAATAAGTATTTCGTGGATTGTGATTCGATTACTTGAATATAATAATACTTAAACACTTTATGCTCGTCACAATGCATATGGTGATGTATAGCTGATGGTGAAGTACCAGGAGAACTCCTCAAAAATTAACGGCCCAGCATTGGGAAAAGCAATATTTTATAAAATGTTATAAGTAGTTGTAACTAGGTAAATTAAAAATCAACCAACTAAAAAGAGTGAAATAAAAACTTTTTACCAAAAAATTAAACCGACTCCCAAAAAACACTGCAAAGTGAAAAATAACTTTAATTTCGGAAGTCGGTGCCAAATCGAAAATACAAAACTAAAGACACCGACTACCGAAATTAAAGTTATTTTTCACTTTGCAGTGTTTTTTGGGAGTCGGTTTTTTATAAATAAAACTTTCTGTTCTTCCGTGGGGTGGGGACCTGGTGATTTGTAATACAGGCATTTTACGCCTAAGTCAGACACCAGCTCCTCACATTGCTAACAAAGAAAAACCCCTATTTGTGAAACCTAGAATAAGTTTGTCATTGTGAGGAGAAATAAATAAAGTTGTATATATTATTATCATGTGATTTTAGATCCACCGTTTTATTTTGATTTATAAAACAAAGGTCATTTTAAAAATCCTTTTACTTAAACGCAGGCAGCAAATTCGGATACCAAAACCAATAATGCTAGGAACAACCAAATCAACTGTCAACGAGAGTCGTAGAAAAAAAAAACCTTACATTATTATTCCTCTCTAACAACTCTGGGTCATCAAGATCTTCATCTAACGCACCATACAGAATATTCTCCTTAATAGTCCCGCTAAATAATACTGGTTCCTGAAACATACAAATTTAACAATTATTTTTCGTTATTGATAACCATAAAATTGATAACCTTTATGTCAAGAGATAAGATTTTATTTTAAAATATACACGTGACTATCAGGCGTTGAACTTATTAATTGGGTTACATTGTAGCTTTATTATTGTAAGTAAGTATGGATTTGGTTCACATTCAGACATTGCCATGCTACGTTAAGCGCAGACCTTGCGGAACCGCGGTAGCGGCAATGTGGCAAGGTAAGAGTAACAGAAGGAACAGGGTGGGTTTTTAGTCAGTGGAAGTCTGATACACTTTTTCGCTCCAACCAAAATCGGAAGCAGTCGTCTGAAGATTTTCCCACCGAAAAAATTTGTTTAACAACTAAAGCTGTTACACATTGCTGTGACAGGGTGTGTAAAACGGGATAAACCAATCATATCAATCTATTCAAATTTCAATTAATTTTTTAACCATTCAACGGCGTCCAAGCCACAACATGACCTATTACAGCAATGTACTTAATACAAAATTGACCTAATACATACCTGACTAACAAAACCAATGTGACTCCTAAGCCATTTAGGATCTAGGTCTTTAATGTCGACGCCGTCCAATAGTATCCTGCCCTTGTCGGGGTCATATAGCCTCATGATCAACGATGCTATGGTACTTTTACCACAGCCCGATCTTCCAACTAGGGCTATCGACTTCCCAGGATGAAGGTGGAGATTAATTCCTTTGATGAACGGTGCTCCGATGTAGGAATAGTATACATTGTCTAATATTAATTCTCCTTTTGGCTTGGTTACCGGTTTTAAGCCACCTGAAAAGTATGGAAAAGTTTGTTCAATGGAATGTTTTTAGTTTTTTTTTTATTTTATTTTGCGTAATAGATAACGTGACTGTTATCAAATAGGAATTTGAAAAATATTTGGAAAGGTCAAAATTTGATATTTAATTGAGATATCACATTGTAAAAAGTTATTACGTAACATTCCCTAACATGGAAATAATTTTAACAAATAAATATTTGTGTTCTTTCTTCATTTGAATTCTATATAATCTACAACATTTCTATAACTTATCGGCACAAGGCGTGAGCTCTGCGTTAAAGGGATCACGTCACACAATGTTTATTTTTAATTAGTCTGATATATGTGACCTGCAAAAGATCCTAACTTCCTAAGATCCTGATAACGATCGTAAAATAAAACATAATATCATTAGAGGACGGTCGTGTCAGCATACTCAAATAGTTGAAGTCTCAACACTAAGAATTTAAAAGCACTACAGAGGTCAAAGTCAGGTATACCTCTCTGACATTATGATGGGTTTAAAAGTCATAGTATCAAACAAATCCCTATTAACATTATAAATGTGAAAGTAACTTTGTATATCCATACACTTTCATGTCTAAATCACTTAACTGATTTTGATAAAATCTTGCACAGATTAGCCCTTGGAAAAAGACAGGGCTACTTTTAAGCTAGCGAAGCCGCGGGTAGAATCTAGTAATAAATAAAGTAGTTATTACCTGAGACAGGAATAGCAGGAACCCTATCTATAATATCCCACAGCCTCGTAGCAGCGCCGACGCCTTTGTTCAGTTCTGTATAAAAGGTGCTCAACCCTCCGATACTGATTCCCACATAAGCCGCGTATAGTAAGAATGACGTCAGATTGCCGACCGTCAGCTGTTCCGTGGCCACCATACCACCGCCGTAGTACAGCACCAGGATTATTATCGTGTTCCCTGCGAGGCCCGTCTGTGATTACAAGGTGATAATGTTTGAGCAGAGTAGAAGAAAGGTTTTAAAAGATGCGAGTAAATAGAGAAACATGGTTTTTATAATATGGTGTAAGTAAAAAAAGAAACTTATGGAAGAAGATGTAAAAGTTTTGCAGTCGACATTGTTTGGCGATTAGCGTATGAAAATTATGCTTTTTTGGGGGAAGGGGAATTATCAAATTACTTCTCCCGCTCTAATGGAGCGAAAGGGAATGTCGAACTTATTTTTTTTTTATTTTTTATAGGTTCGTCTTTTAATGGCATTTTTAAATGCATGGGCTTAATAAATTAGGTTGTGCCATTCTATCACACAGTCCCCAAAATGTAATCGATATACTGACTAAATCTGTTCCTTTAGTAGCCCTTACGCTTCGGGTTCACGGTATCTCGTTAAACATACCTGCAACCCCGAATGATAATCTTTGCTTCGCGCACTGCCTAGTGCTTACATACCTACTAGAATACGGGCAGTGTTGGGCAAATTTTAATTGCAAGAACAATTAAAGATTAACAATTGATTAACCGTTAATTGTAACCACAACAACTAACAATTAATCAATTGTAATTGTAGAAAATTACAATTAACAATTATTTAATTGTTAACTGTAGTAGTAACAATTAATTAATTGTTAATTGTGATTTACTACAATTAACAATTAATTAATTTTCAATTGTTTTGTGAATTTTAATTAAAACTTACAATTTAAAAAATACTGCTGTATAATTTACAGCCGGTATATATAAATATATAATATACCCGTGTGGCTGCGGGTAGTAGAATAGTACCCCCCATCTATTCCTGTGGTTAAATACACATAATTAAAGGAAATATTCATTTCTTTATCAACAAACAGTTTTTTATGTAGAAAGAAAGATTAACATAAATTAAGCTATACTTACACACAGCCTTTGACCACTTTTTATTCGTCTGAGACTTTGGTACAGCTTAATTTTCCTAATTCTTTTACTATTTTCGTTTTGATACACAAAGTTAATTGTTAGTTTTAATTGTTTCATAAAACAACAAAAAAAAGTTAATTGCAGTTATTTTAATTGTGAGTTACAATTGACATACGTTAATCAAATTAATTTAATTGTAAGGTGCAATTAAAAGTTTAATTGCGATTAATTTAATTGCAATTACTTTTTAGTCAATTAACAAGATAATTGACAAATTAATTGATTAATGCCCAACACTGAATACGGGTAATGATGACAAAGAGAAACATGTTTGGGAGTTCCCATGTAAATTGAGCCTTATTCGAGTAGTTTTAGGCTCCGAGTTAGGAACAACGTTTAAACCAGTCATTATTTGCAATCATAATACTGCCAAATTAAATAATTTTTACATCATTAACATAACTTACCAGTCCATAGAAACTTCCGACGGCTAACGACTCTTTGTAAGCGAGTGTTAATAAATTCTCTATTCGTTTTCCGTAGGTCCGACATTCTGCCTCCTCTTTACTAAATGCCTTCACAGTCTTTATGTTTGATATCTTTTCTTCAGCCAACTGTAAACGCAATATTAAATAAATTACAAAAAGTATAAAACCTCAATACTCAATCTTTATTTGCATTCCACAATGTGTACTTAGGTGGTAAGTTTAAAAAGAAAATGTGATCATTATGGACCTAATTAGTGTATTGCGAGGCTTTATTATTGATTCCTTTAGTGCAATTCAATGTACTATCGTTTATCATTTTGAGAATGTGAACGCGAAAAAGTAATAGTTATAAATATGAAAGACCAAAAAATTACATAGGACGATGTTTACTTAAAAAGAAACTGTAATGTTTGATTTTTATCAATGTGTCATTTAAATGATTTTAGAGAAATAAACATCTTTTTTACACACCCTATTTAATAATGTCGAGCCAACTGCTAGTTAGTGGTCTCAAAATCTTACTTAGCACATACATTTTTTTCGAGAATTAGCAATGTAGGTAGAATTCATATTACTAGCAATCTTGTTAAGCCAAGCCAAGGGTTCACGGCAATAATGTAATGGGTGGGGTTCGAACCTGCGACCTCTCCATGACAAGTCCGACACCTCAGCCTAATGGCAATCTTCAACACAAGTTTTTATAGTGTTCTCCTATTCATTACTCGCATCTGACCAATTATGTGCCAAAATTACACGAAACTAGTGCCCTGAGACGGGGAGCCAGGGTCGCGGCAGAACTGAGGGTTAAGTTGGAACTGAAGGGAGGACGCACGGGATTGGTAGAAATGAAAGAAGTAGAGGGAGGCCTTTGCCTAGGAGTGGGACAGAACAGGCTAATAAAAAATAAAATACATGCGTCTGATATTAAAAAACCGGTCAAGTGCGTGTCGGGCCACGCGCAGTGTAGGGTTCCGTAGTTTTTATAACAGCCAAGTACGTGTCTTATTCGCTGACTGATCGTTTCGTACCATGCTCTAACTAAAAGCCAAACATGACTACCTAACTAATTTGACTTCCTATACAAATCCTCACCTGATCCGACAATTTTGCACGGAAAGTTTGAATTGTTTTTAGAGATTTGTATAAAACTTGTCATAGCCGGTGTTTTGAATTTAAATACAGGACAGGCTACACTACTCAATCGTCACAAGAAACTAGCGCGATACAACTGACACTTAGCGCCATCTATCGACATTTCTATGGAGTTGTTCGAAATTTTCGAGTCAAATATAATTGATCGACTATTACTCGTAAACTTGTAAAGCCCACTTGTGTGTGATAGTTTTCCTTTAAACTTCGTTATATATAGGTACTACTGCCGTGACATTTGAATTTTTAACTACAGCCGTTTAGTTGATAGAGGGGGGGACACTTGACTCTAACGAAAATTGCTACTTTAAAGCTTGATAAGTCACGAACGGTTTACTTAATCAAAAAACGGTCTTTCCAAACCCCTAATATTTTTGAAAGACCTATCCAACGATATCCCACACTATGGGAAGAACGAAAATAAAAAATTATCATCTCACTTTACATGTGTGGGAGGTACCCTAAATAATTGTTTATTTCAAAATTTTATTTTACCACTTTTTTGGCGTCATTAACGTGTATACTCATGCCAAATTACAACTTTCTAGTACCAATAGTTTTTGAGCTAAACCGCGGACAGACGGACAGACAGACGGACATGGCGAAACTATAAGGGTTCCTTGTTGACTACGGAACCCTAAAAATGAAAGTTTAAATGTTTATAATTTTGTATGTTTGTAAATCAATCAAGCAAAAACGGATGAACGGATATGATGAAATTGGGCTAAAATTATAATTTAGAGTAAAACATAGGCTACTTTTTAACTCGGGAAAATGACCGAAATATCCACACAATCCAAGTCGCGGGAAACAGCTAGTTCTCCAATAAAATATTGCTTGGATTCGATTCCTGGGAAACGAAACCGCGCTCTCAGAAGACGCGCTTACTATCACTAGGTTAACGTGGCAATCACTTTATACATATAAATAAAAATCTATTAATAAACTTACGTCAATGAATATCATGCAAATACAGTAGTATGTTTTATTCATAAAGCACACTGAACATGTATTTGTCTATTAGTGTGTGTGTGTGTATACCTATTACTTACTACTGATATCAAACATGTGAGTATTTTAGAACATAGCATGTGGATATGATGTAATTATTACGGCATGATGACCAAGATAAGGATAACAGCTATTTATGTTTACAATATTGTACTGTCCGCAACCTCACATTACAACTTGGCCTAGTTAGTAGCAGACTTTGCCAATTTATATAACAGCAGCTCCATACCAGAGTTTCGGATTAGGATCGAGCACTCGCAACTATAGTTGCAAAACTTCTGAATAATTCCGAATAATTCCGGAATACTTCGGGGAAAGTTTCTTTAAATGGGAATTATTCAAAATGATAAATTCATTTTGAATCATTCTGATTTAAAGAAACTTTTAATTATTTATTAAAATTTCAACTTTTTTTGCTGAAAAATCGTATTTTGCATCGATCGTCGATCTCTGTGCGCCGGCCGCTGCCACCGCGCTGGCACCGCGACGCGCGCACCCGACTGCCACCTAGAGATGGGTAACTCAGGAGAGATAGATACAAAAGATATGAATCACTCTGTTTCCATCAATCACTCTTTATATCTGTTCACATCCGAATGTATCACTGTATCAGTGTATCTTTTCAACTCATTCACTCACGGCGGTCACTAAGGAAGATTTTGGAAAGTTCAGACGTCTCTTTCGCACCTCCCTATTTAGAATATTCTGTCGCGCTTTCGCAAGACAGAGAGAGTCGTTCGACCATTGTAAGCTGACATACGTCGGCACAAAAAGATAAATTGATAACTCTATTACTGGTACGTAGGGCTCAAAGTCGTTAAACGGTACGTGAACATTTAAGTATTATACTGGTTTTACCTACACGTGTACTTTACTTTGCCTTTAAAAAGTTTTAGTAAACTATGCAAACTAATTTCAGTCATAAAACCATCGTATTAAGGATCAGGATAAAAAATAAATAAAAAGAAATTTGCGATTTACAAAATTAAACCAAATATCAGTTCAATCGGTACCTAGACTATAGAATATATTTTTTCTACAAATAAGTAAAAACAATACCTACCCTAAGTACCAATGCTATATTCGGTAATCATTAATTTAATTATTTATTATTTTAAACAAAAATTACAGTTAATTTTTCAAATACCTATTTAATACTTATCAATCAAAACTAGAAAGAAACAGCAGCCCACATGCAGCCCAATAAATTAGAAAGATACCTAATGTAACGACCTAGCAAAGTGCAAACAGATATACTTATCTATCGCTCACTGTATTCTAAGATCGCTCATAATGATTAATTGGATCGAGTTGAGCGAAGCAAGCCACGCTGAGCAGCGAGTTGCGTGCGCGAGTGTGAGCTACTGATACATATGGATACAAAGATATGAAAGAGTGATACATATCCCTGTGATCGAATCTTTCGATGCCACGCTGAGCAGCGCGTTGCGTGCGCGAGTATGAACTACTGATACATATGGATACAAAGATATGAAAGAGTGATACATTTCCTTGTGATCGAAAGATACATTTCAATCTTTTCTTTTTAGTGATACATTTTGCCCATGTCTACTGCCACCGGCCACGAGTAGTGCGTGCAGGCGATGGCGGTGCGGGGTGCGGTAAGAGGGAGGGGATGCTGCTCCCCGGAGAAGTTTTCACCCGCGGGAGAAAGATTCGTACCCCGCAATCGAATGTTTCCGAATATTTCGCCCGAATAATTCAATGGGAATAAATGTGTTTGCTTGTTGTGTGGTGGGTGAGTTAATTATTGTTCACTGCGAGAGTACGTATGTACGCTACGAGAGTAAAATATAAATGTTTATTTTATTATAAATGGGATTGATTAAGTATATGTTGATATTTTTATAGGTAGATTTATTAGCCTGCGATTAACAGGATTTTTATTCTTTTGTTTTTAGGTAGGTACTATCGGCCAAAGATACGCATACTCACTTAAGAAAATATTTCTGCGGAAGCGCAGCTAGTGACAAACCACATCCCTTCCTGTTTTCGCCCAATTAGAAATAATATGCATTTTGTGAGTACAGGGCGTGTAACATTATATTAATACTTACTATTACGAACACTACTAAAATACGCTTCGTGTATCCTATTGGTCAAAATACATGCATTAGGCGATCGAGTTGTAAGTCGTACTATGCGATTATAGCCTTAAATGTCAGTTGTGAAATAAAAAAACCAGGCCAAGCATATTTGATTTGCTATTTGAAAAAGGGTTACCTATGTTTTTGGTTAGTTTGTATGTAGCTCTGTACGCATCGCGAGTATTCGCGAGTCGCATAGGTAGGTATTAATCATTACCTACCTACTTAACGCGTATAACAGCCCAGTCAATAAAAGCAAATAAAGGCAAACCTTGCAAGCAAACACATTTTGATGCGGTTTTCAGAAAAGTATTTGTTCTTACCTACTTAGGAGCAGGTTTTGGTATATTAACAGACTTCAAAGGTCGATTTTCCTGTTTTTTTTTGACAGTTGAAATATTCCCAAAGTTTCGGAATATTTCAGAATACTTCCGAAGTATTCGACGGGAATGATTCGGAATGTTTCCCGCCAGCATCTATACTCGCAACGTCCAACATTTTTAAACAATATTTTTCTAATTAAATTATCATAATCTTAACTCTTTAACATTCATTAACATTTACTTCATTCCATTTTAACATCAAAATTCAACATCAACTGGCTTTACCATTAGCCATTAGTTATTACAAATATAATAATTATGAAACAGCAATGTCAATGATTATATTGGAAAGGATTTGTAACCTTAAGGTTCAAGACCCTACTTTCAACTTAGCTACCTGCTCTTGATTACAGTCCACTTCCGGTCAAAAAGAGGCCGTTAAAACCAGACTACATTGCTTATACTTTTAACATAAAAGGTCGGGTATTGTTAATATACAATAACTCAAATCCTAGTCAAGTTAGTTACTAAGAGACGTTCTGTAATCATGCGACCCCCACTGAATAATATTCTTTAAGATGACATAGGAAGAGGGGTCAAAATAATGTATGTCCAGTTTAATCAAATAATCATACCTCACTGGCATCGGCTAGTGCATCCTGTAGCTGCCTCGTTATGCCGCGCACGAATCTTCCGTATATAACGGCCAGCATTGACACGGGTGGCACCACGCACAGTCCAATTAATGCCAGCGATGGTGACATGTAGAACTACGACAAATTATTGACATTATTGGCACCTCTTTAATTATTTCTTTGGCATAATATTAAGTATTTCAATCTATATTATGAACGGGCAACTTGATAGCGGTCGATCGAAATGAGAAGAGTCAGTATGGATATGGATTCTTTTGTTTTCAGGGGGAGCATAACCATGTGGTTACTCCCGCTCTATGTGGAGCAGAAGGGAGTGCCAGACATTTACTGACTAAAAGCCCACCCTGTTCCGCCAGTTGCCCTTGCGTTTCGAGGCTGCAGTATCTCGTTAGAACATTCCCGGCAACCAGACAGGTAAAGCCCCTATCGGTCCCGTCATTACTGCCGACTGGTTTTTAAGGTGCGCGTGGAACACGATGCGCCTATGGATATGGACTCTTAAAACACAATCTAACCTTATAATAATAATAATGTTTATTTATTTTCTTCCACAAATAAAACTTATGCACAAATAAAAAAATGGTAAAGATAACATAACTACTTATTTAGAATGTTTATTTGTGGGAGACTGTTGCCTAAACTAAGCCGTGACTTGTATTTCAGGACATCAGGGACTCCCCCCTAAAGGAATAGATTACATTTTAAGTTTACAATGATATTGGAAAAAAAAATAATTAAAAATTAATAAAAATTAATGGAAGTAAATTTTATGTCCTAGTTACAATCAATTTTACATAAACAATAACTAATAAGTAAAATTTTAAAACTAATAAAAATAAGTAAATAATATAAGCATTTCTAATAATAAATATGGATAGTGTTCAAGGTATGTACTATGTGAATAATGTGTTTGTCTTGTGTGTGTGCTTGTCGGGATGTGTACACTTGTATCGGTGAGTGCGTGTCTGTTAATTCCCATCACTTATTTATTTCAAGTAGCTCTTCAGTTTTTGTATAGTTAATTTTTAGTAGCCAGTTTGTTAATACTAATTTACATTTGGTTTTATTATTATTAAAAATTCCCAATTCTTTATTTGTTTTATTGTAGAGTTCAGGTCCCCGGAAAGTATACAATTTTTGGGCAAATCTTGTCTTGGATTTAAAGGTGCTACAAATTGCATGCTGCTTCCTCGTGGCTAATTTCGAAATATTGAAAGAGCATGGATCTGAGTGTTGTCGCAAGATAGTAAAAAGGATGTTTTGTCTTACAGTTAAGACCTCAGCTTCCTGATACTGTGTAGCAGTGGGGAAGAGTCGAGGTTTAGACAGTCCAACTTTTAGAATCAGCCTTTGTGCTCTTTCTATTTCTAACATTTTTGTTTTCCTGGCACCACCCCAAGTTGTTACACAATATGTCAGTATAGATTGAACAAGGGCAAAATACACCATTCGAAGTGTTTCACCATCAGCAACCTGACTAAGCTGTTTGAAAATATAAGTGAGTTTCCATACTCTTTTACAAAAGTTTTGAATGTGCTCATCAAAAGACAGTCTTTTATCAATGATTATACCCAAATAGCGAACACTTTGTCGGCTGAATAGTTGAGCAGCTGCATCGATTTATAGGAGGAAATGAACACTGATGAACATATAGGGGAGGGTTATCTTGAATGAAGGTTTCTAAGCTCCTGATTGCAAATGGAATATATTTTGTTTTACCTGCGAATATATTTTGTTTTAAGTGCTGCAAACTCACTCAGAGTTTGCAGCGAGCCAGTGGCAGACCGTGTTTAGACCGGATTGAGCTAATGAATATAATTCATTCCAAGAATCGCCCTTGAAAGTAAGAGTGGTGTCATCTGCGTAAGATATTATTTAGCAATTTTCAAGATTAAGCTTAAGATAGCTCATTTATGTAACACAGAAAAGTTGGGCCAAGAATACTTCCGCGAAGGACTCCATGCTCGATAGGAAGTTCATCACTCAAGTGGTCCCCAATTCTAACACGCTGCGTACGGTCGGATAAATAGCTAGACATTAATTGTAATTCTTTTCCCCGTACTCCCATTTCATTTAATTTAAGAATTAGGGTGGGGATAGAGACTGTGTCAAAAGCTTTGGCAAGATCTAGAAAGATGGTTAGGCATTTTTTGTTATCGTCTATATTTCTTACAACGAAATCAGAAAAAATGTGAACAGCCTAATCAGTGGATCTGCATGCTCTGAATCCATATTGTGTTTCAGCAAGAATTTTATTTGGCTCTAAGAACTTTATTAGCCTATGATTGATAGTATGCTCGAAAACTTTTGACAGTGAACAAAGGATAGAGATGGGCCTATAGTTGTTGACACAGCCTGTATCCATACCTGTTAAAGGATTAGTTAGCGAGTCACTGATTGGTAGAATGGTAGTTCCGTATTAATTTATATGGAGTATGTGGTTTGAGCTAGCAAGATCTGTTAAGTAAACACTAGTACTCGAAGTCAATTATAGTCCGCTGTGATCATTCAGAACCCAGTAGCCATGTAAAACATTAAATCAAACCTATATTGTATGCCCTTGGGATGCTTTAGAGACTATTGCGTATTCGGAGAAAGACTGCCAGAAAGAAAGGCGTAAATAATAGAAATGGCGTAAATAATAAAATTAGCATCATGCAATCTTAGATTATAACTTAGCTTTTCATACAATATTTTGCTTATCATGGTTTTTAAAGTATCAATGCAGTATTTGCCTTATTTTCTAAACCTCAATGCTGTATGTCTGGACAGGCCAATATATCCCTTTTGAAAATTCAGAAACATTTCACTAGTGCCGAGGAAAGAGTTGTACCCAACAAAATTATTGTTAACAACACAATCAATATCGACATCCAGTCAATTTAATACTGCCGAAAAAGCTGGGTACATAATCTTCATTATTATTTGTCAAAAATTTTTTAGTATAAATTTAAATTACAAATTTACAACACAATGATAAACATTAAAAAAACAAATATCATAGTGACTTGACTAAAATGATACCTATTCTTTATCAGTTGGTATGTTAAAAGAGAAATGCTAAGAGATTAATTATCATCAAACATCAAAACATTAGACATTATCTTTTACAATAATGGACAGTGTCATATATCTACTGCCATATTTGGGTCAGTGTGAAAGCGAGATGATGCAATATGACCTCAATTTAAGACTGATAAAATCATAGTGTACAAAGTGATGTATGAATCTCTGAATCATTGGCCACTTCAAAAGCTAGAAATACTAAGTTTAATGCAAATACGAATTATCACTCAATAGAAGTTCATCTCTAAACTAACTACCTACTAATAATTATAAAATATTATAAGGATATTATAGGAATATTATAAATTACTCCAGCATTACTGAACCAATCTGGGTGAAATTTGGCACAGAGATTGATTAATACACTGCAATAGCACATAGGGTACTTTTTTTAGAGGAAATCCATGTGAAAGAAAAAATGACAGCTATGTTGGAGTTGAAATGTGGCTAATAAACTATAATGTTTCACTATGCTTGATGGATTCCTCACCAAACAAAAGTTGCAAATTATTCATCTTCTATAACTTTAACTTCAGTTTGTACAAATATTAAGTATAAAATAAAACTTTTATCTGTCAGGTCTAGGTCTAAACTATGGAACAAACTTCCATATCAAAGTATTTTACAAAAAAAGTTTAAAATTTTAGAAGTAAATTGTCTTTGTGAACATTATACCTTAGCTCCCTGTATTAGCATCTGTATAAATAGTAATCAACTACATTATAAATAAAAAGTACCTATATAGAAGCATTCTTTAATGTCTGGAGTATCTTACCATCATTCCAGTTCCAGCTCCTACCATAAACAATGAACGTAGTCCATCACTGACATTCTGACTGAGGTTACGTCCAACAAGCTGAGTGTCTGCTGATAACCTGTTGACTAGCTCTCCAGTTGAGGTTTTGCCGAACCAAGCAGGTTCTTGTCGCATTATAGCTCCATATACTTGTCTGCGGAGCGACTGAGTCATTCTTTGGCCTAAAACATATGGTAGCTTGGTAATTTTGTTTGTAAATATTCTCTTTGATAGTAACATTAAATATCATCATAAGGTTAGAATCTTGAAATTGTATTATAATTTACTTATACATCTTTTAATTAGAACTTTTTACATTCTTATCAACACTTTTCGGTCATATTGAATAACATTAAATTATTTATCATGTTTTTTTTTTACAAGCTACTACTACTACTACTACAGCAAAGTTTTAGGAATAATTATTGTGAGGAATTGAAAACATGAAACAGATTCAGATAAGAATCAACTAAGATTTTTTTTACATGAATCTACAGAAACTTTTACTTTAGTTCAAATTGGCTACTTTTGTTCTCTCTTATAGAGAGGAGGCCCGTGTTTCAGCAGTGGATATGTAATAGGGTGAATTATTATTCTTATATCATTACCTGATATAGACATTAAATATACTCTGCCAAAGTTACAGAGACCTCCAACAAGGAATACTCCACACAGCATCAGACATAGAGTATCCAGCTTCTCTCTGGCAGCACCCAGATCACTAGTGCTGCTATAAATTATGTCTAGCACCTTACCCAGTGAAAATGGTATAGCCATAGTCACGCTAGAAGACACAATAAGGAAGCCAATAGCACCTGCAACAAATAAAGCTCCAATTTGCCAAAAATTTAACACATATCCAAACAAAACTGGTAAGCCACATACCTGCCAGAGTCCATTTCTCTGGTTCAGCTAATGTAAATAATCGTTTCAGTTCTGATGTCTTTAATTTGACATTGATCTTTTTCGTAGTTTGTATTGGATTTTTTTCTTTAACTCTTTCAAATTGTTCGTTCTTCTTTTGAGCGTCCACTTGCGATGTGTAGCACCGAAATTTATAGTTGAATATTCCATATTTATTAGAAAAGGTCCTTTCATAAATATTTCGTATAACTGGCACCTTATATCGAGAGTATAACCTGGATCCACATTGTTGACACAATGGAAGTCTGGTCGGGATATTAAACAATAACCGTGAATTTTTTCGAGATATTTTCAATTCAAAACTACTGTAAATTAATCGCTGTAACATTTTAAATTTTTTGTTGGAAGTTCCTAACTAAAAACCAGGCAAAAAAACACCTCATCTTCTCGTAAACATGATAACTGTATATTACTTTACTCTTTGATGATAACTGTCAAAATTGACGTCAAATTCGTGTCGTGGAATTAAAAATGAAGAAATGCTCTATGGAAAAAAAAATAATAATTTGTGGTGTACCAGCACTTTATATTTTTAATTTTTTTTAAATTTGTATGGTCTTAGGAACAATTTTTAAAAGCATCAAAGATAATGTAATTCACTACGTTTAAACCATAATTATTCCACTATTGTAAAATAATAAACAAGTTGTACTTGGCTACTCTCTATCAATTGGCACCAGCCATCGTGGGATCGTACCCCAAGTAATATAACGGGCCCAACCTATGCTTATACTTGGCGCTTAGCATATCCGTGTCTGGCGTTAGCGCCCAGTAGTCCAATCAGGTGCAGGCAAATACATATCAGTAGGCATTTTACATAAACTTCACCATTGCTGCAGGAAGAATTCGGTACTGGGAATATAATTTTGATTATTTCCCATAGCTGATTACATTACATTGATTACATAATTATTAGTTTTACCGGTTTTACCCATGCTTCCACAATCCTGCTAGGCCGAGTGTTATTGGTTGATCACAATCAGAATGATTTAGGAAAATTAAAACGCGTAAAATGTGTATAATATATTTTATATCCAGTATTGTACATAGAATTTAACCATTGAATTTTTCGAGAATAAAATAAAATTACATAAAATTCACGGACAACAAATTAACTAAAAACATTTATAAATTTTTATCTTACTTTTCATGATTGCTCAAATAGGAAGAAAAACAAAACAAATCCATATTCCTTATTTTTTGCTTAACTTTATAAATTTTAGAAAACATTGGTATTGTTCAACTTGACTTGAGACAAAATACATAAAAAAACGACTTTAGATACTTGGATTTTTAATTACTCGGATTAAAGACAAGTTGAGGCCCGTGTTAACTGCAGAAGTTGAAAAACAGTCTCGTGCAACATTATTTGCCGCATTACATGTTCACAACTGTAACTTTTTTATAGCAGGAATAGAACAAAAAATAATCACCATGCCAGCATATATGAAAACTTTCATGTTACCACCAACAATAATTTTTCCAATGAGTGACTTTCGTTTAGAAGTGAGTTATTTTACGTGTACGTAAAATAACTATAATAATAATGTCTTATACAACTATATTATATCATTCGACGATTTATTTTCCGGTTACACAGAGTTCATGCAGGCTGGCCGAGGGTATAAGCCATCAAACTTGAGCTATAAATTGAAATCTCAATTAGTATCTTTTGTAATTTATAATTTTATTATAGTTACTTTATCTATGACCTATATTTTTAATGTTAAATTCGTAATATTGGAAAATATTAACGGATCAGCAGTTAGAAGCTCGTACAGTTACTGAATGCAATCAAAAGTAGATTTATTTTTGGTACACTAAGTTTCAGGAAACCTTGGGTAATACTGTGCTACACAGATCTAGATAAACTATAATAAATATAATTATAAACAGTCAAATAATGAAGTAACACAAACATGGAATATGCATCTATCCTTACTAACATTATAAACTACTGAACCGATTTTAATTGCTTTTTAATGCGAAAAAGGGCTGTAAGGGGTTGAAATTACGTCATTTTTAAAGCTAGAAGCTTGAAACTTATTTTTTTAGACTTTTGATTAGATACGACATTCAAATTATGTACGAGTTTTATTTTCAAAATAATTAGCCTAAATTAAAAATGCTGCCGAAAGTCACTATTCCGCGCGGACGAAGTCGCGGGCACAGCTAGTTTATAATAAAATGCTCTCATTTGTGAATTAGCTATGATGGTGTTACTAGTACACTCTTCTGGTATAGTGCACGTTTCCCAGTGCTTTTATACACTTCTGACTATGTTAAACAGTCCCAACATTATAGGTATTTTGCGCCAACACCACGTCTTGTTTGCGTCATTATAAATAAATATATAACATCTTCCATTTCAATAAAATAAACTGGGATCACGAGTAATAGACATCTAACACATTTATATCAGTTTAAGTACGGAACTAGTAACCTAAACCATAAACATTCTTACTTCTTCTAATGGCACAGAAAATATATATTAGATCTAGTTGTAACTAGCAGATAACAGATGTGGGGATTCAGTGATTAAAATAACATTTTTAGAGTTTAAAAATACAAAAAAATAATAACTTGCATACAAATATTATCATTATACCTACTGATATCTTAATTTCCATGTAAAAATAAATGGGTTGATTTGCGATGAGATGATAAAAATAAATACTGAACTCATTCAACGCACAATTAAATGCAAAGAAAAACGTGCACCTTGCACAATTTAACATAAATTACAGAAGGACAATGTAACTACATATACTTTGTATACACATTCTACAAAATCTAAATAAATAAACTAAATAGAACTGCCTTCAAACTAGTTGAACTAAAAGCATTATCACGTTTCATACATAAGCTTAGTATTAGTGTTAAATTAGCTAAACAACAAGCTCATAATATTGCACTGAAAATAGTATGTCCAGGTGCAGGCAGATATTGTGGGGCTCGAATATATACGTATATCGACGTTAAATAATCCATAGAATACGGAACCCGTACTGGCTGCCAGGAACGGTCGCAGCCAGGGGGGGGGTCACTAACAATAAAATATGTCGAGTAAATGAGTTTTCTATATTGCAGAATACAATTTTTATTGCACATATAAAATCCATATATATCCATTATGCAAAGATGCCTATCCATAAAAGCATACGAAACTAACTAACCCTCACAATATTTGTCCGCAGCCATGTAATCTAAATCCCTAACACAAATAATGTTTTGAGGAACTAAAATACTGGCAGTACAAAATAGGGTGTTAAAGTATCAAATAATTTAATATATTATATTACTTTTCATATAATTTCTTTGTAATGATTCTAAATATAAGGTTAAATGATGTTTACTGTGTGTAGTACACTTTGTAGTAAAGTGTTTTAGACCGCCATAGGCTGTACGTGTTGTCGAACTTGAGTAAGTATACTCCTTCGCCGGGGTACGTGTGGGATCCGGCGTACACCTGAAAAATAATATTTAAAATCAGTCCCAGTAGTTTAGCAGTACATCAGTTTCACTTGTTTGATAAATTGACTATAAATACTACATTCTATGATTCAAATCTGGCGACAAAATACAATGTAAGTAATTGAATTGAAAAAATTGAACAATGTTAACAATCTATGCAGATTTCGATCTTTTTAACGTTTGATAAGTGCGTTGTAGTAATAACTGAGATTGTTATTAGAGTATTCCGCCAGGGAACACCACTTTTGACATGGAAACGTTCAATACGTTATTTTTTAATGTTAGTTTTAAATGTGACTATACTAGCCATTCTCTACATACAGCCCGCGAGCTGCATGTGGCCCGCCCATCTTTCGTATTATTGGTACTGTAATATACGTTACTCAATATCTTAGTTGCAGTTTTATTGAGTAACTAGCTTTTTCGGCGGGAAAATCACCAATGTCTCCTATCTGTCTGGGTGGAGCGAAAGGGAGTGTCAGACTGACTAAAAGCCCACCCTGTTCCTTAAGTTGCCCTTGCATCCAGGGCCGCGGTATCTCGTTAGAACATTCCCGCAACCCCGGATCGAGTAACTACCTGTGCAAGCCATATTGTTTGCGTGGGAGATTTTTCCCACAAAAATTATGATACCGATGGCGTGGAAATTCGTGGATAAAATATGATTTCCTCTATCTTCCGGTGAAAGTTTACACATTTAAATAGATTCCGTGCCGGTCTAGAGATTAGTACGCGCAAACAAAGACAGACAAAATATATGAAAAAAATGTTGTTCTAGTATCTTGTATAAAACAAAACCACGCGAGAAAACAACGTTATTTTAAAATCACAGACAGACACTTTAATTTTATTTAATGTGTGGGTATATAAATCACGGATATCAATACGTACTATACAGTTCTCGCCAGCAAATGGAAAAATATTGCGAATTTGTCGCTTTGAAATTATCTTTTTACAATATTGTATAGTCCTCGTCACGTAAGTTGGCAAGGTTTTGGCGTAGTGGGGGTAAGTTCGCGCATCGTGCACTTAGTGGAACAAAAATTGGTCACTTTTACCGCTTGCCATTATTCTGTGGTTATTGACATCATTTATTTTTAATTATGTAATCATGTCTGTTCAGAAGAATGTTAAAGAAAGTTAGTTTTCATTTCATTCGTTAGTTCGGTATTATAAATAAAATAGATATAAGTAATACATAAATACATTTAAAAGTTGTAATACTTATAAAAATTAAATTATACGGAAGCAATATGCTGGCGCCATCTACCGATGGCAATGATATGCACTCTCTCAATATAAGATAGTAACTCTTGGAAGATGTCATAGATGGCGTGGTGTACGTGTATCCAGTATTAGAATTTGAGTCAATGAATATATCTTATCTGAATATATGTATATAACTCAAAGGTGACTGAGTGAGTGACTGACATACATAGTGATCTATCAACGCACAGCCCAAACCACTGGACGGATCGGGCTGAAATTTGACATGCAGGTAGATGTTATGACGCAGGCATCCGCTAAGAAAGGATTTTGCGAAATTCCCACGGGATCGGGATTTACACGGGAAAAACTTCCCACGCGGGCGTAGCCGCTGGCACAAGCTAGTTTAAACATAACAATAAAGGAAAATTAAAATAATGGTGTTCTCCTTATGCATAGAATGTGTGAAAATAATTTAGTAAGATTCTATGCTGAGGTAATCCAATTAGTAATTGTCTTTTCTCATGGTCAGAGACAATTAGTAGGCTGTCAAGACGGAAGCCGTTCTTTTTCTTGTGGTCTGTGACGAGCAAGGTCACAAGCATTTAAGATAAAGAGATTTTCTTTGGCGTAATAGCCCATTAATGACGAAAGAAAGGCAGGGTACGAGGGTGAAATATAAAACCCATGTGAAACGACCGGAGAATGTCCGTGAGTAAAATTTTTTATCACATTTCTGAAATTAGGCCAAGATTTTACAACCATCCATTTTATATGCTAACGCCACGATGCTTTGTCTTTTGTTTTAGGGTCGCATATTATAGTTAACTCATATATTTTCAACCGACGACAAAAAGAGGAGGTTATCAATTCGACGCGTATATTTTGTTTTTTTTTTTATGTATGATCATCGATTACTCGAAGACGGCTGAACCGATTTGGAAAATTCTTTTTTTGATTGAAAGGGTATACTTTGAAATTGGTCCCATTTTCATAAACGTCAGAATCTGAGGATGGGATCCTGGAGAAATCGAGGGAACTCTTCAAATATTATAGGCACACCTATGACGTTTTGGGTATTTATTATAGTAACTTGTGCAGTTGCTCTCAAAAAGTACCATTTGAGGAAGTGGAACTGATGATGAAGACCACAGTTGGCCGCCGAAACTACTCAGTAATAAGTATTGAGTGGATTGCGATTCGATTACTTGAATATGGATGTTAAGCACTTTATGCTCGTCACAATGCATATGGTGATGTAGAGCTGATGGTGAAGTACCAGGAGAACTCCTCAACAATTAACGGCCCAGCATTGGGAAAAGCAATATTTTGTAAAAGGTTATAAGTAGTTGACATTTAGGCTCTTGTAACTAGGTAAATTAAAAATAGACCAACTAAAAAGAGTGAAATAAAAACTTTTTACCAAAAAATTAAACCAACTCCCAAAAAACACTGCAAAGTGAAAAATAACTTTAATTTCGGAAGTCGGTGCCAAAAACGAAAATACAAAACTAAAGACACCGACTACCGAAATTAAAGTTATTTTTCACTTTGCAGTGTTTTTTGGGAGTCGGTTTAATTTTTTGGTTAAAAGTTTTTATAACTTAATTAAAGAAGAAATGGTCATGTTGTGAAGATATATAAAGGGAATTCTTCACCAAATACGTCGTTGAACATAAGATGTGATTCGGTTCCGAACAAATCAATGCCACGTTTTGATTAAGCACACCACACACACGGATGCGATACTACTGGCGGAACCCGTACCATGGTTTAATGAACTGAAATCTATTGTTCAAGGATAATTAAGAAACCCCAGACTGTAAGTGTATTTAATTATTTAATTTAAACTGTGAAATTCAGAAATAATGAAACAACCATCTAGTGTCTGAAAAACGTTAATTATATTTATTGATATGACCAACCAAACTTGTCTTGTGTTTTATTTCTAATGTAATCTCATCATGCGCAAGAACTCAGCCCATAAGTCTCATCTTCAGATATCTACTTGGATAGCTGGTGAAGTGAAAAATGTATTTAAAAAAAAAACATTAAAAATAATATGTTCTCGTCGTCACAATTAGTTAATAAAACCACTACCCCTTTTATTCTTCTTTTTTCCCGGTGTCCTAAAGACAGTGACGAATTCGGAATTTCAACCTTCCTCAACTATAGTGTCTAACTGTTCTTTCTGACGTTTTAATAGTCTGCGTAAAACGGTATTTCGTCCTGGCATTGTAATCAACGTAACAAAAACTAAATTTAAAACAACAACTCGTAACAAAAACAAAGCGTACAACTTTCGTGTACGCAAGTATATTCGGGAGCAAATTGAACGACAACTACTGACGCACCAATCGCGCGCTCGGAGTGGCGCTACGTCGTACCCCGCGTCCCACTGACAACCGCTGACACCTAAAAATCGACTTCTGCGCATTGAACGACTCTCTTGCCAAGTTATTTGACGAGAACTATAGGTGCTCGGATTGGGGGCTCAATAAGAAAAAAGGTTCAGTTGATCTAGACTAGTAAACGATGTTTAAAAATTATAAAAATCGTTTATTTATATAGGTACATATTTTATATTTTTGACTATGTTCCTCGTAGTCATAAATACCTCAGTATGACAGTCACGGCGGTAGATGGGCACTACGAGGCTGACGAGTGGCCGCGCAGTGCTAACAGCGAGCTTTTCGGAGTGATTCTCTGTACCTTGCTCTAAGTCTGCCGGAGAACCCTGGATTGTGTACTCGGGGAATCGACCTGCAAAAGACATTCAACATTTTTTCCTGTGTTACAAAATAATTATTTTATTTGGTCCATTAGGTAGATTTTCAAAAAATATTGGTCACGTATTTTTTGCCTTTTCAAGTCAAGAAAAATTCACAAAGATAGAAAGCTTCAAAGTACAGGAGTTGAGTTGAGGGGGCTGCTGACGTCACACAGTGCTAAGAATTATACCGGAGTATGACGTCACGCGAAATTTCAACTCACTGTATCATCTTAATTTTTCAATTACGTGAAAAAATAAGACACGTGTCTAATGTTTTTTGTTAAACTACGTGACGGACTAAATACAATATTTTAGGAAACTACCCTATGACAGATAGCTATAACCTGGGGGTCTTTAAGTCAAGAGTGAATTGGTTACTTCTAGGTAAAGCGTGCTTCATCTTCGACCACATCATCACTTACCATCTGGTGATATGGTGGTCAAATGCGAAAAACATAACCTCCTTCTTTTGAGGACGGATAAACAGTATAACCATTCTCAAGCTTCCAGCTACTTCCATACCTAATTTCATCCAAATCCACCCAGTACTTTCGAAGATTAGCGCGTTTAACAAGCGCATCAAACAAACTTCTCTTTATAATATTACAATAGATAGTATAGATATGTATATATATTCGTCGCATCCACGGCAAACTTAGATAATATTATTATCATTGGTGATATACTAATCTAAACATATAATAAAACAGTAAAAATGTGTGTCTGTACATTTCATATTTTTACAAAAATAATAATAGAGTTAAGAAACAGTAATAGAGGAAGAATTTAAAAAAAGTGTCCGTTTTTACATGCTAATCTCTTGACCTACTGGATGGATTTTAATGAAATTTGGTACGTAGATAGTTGACATCCTGGCATAACACAGGCTTTTTATCCCGGAATTCCCCCGATATCAGAAGTTACGCGAGAAACTCTCCCACGTGAACGAAGCAGCAGCTAGTAAATAATATAGTAAAAATATAGTATAGCGAAAGAAACTTCGTCTCAACCGGGTATACTAAAACTCATGGCTTTTTGGTATTAAAATGTTACAAAAGTTTTACTTCCCGCTAAAATCCGCGAAGCTAAATCTATTAGTAATTTCAAAAAGCTAGTCAAAGATCATTTCCTATCTAACATCCCGTAATTTTATATATTTATTATAGGTATATATTTTTATAGCATTAATATAAATAGGTATTTTAACTCTATGTATGTACATATTTGTTTATTATATCATTATAGTTTACTAGCTAAGTATGTTCTATTTATCGTAATTAGTATTTATACACACTGTGTCTATCATTTCCTCTTCAACTCTCCTGTCGCAGGTCTGCTGGAAGAAATTTCTTAGGAAATAAGCAGCACCGTTGTGCTCTTTTGTCTGTATATATATGTTTTTTCTTTTGTAAGTGTCATGTGTGTACATAAATAAATAAATAAAATAAAAGGGATAAGTTACCGTCAGTCATAGTGTATTCATCTTCGTCCGCGTCTTCATCTTCGTCTTCGTCACTCTCAGCCACGTGCACAGTGACTTCGGTAGTCGCAGACTTGCTCCATTCGAAGTACAGGCCAAAACCTGGAATATAAAGCATGTGGAATGACACAACTATAAAACTAAATTCTTCAGACATCTTCTGAGCTCGCTCGTTTCGTCAACAAAATCTTGATTGTAGCCAATTTGTCCGTTTTTTACTTTACCTTAGGAGGTACAACTTTTAGTTCATACAGAGTATACACAATAATCAATCATCATTAATTTTTAGTCAGGGTTCTAACCCTGACTAAAAATTGTCACTGAACTGAACAGTTGTCTCAAACTGTCTCGAACAATTTTTATTCTATAAATTGTATGGTAAGCCACTGCCTGTCTCTTTCTCATTTCCCTGCTTACTTCTACTGAAATATGCAGCAGATTTTTTTACTGCTATAGTAGATACGAGCTATAGTAGAGACGAGGAAGATTAGTGATATTACGATGTAAACATTGCAGGTGTAGGGTATATTACGTTGTGGCAAGATGTTCATTGTTAAAAACATTCTGAAATAATGACATGCACGCGCGCACTCAGAACTTCCATGCATGTTAATTACATATTTTGTTTTATAATTTTCTTTTTTTTTATTGAAAATAGGTTCGCGTTTGACCACTATCTCACCTGATGGTAAGTGATGATGTGATCGAAGATGGAGCACGCTTACCTAAAAGTAACCTATTCACTCTGGACTTAAAGACTCCTAGGTTATAGCTATCGGGAAACACAGACTCCGGCAGGGAATTCCACTCCTTAGCCGTACGCACAATGAAGGTATTCCCAAAACGTTTTGTGCGTATGGGTGGGATATCCACCATGTAACGATGGCGCTTCGCCGTTTATCGATGATGGAACGGGCTTGGCGGAATTAGATTGTGTAATTCCATCGCACACTCCCCGAAATGTAACCGATAGAAAACCGATAGACTTGCAACTCGTCGTCGGTGTTCAAGGCTCTGGAGCTTTGACTCGACCAGTGCATCGTTGCCAATGAGTCTCTTGGCCCGCTTCTCGATAGACTCAAGCGCGTCCAGTTGGTATTTCGCAGAACCATCCCAAAGATGAGAGCAGTATTCCATACACGACCGAACCTGGGCTTGATACAATTTGAGCAGCTGATCCGGTGTGAAGAACCGTCTCACCTTGGCTAGGATTCCCAACTTTTTTGATGCTTACTGAGCCTTAGCCTCGATATACGGGCCAAAATTGAGTGTGGATGTTAAAGTCACCCCAAGAAGCTCAATATGATCGGTTATCGGCACGGTTACACCACGGAAAGTAGGAGCCGGTTCGAATTGGCTCCTTTTTGCGGAGAAGAGACACGCCTGGGTCTTAGCTGCATTAAACTTGACCAGGTTGGCGTCGCCCCATTCGGAGACAGCCTTCAAGGTCAAGTTCAAGCGCCCAACCAAGTCCTCACGGAGAGACTGGATCTGTGACTCACCAGCTCGCGCGCTGGACACATATCTCTCAGAAACTGTGCTGTCGTCTGCATACCCAAAGGTACCGGGCATTAGCAGATCGTTAATGTGCAGCAAGAATAAAGTTGCTGAGAGAACAGACCCCTGAGGGACCCCGGCATTAATTGCCAATTGGCCAGACGACGAGACAGACGAGAGATTCTTTTCTTCTATCTTTAATCTTAGTTTAAACTTACCTAGTAATAGTTTGTTTACAATGGAACGCTGACGCGTAAACCACTTGTACGGACGTTAATGGCTGCGACACAGTTTACAACTAATGCAGTCATTATCGTACTCTAATTTATTGTATTTGTGTTTTTAGTTCCAATTTTTTTTTTTGCAAATTGGTCATAACACATTTTCCAGGTAAACCCCAATTTATGAATTATTAGTATGGAATGGTAAATCATATTTAATTTGGTTAATACACAATAACACTTTAAACATCGTTTTTTTTCATTACATAATTGAAACTAGATGAGGCTGGTGTTTCCGAGCAGACAAGCCTGAGAAGAGACACCGAAACAAACTCAGAGGTCATCGTCTCTTTTGAAGTCTATACATTCCGTTCTGATCAAATCATACGACAACCATGTAGGTTAAATATATATTTAAAAAAAGTATTAGGATAAAGATCAGCCTTTTTCCGCCCATAAAAGTGATGAAAATCCAAAGTTGTTATTAAAGTCGTATTATCGTATTTATGTAAAGTTCAGGTATTGATCTTTACATTAATTCTAAAATAGTAAAAAAAAATAACATGTCTCATAAAAAGGTCATCAAACTTGGCAGATTTGTCGAATTTTTGCAATTTTAAGCGTTTTTTCTAATTTTCATTTAAAAAAAAATCAATTAAGCACTTCATGCACCACTATATTTTTTAGTTTCTCAAATCCTGTAATGAATAAGCTTTTAAACTAGCATTCATTTGTTTTGGTGCATCGAGTGCATTTATGTTATAGGGAAAAATATCTAGCTATGAGAGTTTGGACGATTTGGACTGGACGGTTAAGTGACTGTGATGTTCTAGATTTTCCATGATTCACATGGGATGAACTACGATCTTTAACTATTGGAATATATCGGCTTAAGCAGAGTAGATCATACACTCACGAATACCTAAACCAAATGGAAATATATTCATTCTCTTTACGTACATCTAGAAGATTCCTCAATTATCCGACTTCAGTTGAGATCACGACACACAAGTTCTAAAGTATATAACCTATGGATAAAAAAACAGGTGTAGGTCCTAATCCCAACGTTGAATGTTATTGTCAGTGTAAAGTTGGTGCCAGAGTTGTTGGCTGCTGTGCCCATGTTGCATCTGTACTTTGGTACTTGGGATACTGGCGCCATAATCAAACTCAGACAAAAATACCAAGTCTTGGGTATGTAGATACACTTCAGGATGCTGCTACTGGATGGTCTAGTAACGATTCAGCCAGTGAAAGCGAAAGAGAAATATAATTTAAAACATTTGTTACAAATACAAAAATAAAAAAATACTTTAGTATAGTTATTTTTTTCCTATTTAGTAAAAAAAAATTGAAAAAATCTGGCATTTTCAGTTCGACTGATTATAAACATTAAAAATATATACCTATGTATAATATGAATTTGTCGATGGGCGAAAAAGGGCCGATCTTTACTCACCTCCTTTGACGAACAATACCAAAGAAAGGATATTAGGTTAAGCTGTACAAGGTACTCAAACTGTCAGACAGTGCGGCAATACTCACCTATATCATAGTTATCAGTAGCGAACTCCCAGCATAAGCACCGAGCCTTAGGGTGGGTCGGCACCCTCACTGTGATAGTCTCACCATGTCCCACCAAAAGCTTGCCACCGCCTGCTTGTGCTGAAGTCTTGAACTTGACTATGTCACCGCGAGTCCACATGCGACTCGCTTCCAC